>OU343221.1:224791399-225109466 GCA_910596185.1 Chrysanthemum makinoi | reverse complement strand
TCAAGACCAATGAATGCGGACATAAGTACACAAAATTCATTTTCAAGAATCTTCCATTCTTCTTCATGAAATATGGCAAGAAGTGAGTGTCTAATTAACAATTAGATAAGGTATCTTTTAGATCAAACCTAAAACCAAAAGTAACTAAGTTTCCATATCATATGTTTTACAAACTAATTTACCATACATTATATACAAGTTTCCTTGGTTCAAATTTTAGTTATAGTCAAACACTCGACACAATCAATCGAAACTAAATTGTTTTCATGATTAGTCATGTAATAGTCAATTAGGTCACAAAAAGTTCCCCATGACATTTACCCTAAACTAAGTTATTTAGGTTTTCTATTTTTGTTAGAGTCTTCAATGGGGGGTGTTCATCGGTTTGGTTATATTTCGTTGTTTAGTTAGTTAACAATTTTTTTTCTAAGGTAAACCGAAAACCGAACCAAACGTGAATTTGAATTCGGTTCGGTTTTGGGTTGACTTGAATAACAATTGCATGACTTATATTAATTTTCATTTAATTATATAGAATTTTAGAAAAAATAACTTAAAAATGTTATATTTATACTAGGGAAAGAGTTTAACATATTTTTTTGGTATATAAATATATAAGACATATATATATTTATGTGAATTCGGTTTTCGGTTTTCATTTTGCCAAAACCATATCCAAATGGAAACCAAATATTTAACTTCGATTCGTTTGGTTTTGGCAAATCGGTTCGGTTTTATTCATTCGATGATTGAGTTCAGCTTTTTGGTTCCTGTGGGTATTACCCGATTCGAGCACTCCTAGCCTTCGACCTTGATTAAGAAAAGAACAATTCATTCATAGAAGATTAGAGTGCAGAACACTCGGATCTGTGAGGTCTTTTAAGAGTTACTAAATTCAAGGTTAATTTTGTATGGGATTCAATTTGAGAGAAGGGAGAATTGAACAATTAGAAACGGTACAAGACAGTAACCATCTTAATCATTCTTTGCTTATATCTTTTGCAACAAATTATGAGATACCTCTGTTTAAGTTGATGAATGGCTAAATAATAAACTAATAGACAAGGCTTGTGAACCGTGTAATCATGCGCTATAATTTTAACCTTAATCAACAAAAGGAATATACCTTTGAAGGGTCAGTGGCAGTTTTCGAAGCCTATCGAAAAGCCGAATATAGCCAAATGACCAAAACACTGAGAGAAACAGCTAAAATACCACCAAAGTAGAATAGAATGTAGCTGGTGATGTGATCTTTCAGTAACCACAGCGAAACGACAAGATAACTGCAGCTACAATTGTACAAACAAGCTGTCCCCAAAATCCTAAGCTACCCAATCTCTTGAAATACCTGCGATGTAGTCTCTAATCTCTTTGCAACCTACACAACCATAAAATATCAGGAAAGCAACATAACAAGTAATACTATTCATTATTCACATCATGAAAAATAATTGTTTTATGACAATTTTCATCATCTTACTTGTGTTGTTGACTTAAAATCTGAACATTAAAATAAATTCACGTGGATGCAACATTCTATATGAACTTAACGCACATGTTCTATGTGGATGCATTCCAAGTGTCCACTTTTAGTCTACACCAACTCGTTTGGGACAAATAATTTATCTTCATTGCTAACTTCTACTAAGCAAGTTCCGTTTTACAAAAATATCAAATTTGGGATAGCTTATTTATTCTGCTTATGCTCTATATAAACAGAAGCAAATAAGCTGCTTAAAAATAAGCATTTTGGAAAATTGTGTTTGAATCTGCTTGTGGCGCTAAAATAAATGCATTTACATTTAATAAGTAGATATAAAAACAATGTGACAGCCCATCTGCAAATGCTCAAGGGTTTTATAGTTAGAGGCGAGAGTAAAAGTTTCTTACTGAAAAGTGCTTTTCTTCCCCTAAACTGCTTATTGAACACTCCAAAGTCCAAACACCTTATACAACAACAATAACAATACCCATTCTGCCAAGCGGGTATCGGGAGGTAGGATGTAATACCAGTATTTAAGGGAGGGTGGGGGCAGCTTCTGATAACCAGAAAATAAGCAATCCCAAGCACTTATATAAAGAGAACATACTGACTAAACAACTGTTGGAATTATTAGTGAGTTTGGTAAGTTTATCATCACAAAGCGTAAGGTACAACTAGGCTGATGCTGCAACTGATTGTACACGGCTAGCAACATGCGGTACAAGCCTAAAATGCGGTAAAGTACCATTAATTTGTGTTGACTTAGTAAAAGGGAGTGAGGGCTGATTTAGTGGAATTGTCATCCACTATCTCCTTAATTTACGATGCATGACCATGACCACATCTGATCAATGTGATCATGTTTATCCTTGCCAAGTAGTATATATAAGACCATGATGGGATCTTGAATAAAAGATATGCAAACACAAACATACATCTCTGAATAAGCTGCTGCCATTTGCCTCAGAACTTGTTTTTCTACATACACCGTCATCTTCGGTTGCAAACTCGAGTTGTTGCTATTAGGCGTTGCGTGTGTGGGCTGTATGAATCCTGGAGTGCCTTGGCTCGTAGACTCCAGCAACTTGCGGGTGCGAGCGTTACTTAAAAGGCCAGGGAATTGATCCCGTGCAGTTCCGTTTCATTGTTGTTTCGGTTCTATTCTTGCTACTGTCTAGGTGCGATTCATCTCTGTTTACCATTTTGCTATTGTTCCATTATTGTTTGGGTTGTTTGGTTCTATGGCTACTGATACAACTCAAATATATTAATCAAATGTCATTAGATGTGTATAGTTTTAAGTTTCCTACCCATGTTCTATATTTAATGAATATTGACCAGAATGTATGCTAAAAGTGCAACAATCTTGCTCTGAAATATTCAACAATCTTTTAAGTATGATTCGTGCAATGTACAAGAAGGTACAAAAGGAAACACACATTCAAATGACATTGTGAAGGGATGAGCTAGAGCTTGGCGTTTGAGAGCTCATACAGATGGACCACAATATCAATTCACGGGAAGCATATTTGTTACAAATGGTTTCTCGGAATTGACATTACATATGCATGATCTACTGTTTTGTGGCATCATTTCTTAGTTTGATTATAAAACCAAGGATTGTGAATTATTGCACGGCTCAAAAGAGGTACAGTCACCAAGGAGGTGTGGCTGAAATCGAGACAAATGAGTCGTGATTGTGAAATTATCCTTATTGTTGCTGAAGGATACATTCAAAAAAAATGTGGATCGACAATAGCTCATGAAGGAGCCTCGAGATGTAACTGATATATCATAAAGTTTTGTTAGCATTAAGCGTATCTTTCTTGTAACTGGTCTTTTGAATTTGTTTTGGAATAAATTAACTATATCATTTATTTACAATTTTGGCTTATTTAACTGTAAATGAGATATTGAGATTGCAAACTCAAAAGAATTGGAAACTATATTTCAAAATAAATGCTTTGAAAACATGTTGGTTTATAAAGAAGCATCTTTACTGCTAAGGAGAGAGCCGCTTTAACATGATATAAATTGTCGAGAAAATGCTTTGTCTAAGAAGAGACAATACGATATATCTATTAGTGAAGTTGTCACTTTGAGACTTGACTCATGGTGTCTAGCAAAATACAACCAATAGCACAGTGGCTAGCTTTTAAGTTTTAAACTTTATTCTTTTCATTTACGAGTAATATTGTATTTTGTTATAAGGTTCTGATTTTAAGTGTTCAAGAAAGTTATGAAATTTTATTTTGAGGCAATCATTGTATTTAGTTTAATGATTGCAAAACTGATTTATAGATTATATCTTGTATGGACGTGTATTATGCTAGAACTCATCGTTTGAGCTTTGTGAAATACTCACTCGTGTAGAAGTGGGACATTTCAAAATTGAGTCAACATGAGATATTTGTTTTGGGTGTTGGTTGAAACCAAAACCGAAGTTTCACTCAATAAATACAAAGTGAATGTTGATGGTACAGAACCAACAAGCAAGCCGAGGCTTGACGGTGAGCAATGACTACCCGGATATGCCAAATGGTGGGGGTGGTTGATGCGTGTGTTACATGATAAAACTGACTTTGTTTTATTTGAGCAAGACAAAGTATGTTTATAAGCAACCACAGCGTCAAACATTATGCATTAGAAGGGTAAGAAGATGCTACCTGTTAAATTCACAAGTGGGTTGAATTTCTGTGCTCACAAAATGAGTTGCTTCTTTAACAGCTGATCTCATTGCCTAGTTATGACAATATTAGAGGTTACAAGAAGTAAGATCTACTACCGAGGATTCTATTGTGATAGAATGTGTTAACATATTAGAGAATGGCCATTAATGACATGTTTGTCAAGAAATCTAGAAACTTGGCGTCAACTACTAAGTCGGCGAGAGACTTGGTGAGTGATTGTGATCGACAAGCGTGTAGTAGATGCAGGGTACCTATTAAGCCTCTGAGGGAGAGACTTGTGCGGCTTTCAAGAGACATAGGGTGCGAAACCATTGAGAATCGGTTAGTGATGGAAACCCGACTTGGTTGTAGTGCTCCTACATTACGAGTTTAATGGGTAATACTTGAAGTCACTAATTGGTAGAAGGTGTTATCGATAAATTGACCCATGTATAGGTTAGATAGCACGACGTTGCCGAGAAAGGATGAGATTTTCTCTTAACTAAGCTTTTGAGCGTCTTGCAACGAAGAAGTTAGAATAGCTTTGCCTATATGACCTAGAGGGGTGCCGAGCCAGCCTAATGGAGTTTGTTTTCTCTTCTTAGGGGTCATGAACGGGATTAAGCGCATGGCCATATTAGCGCTCAGTGAGAACGCTATGGTTACGGTGGGGAGTGTGTAGAAGTGTGCTGGTGAAATAGCAAGATTTTGGTTTAATCCTCGGGACACCATTATATCTTAAGGTTTGTGATTTAATCTTGAACACCATTGATCAATTTCATTTAGCATACTTTGAGTAAACGAGGTTTAATCTTAGTGACACCTTCGTGACATAACTCATTAGAGTGGTAGAAAACTTTCCAACTTTGGTGGGGATTGTTGGAATTATTAGTGAGTTTGGTAAGTTTATCACTCTAAAGCGGAAGTACAACTAGCGACTCGGCTACTGATGTACACGCGCTAGCACATGCGGTACAAGCCTAAAATGCGTTAAAGTACCATTAATTTGTGTTGACTTGGGTAAAGGGGGTGAGGGCTGATTTAGTGGAATTGTCATCCACTATCTCCTTAATTTACGATGCATGACCATGACCACATCGATCGATGTGATCACGTTTATCCTTGCCAAGTAGTATATATAAGACCATGATGGGATCTTGAATAAAAGATATGAAAACACAAATATACATCTCGTGAATAAGCTGCTGCCATTTGCCTCAGAACTTGTTTCTACATACAGCCATCTTGGCGTTGCAAACTTCGAGTTTGTTGCTATTCGGCGTTTGCGTGTGTGAAGCTAATATGAATCTTGGAGTGCCTTGGCTCGTAGACTCCAGCAACTTCGGGTGCGAGCGTACTTAAAAGGGCAGTAATTGATCTTTGCAGATTCTTTTAATTGTTGTTTTCGTTCTGTCTTTGCTTACTGTAGTGCGATCATCTCTTTTGCCATTTTGCTATTGTTCCATTATTGTTTTGGGTTGTTTGGTTCTATGGCTCCGGATACAACTCAAATATATTAATCAAATGTCATTAGATGTGTATAGTTTTAAGTTTCCTACTCATGTTCTATATTTCTTGAATATTGACCCGAATGTATGCTAAAGTGCAACAATTTGCTCTTGAAATATTCAACAACTAACATACCTATAACCTCCGCTAAGATCAACTTGTGTTCAAAGGTACCCTCATGTCACCGTCATTAGGTCTATATACTATTTCACAAAAGGCCTACCTTTCCACGCCCCACATATGCGTACCCATTTCATCATAAACTAGTTTACAATTTCAATATCTACCTATCCAAACCTTGTATGCTTGTCCCTTGCCGAGGTATTCTTAGAAACATTCTCTACTTCGGGTTTATCCTAGTTAGGGCATGATCTCTCTACATTCTACCTCCCCATACCGATTGGGTATGTTTTGTAGTACCTATCACAACTCCAAAATAAGTATACACCTACCACACTAAAATAAACTCCACAAACTAATCTAATACATAATTTCACAACTCTATTCAAACATGACACAACAGCTTAAAAACATAAAAGGATTATTAAAAAAAATAAACATATGTAAAAGAAAAAGAATAAACCTGAGCAAGTTTAGCTTTATCAGGATCTTCATTATAAACATTAGAAACCGCAGCCGAAGCAAGTCTTATAATACTAGGCCTACTGAATTTATTATCAAAAATGAGTAGTGATAAAGGGGAATGTGTAAATGAAAGGTGGGATGAGGTGAAACTGAGGGAGGAGAGATGACGGTGGAGGTTGTGTTTGGTTAATGGTGGTGGTGAAGTGATGGCACGAGCTGCCGGAAGTAGAAATGTTTGCATTTTTTAGAGGGGGTTGGTGTAGTTTTGTCGACAGGACGGGAGGTGGAGTGGATAGAGTGAGTGGTCTTGTTTCTTTCTTTCGTTGTTCCGAAGAGGGTGTGATGCTTTTCTTTTTCCTTTGTCTTTTTACTTTAACAAATATAATTATCTTTTTTTTCCAAAATTATTTCCATGTCAAAAATTAATTATTAGAGCATCTATTATGATAAACACTTTATAAAATTTTATACAATAACACATCAAAAAAAATTTAGATATTTTGATATTATAAACCTATATTCGCTATAATATAAACTTTTGCAATTTCATAAAATGTTTTTTTTTATAAAAAATGCATTAAATGTATTGAATTCATAAATAGATTTAAGATTGACTTCTATGCCACATGCATACGTGAAATGATTGTCACTATGATTGAAATAAATATAAATTTTTTCATCTTTTTTAAACATTTTCATAAACTCTTATATTGGTTTTTGCTAACAATTAAAGGTACAAAATTTTCACCTTTTATTCAAAAAATAATGCATTATTTAAATAGAATTATAATGAATTACTATGTAGTTATTAGCTCTTATTATTTCTCAAACATATTTGTAATTCATTTCATTCATTTGTTGTATAAATAAAAAGTCACAAATGTTTTTAGTCATGTTTTATTATAACATCATCTTGAAACAAGATAAGTAGAGTTTGTTGTTAACCACAACCCTTAGGGTTGTTGTTTCTTGTTAGCATTGAGAAATCTAAAGTTAGTAATAAAGAATAAAAAAAGGGATTTTTTTTATTTTATTTTTTTATACGTGAATCGTTTAAATTAAACTTATGTTAGACTCATAAATTAAGCATCTCATTATCATTTGTTTAATTTAATTTTGGGCCCGTTTGGTTTGTAAATGATTTATAATTAGAATTTGAATTTGGATTTGAATTTTGAATTAAATCAAGAAAGAGAAAATAAATTATTTATAAATTTATTTATATATACAAATTTAATTATATATAAAATAAAATTTGAGTAGTAGTGAAGTTTGAGGCCACTAAAATTGGAAAAGAGTAAACTGCAAAAATCATCCCTGTGGTATGTGTATTTTCGCAAGAATCATCCCTATCTCAAACCTTCAGCATTAACCATCCCCAAGTCCACAAACGTTAGCAATAATCATCCCTGAGCACTAACGTCGTTAGTTTTACCCATTAAGTGTTAAATAATATTTTCCCGTTAGTCCCTCCGTTAATATTTTTTGCACTGTTAGTCCTCATTTTATGTTTTCGTCACTTTTTTACGTTTGTCCGCTTTTACTGCTGGCCCCAGCTTTTATCCGTTTCGTCCGTTTTATCTCCGTTTTTGTATGTTTTCGCCGTCATTTTACGTTTTCGTCCGCTTTTTATTTTTCGTCCGTTTTTTACGCCGTCCGTTTTTACGCCACCGCTTACGTTTTTGTCCGTTTTAAATCGTTACCATTTTTATATGTTTCATCCGCTTATCCGTTTTTTATGTTTTCATCCGCTTTTTGAGTTTTTATAACGATTTCGTCCATTTTTAATGTTTTTGTCCATTTTTACGGTCCCATCCATTTTTACGTTTCCCATATTTTTACCGCCAGTCCGCATTTTTAATTTTCGTCCATTTTTATGTTTCGACAGTTCGTCTGTTTTTTTACGCCGTCCGCTTTTTAAGTTTTGTCCGTTTTAAATCGTTTTTGTCCATTTTATATGTTTCATCGCTTTTATCCGTTTTTGTGTTTTCACCGTTTTTGAGTTTTTTCCGTTTTATACGATTTCGTCCGCTTTTTATATGTTTTCGTCCATTTTTACGGTTCATCCGCTTAGCGTCATTTTTATCGCTGCCCGTTACGTTGTCCGTTTTTTGTTTTTCGTCCGTTTTTGAGTTTACGTTTGGTCCGCTTTTTTATGTTTATGTCCGTTTTTTCTCGTTTTCTTTCGTTTTTATATGTTTCGTCCGCTTTCTATTCATTTTTTATATTTTTTTCCATATTTTTACGTAAAAAAAATGGATGAGAACATAAAAACGTGAAAAAACGGACGTCACAATAATAAAAAATGGACTAAAACAGATAAAAGCGGACGAAAACCGTGAAAAATGGACAAAACATTAAAAAAAAACGACGAAATCGATAAAACGGAAAAACTCAAAAATGGACGAAAACATAAAAACGGATAAAAAGCAGATGAAACATATAAAATGGACGAAACGATTTAAACGACAAAAACGAAAACCGGACGAAAAGCGAAAAAACGGATCTAAAGCATAAAACGGACGAAAACGTAAAAATGACGGGGACTAAAACGAAAAACCCGACGAAAACGAAAAGCGGATGAGACCGTAAAAATGGACAAAAATATTAAAAAAATGGACTAAATCAGATAAAACGAAAACTCAAAATACTGACTAAAAACATAAAAAACGGATAAAAGCGTAATGAAACATATATAAAATGGACTAAAACGATTTTAAACGCAAAAACGAAAAACTAATGGAAGCATAAAACTTACTAAAGCAAAAAAAAACTAATTTAAAAATAAAAAAATGCATCTAAAAGTAAAATAACTAAGAAAAACGTGAAAAAACGCACTTAAAACAAAAACAATTTTAAAACGTATTAATGACTCGACGAAAACATACAAAAACGGATAAAAAAACTGGACAAAAACGATAAAACTACTTAAAACGCAGTAAAAACGCATAAAAAAAAAACGTAAAAGGACGAAAACGTAAAATGGGGACTAACGGTGCAAAACATATTAACGGAGGGACTAACGGGAAAATATTATTTAACACTTAACATGTAAAACTAACGACGTTAGTTTGCTCAGGATGATTATTGCTAAACTGTTTGGACTTGGGATGGTTAATGTGAAGGTTTGAGATAGGGATGATTCTTGCAAAATATACAAAACCATAGGATGATTTTTGCAGCATCTCATTGGAAAAAGACAAAAATAGAAAATCAAAACAAGTACTTATTTTTATACGTCGAAATTATATGGAATGAGAAAAATCAACATTTGATTCTTGATTTCCAATTTTGGGCCCACCTTCACAACTAAACATAGGACTTATATTTTCTGCCATTCAAATCCTACCATACCCCCAACCAAACTGCACATAAATCTTTTCATACATGAAACTAAAAGCACCAAAGTATATGAGATCGACATGAGAGAACACACGCCATAACTTTACTATTCCCTCTGTCTTATAATAAGTGTTCACATTACTATTTTTGGATGTCTACTTTTTATTTTTGGATGACATTTAATTAGTGAAAGTGTAGTTAGGGATTTTCTAAACCTTTATACATTTTAGAAGTGAACAATTATTATAAAACTGATAAAGTATTAAAATTTAGCCAAACCTTTTTCTTATTAAAAATTATATTCGAGAAGGTTAGTTTCTATTTCAACTAAAAACCAAAGCTAATTTAAGTAAAATACATTGGTTTCAAACCACGTGACTCTAACTGATTTACGAACCATACTAAAAAGTTTTTAAAACTTTAGGGGCCGTTTGATAATACATCATGATTTAGTGCTGAATGATTTAAAAGCTTTAAATGATTTAAAGTCTTTGAATGAAAATGTATCTGAAATGATACATACCGTCTGACAAGTACCCAGAATAAGTAGTATGAACAACATATAAATATGAATTATTAATGACTATTTTTTTATAATAATATATTAATATTGCATAACATTTTATGAATTAGATTATTTATAGGTACGTTTTTGTAGCTTCTTTGTAATTTTGTATAATTAATATTTTGAGTCGATGCTATAATTAAATTTCAAGTGTCGATGAAAAGTTTTGCTTAACGATACAATAGAATTTGCATCACAACGTTGTTAAAATGACATAACTTCAAAAACTAAAATGCTTTGTCATAAAGGAACGAAAGTAATTAGATAAGAGACAATATATGAACTAATATAAATATATGCATAGAAGTTAGTTAAAATAACGTATGTGTACAATTTATTAGTATAACAACAAATATCAAATGGCACATATGAAACGTTTGTGGCTGTGTATCATTTTGCATCTATTTAATGTTGAGAGACTCAACACCTAATGGAATCATTTAGGGAAGAAAATAAAGTTATCGAATAAGATTCCTCACTGACCGAATAAGTGTGAGGCCCATTAAGAGGCTATCAAACAGCCCCTAAATGATTGGATACTATCTAATTGGCTTATTCCATAAGGATCATCAAGAACAAGTTCTCTTTGCTGGATCTCTCTTTTTTTGGCATGCATATCCTTGACGACTTGGACCACTCGAAGTAACAATACAATACTCATGGTTGATACGAAAATATGCATGATCCGGACTCACTGACCAAGCGTTACTGCATGATCCATTATTTAACTCGATTTGAATACATACATTTAGAATGAACTACCAAATGACTTTCTACAGAAGACAGTCTTTTAAAGGACAATCTTGATTTATATTTACACCTTCTAGGCTTCTACCATTCCAAATCATCAAGCAAATTTCTAGATACGTTTATTATTTAACAAGATGCTGTTGAGTCATTGCAAATATACTATTATTAGAACCATATCATCACCCTGGTTGCAATCTGGAGTTCATTTCAAACACCTCAGTGGTTACTGTAGCTACTTTCGTAAACACTTAAATATGGTTACTGTTGCTAGTTTTCACAAAATAATTGTTAGGCTGATCAATGTTTACCATTTATCTAGCGAGTCTTACCATCAAGTATTCGGGTATAAGCTAAATTTATCAAGTGTTTTCCTACAACGTAAAATATATGAAGATGTGTAGCAGTTGGGCTCGGCTTTTGTGTAACCTTCAGCAAACATTTCAACAAGTATGCACCCAATACATCGAAAGATACTATAGTTACTTCCAACCATTATAAGGTCACCTGTCTGAACCACAACATACCAAAAAACTACATACACAAACAGGTAATTCACATAACTACTCAGACCTTGTACTGAAATAGCCTTCCAACATCAGTTCCAAAAACCTTCCAACATGTAAATGTTTCGTTCTAGTAAAAAACAAATTGTCAAAAACTTTCAGCATCCGGAAGTTTAGTAAGCACTAGTGGAAAGATCAAAAACAAAGTATCGCCTTTTAAGATCCATCAGAAAGCATGTCTATCAATTCTTCCAAGAGTCATGAGTTGAAAGCAACTGGAGCAAGAGACCTGAAGAAAAAAGAAAAAAAAAGTAAACCTTTAGCACCAGGCAACAAGCAAGCAAATGGATATATACTGGATTTCTCGTCAAGTTAGTTTGGAAGTGTGGTCACACTTGCGCGAATTTGGGCGGTTACAATGGAAAAAGAAGGAGGAAACTGTACCCGCCCAGGGATGGTCGTAAACTCATGTATAAAAAGACAATAACCATAAGCCCTTAAAAGAAGGAAAACACACAACAAACTCTATTAAGCAGTACATGTATGGAGGCGCTCACAGGTACTGAAACTACATACTTAACACTTAAGTGAAGACTGTCACATCCAAGGTTGCTATAAATGACGGGGTGATACTAAACACTGAAAAAGGCTTGTGTAAAACCAATCAACTCTATTCACATTACTGGCACTGCTCTCTTAAACCTTACTCCAGCATAAATGGTTTCCTCGCTGCGTCCTCCAATTGTAATTACACAAAGAGTAAACTACACCATTCGTCCTTGTGGTATACGTTGACCATCAAGTTTCGTCCTTTGACCAAAAAAATTGCACCGTTGGTCCTTAAATGCGAAACGTTACTCAGCGTTGGTCCCTCACCCTAAGTGGTGTGACTAACGGGCTAAGCCTTTTAAGTGGAGGGTATATTTGTCATTTCACACTTCATCACCTCTCCTTCTCTCTTGATAAACTTATGCATTCACCTACCACCACACTACCTTCGGCGACACACCACCGGCTACCACACCAGCTCTCCGGCCACCACTATCGACTCACCAAACCACCAAACCATCACCACAAACAACCCATGCCAAAAAATCACCACCAAATCACCACTATTTTTTTTCTCATTTAAACCAAACACTATCACTTTTCTTTCTTTTCTTTATGTTCTTATCTCATTATCATCATCCACCAAAACCACCATCACCCAACCGCCACACCTACCATCAAACCATCATCCACCAAAACCACCTATGGGGTTGTGATATAAAACAAACACCCTTTGTGGGTCGCTGCTGAACCAAACACACCCTACTTGGGGTTCTGATGTTGAGCCAAGATAGACACACCCTCGTGGGTGTTTTCGAGCCCAAAACTAAAATAAATAAATACCCTCGTGGGTTTAAATCAAACAAAAATAAACACCCTTTGAGGGTTCGGACTGCAGAAAGCAAACACCCTCTTGGGGCTGCTGTTGAACTAAGACAAGCCAAACGCACCCTATGATGGGTCGTGGTGTGGGCTATAAACCGAGGGCAGAAAACACTCCCTTTGTGGGTCGCTGCTGCTGGTGTGGTTGTGATGTTTATCGGTGTGGTTGTGATGTTGCTGCTGGTGTGGTTGTGATGTTGCTGCTGGTGTGGTTGGGATGTTTATCGGTGATATCAAGGGACGAATTCGATTTGTACATGATGCTGTGGGTCCCTCATCGTTTGTTCCTGCTGGTCATTGAAGATCACGTGTACAAGTGGGCCTGAGGGTTTGAGGATTAAGTTGGTGATTCGAAATGGGTTTTTGATGGTGAAGAATCTTGAAAGTGGCTTGTATTCATTATTGTTTATCAGTTTTAGTTAATCTTGGACTGTAATTTGTATTTGGAGTTTGATGATTATGGTTTAATGGTGGACAAATGATTTTTTGGTGATAAAGAGGAGAAAATGAAGATGAAGAGAGAAAGAAGATGATAGAAGAATGTGTGGTCAAAAAGGAGGAAGAAGATGTTAAGAAGAGGTTTAAAAAGACCAAAATACCCTCATGTGGATGTCACATGGGAGGATTTAACGGATGTTAGTTATTGAAGTTAGAGTGAAGGACTAACACTGAATAACGTTTCGCATTTAAGGACGAACGGTGCAATTTTTTTGGTCAAAGGACGAAACTTGATAGTCAACGTATACCACAAGGACGAATGGTGTAGTTTACTCTTACACAAATATAATCTCAGTTCTAACTCCTCCAAATCGCAATGAGGACTGAGTGACATGAGCAGCCTATATCTTTTAGATGTGGAAAAAAGCGATGAAACATTCATACCCAAATGTAACAGTTGGTGGATTTGTACCTTACATATCAAATGATCCTAATTATGAGTACCTCACCCTTATGCCAAGGGAAAAAAGAAAAAAAAAGCGTCTGAGATAATCACCAAAGAGTTAAAAGATGGATATGTGTTAATAATCTTCACCCACAAGTTCAATATAGACTCCTTCACTTGTTGGACTAAGCGCTGTGTGTAAACCCATGGCTAAGAGCACAGTATTGAAACTTTCTGTCATATGTGTACTACATGATGATAGTCTTATTCATGAATTTTTTGGTTCCAAATATAAGATGGCATGGAAGGGGGATAGATAAAAGTAAAGTATTGTTTTACTGTATTAGGATATATCGGTATTATCAATGTTAATTTATGTACCTGATAGATAATGTTTTCTAGTAGTTGTAGCAGGATATAAATTAGTGTCAAGACTTGAGAGAATAAATAAATATGAAATAAAAAAACATATTCTTTAAGTTTTTTAACTGTCGCCTTTGAGGCTGTAGTGGAACATTGTGCATGGATTGAGGTATTGATTATATAGAAGACACAAAGATGATTGGTGGGTGCCTTAAGTTGGACTTTAGAGTGTTCGCAAAACGCAATTTGGAGCCTTTCTTTATATGCACCATGTATGCCCCATTTCGTATGGGCCATGCCAGGGGGGTACTGACACGGCACACATTTTGGCTGCCAACGAGTACTACATTCCTGTCACACGCATATAGTTTTGCATATTCTGCTGTTATATTGAATAGGTAGTATGATAAGACTCAGATGTAACTTTTAAGTAAATACAAATAAGATAACAGGAATAATGTACACAATAGGTTTGATTGACTTTGTAACTCTCTTTATTCTTTAATCAATCAAATAAAACATAAAAGAAAATGTTTTTTTATTTCATATTTATTTATTCTCTCAAGTCTTGACACTAATTTATATCCTGCTACAACTACTATTCTAATTTTTGTCTGAAAACCTTATCTATCAGGTACATAAATTAACATTGATAATACCGATATATCCTAATACAGTAAAACAATACTTTACTTTCATCTATCCCCCTTCCATGCCATCTTATATTTGGAACCAAAAAATTCATGAATAAGACTATCATCATGAAGTACACATATGACAGAAAGTTTCAATACTGTGCTCTTAGCCATGGGTTTACACACAGCGCTTAGTCCAACAAGTGAAGGAGTCTATACTGAACTTGTGGGTGAAGATTATTAACACATATCCATCTTTTAACTCTTTGGTGATTATCTGTACCGCCTTTTTTTTCTTTTTTCCCTTGGCATAAGGGTGAGGTACTCATAATGCACTTGAATCCTAATTTAGTAGAGGGGCAGTAAAAATGAAACACGGCCATTAATGAAATACTACGTATAATTCATCCATAATGCACTTGAATATTCTTTGACTAACTTGATACTTGATCCTAAGTGTAAGTAACAAGTATGATCAATTTACCACAAAAACACTCGCTACCAAAACAAATACTCAATGATATTACGAACCAACAAAACATGCACATCAAAGTATTTTCCTTTGTTTATCCTTTCAATAAGAAGGGAGGGTAATTGTGTGCTTACCATTAGCCTAATCAGTCTTCTTTTGCTTCTTCTGTGACATTGGAATTTTTTCCAAAATGAGATCAACTTTCTTGATTACAGTGCTCATGTTCTTATGTACAAATATCAACTTTTCATCTACTTGAGCCTGGAACATCTCGTACAAGAACGGAACAGACAAGCTAAGAAGAACCCCTACAGTAAAACCAAGATAAAATATCAAGTCAATAAAGATACCATTAATGATTGCATACTAAACCTTTATAATACAGCACCGAAAAATGACTCACCAATATAGATCAGTGTAAGGAAGTTAAACAGACTACCTATATACGACACCAACCATAAGCCAAAAGCAGCCTGAAATTTTGAACCACATCAAACAAGTAAAGCTCAAAAACATAATTCGTGTAAAAACAGATAAAATTCAAGAAATTGTACCAAAATTAAAGTCCTCAAGTTTCCGTCAACAGCAATTTCATGCACGGTAGCTAAAGCACTATTAACCCACACTCGCATCTCATCAGCAGCAACGAGAACTGATTCCTCTGATATATCCAAATCAGGAATCGGAGGCAGAGGTCTACAGTTACACATATACAATCAAACTTTTACTATTAACTTTATGAACGATACTCAAAACTTTGTAAACCAAACACAGACCTATTGAGAAGAGACGCTGATTTCGCCCAGAAAAACAGGATAACAACCAAGAGCAGTAGAGAATTAGCAACAAATGCTAAGAAGCTATATCCTGCTCTTTCAAAGAGCAACCACAAAACGGTTGAGCCGATAAACAGCACTACTCCACCATAACAGTTCCTCCATAACAATGTATCAGCAACTGCAGCATTAACAATAACTCAATTCACACAGTATGTCAACACCAACAAAACCATCTCAATCGATCAATCAAAACAAACAGCAACCTTGATATGGAAAGACCAATCATATAAATCTAAACTGTAAATCGATCATTATAGCATAGGAGTATCACAAACAATAAGATTGTTACAATGAATCAATCAACAATGTTGAAGCAACTGCAACACCATAAAACTATATCTTAACCAACACAATACATCAACAACAAGATCATCTCAATCAATCAATAAACGAATGAAAAACAACTCGATCATACATACCAAAACTGTAAGTATTATAACAATCTCTCAAAAACTGCCACCATTAAGCAATAACTTAATTCACACAATAGCATCAAGAACAATAAGATCATCACAAGCAATCAATTGATAAAATTAAACACCAGCAATTCAAATTCAAATCGACCCGCCAAACAAACCCTAAAGCGTAATTCCATTATCATAACAATGTATCAACACAATAAAATAACTCAAATAGTGACATCAGCAATAACATATTATCACAATCAATAAATCCATCAGTTAATAATATTGAATACATTTCAGACGAGCATCAAACTGATAAAACAAACTGTAAGACTGCGTGTAATAAAGCACCATGGTCACGCGTGGTTGCCTACAAGTCTAACACCAGAAACAATAACAAATAATTAAATCACTCAATCAAAATATGTAAATGTGTTTTGATTAATAAAACAATGTATCAACAATCAATCAATTCATGAAACAACTAGACAATACAAACAAAACTTCATATGATCATTAACTTGAAGAATCAAACTTATAGTGTAACTCGATCATCATAACAATGTATCAGGAACTATAAACAATAACTAATAGTATAATCAAGAACAGTTAGATAAAACATTCAATCAAATAATGATATCGGAATGAAAATGAAAGGGAGAGATATATATACCAGCGCCGGATCCTAAAGCTTCGTAAACGGATATTCGATTAGTTTCGCCCATGGTGATTTTTGATCGGAAAGTGAAGGGAGGGAGATTTTTGAAGGGGGTTGGTTGGTTGGTTGGGTATGTTTATTGTGAAGCAGTTTCAAAAGGTCCTCAATTGTAACGCATCACTTTTCTGTTTTTAAAGCAAATTTTGCAAATCTGTCAAAAATTAGTGTGCATTTAGTTGGTTAAAAAAAAATTCTTGTTTAATTGTTTTATATCTCGTGTAAATATTTGGAAGGAAAATTTATTTCAAAAATACACTTGAAAATATAAAAAACGCATTTAATTATAGAAAAATTTATCTCAAAATACATTTGAAAATATAAAAAAACGTGTTTAATTGATGTTTATATTTTATGGGCTTGCGTTACAAAGGAAAGAGTAAAATACACCGTTTGTCTTTGAACTTGTACAAAACCATCATGCTGAGTACAAACTTGCATCCGTTCATCACGCAAGGTCCCTATTCTATGTTTTTTTTATCACCCAAGGTCCCTTTGACCGTTATCCCTCGGTCAACCTCCGTTTTCTCTTTAGCGTTTGTCTTTAGTCAGGGCCACAATGGTCATTTCATATTTTGATTATTAGTCACACTAATTAATCAGGCTTCTTTCCACATGTCTCAAGCTTTAGAAGTTACAAGATTTACCACAAGGTTCTGAAGTGGTTTGGGGTAGCAAATATTTAGTTCGTTCTTTCGGCGTTTGGATTTGTTCTCTTAATAACGGGTTTAATTAGAAGCTCTAGAAAGCATTTACAACAGGGTCACATAGTCCATTAAACTCGGGCACGCAATCAGAAAAGTCTCCCTTCTCAACTAGAACTTCATCCCCACGAGTACATATCACTGATTACTCTGTCCTATGATGTCCAACAACTATCTAAAGCAACTTGAATACTAGAACACTTTCTTTAGGATGTGGTATTGATACCTCATAGGTCTTTTCCATTAATATTTTTCTTTCTTGTTACTTACTATTTTGCGATTTAGATAAAGGTAAACTGAATTTATGCAATCTCATGTTCGTGCTCATGTAAAATTGATGTGGCCGATGAGTTATGCTACACCAATCGGTTGGTTCAACAGAATGATTCAGCTTGAAGAGAAATTTTCGAAAGGCGTCGTCCTTATTGTATGCAGATCATTCTCTAACATTTATTATTTGATCATTTCCAGCTTAATCATAGAGAACACTTTATGATCTTTACGTTTGATGATTTGTTATAATAATATATAGTTCATCGCATTTTACTATCCTTCGATTATTTTTGTTTTTACAATTCAAAGTTAATTTGGTCTTTTTTAATTTTTGTTCAAAGGGTAACGGAAATGTTAGGGTTACACTTATAATCTATCCGGTGTTGATGGCTTACGTTATTCTTTGTACAGTGCGATTTCTTCACCATTAAGCTACAACTACACATTACCCGAACTTCTTTCTTATAGTAATATAGGGGCTGTTTGGGATTGCGTATCATGTTAATTACGTTTCGGCTATCTGGGACTTCTAATGAAACTACGTGTAGGGGCTATATGGTATTTTCTTATTGAATAACTACTTTTAATGGATGTTTGGGGTTGCTTATTAAACTCTTATAGGGACTTTTTGGTTCACAATATAGGAATATAGATGATCATGATATCAACGATAATACTATATCAAATTATTTTTGAAAATTAACTTAGATTCATCACAGGTAAGTGCCAAAAGACTCATCCCACCAAATCAGAACCCAAATAAAATGGGACGATTGTGTATACTCTTATAAATATGTGCATACCTGATCTCTAATAGTATATTATCGTGGTGTTAACTGTGACATGTAAAGTTCAAATTATGTGGGGATACGTATTATATGAAGAATCTAAGTTGATAAACATGGCCTGATAAGAAGAGTATTATCATATCTAATTTAGGCATCTCACTGTCATAACATCTCTTTCAAGAAATGACCATGTATCTCTTTAAATAGTCTATTTAAATCGGATTTTATACTCAAGGCAATTTTACATAATCCGTCCATGCACTTAGTTTCTTCTGTTTATGGTAATATTTTGTTTCATGTCATTATTGAATCACTTATTGGAACAAACTTTTTATTTCTTTATGTCATGCTTGAGGTTTAGAAGAAGAATCTAGAATGAAAACAAATAAACCGGAGGTCTCATTTGACTGAACTGGTATTTTGTTCGCATGTTGTTATCTTACATTCTATCTAAGCCATCCCAAACAGTCTATGAGTTCAAGTTAAGATTGCTTATTGAGTAGAGTTGCATTTCTTTTAAAGTAATAGGCAACTAAACAAATCAATATTAAACAGCCCCTTATTTATTACAAATGAGCTTTTTTGAATGTTTGAATGAAACTGTTTAGTGTAAGTGTTTGGAAAAGATGATTATCCATTATTAATTGTTACTTTTGCAGGTATTAGAGTATCAAGGAGTAGTAAAATAGATTATTACAATTTACCATTCTTTTCTTTAATTTACCATTCTTTTCTATTCTTTATAATAGCATTTAAAAGTCCATGCTCATACATTTCATTAACTATTTTGTTAAACCAACCGTGTGTGTATAAATTGAGGAACACATTCATAGGCCTTACAAGCGGCATAATCGCCGGTTGGCCACGTTTGAAAAGCGGCCAATACATGTTTGGTTCAAAACACAAAACAGGTAAAAGTTGGTGCAGGTTAGAACGTATCGATTGGGTTTACCGGAAGTGTGATAAATTATTGGTGGATCAAGATGCTAGAGCACTCTACAAAGCCGAAGAAAAGAGGCGTTGAGTGACGAGACAACATTCAGAAGCATTTTCAGCGAAAGCAGTCGGGCACACTTAGCTGCACTCAGTTGTACATATAAAATTGTGTATAGGAACACATTGAGGAAGGTAAGTCTTGCCTTTCTTCATTATACATTCATAGGCCTTATAGAGTCAAAACTCAAAATGGGTAAATGTTGGTACGGGTTAGAACATATATGATCACAAAATATATATGGTTGAATAATTAGTATATTTATTTGAATGCATAAATTTGGGAAGTGGTATGAACAAAAATCTGATCTATATCCTTTTGACCCTTTTTACTCATTTTACAGGATTGTAGTTAACTAATTTTCTTAAATTACTCTTTTGACCTGCTAGAGTTTTAACATAAACCAAATGATATGTTCATTCGTAAATGTGCCGAAATTGTGACCTTCCATCAGTTTATTAATGATACATTATCACAGGCTATTAAAAAAGAAATGTCCGGGAACTTTAAGGATGCTCTTGGCGCTATTTTGCAATGCGCTGAGAATTCCGGGAAGTACTTTGCCAAGGTATTCTTTGTATATGTTTTACATTGTGCAACTTCATTGCACATTAAAGCTTTAGAATCCACATGTGGCGTTGAAACTTTTGTTATGTGCCATTAGGGCACCATGGTATTTATTGGGATTTCTAAATAAGCAGTTTAGAATACACTGTTTTTCTACTGCTATCCAAACAAATAGATCAAAAAACTCTTTCAGATTTTGCAAATGTAAGCCAAAAAATTTGCACGTGTAAAAATTGAGCTTTTTTATGGGAAATTATTTAAAAACAAAATTTTGAACATATATATTATAGAAAAAAACTATGAGAGGTTCATTGATCTAACTAAAGAGATATGCTGACACATCATTTGTAACTACATATAATGCGAAAAGCAACGAAAGGCTGGGAACTCATGATAAGACACTTATAAGATTGATTGTGGCGAGGGCGGCGATGGATAGGCATTTTATAAAAGTCGAGTATATGAAGAAGTACCGTAAAACATTGATTGATGTTGTTCATCAGAAACATCCGCCAATTCGAGAACCTTTCAACTTTCACTCTTGGGTCCTATCCAATAATCACAATCAGTCTATCTTTCACATTTGTTAATTTATTCATACATCTCTCTCTTTTAGCTTTCAATAAATTGTTCTTGGCATTGAAAAAACTCTAATTGTAAATAATTGAATCATTCAATCATCAATTTAAAGATTATTTTTATGCGTGTACGCAAGTCATATTATGTGATGTGAGTCTATATGGGATGATTTTTTTGCATAGCTTTAAAGGTCTACTTTTACGATTGACTTTACTTTATTCAATATGTATGTTTTATTGCATTGAACCATGTAATGTGAAACTACTTGGGATGATTTATCGACGTATATAATTTTTTTGTATAAAAATGGATATTTGAGCAATATTTTAGTTTATAACTAACCATCTAATGTAAGCACTTATTTGTTATGTAGTCAAGAAGCTCACTATTTCATGAATCTCTAATTCATCAACAATGCAAAACATGAGTATCTTTTGGTTTATCAACAACTCTTTGATAAGTTATTGCTATATGGGTATATATGGGTATGTAGATTGGATAAGTTACATGCCATTAAGCTATCGATTAATAAGCTTAGATATTGACATTTAAGACATGAACCAACTCGCCCATTTTTAGGTCCACAGATGAACCTTTTGAAATTATTATGATTGATATTGCGAGCGAAAAAAAAACTTTAACACTAAATTTTCCATTTCTAAAAGTGAAGATTTAAAGTTCTCAATAACTACAAGATTTCAAATTATTAGATTAGTAAGAACTTCGATAGAGGCAAGAAAATAAAGGAAAGACACTTTGGAAAGACGGTGATCATATCAAGGTTGAAAATTACTCCGTCTAATAAACGTTTATCACTAAAGATCTTAAAAAAATAATTTTCCGTCCCCATTTTCTTTGATATGACAATAAACAAGAGCAAGGTCAAACACTTTCATGGTTTGTATCTTCCAGTTTTCATACATGGACTACTATACGTTGCCGTTTTAGAGTAAAAGAAAAAGAGGTGTGAAGTTTGTCTATTGTGATAAAGATGGTAATATCTCTATTAATGTTCAACAAGTATGTACAACTATATAAATAACATGTTTTACAACATTTTATCACTTTACATATACTCTTATCAACAACTTCCTTTTATTTGACTTTTCTTATTATAAATTTTAGGCGTTCACGAATGGACATGAACTGCACAAGTGTTTGACATTAGTTGCATACTTTTGCCCTTCAAGACTGTCTACCGATTGGAGAAGACAATACATGAACGTTTATTATTTTAATAGTTAAAAACCGAATTGTTTAGCGTATCATTGACTTATATTACTTATTATTCCTTCAAAAAAAACCGTGAATATATTTATGTCCGTTGTTGTTTGTTACTTTATACACACACGTAAATCCTTAATGAATCATTTCTTTAAAAACCCCGTGATTCCACGGGTCTATAAGCTAGTTTGTAGATATTTGAAATGAAAATTTATCTCAAAAATAGACTTGAAAATATAAAAAACGCATTTAATTAGAGAAAAATTTATCTTAAAATACACTTGAAAATATAAAAACAGCGTTTAGTTGATGTTTTTATTTTCTTGTCTTGTGTTACAAAAGAAGGAGTAAAATACACCGTTCGTCTTTGAACTTGTACAAAACCATCATGCTGAGTACAAACTTGCATCCGTTCATCACGCAAGGTCCATATTCCATGTTTTTTATCACCCAAGGTCCCTTTGACCGTTATCCCTCGGTCAACCTCCGTTTTCTACTGTCGCGTTTGTCTTTAGTCGGAGGGCACAATGATCATTTCATATTTCGATTATTAGTCACATTAATTAATCAGGCTTCTTTCCACATGTCTCATCCCTATTTCCTCCCCATATACATCTATATCACTTACAACGCTTCTTTTTAGTCCTCAAACCTTTTTTACAATATTTATTAGAAACCCTAATTCATGTCACCAAACCAGTGTCATATTATTGAGATAAATAATTTCACAACATGGATTTTACATTATGGAAAGTAAGAAGAGATCCAGGTATTCTAGTTGATGATACTGATTTTGTACACTTATGCTAAGAAGAAATACGGTACATTTTTCGTTATAATCGTTGTAATATCTAATATGTTTATTTTTTTTGCAGTTAAGGTTTGATAATGTTCACCCTTTATTTTTATTCAGGTGGTACACTGGTACATCTAATATGTTTAGCATGAAGGTTTATCACAATGGTGTTTTTAAATACTGACCTGATAGAATATACGATGGAGGTAAGAAAACTATTATTGATATGGTTGATGTTGATCTGTGTCAGGTTGAAGAGTTGGATGTTCTTAGGTATGAAATGGGTTACGAGCTAGGCAAAAAAATTACTATTACTTTGTTAAGTCTGGTACTAATTTAGATGAATGTTTGTATAACTTAAGTAAGTATGTGAATTATAAATTATTGAAGGATCTTGTTAATGACCATAAGATGATAGAAGTTTATGTTAAAAATGGTAACATAAGATTGGATCTTAGTGAAATGACTCCAAACTCAATTAGGACAATTATCGATGAGGTGGATGCAACAAAGAAGAAGGCAACTCTTGATATTGTTTCATATTGCTCAAAAAACTTGTTCTTAAAAAACATTGTTAATGAGCCTGTGGTAGAGCATTTAAGTCAAGTTACACAATCATCTTTTGAAGTCAATACTTTTGGACAATCTAGGTAGTTGCTAGAAATTGAACCCCTGTTTTCATCTGTAGAGGTTTGTAATGTGTTAGGTGATGGAAATGAGCAAATAGATAAACTTGTTGACCATATGCATACAGATAATCCTGTAGAGGTCATCAAACTGAAGATGAGTTAGGTAATAGAGATGAGGAAGTAGATAAACACTGAGACCATATGCAAAAACATAAATCTGTAGAGGTTTGTCAAACTGAAGATGTGTTAGGTAATGGAAATGAGGAAATATATAAACCTATAGACCATATGCAAAAAGATAATCACGTAGAGGTTTGTCAAACTGAAGATGAGTTACGTGATGACAATGAAAGTGAAACAGATAATTATGAGAGTGATGATGATGTTATGAGAACATTCAAGATGGAAACATATTGGTTGATGAGGAGAATACTTTTGAGGATCCTGATATTGATGTTTCTTTATTCCAAGTGAATAAGGAAGCTCTAGTCAGATACCAGATGATTTATTTGTGCAAAATGATTTAGATGTCATAGATGATAATTAGTTTGAAAGTGGTTCTGATAATGAGCTAGACTTTGTAATTAAGAAGAAAAATTTGGAGGCATACAAGAAATAAAAGTTAACTGAGGCAGAAGAAGTTGAAAAGGAAACATTATTTTTTTATGGTCAAACTTGTGGAAAACGTAGAGACCGGGGGGGGGGAGGGGGTGAATACGTTTCCGTTTATTAATTTAAAACTTTTGTATCAAATAGTCGATCAAGCTTGACGTAATATGAAAAGTGCCAAATAAAGTCTATGACTATATGGATAATCAGAAAGCCTAGAATAAAATAAGTAAACAACACAATCATAAACATCAAGCACAAAAACAAGCAACAATATAGAGCAAGAATAAAAGTAAAACGATAAATAAAAGGAAATGCAAACAGGACACACAGCTCCTCTTCGCCCTACTCCACTTCCCGAGTATCCAACTCGAGAGTTACTTCACTAGATCAACAAACTCCCTTCTCGGCGGAGAAAACCTTACACAACATAGCTTACACTTTATCTGGTACAAAGCTAAATACCGGGTCCTAACAAAGGTAGAACCAACCCATCGTCACTTACACTTTTCCCTGTACAAAGCTAAATACCGAGTCCTTCTTCAGGTACAACCAAACCCGTTATATTTTGTGGCCCAACATAACAAACTTTGTGTTTTATGGAACAAACACATAAACCATCTAATATAGTTTAATAATACAATGAGATGTGGTGATGATACAATAATGATCCAAGACAATGTGTCTAATGGATATTAATGACTAATCCAAATGAACTTCCATTGATGGAAAGCCTTCAAATGGATGAAGTTGATAAGATCACCAATCTTGTAAGTATTCATATGTATATGCTTGTAGTTGATGGAAATGGCAAGATCATCTAAGGCTTGCTTTGGTGGATCATCATGGAAGTATGCTTACAACAAATTGAATGCTAGAAGCATTATGATCATATAGAAATGGGAGTGTTTAATATGTTTTCTTCTTGATCTAAATGAATGAAAAATGCAGAGAGAATGCGTGAGTAAAGGGATAATGAAATAACGAGGAATAGCCTTGTATTTATAGGCAAAAATGTCTATAACCCGCCGGATCCGTCGGATCCCTCCCAAAAGGGATCCGACTAGTGTAATCCAAGGGATCCGACACACTGGGTAATCCAGTCTGGATTTTGGGTTGGAATTTTGGGTTTTGGGTCATGGGTAATAGACTCTGGGTCTTGGGTACCTAACATGATGTCATCCATGATGTAATGCACATTTTGGGTAATGGGTAATGAACTTTCGGTCATGGGTCATGGACTTTCGGTCATGGGTATTCAACATGATGTCATGCATGATGTAATGCACATGGGCCATGGGTTTTGAGTCATGGGTCATGGGTTATAGGTATTTGGTCATGGGTACCCAATGTGATGTCATGCATGATGTAAGTATTTATTTTTTACTTTGATTTTCTTATAAATGAAAGTATACTTGCAAAATAAAATGTGTAAGTATACTTTGTGTAACAAATAAAATCTAGTTGTATAAAATATATTTTAGCAAGTATGCAAGTAAACTTTATTGCTAAAAGAAAATTAAAGTTTGTTTACTTTGTTTAAGTAAAATATATATTTGAATGTAAACTTTAGTGTAAATAAAAGTAATGCATTTGAAAAAAAAACTTGTAAATGCAAAATGTAAAATGAGGTTTGAAAGAGAATGATTAACCTTTTAAATACTTAATGACTCTAACAAGAATTTTAAATATTCTAAATGGTTTGTTAGGGTTTGATCATAAGGCAAAATAAT
The DNA here is from genome assembly GCA_910596185.1 of Chrysanthemum makinoi. Classification (NCBI taxonomy): domain Eukaryota; kingdom Viridiplantae; phylum Streptophyta; class Magnoliopsida; order Asterales; family Asteraceae; genus Chrysanthemum; species Chrysanthemum makinoi. Next base: position 225,083,422 of record OU343221.1, on the reverse strand, counting down.
AAATATTTAAAAATCTATGTTGTAGCATACGAGGACTCGAGACATCGAGAGGTGTTGAATGTATGTTGAGATAAAATATGATTACGAGTAACTTGTACATTTTACGTTATGTATTACAAGTTACATGTTTGTCATCAATCAAACAAAAAAAATTGTAGAGATTAAATATCGTAATATTTGCACTAACAATCTCCCCATTTTTATGATGATAAAATATGTAAACGCAATAGATAATAAAATGTAAAAGATACTTGTATCCGTACTACCTTTACATTACCTTCTCCATTCACACTCTACTCTCCTTTTATCGAAACAAAAAGGGTGTGTCCATGAAGTTAAACTTCATTTCTCCCCAAGAAGGTGAGCTTGCGTCATCCCTAGTGAAGTTAAATTTACAACTCCTTATTGATCCCCTGAAGTCTTTGAGTCTCCTAGTTGATTGACCTTCGTTGCTAGCGGATCAATTGATCAAATTTAGAGGCTTAACCTACATCAAGTTTAGTGTTGTGCAACATAAAAAGAATAGAAGGAATATATATTGAAAAAGAAATACACATAGCAAACGACACATACGGATAAGCTATGTTAAACTATCTTCTCTTCCTTTTGTTGAAACAAAAAGGAGTGTTGAAGAGTGAAATAATGATAAATGCGTGCATGCTCCCCCTTGTTCGAGGCATCGAGGTATGCATTGGAAAATCTACAAACAAAAGTTATGCAAAACTATATTCATCCTTGGAGAAGTAAGTCATATACAAAGTGTATATTTGATGCACTCTATAGATGCTCGACGGAAGCTCCCCTTGCTCGAGGGCGTCAAGAAGAACCTACAAAAAGAAAAATTATCGATGCAAACTCCATCCTTGGATGAGTATGCCATATATAAGAAAAATACATATGCATATAATCAATGCAAACCTCATCTAGAGACAAGTATGCCATATACAATACCATATATATGAGTGAACCTAAACGAAAATATAATGATTAGTGCAAAATTTCATCCATAGACGAGAATGTTATACACAACAAAGTTTGTATGTGAATATGAGCCTACAAAGAAAAGTTTAGTGTAATATATGATTCGTCTTTCGAGAAAGACATATACAGTAAGATATACATACATGATGCAATATGTGGATAATGCATGAAATAAAGAACTAAAAAAATATAAGGATGAGAATGCAATATGATTTTCTGCAATAAACTCCTGGTAAAATAAGCTAGAAGAAAGAATAAAATCCTGTTACTTGCATCATCATGGTTGGTGAGGTTGTTCAAGGTTGTAAGGATGTGTTTGGGAATGAGATGCATTTCATTACGAAAATCACTTGACATATGACACCATAGGCAAAGATGCTTATGGGTATCGGGATATGTAGATGACCAATTTTTCCATAAAGAGGCATCAAGTAAGGAATTAGTTGGTGTATAATGGAAAATGGTTCAACATCCATGGGTTGTAGTGGTGGTGAGACACAAGTAGGTTGTTGTAGCAATTATGGTTATAGAGGTGATGAAAGTTTTCACGGTAAATATTCTTGTGAAGATGACTTGGTGGATGACTCAAGATTGATAAAACTAAAAGGGTTTTTCGCTAAGAATGGCCTTGTTGGTTGATGAAGTACTTGAGGTGCTTGACATGGTGACCTTGTGAGTAGTTAAATTGGTGGCGAAAGATGGTGCGGATAATGCAAGTAACTAACAATGTATGCTTATTTAAAAAGTGGTGAGGAAGAATATGCATGTATGAACATGTAATGTATTATATGGATCAAAATATAATAAATGTGCAAATGAGCACAAAATAACTTGAACTTGATAACGAAATCATCCGTTGTCAACCTACATAAATCCAAAAGAGTTAGTACAATATAAAAGTGAGAATAATACAGTTATTCAAACAATCATATTAGTTTGTACACACAAAATTTGTTCACGTAATATTGTGGGAATGAAAAAAAATAAATACATAAATAGACACATACATGGAACAAGTTTATAAACATAGAAAATTTCTTATGATGTAAATGTCGCAATTAGCTCAAAGAGTGAGACTATAGTATGTCCTGAAAGGGATCGAATGATCATGTGTGTTGAGCTAGTGTTGAAAGAGATGGTTAAGATTAGTAAATCATTTGCACTAACAATGGCTTGCAAGGAATGTGTCAAGAGAGACAAGGATGAGCATGAGATCATGTGATGGTGTTCTAGACAATGGAGTTGTGAGGTTCTAGTTTAGGAAAATCCTAGACTCCATTAGTGTCTGAGATCCACAAGGTGTAGATGAAGGAGTTGTCAAACACATGATGTGTTCTTCTTTTGATTAAGTGTTGGTGAAAATAGGTGTTAGGTTAAAAAGGCTTGAAACAAGTATGGTTTTGTCGAAGAGATGTTAATCTATGTATTGGTATTTGGAGAGTAAGAGGCACATTTACTTGCATTTTTTAAAAGACAATTATGTGAATGAATTTTTCTCCTCCTCAAACGGTGGACATTTAACAATGTGTGTTGGATAGTTAAATCAAGAATAATTAGGAAGGAAAAAGTTAAAGGAAGCAATGAGCTTAGTAATATTATTATGGATGGTGATTATCATACAATAAACTTCATCCTTGAAATCAAGTAGCTCTTCTCGATCAACACGAGATAATTGCTTGGCGAGGCAAGCAGTTTTGATTTACTAATAGAAGAAAAGTCATATTTACTACTTGTTTGATTAGTAATCCTAAGGTGACATAAAGTATTGTCATTATAAAGTTAATTTAGGAAAGAATAGGAATAGAGATTTTTCAAGTGAAAGGATAAATATGAGACTATTACTAGCGGTGCTCAATTAAGGCTAAACACGACCATTTTTATGGGTGATTCCACAAACCTAACTTCTCTCCTAGAAGCAATTCAACAGTTAGGTCAAATTGAGTTTCTACTACAATAACTTCTATATTATTCATTCTCAAGTTAGGAAAATTTGTATTCCTACAATGGCCTATCGAAGAGTAACAATGATGATACTTAGATTCGTTTTACTATGCTAAATGCATAATAACTAAGGTGGCGAAGATGTCATGTTAAAAAAATGGCGTGACGAATTTTAGAGCAAAGGGTGAAAGCAAACAATATGCTTCAATCTTGCATTGGGATCAACGATTGTTTGGATTAGACATCTTTTATGTTTACTATTAAACATGATTTGATCGTCTAGGACTTAGATGAAGAATATGTGAATTAAAGAGAGTCCATAAGAATGATATTTTGAATGTTTTTCAACAAGAATCTAAATAGGTGATACGCTAACACAGCGCGTTCGGGGTCAAAGGAACTTCCTTTTCGTCGAGCAAGTTTTTCAACACCCTAGGCAGTGAACCTAATCGTTGTAGTGTAGTATTAGGGTAAGCCACGGGTATTGATATCGTTCTCTAGGGGAATAGGAATGCTAGTGAGAAGTTATTACGCTAAGGTTGGGATTGAGGAAGATTATTTTTTTTTCTTTTTTATATTTTTTAGGAATTGGAAAGGTACGAATCTCGGGGTTTGGATTTGGGGGTTGGTATTTCTACCGATTACTCTACTATTATCTATTCTAATTAACTAAGCTAGGGTAGTCTATGTCTATTGTTGTGTGCTCGTATGATGATTAAGAATGTGTTTACTTAGGTTTTATTACTCCCTAGTTATCTCCTATTGATGGTTGAATTGTCACGCCTTATTCTTAACGCGTTGTGTCTTCTAAGGTCGTAGGGTATGCGTTATCCCTAACTCTTTGAAGCTACCAAAGGTTAATGACTACAAAATCTCTAGAATTTATAAACTTAACACTAAGGTATTCTTTGGATGTTTAGCCTACAATAACTCTAGGTGATTACAAACTAAGGTTCAACAAAGATTAATCAAGCATTAATAGCACAATGAATGACCTATCGCAATACTAGGTCAATCACAATTAAGATAAGAGACAACCAATCAATATTCAATAACTAGGTTTCATATTACCTAAGCAAACACACAAATAAATTAGCCGGACATGGAGAACATGCAAGCATACACACAATCAATTGAAGACATAATTAAATTAATGAAGTAAAACACTTATCTTGATGTAAGATAGGGTATGGAACCCTAAAATACTGTACAAGACCGCCTTGGTTCGGTTTAGGTTTTTACTCCACAAAACTACACACCAAAAATTGAAAAATTCGGATTCTATATATAGTGTTACAAACTGCGGCGGCCACTCTTTAATTGTGACGCCGTCGGTAGCCGTCCATTAGGGTTTCGTCTTGGCCACGTTAGCATTGTGACGGCCACCTTATGCCCGTGGACGCCATCTCCTTCAGTCTCGACGCCTCGGATCAAATCTAGGCCGCCTGAGCTGCGACGCCCTACTCTTTTAAAACCTGATGCCGTCACTTGTAAATAAGCAATTTGGCTAATGAGTCATCATAAAACTTGTTCCGACGGCGTCACATGTAGAACCTAACGCCGTCCCCTTCGGTTCCAGCAGCCTGAGTGTCTCGATTCTTGACTTTGGCCATTTTCTTCAGTATATTCGCCTTTTCGTCCGATAAGTGTCATTCCAGCAATTTGCCTTCAAGAGACCTAAAAAGTGAAAAGGAACGAAATTAAGTAGTAATGGATACAAAAGTGATCAATTAAGGGCTTAAATGACCCCTTAAAAAGGTACCTTTTAAATCCTTATCAAATATCCCTACACTTGGTATTTGCTTGTCCTCAAGCAAATGTGCTTTTAGCCAATTGATTTATAAATTAGGGGTCATGAAGCATTAGTTTAGAATGATCCACAACACATATAAGCCCCGCAAAAGTAATAACAAGCACGGAAATTACATACTAGCACCTCACATTGGGTGTTTGGATACTCACATCTCTCGGGTGTATATAAAATATAACAAGTTGGAAATGGAAGATAAACACTCATTAACCGGTCCTAGTACATAGATTACCATAGGCTTGAGACTAGATCAAACCTCCATCGCTTTGGCGTAAGCACCTAGGAAAGACTATCCAAGAGGTCTTTTAAAGGGTTGTAATGTTAGGCTTACGGTAGGGAAACAAAAGGTTTGGTGGGATAGACGATTTAGTGGTGGCAAGTCAAAAATCTTTATGTTACAAGCATGCGAAGAATGGCGTTACTAAGCCAAGACTCGACACTCTAAACTCTAGATAACTGAAATAAAAAAACATAAATTTAAAGATAGATGTAGGATGGTAGCCCGTATGTTTTTTTTTCATTTTTCATTTTTTTTCAACACTCTATTTTTTTTTTCTTTTTCTCTTTTTTCTATTTTTTTCGATTTTTTTTCATACACTTTTACTCTACTATCCTCTACGATAACATCAAAATAATAGGGATTTATAGGCACATCCCTACACTTGAGTTTGTATTACTCTAACACTAATTTGACCCGAATTGAAAAGATCAAAACACTTGGAGTACATTATTATGCAAAATGGAATTTGAATTTAACGTTCCCTTCCCGTCATTTCATAAAATTTAACTTTTCCAATGAGTCTCAATCGTCCCAAAACTGTGTACAAAGGATGTGACTCGACTTAGCAACTTATGCAAGCAACTAGATAATTGAGCTAAGGGTTTAGTGTGATAACAATAATGCACTAAAAAATGAGTGCATACAAGGTAGGCTAAGGAGATTTGGGTGTACATTTGGGGGTGGATTGTAAACAATGCTCTTCATTGATATTCCGAAAAACCGAAATATCAAGAGAACCGCGAAAAGGATAGGCTCTGAGGGGTTAACTAGGGGTATCGTGTACTAAAGATGAGTACAACGCAAAGGTGTGGGGGAATTACTCAACCGATGTGGAAGAAGTAATTATATTACGGTATCAAACAAGGGTTATCCTAATGCCTCTTATCATTTAGTTATTCCTAACTACACAAGTGTAGTCTTACTAGCGATCTCGAAATGCATCACAAAACAAGTTCTAGAATCTATTATACTACCGGTTCACACTCTAAGCATTAAAGATGAATGCTTTAATTCCTACAAATCTAAGGGCGATCCTCACATTTTGGGTGAAATTTAAGTGGTACAGGGTTTTGTGCTAGTCATATAACTTCCTATCCATGAGACGCTTTATTAAGACTAATGGCCCACTCCTATATGTCATGAAAAAATTTAAATTTGGTGCCAAAATTACCCTAACCGATATCTCTCATGGTTTATTACACAAATGAAATTGGACAAAGCAAATAATCAAGGATAAGCATAGTTTTAAAGTTCCCGTTATATTTTCCCTCCCTACACTTAAACTGAACATTGTCCCCAATGTTCCCCGAAAGTATCAAAGTTATGATAATGGAAGGTAATTAAAAACGAAAGAAACTAGTACTCCCTTAATTAGCTCGGTAGGATCCGTGTGAAGTGGTGGTTACATCTTTCTTCAAGAAGAATGTTTGCGTGGAAAACTCCTTCTCATCTTATGTATCTTCTTCTTGATAAATTAAACGTACACACTTTGAAGAAAACAAACGAAACCTTCGCGTAAAATCGGCGGTAACAATATATATATGAATTTACTAAACTAGGATATAATGCTTATGGAATGGATGTTTACAGATTTTCTGGAAAATTAAGACCTGGAAAATTCCAAAAATTTATAAGTAGCTCGAAAATGAGAAAAAGTAATAAGTTGTTTCTGCCCTCCCCGACGCCAAGTTATCCTGACAGAACCGGTATGCGATTTTCTGAAAAAATTTCGAACATTTTTATCTTTAAAACTGAAAAATTTCCCCGCAAAACATCCATTATGACTCGATACAAGCATTTGACTCAAACAAACACACATGTATATCTTTTAAATAATTGTAATTCTCATGTTCAAGTTTCTTTTGAAAACGTGTGTAATCCTCCCTACACTTATCCCTTATGTAAAATACCTTTATATGTAATTAAGACGAGGTTCAAGACAAAATAAAGCATTTTTACTAATTTAAACATGAGAATAAACAATCAATAAAAGATACACGACACAAACAAGCAAACAATTAAGCATGGGTTACCTCCCATGAAGCGCTTTTCTTTATTTATGAGTCTTGTAGCTAGACTCGAAGTCGTGCCCCTACGTTACTTCATTACCGTCACCTTCTACCTTTACTAGTCCTTCATCAAAAGGGCGTAGACATTGAATGCTCACTGTGGATTCCTTCCCAACGTCGTCTATTATGATAACGGTTTTATCTTTTAGATTAGTTTACTTCATCGTATAAGGCCCAAACCATCTTGGCTTGTTTCTACCTCTTAATGCTCTTATTCGTGATTTGTACAAAAGTACTTTCTCTCCCTTTAAAAATTCCTTAGGGTTCCTTTGTGTTTGTGGTATTGAGGTAGGATTATTTCCTAACTTTTTATCGCGCTTCCAAAATGTTGCATGTAGTCCTTGAACCATGGAATCTCTAAGCCCTTTCTCCCAATCGTTCATTTTCTTCCTAACCACATTGTTAGGGACTTGTGGATTCTCATCCGTAATCTTTTCCATGATCTTAAGAGTTAGAGGTGGCAAAACGGGCGGGCCGGGCGGGCATGGGCACGGGCTAAAACGGGCACGGGCTAGAATGGGCACGGGCTTAAACGGGCATGGGCTAAACGGGCACGGGCCAAACGGGCACATGTTATACAAATCGCTTAATAAAAGACCTAAAACGACTAAATAAATTCCTTAAACGTAATATCTTATTTATATTAACAAAAATAAATATATTATATAAAATAAATCTTTAAAACGATCGTTAATGTTCAACAATTGAGAGAAAAAAAGTGCCCGTTTGTGCCCATTTAAGTTTTCAATGGGCTATATGTGCCCATTTCAAAAAAGAAGGGGCTAAATGTGCCAAATCTTCTAAAAATGTGCCCATTTAGCCCATATTTTTGCTTCTAGGCACATTTTGCCACCTCTATTAAGAGGATACCTTGGAACTAGAGGTATCCTAGCGTACCCTTTGCCGCTTTTAAGTATCATGATGCCTCACCGCATTTTATGGTTGCTTTGGCAAAGGGCTTAAAAGGTGTTCCTAGAATGAGTGGCATATTTCTATCTTCCTCAATGTCTATAATCATGAAGTCTACCGGATAGACAATATTAGCCACTTTTACTAAAACATCTACTGCTACTCCTATGGGGTAGATATACGTGTGATTTGCTAAGGAAGGTCTAAGATTGGTCTTGGCTGGCTTTTCCCTAGTCAACTTATTATAGACTGATAATGGCATTATGTTTACATCGACCCTTGATCAGCCTAAGGCATTTATATTATCAATGTCACCTATGCTACATGGTATCACGGTTCCCGTGGTTTCTCGCTTTTAGTTACCGGTTTTTTAGAACCATCTCATACATAGGTCCCACAGGTATTGTGTCGTACTCTTTTTATGTTATTTTTCCTTCAAGGGCTTTCCTAAGAACCTCATTGTACCTAAAGTTGTTTACTTGGTTTACAATGGTTTTTTTGTTTATCTCGTGCTTAAGGTAGTACTCAATGGTTTCGGGCTCATCATTAGTTTCAGCTCCTCCTCTCTGCTTTTCTCAGTTCCTTCTCCTCAACCTCGTCCATCTTCATCGTGCATAATGGAAATGGCATTAACAAATGAAGTGGGAGGGTAATCATTGCTTCTTATTAGTACCTTTTCGGGGACTTTTGTCTTGGTATACTCTTTTACCAAGTTCATCATCTCCATCATTTTTGCCTGCATCTCCTCCCTTTGCCTATAAACCTCCTCTTCAAATTTTGCTAATCTCTCCGTATGAGCTGCCATGTACTCCCTCATTTGTTCCTTAAAGCTTGGTGAGAGTTGTATTGGGGAAGTAGAACGGAAGCCGCTCGAATTAATATTATGCTCACGACTTGGGGATTTAGAGAAAGGTGTTGGGTGGTTGGCGGAATTAACCATTTCAGGGATTCGCTCGGGGCTCTCTTATGCCTTTCAATTAGATAATCAATCCTTCTCTCAAGAACACTCATTTTCTCTTCAAGAACGTTGGACGATTCAAGAGGAATTGATATGGCATTAACCACTTTAACGGGGGTTCGGGGATTCATTCCAATTTTCGTAGCTTCGATCGGCAAGCTCTTCTATAATATCCCAAGATTCCTCAGCGTTGAAGTCGCTAAGCCTTCCACGGCGCTTGATCAATGGATCGCCTTGTGATGAAATTGGTATGGTCATAGAAGATTTGGATTTGAAGCCAAAGATCAATGCCATGATGAGGGACTTTATGGAGTAAGTCCTTGAATCGAGTCCATGCCTCATAGAGAGACTCGCCTTGAAGTTGTTGGAACGTCAAGATGTCTCGTCTAAGTTTAGTAGTTCTCCCCGGTGGGAAAAATTGAGCAAGGAAACGAGAGGTGAGATCATCCCAACTTGAGATGGAGCCGGCGGGAAGTCGCTCAAGCCAATTACTAGCTTGGTCCCGTAGAGAGAATTGGAAGAGACGCAGACGCGTGGTCTCCCGAGTAGTAGCATCGAGGTCGATGGAATCGACAATTTTAAGGAAATCCTTAAGATGCTGATTAGGATCTTCAGAACGAAGTCCATGGAATGCACATCCGTTTTGCACCAACCGGATGGTGTCGGTTCGCATGGCCGTAGTTTGGGCTTGGTCGGGAAGCTCAATGGTGCTCCTATAGCCTAGGTGTCTTGGTCTCGAGTATTGATAAGGTTTTAAAAGGTACCTTTTTGAGGGTCATTTAAGCCCTTATTTGATCACTTTTGTATCCGTTATTACTTAATATCGTTCCTTTTCACTTTTTAGGTCTCTTGAAGGCAAATTTCTTTAATGGCACTTATTTGGACGAAAAGGCGCAGATATACGAAGAAAATGGCCAAAGTCAAGAATCGAGGCACTCCAGCTGCTGAAAATACAAGGTGATGGCGCCATCGCTTATGCGGACGCCGTCGGAGGATTTTGTGACGGACGAAGCCAAAACTCTTATTTTCAAGTGACGACGCAAGTTATAAAAGAGAAGGCCGTCGCAACTCGCGACCTAGATTCAATCCGCACGGCGCGAAGTGAAGAGGACGGCGTCGTCACAATCACAAGGTGACGCCGTCGCAAGTTTAACGTGGCCAAGACGAAACCCTAATAACGGACCCGACGCGTCACAAAACATAAGGTGACGCCGTCGCATGTGTAATCTTTTATATAGAATCCGGATTTTTCAGTATTTGTGGTAGTCTTTTGGAGTAAAAACCTAAACCGAACCAAGGCTGTCTTGTACATTATTTTAGGGTTCCAAACCCTATCTTACACCAAGATAAGTGTTTTACTTCATTAATTCAATTATGTCTTTGATTATTTGTGTGTATGCTTGCATGTTCTCCATGTCCGGCTAATTTACTTGTGTGTTTGCTTAGGGAATATGAAACTTAATTATTGAATATTGATTGGTTGTCTCTTATCTTAGTTGATTAATGATCTAGTAATGCAATAGGTCATTCGTTGTGTACTTAATGCTTGATTAAATCTTTGTGAACCTTAGAATATAGCTCCTTGAGTAGTTGTAAGCTAAACCATCCAAAGAGTGCCTTAGAGTAAGAGTTTATTATCCCTAGTGGGTTTTGTAGACGAGACCCTTTGGTAAGTTCAAAGAGTTAGGAACATACGATACCCTACGACTTTATACACACAACGCAACTAAGAATAAGGACGTGACAATTCAACCACCAATAGGAGATAATTAAGGAGTAGTAAAACCTAAGTAAACACATATTTAAACTATCATACGAGCACACAATAGTTAGACATAGACTACATACACCCTAGATTAGATAATTAGATAAGTAGAGTAATCGGTAGCAATACCAACCCCTAAATCCAAACCCCGAGATTCGTACCTTTCAATTTCCTAAAAAACATAAAAAGATAAAAAATAATCTTCCTCAACCCCAACCTTAGCGTAGTAACTTCTTACTAGCATTCTATTCCCCTAGAGAACGATATTAATACCCGTGGCTTACCCTAATTACTACACTACAACGATTAGGTTCACTGCCTAGGGTGTTGAAAAACTTGCTCGACGAAAAGGAAGTTCCTTTGACCCCGAACGACGCGTGTAGCGTTATCAAGTTTTTGGCGCCGCTGCCGGGGAATAGAATAGCTAGTTAGTAGTCCACCTCGTTTAGGTTTCTTTGCTTGATTCCTATCAAGTAATTTTTTCTCATTTTTAGCTTTCTCGTAGTCTATCCCCCTTCTTCGTGACCTTTGTTCGTAATCCCATCACTTTTCATCATGGAAGGTGATAACCACCCACCATTCATCAACCCACCACCAATTGACCCGCCAAGAGCCCGTACTCTTGGTGAATACTCGAGACCAAGCCACCTAGGCTATAGGAACACCATTGAGCTTCCCGACCAAGCCCAAACTACGGCCCTGCGATCCGACACCATCCGGTTGGTGCAAAACGGATGTGCATTCCATGGACTTCGCTCAAGATCCAAATCAGATCTAAGGGATTTCTTAAAATTGTCGATTCCATCGACCTTGATGCTACCGCCGGGAGACCACGCGCCTGCGTCTCTTCTAATTCTCTTTACGGGACCAAGATAGTAATTGGCTTGAGCGACTTCCCGCCGGTTCCATCTCAAGTTGGGATGATCTTACCTCTCGCTTCCTTGCTCAATTTTTCCCACCGGGAGAACCACTAAACTTAGGAATGACATCTTGATGTTCCAACAACGCCAAAATGAATCTCTCTACGAAGCATGGACTCGATTCAAGGACTTACTTCATAAATTCCCTCATCACGGCATTGATCGTTGGCTCCAAGTCCAAATATTTTATGATCATGTCAACTTCCTCACCGTTTATCCATTGACCAAGCGGCCTGTGGAAAACTTAGTGATCTCACCGCGGAAGAATCATGGGGTATAATAGAGGACCTTGCTCTCTATGACAACGAAAGTTGGAATGACCCCGTGAGCTGCCCAAAACCGTTAAGGCAATCTCCTTGCCTCCCATTGACTCACAATCTTCCGACCGTCGGATGATCGAACTTGAAGATCAAGTTAAATTCCTAATGAGTTCCTATGAAAATCCTAAGTCTTCGCATCAAGTGAATAAAATCACTCTTCCTTGTGAGTTATGTGGTGGTCCCCATGACACTCGTGATTGCACAAGACTCCCGAACAAGCTTTTATGACTAATCCGTGCGTGCATCGACGGAGCGGGAGAGAAGTGATACACTTTCAAGCCCGAACAAAACAACTTAGGAAATTCTTACAATCCCTCGTGGAGAAATCACCCTAACCTTAAGTGGAACCAAAACTCAAGCACACCCCAAAGCTCATCTAGTCCACCTAATAGGTTCAATTCTCTAAACACCGAGAACCCCACTAATCTTGAGGCAATTGCATCTAGATTCCTGTCATCTCAAGAGACTCGATTGACTAAGCTTGAAGCCGATTTTAAGCAAAGAAAAAGAGAGATGACAAACAAGCTTGATGCCCTCTTAAAAGCCTTCAATGAACGGGAAGTTGGAGCACTCCCAAGTGATACTATAAAGAACCCAAAAGTGAATTCAATTTCGTCGACTTCATGTTCTTGTTCACCATGGGAGAATGCACATCCATGTCCCTCACACCCAACGGTTCACTGGATAAATGCTATCAAAAAGGGTTCCAAGCCATCCAAAATGAGGTACCAAGGCCCTGCACCATTGGTAGAACCTACTTTTGAGAAACCCATCAACCAAGAATCCAAACCTAGTTTAGAGGAGGAGTACAAGGAACTCCATCAAGAAAAACCGATTCTTGAGGTCTTAGCTCATGCACCTTATTATAATGCTTTAAAAGAAAAATATGAGTTAGAACTTAAGCTTGGAAAACATGGGTCCGCTTTTGTGCGAAATAATTTACCTAAGAAGTTAGATGATCCCGGGTTATTTACTCTTCCGTGTAGGCTTGGAACTTCCAAACCTCTCGACGCTCTAGCCGACTTAGGGTCATGCATCAATCTTGTTCCGTTGTCCCTCCATAGAAGCCTTAACTTAGGTAAAATAGAACCAACGGAAACCATCTTAGGTCTAGCGGACGGTAGTGTTGCACGTCCGGTAGGAATAATAAAAGACATGGTAGTACATGTAGGAGAGTTGACTCTTTTGGCCGACTTTCATGTGCTAGACATGAATAAGGACCCGACATGCCCATTACTAGTAGGAAGAGGATTCTTAGCTACCGCAAGTGCCATCATCGATTGTAAGATGTCCAAGATAGTGGTAGGAGAGGGGAGTGCTAGGTCAATTTATTTATGTCAAAAAGCATACATACTACAAAGAAGAGGAAATCCCACATGAGATTAGGTTGGATAGAGAGCCTTCTAGATATGGACCTTGGATAGATAAGAACCTCATAGGTCCCCAAAGACCTTTTTACCTAGATGAAGCCTTCACTAGTAAAGCAACTTTCCAAGAAAAAGAAATGGCTAGGGACATGGAAGTGAACCCGTTCGAGGACGCTTTAGTATTTAGGAAGATGACCAAGTTCCCGAAGCTTGCCCGTCAACCATGTCATGAATAAGTGGAAAGTTGAGAAATCTAAACACAAATGGGATTAGGATAGACCGCCTAGTGACGGTGATGGAGAGTGGCATATTAGGATAACAATCTATGATCCCGATGGAGAGAAGTTTGAAAAGGCATATCTAACCGAACGAACTACTAGGAACTTGAATGATAAGTTTGATCCTTATGACATTGTTGAGGATATGCTTACTTATATCAGACGTAGGAGCACCTAATGCGAGTCTAGCTACAAGACTCTTAAATAAAGAAAAGCGCCGGGGAGGAAACATATGCTTAATTGTTTGCTTGTTAGTGTCATATGTCTTTTATTGATTGTTTATTCTCATGTTTAAATTTGTAAAAATGCTTTATTTTGTTTTTAACCTCGCCTTAATTGCATATAAAGGTATTTTACATAAGGGATAAGTGTAGGAGGATTACACACGTTTTCAAAAGAAACGTAAACATGAGAATAACAATTCATTAAAAGATATATATATGTGTGTTTGTTCGAGTCAAATGCTTGTATCGAGTCATAATGGATGTTTTGCGGAAATTTTTCCAGATTCTAAAGATGTAAATTTTCCAGAATTTTTTCCAGAAAATCGCAGACCGCTTTTTGTCAGATAACTGACGGCCAGATTGCAACTGACGCGGCGTGAAGGAGTAAAACATCGATTACTTTTTTCTCGCTTTTTCGAAGCTACTTATAAATTTTGGAATTTTCCGTGTCTTAATTTTCCGAAATTCTGTAAACATCCATTCCACAAGCATTATATCCTAGTTTTAATCGAGTCTTATATATATTATTACCGCCGATTTTACGCGAAGGTTTCGTTTGTTTTCTTCAAATGTGCAGGTTTAATTTATCAAGAAGAAGTTACATAAGATTGGAAGGGGCTTTTCACACATAAATTCTTCTTGGAAAGGATTTAACCACTACTTCACATACGGATCCTACCGAGCTAATCAGAGGAGTATTAGTTTCTTTCGTTTTTCATTACCTTCTATTATCATAACTTTGATACTTTCGGGGAACATTGGGGACAAGGTTCAGTTTAAGTGTAGGGAGGGAAAATAAAACGGGAACTTTGAAACTATGCTTATCCTTGAATATTTGCTTTGTCCAATTGTATTTGTGTAATAAACCATGAGAAAATGTCGGTTAGGGTAATTTTGGAACCAAATTTTTAATTTTTCATGACATATAGGAGTGGGCCATTAGTTTTAACAAAAGCGTCCCACGGATAGGAAGTTGCATGACTAGCACAAAACCCTTTACCACTTAAATTCCACCCAAAATGTGAGGATCGCTCTTAGATTAGTAGGAATTAAAGCATTCATCTTTAATGCTTAGAGTGTGAACCGTTAGTATATTAGATTCTATAACTTGTTTTGTGATGCATTCCGAGATCGCTAGTAAGACTACACTTGTGTAGTTAGGAATAACTAAATGATAAGAGGCATTAGGATAACCCTTGTTTGATACCCGTAATATAATTACTTCTTCCACATCGGTTGAGTAATTCCCCCACACCCTTTTGTTGTACTCATCTTTAGTACACGATACCCCTAGTTAACCCCTCAGAGCCTATCCTTTTCGCGGTTCTCGTGATGTTTCGGGTTTTTCCGGAATATCAATGAAGAGCATTGTTTACACCCCACCCCCAAATATACACCCAAATCGCCTTAGCCTACCTTGTATGCACTCACTTTTAGTGCATTTTTGTTATCACCCTAAACCCTTAGTTCAATTATCTGGTTGCTTGCATGAGTTGCTAAGTCGAGTCATATCCTTTGTACACAGTTTTGGGACGATTGGGATTCATGGGAAAAGTTAAAGTTTATGAAATGACGGGAAGGGAACGTTAAATTCAAATTCCCTTTGTTTCGGTAATAATGTACCCCAAGTGTTTTGATCTTTTCAATTCAGGTCAAATTAGTGTTAGAGTAATAAAAACTCAAGTGTAGGGATGTGCCTATAAATCCCTATCATTTTGATGTTACCGTAGAGGATGGTAGAGTAAAAGTGTATGAAAAAAAAATCGAAAAAAATAGAAAAAGAGAAAAGAAAAAAATAGAGTGATAAAAAAAAAAAAAAAAACATATGGGCTACCATCCTACATCTATCCTTTAAATTTATGTTTGTTTGTTTCAGTTAGCTAAAGTCTAGAGTGTCAAGTCTTGGCTTAACAACGCCATTCTTCGTATGCATTTAACATAGAGATTTTTGACTTGCCACCACTAAAAAGCCTATCCCACCAAACCCTTTGTTTCCCTACCGTAAGCCTAACGTTACAACCCTTTAAAGACCTCTTTGATAGTCTTTTCTAGGTGCTTACGCCAAAGCGATGGAGGTTTGATCTATTCTCAAGCCTATGGTAATCTATGTACTAGGACCGGTTAATGAGTGTTTATCTTCCATTTCCAACTTGTTATATTTCATATACACCCGAGAGATGTGAGTATCCAAACACCCCATGTGAGGTGCTAGTATGTAATTTCCGTGCTTGTTATGACTTTTATGGGGCTTATATGTGTTGTGGACTGTTTTAAACCAATGCTTCATGACCCCTAACTTATAAATTTATTGGCTAAAAGCACATTTGCTTGAGGACAAGCAAATACCAAGTGTAGGGATATTTGATAAGGTTTTAAAAGGTACCTTTTGAGGGGTCATTTAAGCCCTTATTTGATCACTTTTGTACCCGTTATTACTTAATATCGTTCCTTTTCACTTTTTAGGTCTCTTGAAGGCAAATTGCTGTAATGGCACTTATTTGGACGAAAAGGCGCGGATATGCGAAGAAAATGGCCAAAGTCAAGAATCGAGAACTCCAAATGCTGAAAATACAAGGTGACGGCGTCATCAAGCTTATCTTCGACGCCGTCGGAGGATTTTGTGACGGACGAAGCCAAAACTCTTATTTTCAAGTGACGAAACGTCAAGTTATAAAAGAGTAGGCCGTCGCAACTCGACGCCTAGATTCAATCCGCACGGCGCAGAAAGCTGAATAGGACGGCGTCACAATCATAAGGTGACGCCGTCGCAAGTCTAACGTGGCCAAGACGAAACCCTAATGACGGCGACCGGCCACAAAACATAAGGTGACGCCGTCGCATGTAATCTTATATATAGAATCCAATTTTTCAGATTTGTGGTAGTCTTTTGGAGTAAAAACCTAAACCGAACCAAGGCTGTCTTGTACAAGATTTTAGGGTTCCAAAACCAATCTTACACCAAGATAAGTGTTTTACTTCATTAATTCAATTATGTCTTTGATTATTTGTGTGTATGCTTGCATGTTCTCCATGTCCGGCTAATTTACTTGTGTGTTTGCTTAGGAATATGAAACTTAATTATTGAATATTGATTGGTTGTCTCTTATCTTAGTTGATTAATGATCTAGTAATGCGATAGGTCATTCGTTGTGTACTTAATGCTTGATTAAATCTTTGTGAACCTTAGAATATAGCTCCTTGAGTAGTTGTAAGCTAAACCATCCAAAGAGTGCCTTAGAGTAAGAGTTTATTATCCCTAGTGGGTTTTGTAGACGAGACCCTTTGGTAAGTTCAAAGAGTTAGGGAATATACGCATACCCTACGACTTTAGACACACAACGTAACTAAGAATAAGGACGTGACAATTCAACCACCAATAGGAGATAATTAAGGAGTAGTAAAACCTAAGTAAACACATCTTTAAACTATCATACGAGCACACAATAATTAGACATAGACTACATACACCCTATATTAGATAATTAGATAAGTAGAGTAATCGGTAGCAATACCAACCCCTAAATCCAAACCCCGAGATTCGTACCTTTCAATTTCCTAAAAAACATAAAAAGATAAAAAATAATCTTCCTCAACCCCAACCTTAGCGTAGTAACTTCTTACTAGCATTCCTATTCCCTAGAGAACGATATCAATACCCGTGGCTTACCCTAATTACTACAATACAACGATTAGGTTCACTGCCTAGGGTGTTGAAAAACTTGCTCGACGAAAAGGAAGTTCCTTTGACCCCGAACGACGCGTGTAGCGTTATCAAGTTTTCACCAAGAGTACGGCCTCTTGGTGGGTCATTTGGTGGTGGGTTGATGAGTGGTGGTTGGTTATCACCTTCCATGATGAAAAGTGATGGGATTACTAACAAAGGTCACGAAGAAGGGGATAGACTACGAGGAAGCTAAAAATAGGAAAAAAAATGCTTACTTGACAGGAATCAAGCAAGGAAAACTAAACGAGGTGGTCTCCTAACTAGCTATTCTATTCTCCGGCAGCGGCGCCAAAAACATGATACGCTTACACAGTGCGTTCGGGGTCAAAGGAACTTCCTTTTCGTCGAGCAAGTTTTTCAACACCCTAGGCAGTGAACCTAATCATTGTAGTGTAGTATTAGGGTAAGCCACGGGTGTTGATATCGTTCTCTAGGGGAATAGGAATGCTAGTGAGAAGTTACTACGCTAAGGTTGGGGTTGAGGAAGATTATTATTTTTTTCTTTTTTATATTTTTTAGGAAATGGAAAGGTACGAATCTCGGGGTTTGGATTTGGGGGTTGGTATTTCTATCGATTACTCTACTATTATCTATTCTAATTAACTAAGCTAGGGGTAGTCTATGTCTATTGTTGTGTGCTCGTATGATGATTAAGAATGTATTTACTTAGGTTTTATTACTCCCTAGTTATCTCCAATTGATGGTTGAATTGTCACGTCCTTATTCTTAACGCGTTGTGTTTCTAAGGTCGTAGCGTATGCGTTTATCCCTAACTCTTTGAAGCTACCAAAGGTTAATGACTACAAAATCTCTAGGATTTATAAACTTAACACTAAGGTATTCTTTGGATATTTAGCCTACAATAACTCTAGGTGATTATAAACTAAGGTTCAACAAAGATTAATCAAGCATTAATAGCACAATGAATGACCTATCGCAATACTAGGTCAATCAAAATTAAGATAAGAGACAACCAATCAATATTCAATAACTAGGTTTCATATTACCTAAGCAAACACACAAATAAATTAGCCGGACATGGAGAACATGCAAGTATACACACAATCAATTGAAGACATAATTGAATTAATGAAGTAAAACACTTATCTTGATGTAAGATAGGGTATGGAACCCTAAAATACTGAGTACAAGACAGCTTTGGTTCGGTTTAGGTTTTTACTCCACAAAACTACACACCAAAAACTGAAATATTCGGATTCTATATATAGTGTTACAAACTGCGACGCGCACTTTTAATTGTGACGCCGGGTCGCCGCCATTAGGGTTTCGTCTTGGCCACGTTAGCATTGCGGACGCCGTCACCTTATGCCCGTGACGCCGTCTCCTTCACTCGACGCCGATCAAATCTAGGCCGCCGAAAGTGCGACGCCCTACTCTTTAAAACCTGATGCCGTCACTTGTAAATAAGTAATTTGGCTACCGAGTCATCACAAACTTGTTCCGACGGCGCCACAAGTAGAACCTCGATGTCGTCCCCTTCAATTCCAGCAGCCTGAGTATCTCGATTCTTGACTTTGGCCATTTTCTTCGTATATTCGCGCCTTTTCGTCTGAATAAGTGTCATTCCAGCAATTTGCCTTCAAGAGACCTAAAAAGTGAAAAAGAACGAAATTAAGTAGTAAAGGATACAAAAGTGATCAATTAAGGGCTTAAATGACCCCTCAAAAAGGTACCTTTTAAATCCTTATCAATAGGGTAACTTACCTCAATAGATTTTGAGTATGCTCAAAAAATGAGAAATGTGTATGAAGTTTGTAAAGAAGATCATTATGTTTGTGTGGTGATATTGACAATTGTGCATTTGCTCGATCCAAGAAAACGAAAAAGTGCATTTGCACGAATTTGGTTATGATGATTTACCGATTGCATAGCAAGTTAAATATTTTTGGATATCGGATGAGCATTCCAAAATGTCAAGGCTACTTAATGATGATAAAACGTATTGGTATGATGTTGTGAAGAGGTGTTCGTTTTAATGTTTTAGTGTATGAACAAAGTTAAAAACCTGTCTATTTTTCAGGTCAGCGGATCCCTTGCCTAAGACAAGTGGGATCCCTTTTTGGAGGGATCCAAGGGATCCCTGATATTTGATGGTCAAAAGTGGTAAAAGTTTATCATTTGTTTTGACGAAATTGTTTTGAGAAGAATCAACGTGATCAAATGCTCATTGGTTGAGTTAAAATTATTTTAGGTTTTAGAGAGAGTTGAATGTTTTGATTTCAATGAGTTTAGACACACACGAGGGTCAAAGGAGCTATGAATACTTATGTAGTAGCATGAGTCTCTCGTTACCCAAAGGTTGATATTTTGGATTGGATCAGCAAGTTCAACACATGTTGTTGGAGGGTTCGTGATTAGATTTTCAAATACAACAAATTATATTTGTGTTTGCAAATAATTTTACTTGAGTATTTCAGATGAAACATTCAAGTTGTCAATCCTACTATGAAGAACAATATGTAGAACAAATGTGGAGAACAAATATACAAGAAAAAATACGATTTGAAATAAGCATACAATCAAAATATATAAGCAATGCAAGATAAAACAACTAGTCATTTAGCATAGCATAAGAAAATATTTTTCTTTGCTTTGCATAAAATAGAGCAAGATATACAAAGCTTGATTAGGTACATTCGTATTTTAAATATGAATAAATCGAAAGAAAATACACCAATGTTCAAAAGTTAATAAGACCCCTTTCCAATTTGAGCATAGATTTGATCAAAAGACATTACCGAAAAAAACCTTATTTTACAAATCAAGGATTTTGATATATTCTTCTTTAGATTCAATTTCTGAAAAT
This sequence comes from Chrysanthemum makinoi, assembly GCA_910596185.1. Taxonomy (NCBI): domain Eukaryota; kingdom Viridiplantae; phylum Streptophyta; class Magnoliopsida; order Asterales; family Asteraceae; genus Chrysanthemum; species Chrysanthemum makinoi. Next base: position 225,063,049 of record OU343221.1, on the reverse strand, counting down.
ATTTTATATGAAGATAAACTCAATTCCCTTAAAATTGATAGGTGGCGTGACTTTTGCGGACTTACAGTTAATTAGTTACGAATTTTCAAGTTTACTAAAATATGTCCTATGTACAGACGGATCCGTTGGATCCGTTTCAAAAAGGATCCGCCCTTTGTTAACCAAGGGATTCGCCGAACTGACACAGATTTAAAAAAACTCATATTTCGTCCCGACGAAAAGGTTTAACCTTTGTAGACTTTTAGTGGACTTATATTACTTATTTTAATCATTATTCAAGCTTGTATAACAAGATATCTAATAGCAAAACTTCAAAGTAAAAAAAATAACGACACACTTTCCATATTATGTTCGGCTTCATGGAAAATTTGATACATGGACCTTACTCGGTTTTGAAAACCATTTGTTTTAAAAACTAGAGCCAACCCGATCTGATACCAATTGTGGAAAACGTAAAGGGGGGAGGGGTGAATATGTTTCCATTAAAAAACTTAAAACCTTTGTATCAAATAGTCGATCAAGCTAACGTAATATGAAAAGTGCTAAATAAATTCTATGACTATATGGATAACTAAAAAGCCTAGAATAAGAAAAGTAAATAGCACAATAATTAACATCAAGCACAAAGACAAGCAACAATATAGAGCAAGAATAAAAGTAAAGCGATAAGTAAAAGGAAATACAAACCAGACACGATGGTTTATAGTGGTTCGGTCACAAAGCTCCTCTTCGCCCTACTCTACTCCCCGATACCCAACTCGAGAGTTACTTCACTAGATCAATAAAATCCCTTCTCAGCGGAGAAAACTTACACAACGTAGCTTACACTTTATCGGTATAAAGCTAAATACCAGGTTCTAACAAAGGTAGAGCAACCCATCGTTGCTTACACTTTTTCGGTACAAAGCTAAATAGCAGGTCTTTCTTCAGGTACAACCAAACCCGTTATGTTTTGTGGCCCAACATAACAAACCTTGTGTTTTATGTCATAAACACATAAACCATCTTATCTAGTTTAATGATACAATGAGATGTGGTGATGATACAATAATGATCCAAGACAATGTGTCTAATGGATATGAATGACTAATCTAAATGAACTTCCATTGATAGGAAGCCTTCAAATGGATGAAGATGATAAGATCACTAATCTTATAGATCTTCATATGTATATGCTTGTAGTTGATGGAAATGGCAAGATCATCTAAGGCTTACTCTGGTGGATCATAATGGAAGTATGCTTACAACAAAATGAATGTTAGAAGCATTATGATCATATGGAAATGCGGGTGTTTAATATGTTTTCTTACTAATTTAAATGAATGAAAAATGTAGAGAGAATGTGTTAAGGGATAATGAAACAATGAGGAATGGCCTTGTATTTATAGGCAAAAAGGTCTCTAACCCGCCGGATCCCTCCCCAAAAGGATCCGGCTACTGTCATCCAAGGGATCCGGCAAACTGGGTAATTCAGTTCGGATTTTGGGTTATAATTTCGGCTTTTGGGTCATGGGTAAGGGACTTTGGGTCATGCGTATCCAACATGATGTCATGCATTATGTAATGCATATTCTGGGTTATAGGTATTAACCTTTGGGTCATGGGTCATGAACCTTTGGTCATGGGTACCCAACATGATGTCATGCATGACTTAATGCACGTGGGCCATGGGTTTTAGGTCATGGGTCATGGGTATTGGGTCATGGGTTATTGGTATTGGGTCATGGGTACCGAATGTAATGTCATGCATGATGTAAGTATTTATTTTTACTTTGATTTTCTTATAAATGAAAGTATACTTGTAAAATAAAATGTGTAAAAAATAAAATCTAGTTGTATAAAATATATTTTAGCAAGTATGCAAGTAAACTTTATTGCCAAAAGAAAAACAAAGTTTGTTTAATTTGTTTAAGTAAAATATATATTTGAGCGTAAACTTTAGTGTAAAAATAAAAGTGATGCATTTGAATAAAATACTTGTAAATGTAAAATGTAAAATGAGGTATGAAAGATAATGATGTACCTTTTAAATACTGAATGACTCTAACAAGTATTTTAAATATTCGAAATGGTTTGCTAGGGGTTTGATCATAATGTGACATAACAAACATGTACGGACCTGTGTTGTAGCATACGAGGAATTGAGACGTCGAAAGGTGTTGAATGTATGTAGAGACAAAATATGATTTCGAATAACTTGTACATTCTACGTTATGTATTACAAGTTATATGTTTGTCATCAATAAAAACAAATGAGACTGTATAGATTAATATTTGCACTAACAAAACTTTTCGATTTGCAAAAGATATCAATGATAAGGTCAACATGCATTCAATAGAAACTAGGAAGAAATTGCAATTGATTAAGAATGAAAAAGAAAGAGTTAAAGCTATGTGTGTGGGTACAATACCAGTTTGTGGTTCAAGTGAAGGTGTTGGGTTGGGTAAAACCCCAAAGAAAAGAAATGGTCCATGAACTAGAGGTAGCAAAAGGAAGGAATCTATGAGAGCATGGAATGAGGAACCAAAAGAGTGCCCATGTTTGTTGTATGTAGCAGAAGAAAAAGTGTCAGATATATGGACTATTAGAAGTTTTAGAGATGAACACAAATGTTTGCAATCAAGGGAGATCAAAGCTTGTGACTACAAGTTTGTCTCAAAGTAAATACTAGACCAAGTTCAAGTCAATCCAGATATTCCAATTAGGAATGTTTAAGATTAACTCTCTAAATAGTTTGAAGTTCAAGTATCTATGCAAAAGGCATTAAGGGCAAAAAAACAAGGCGGAAATTGAGATTAGGGGTGATCATAAGCTACAATACACCATCTTGAGAGACTATGTTGTAGAGTTGCAGAAAAAAAACCCTAATACAACCGTTAAGATAAGTGTACAAACTGCAAATGTGATCTCTCTAGTCCAACAAGAGTTTACAAGATAATGTATGTATGCTTAGGTGCATTGAAGGCAAGATATAAAGCTTGCCAAAGAGAGTTGTTGGGATTAGATGGTGATTTTATAAAGGGTCCTTTTCCTGATCAGCTTTTTACAATTGTTGATAACATCAAATAGTCCTGAATATTAAGTGTTAATTTCCCCCGATAATGCTCGTATTTTATATCATTTATATGGATTTACGCTTGTTTTCCTCTATATATCGCTTCAGGTAAATTACGAGCATTAGAGCTAAAGAGACGTGGATTTGGAGAGTTTTATGAACATATATCATAGTATACTCATTTTGAAGAAGTTACGGCGTAACTCCTCTCTCACATTACGCAGTAACTAAAGCGTGGCCCAGAAAACCAACTCAACAGAAGATTACGGCGTAACTCTACCAAAGATTACGACGTAACCAAATAGATCAAATAAGGGTCCGCGCCGCTGCAAGCTACGCCGTAACTATTGTCTCAATTACGGCGTAACCAAGAATTATTGAAGATACGGCGTAACTCCTTCCATAGTTACGCCGTAACCAAAGATTTTAGTGCAAAATACTTAAGAATTGTATGTTACGGCGTAACTCTTAACATTAGTTACGCCAGAACAGATCCGCCTATAAATACCCCACGATTTCCAAAGATTTCAAGGCATCCCATTTCACACACAACATAAAGTGAACGTGAGTAGAAGTCGAAGGCAGATCTAGAGGAGCATACGGAGCTATCTCTAAGGGAGAAATCACTCCCCTACGATAAGCATTAGCATTTTATCTTTTCTTTACTTTTAAGTCATGTATTTCGTAATGTTAAACATTGAATCGATTGTTTTAGTTAATATGAGCGGCTAAGCATCTCTGGTGTTGGCCTGGTTATGATTCCTTAATTGTTTTGTTTGCGTTTACATTGCTTCCGTATAATTATTTCTAAGTGTATGCATGCATAGTTTGTTGGTAGCTACCCTTGATTTGGTAGTTTTGAATGGCGGTAGTGGCTAGTTACTTAGGAGATATGACCAACTGACCCTAAGTAGGTAGACTGAGTGGGAAGGGTAAGATATGACCAATTGACGACCCTTTCTGCTTGTGCGATTTGACCAACTGATCACCTACCGTTTGGATGAACTTAAGAAGTCGGGGATGAGTGTTTAAGATGCTAGCGCCCGGGCACTTATTGTTATGAATCTAGCATGTAGCGGTACTTAATGACTTGGCTTAGGGGACTAAGAACAACTGGACTTATGATGGGTCACCTGATTTCTCTAATGAGACCCTTTGCTGATAGGTTAAGACGAACTGACCAAATGCTGTCCTAGCGACTTTGAACCCACCTGAAGTAATTGGAAGTAATTAGACGTAAATATTACTAGTTAGGATGAATAACTAGGTTAGCACCCCTCTCCTCTATTGATCACAACCTTTGCCTTTATTTTCTTTCATATTTTTATTGTCTTATTAGTAATTAATCATTTCCACCTTAAATCATATTAAAATCTGTGGCACCTATACTTTGTTTAAATCTGCACACATAGCTCTTGGGACGACCTCGGTTTTACCGAACACTACACTACACACGACCGGGTACACTTCCCTTTAGTGCATTAGGGTAGACCATAGGTATAACGAGACTTATAAATATTAAAACCTAGTCAGTAAAACCTGCATCAAGTTTTTGGCGCCGCTGCCGGGGAGTTATATTAGGATTTTCATTAAGTCTTTCATTTCATTTTTGTTTAAAAAAAATAATTCAATTTCTCACGATCTCTTTTTCAAGTTTCAGGTACCATGGAAGTTGTTAACATTGATGACCTCACTCTTGAGGAATATTTGGCATTGACAAGAGAAGAACTAGGGCTGGGGCTCGTAAGACCGGCGATTGGTGCTAATCTCCGTTTCGAGATTAAAGATCAATTTATGAGGGAGCTTCGTGCTAACCCTTTTTCAGGAAACAGGGACGAAGATGCGTATGAGCACGTTGAGAATGTCTTGTAGGTCACAAGCCTTTTCAACATTCCGGGTGTGTCTCGTGACGCTGTTATGCTAAGGGTGTTCCCCAAGACTCTTACTGGGGGTGCAAGAAGATGGATCGAACGATTGCCCGCCGGGGCAGTTGATACATGGGCTTTACTAAAAAAACCACTCTATCCAGAGATATTGTCCTCCGTCAAAGATATCTAACCAGCTCTTGGAGATCCATAATTTCAAGCAAGAAGACAATGAAACGTTGTATCAAGCCTGGGATAGATACAACGATCTCCTCTAGAAGTGTCCTATACATGATCTAAATAACCAGCAAAAGGTAAACATCTTCTACAAAGGAATCAACGTGACTACCAGACAGATGTTGGACTACCAAGGACCAATTCCGAGCATGACTCCTACTCTCGCAATTGAAGCCATCCAAAAAATGGCTGATCATTCTCAGAAATGGCACGATGGAGGAAGCAAAAGGAACCAAGGCGGAAATCTTGATGGAATTGCAGCCATCACCAGCAAAATTGAAAATCTAAGTCGCGATATGCTAAAGATCATAGAAACTGTTCATGCCATCTAGGTAGGTTACGAAAGCTGTGGAGGAGGACATCTCACCAAGAATTGTCCTCACAATAACGAAGAGAACACAATCGAAGAAGCTAAATATGGATAAAATCGACCGTTTTACGGAGATAATCAGAATAGTAATGGCTATCGTGGAGGACCTGCTAGAAACTATAACCGTGGGCCTTATGGTGAGAAAAGGCCCAATATTGAAGAGACCATTAACAAATTTCTGGAAACTTCAGCCCAAAGACAAAAGGAACAATATGAATGGCTAAAATAATTCTAGGAAAACACTAATAGAAGTCTCTCCAATCATGACACAACCCTAAAGAACCTTGAAACAATGGTGGAAAAGCTTAGTGAGAAGGTTAGGAAGAATAATGTTAGAATTGATGCTCTAGGTTGTTTTGACCTTATCTAGGATTATCAATAAAGCACAAATAACAATGAACAATATATATGCACAGCGGAATAATCAAACTATCATTGTTATTATTAAGGTTTCTTCGTCATCATCATGTGTTCTACAAAACACATCCACAACCCCAATCCTAGACGATCAACTCTAAGACGGTTACACAACAGGGATCAATGATCCTTGGGGCTAAACACTACAAGTCGACTATCACCTAGTCTAGGCGTTTACATACTCACGCCCTAGACTTACACACGCACACCTTTGTCTGATGTTTACATTGTTTGACACACCTAAACCTAATTCCCTATATCTCTTTATATAATAGAGATACTATGGTTACAAATGACTACAAGGGACTAGATAATAAATACTTCTTTGACAAGTAGGTCCCTTGTCTTTCTTTGTCTTCAACAGTCCTTCATCTTTCATGTATTTTGTCTTATCAACTTAAAGATAATTCCTAACAAAAATTCTAAAAAAGAAAAAGAAATATAACTCACTTTTGTAGGAATCACGGTTGCATTTAGCGTATGCAACAAGCCTTTTAAACCACTTGGTGTCCCAAGTGGACGAGTGTAGTCCTGTGAGGGCTTACAGGGAACATACCCACAAAGTTCATTTGAAAACTAATACAAGGTTATTGTGTATAAAATGAAAGAAATGTCACAGAGGGAAGTTACGTCGTAACTCCCATAAGGAGTTACGTCGTAATTAAGCAAAACTTGAGATGCTACACGAGTGTGGCTACGGCATAACCATTGCCTAGGGTTATGCCGTAATTGGTAATGCTCTGAAGAAGATTGATGCACAAAAGGTATGTTACGGCGTAACCATATGGATGAGTTACGCCGTAACTATGGACAGATCAGGTCCCCAATCAGCATGCTGCAGCAACTTTTCCTGAAATCCTGCAAAAATGGTTAAAAACACAAAACCCAACAGAAATGGAAATAAAAAAAAATGAAAGGGATAATTCGGGTTGTATCTCGAAAGAGCACTTTTCTTTATTTACGAGTATTTAAGTTAGACTCAGAGCCTTGGGGCTTTATGGTGGCTTTTGGACTTGGCCAACTTCCTCCATATCTTTCATCAAGTTATGTCTGACCCAAGCGACATTTGTAGCAGTGCGGAGGTACCCTTTAGTCTCGATCTTCCGGATTTTGCAAACTTTTTCGTCCGGCCCCAAATGGTATCGAGTGAACTCATACTTTTCGGCTATAATCGGTGGCGGCCTCTTATACGGAATGCCAAGAAGTTTACACCTTCTTTGCTCATATGCTTCATCATTGGGGTCAATGAATCCATCTTCGCCTTGTAATTCAAGGTAATCCAAAATCCCCTCTATATCATCATCGTCGGACTCGGTACCTTTAAACCATTCATCATCGAGTAAATCTTCCACCAGTACCCGTTTGCATTCCTCTTTCTTATTTCTCGTTGACTCCTTAATATCTTCATTTGTCACTTCACTTATGTCATTGAGAATTTCTTCGCTCGGTTCCTCTTTACTCATATATTCCTTCCATATCTTTTCCTTGGTCAATGCATCGACTTTCCCATATTTGATTTTCACCCAATTGTCAAATCCTAGATTGTCTAACCAAGGTAATTTAGTCCTTTCTTCATCATTTGTTGAAGTCCAAAGGAATTCATCCTTTCCAACTCTCTTAAAACTGCTTCCTCCATTGCATTTATCATCATATGGGTCGCAAGATGCCCAAAAAACTTCATCAGGCGTCCTTATTTTCTCACACCAATGACTTCTAGTTACCTCGCCATGGATGTCACTAGAGGGATCCTCCATGCAGTAGATATCATCATTTATGGGCTTTTTATGTAGACAATGCTCCTCATAATCAATTTTGAGCTTCTTTAGCAGATTTGGGTTAATGTTAGCATCCCCAAATTGTATTTCCTACCAATCATTGAAGGATAAATCTCCAAACTTAATGTCATGTCTTTAAAGCTCATGCGGGCATGTCCATTCCTCATCTTTCAAATTATTACCCCCGTTGAAAAATTCGCGAAATGGATTGCATGTAGGCCATGCTCTTGTGGACTCGTCATCAGTGATAACTATCAGGATGCAATAGTGCCTAATTGGCGGTTCCTCCTTATTTTCAAATGAGAGCTTTTCCAATCTTTCTTCATCAGTGTATGCAGGCAACATGAACTTGTTATCTTTGACCCTATCCTTATCGGTTCCTCCATCGTAAGTTTCGTTCCGAGGGTCGCACGAAGCCCAAAGATCATACCATTCACCCTTAGCTACGAGGTATTTTCTTGCACTAGTGATACTTTCTTTTAGATGGGGATAGAGTACATAAATTAATGTCATCGGACCATTCGTTAATAACATGTGTCCCTGATTCGTCTACCTCGATAAATCTGTCAGCCCACGTATCCCAGTTACGCCGTAACTGTGATGTCTGGTTACGGCGTAACTCGGCTGTGTCATGACCGTCGGTATCCTTCTTCATAATGCCATGATCGCTGTCAAAAACATAGTTACGCCATAACTCATAAGAAGTGTTACGGCGTAACTGCACACTGTCGCCGAAATTTTCACTCAAATCTGAATTTTTGATGGGAGAATTGGCTTGTAACCTTGAATCTTCACCAGAAAAGATAACCTTGCATTCCATTGTGGGTTTTGCCCCTTCCGATTTAGTATTATTTGTTGAGAATAATCTGTTACCACTGATAGCTTTGGAAGACACTGCTAAGTATTGCACTAGCAGTGGAAACGTGATACCACCTGCCGCACATTATTACCAATCGCTATTAGATAATTGTTAGGAAAACGTGTTTAGATAAGTATAGAAAAGATCTTGTTTATATTCTACATTGTTAGCTTTATACTTATCTTGTAAAGTACTCCTTGTACTATAAACGGAGGTCCTAGGTCATTGTCTTAGGTAATGAATTACTCACGTATCATTCACATAAGCTTCAAGGTGTAACCCTAGTGATAAGCAAGATCACTCGTATTATTCATTAATAAAATTGGAGCTTAGTTTTGTGTTTAATCTGTGTTTACTTACAATACATCATATAATCCATCTTCTAAGTATTACTAAGTAAATTCCGCGTGCTTATTAATATAATACAAAATATCATTGACACAAGGTGTGTGTCCAGATCCATCAAGTGGTATCAGAGCGGGTTGCTCTTGATATCTTGGATCTACAAGGTTTCTTGAAGAAAATGGCGAAAAGATGAAGAAATTCGAATCTGAAAATTTTCGTATATGTTTCTGCAGCACTGTTTTGTAATGATCATAACTTTTTCGTTAACCGTTGGATCGTGCCAAAATTTTAGGTGGATGTTCTCTATATAGACATATAAGTTTCCATCTGGAGGGATCGTCGATCTGAGCTCTCAATCAAAAGTTATAAAGTGTTGAAGTTGGCTGCACAAACAGGTTTAACAATTCGAATTTTTGGAACTTTTCAGGTTTTCTTTGATATTCAACTTCCTAAATCCGTGTTTCTTTGAATTAATTCATTATGGAAGTTGATTATATGTTGGGTGGTGTCCTTAATTAATGGAAGAATGCAGCTTTGAAGGTATTTTGATTGGTTTTTAGGGTTTTCAGTAACTCGTTTTTATGGACAAAGTTTTTCACATATGAAACCCTAGAGATTGTATTGATGATTGGATCTATTGCTACTGCTGCAGATTTGTACAATTCACTGGAATCATCTTGCTACTAACCATCGCTAGTTATCGTTTCCAATCGCTAGTTAGCTTGTTACCACCGCTAGCCTATTTTGTTACCACTACTCGCGATTGTTTCCAATCGCTAGCTCAAGGGTTACCACTGCTACTGTTCCAGATTGTATTGGTTGCTGCTATTGTTTCCAATCTGCTGCATTATTGTTTGTTCACATGAAATCTGCTGCAAATCCTAGAACTTGACACGTTAAGAATATTATGTGATGCGTCTGCTCCTTTCATATCTACTATATGTCATGATATTGGTGTTTGATCATTACTGCTATTGGTCAAAGTTTGGTTAAGGGTTTGCAAGTTTGATGATGGCTCACAATATCACCACGTTCATACTGTGATATAAGTTTACCAGTAGGTTGTGAGTAATAGGAATGATTTGAGACGGTTTAGCAACAGTTCAACAACAGAATTTGTGTCACTAACTGATTTGGGAGGAAGGAGTAATCATAATAGTGATAGTTTAGTAACAGAAAAATTGTTGCTAATTGCTACGGGAGGAAGGAGAATGCAAATTTGTGATGATTGTGACAGTCTTTGTAATGTAGAAAAATGTTGCTAACAGGCTTGGTTTGCATTGTCCGAGAAAAATTTTCTACTGCTAATGTTATCCGATATATGTTGTTTCCACTGCTTATATTACTCGATATCGGATAGTACATGATTTTTGGTTCTCGTATGCTATTGGATTTAAGGGGAAGTCGATTTTGTTTTCGGCTTGATTGGTTAACGACTCACACTGTTTGGATTTTGGATTTTGGTTTTTGTTCTTAACAGGTTCATGGCTTATTCTTATTGTCATAATTGATTACGAAGAAAGGCGTTTATCACCTATTTGAAGATGAAGTAGAATTATTTGGGTTTGTGTTTTATCATATCTTAAAGTGGGAGATTACACTTTTAAGGTAACTTGTTCGTGCTTCAATGATTGTGACGAAGAATTGACATAACACTTAAAGGAATGACGTTATTGTGCTCAGTGATTATTGTCAAGTGCGATGTCATCTTTAGTGCAAGATATAAGACACAGGTATGGGTTGTTCTACTTTAGCATCAAGTTGGTTATACTTGGTTTTCTTCATCGCAAGAATTATTATATAAAGCCTACATTCTTCAAATGGTTAACATATGGGTTTCAGGGGAAGCTTAATGTTAAAATGTTTAACCATTTGCATGCATCATTCGAGGTGAAGGTTTTACAACCGCTAGTTGTTATTACTATCATGATTTTGATTTCTATTGTTTCAAGTTCATTTTTAGATGCGGAAAACTTAATGGTGGGTAATTTGAAACATTGGAAGGATGGATTGGACGTATGATATTGATTCGTAGTTGTAAAGATCAAGGTTGCTCACTTATGACCCCTAATTGAAGATGACAAAAAGGGGAAAAATATTTACATAGAAGATTGCAACTTGAAGATTCTTGGTGATTGCATGTTTAAGGGGAAGTTTGTTTATCTTCATGACATATTTGTTCGTGCTTATTTGGTTTTGTCATTATCAACTAGGGAAAGTAGAGTGCTTTAATTGTCACAAGTTGGGGCATTTTGCTAGGGAATGCAGAAGACCAAGGATGAAGGACAACATGTCTACTTGGTACAAGCAAAAGAAAGAACAAACTATGGAGGAACCAAAGGCAATGTTGGCTATTGATGGTGTTAGCTATGATTGGAGTTTCATGGCTGATGAACAAGAGGAACAAGCTTCAGATGGTGCTTTCATTGCTACAGAACATGCTCTCATGGCTTTCTCTGACTCTGAGGTACAAAATTTTGAAATTTGTTCTAAAACATGTAGAGTCAAGCTAAGGAAGTTGAAAGGCTTAATGATCTATATTCTAATGAAAGAACAGAGTTGTTTGTCGCTAATTATGTCAGTGTCAAATCTTAGGAGAGCTATAGTCAGTATTAGAAAAAAACTAGATCACTATAGAGAAAATGAGTCAAAATATAATGATGATATAATTCTTCTTAGAAGAGAGATAGATCATAAGACACCGTGAATGAGGCATACCCAGAAGAGCTTGAAAAACTTAAAAAGATAAATGAAAATGTCAATTTAACTATAGACACATGTTATTATCAGTCTAAGTCAATTGATAAAATTTTGAATGCTCAAATACAGAGTAAAGTTAAGTCAGGTATGGGTTATAATATAGTGCCACCACCATACAGAGGTGTTCCATCACCTCCAGGCATAGATTTAGCTCATACAGGCTTAGAAGATTTTCAGGTCTTGAACGTGAATATGGTCCTCTAAAGGACACATTTGTGAAAAATGAGGAACAGGTTAAGATTGAAACTGATGTTTTTGAAAGTGCTAGTGACTCATCAGTTGTTGATGAGAATGTTAAGAAGAATGTAGAGGCTTCCATACCAAAAGTTGCTAATACTGTTACAGAGGAACCTAGGAAACCAATTAATAAACCTAGATCACCTGTAAAGTATGCTGAGATGTATAGAAACAAGCCTAAAGCTCCTAGGGGTAACCAGAGGAGTTGGAATCATGTTAAATCTCAACAACTAGGTAGTGACTTTGTGATGTAGAATAAGGCATGCTATATCTGTGGTAGTTTTGATCATTTACATGCTTATTGTGACTATCATGTTAGGAGAAGGGAAGTCCATGGGAATAAAAGGGTGGAGACTAACAGGTTTCAAAACAATTTACACCCTAATTCACACAGCCAAATGATCCCAAAAGATGTTCAACTAAGAAGTGGTCTTAAAACTTTTGCCACTGCAAAAACTGTTAACACTGCTCACCCTAAATCACCTGTTTCAAGTGCAAAATATAAACCAACTTTTGCAAAATCTACACAAATAGGGAAAAGAACTTTTCAAATTAAAAAGGTTCATTATAACCAACAGTGGGTACCTAAAACCAAACCAGCAGCTTCACGCCATTCAAAAGTTCCCACTGCAAGGGTTGTAAACAAGAAAAGGGGGGACATGGGCAATGCTGTGAAGGCCTCAGCACGTTGGGAATGGAAACCTAAAGGAATAACCTCATCAACCAATCCTAATGGTGTATCAATGACCTTTGATAGATATAACTATATTGATACACGAGGCATATCCAAGTCAATCATGGCTTGGGTCCCCAAAAGAAACTAACTCTTTACTTTTATGTGCGGGAACATCCAAGGACAAAAAGATCGATCAAGGCTACATGCAAGTGGATGTTCAAGGCATATGACTGGCAACAAGTCCTATCTCTCAAATTTTGAACATTATGATGGACAGTATGTCAGTTTTGGAGGTGGAGTTAAGTGAAAAGTAAAATGGAACAACAAGAATGATGCAAGAGATTTAAAGAAAACAACATGGATTTTTATTATTATCAAACAAAACTGCACAATGAGTGCAGTAGATACATCCATGTGATACATACAACAAGCATCATTACATGAAAGGAAAACTGAACACAACATTCAACTACCTACTGACCACAAAAGCTTCACATCCTACCCCACAACCCCAACCAAACCACCATCTACCACCTATGGCTTTTTTGGGAAGGCCCATTCTGGCATGACCTTAGGCGCATTTCGCCTATCTATCACACTGTAAACCTTAGGGCTTGCTAGCCCCATCACCACTACCCCCACAGGTGGTGAGGATGATGAAGGTCCCTCTTGTGGTGGTGCTAACAACAGTGGTGGAAAAGGTGGTATCTGCAGTTCTCCTGATGGAAGGATTCTTGCAAGGGGAGGCACATCCAAGACCCTTAAAGTAGCATCATCATCTGTGCTTGCATAAGGGAAATGTAGCTTGACTTAGAGTCTGAGCTATCCTCCTTGATAACAGCATCTTGTGACATTGGTTGAGTTGAAGAAGGACCAGCAGCAACAGTGTTAGCATCTGCATGAGTTCTTTTTCTTGTTGTAACTGCTTCAAACACCTCTCTTTTTGTTTTACCTGGATTATTCAGAATATAATGCCATGCTTCTTCATCCTAAAAGCTATTCGATATTGAGCTATCCGATGAGACATTGATTGGGTTTGAATTGCTTATGGTGATTTTTGGTAAAGTTGCTTTTGACAGGTTATAAGAGAGAGAAGTGTTGATGTGTTAAAGTATGTGAGTCTAATATTCTTAAATAGAGGATTAAGTTGGATTCAGTAAGTTAATGAGGGGAAGGTATAAGTTGTTGAGGAGTAAATGAAGTCTTTGACTTTCGTGAAAGGATTAATAACTTGAAGTTGACCTGTTGACTGGGTGGTTTAGTATTGGACTAACCACTGCCAGCAAAATTTTTTATCTACTTCTAGTTATTCTCTAACCTTAACAATGCTTTCAGTGTGTGATTTATGTTTATACAGGTATGAAAGATTCATTGCATACGTTGGAGTTGTTGTTATTTAGTGCTTGTATTGTTGGTTATGCAGAGATTCAGTCTAACAATGGCAACCTTAATACAAGCAGTGGTAAAAGGTACTCTTACGGTGGAAACATAAAACAGAGATATTTCATTCATGATGAAGATTTATTACATTCAAAGTGAGAGTGCTTCTAACCACAATCAAAACACAAAAGATTAAAACCTAACACAACCTACATCACCATATCCCACATCAGCTACTCCATTGGCTTCTTGCCCTTGCCCACATAGTCATGCTTGTTCTTCTGTGCTCTCTTCCTTTTGTTCTAAAAGGTTGACTGCATTCTTGGACAAGGAAGACCAAGAACTAGTGGAGGAGGCCTTGGTAGTCTTGAAGGCTTCTCTGGTATTGTTATCTGCTTCATGTTTGAGAGAGCTGTCTTCAATGCTACTGTCAGAGCCTTTGGAAACTCTTTGGCCAAGGAATAGGTCTCATCATTATTCTCATCATCATCTGATGAGCTGGAGTAGAACTCAAGAGAAGGTGCACGCTTGGCAGTTTCTTTAGTGTACTTCTTGGATGAAGTGCTTCCAGCCCATGGTGGAAAGTATCCAGCCCACCCTGATGTCTCTGAGGAAGACTCTGAAGCAATCACAAACTCTTCCTCTGAATCAGAAGAGATGTCAATGATGTTGGAAGGATTGCTCATGATGATGTTTAGGGCTTTTGTGAAGTTTGAATGGGTTTTGATAAAGATTACAATATTCCAAGCCTCTTTATATAGGAAAAGTCGGCCACAAGGTTTCCTTAATGAATATATTTACTTTTTCCTATCTTGGTAGGTTGAAGAGTAAATATAGATATTATCGGGTTGACTTTAGAAGATATTTTTAGATAGTGGCTTGGTTAAAAAGTAACTTTGGTTAAACCAAGTTGGTTATTTCTAATCGTTGTATTATGCTAACACATGAGGTACATAACCAATATTGGATGGGAGTTGATTGTAAAAGGTGTATAACTGAGATACACAACAAATGGTTATTGATTCACCATGTCTAATACACATAAGAATCAACTAGTCCAGAGCAAACGGCTACTGGTAAAAACTTGGCAAATCCGTTTATGGTTGATAGTTTACCAAAAACTATATGGTTATAAACTCACCATAATCTTTATGATTAAGAGTTGGCTAGTCCATAGCAAACGGCTCATGGTAAAGACATATCAAATCCGTTGATAGCTGGTAGTTTGCTAAAAATTATGATAAGAGCAGTCTAGTTTTTATATGTTTTTCTTTACCACTGCTATTTGAAAATTTTTATGAAAAATTACCATGCTAGTTCACAGCTTCCATCGACAAAGGTTATTTTTACCACGTTGATCTAGCCGTTACAACTGTTGTGTCAATAACTAATTTTTTACTAGCCGTTGTAGAAAAATTGCTTTCCATATATATAGGGTAACGTTTTAGAAGATTATCTACTTTCCTATTTGATATTTATCCTCTAAGGATAAATACTTTCCTTAGATAATCTTTCTTGCGCAAAACTCTTAAACCCTACCTCTATATATCTTTTGTCTCAATTGGCTAGTTATTCCTTCAATTCTTACTGACATAATATCTTTTTCATCAAAAGTTTCTATGGCACCATTAAAATTTGCAGACGAGCACAAACAAGTGGCCTACTTAGAAAAGTCAAACGAGAAGAGTGGCCTGTTTTTATCGATTGTGGACTTTCTCAATACTACCCATATAAGGTATGCTTTACTTTTAAATCCCACAATCTATATCTCTCAAATCAAACAGTTTTGGACTTCTGCTAAGTCCATAACACTTGAGAATAGAGATACACATGAAAGAGTGGATGCTCTAAGAGCCACAGTGGACGGGGTAACTATTGATGTTACTGAGGCATCCTTAAGGAGAGTTCTCCAATTGGATGATCTCAATGGTATCATCAAATTACCTATGCCAGAAATACATGAAAATTTATCATCCATGGGGTATAATACCACTGATAAAAAGACTACTTTCAAAAAGAGTAGTTTTTGTCCCCACTGGAGATTTTTGATACATACTCTTTTACATTGTCTTAGTCCAAAGAAAACATCTTATGAGCAATTTAGTTCAAGCATGGCTTACCCTTTGGTTTGTCTAGCCACTGATAAGATTTTTAACTAGTCAAACTATATTTTTACATGTATGACTGGCAATGTAAAGAGTTCAACAAAATTTTTAATGTATCCAAGGTTTGTGCAAGCAGTGCTAAATGAGTTTCAATTGCAACCCCATAAAAACATTTACAAAATCCGTTGCCTTAAGCCTAAAGTTTTTCAAAACATGAATAAAGATGGCAATATGGATTTTACACCTCTCTTTCCTCAAATGCTTGCAAAGATTTCACAAGTACAAACTACACCCATAATCACTGTTCCACACATTGATTATACTCCACCAGTTTCTCACACCTATGAGAGGAGGCAAAAACAGCCAACTCCTCTCATTACAACACATCATGTACTTGATCCTTTTGGTTTAGGCACAAGCAGTGGTGGTTCCAGGCTTCAACCTAGTCCAACTAGGGAGGAATCTACACCAATGCCCTATGATTCACCTCTCCTAACATGTCACACAGTTGGAATTGTTGAGGGCAGTGGGCACCCAATGGAATTAATGGAAATTTGTACAAAATTAGCAAAGTAGGTTAAATCTCTGGAACAAGAATTGGCACAACTTAAGGAGCAGCATGCCAAGGATATTACATCTTTGAAGGAGGAGATTCAGACCTTGAAGGAAGAGTTGCAGGGGTTAAAGAAAAGAAGAACTACAAAGATCGTGCTATCATCTCCATCCTCACCTCATGATGGTGATTCAAAAGATTTCAGTGCAGATTTGGGTCATTCTCCCAAACAGGGAGGAAAACAAAAATGAAGCTGGGGAGGAAGCTAGATTTTGGAGATGAAGGTGTTTCTAGTAAAGGTGCAGAGAAATCTGATACTCATGAACAAAGAACTAGAGCAAGATATCTTCAAGACTGCTCGCAGACTTTACCACGATTCAATTTCCACCTGCAGAGCCAAATATTCTCACTGCTGGACATGATGTTGCCACTGCAAGTGAAGAAATTGATAAACTCAAGAAAGACAAAGGTAAAGCTGTTATGCAAAGCAAGGAGCAAACAAGAAGAAAGATTTCAAAGAAAGAACAAGTTCAGATTGCTCTTGATAGAGAAATTGCTGAAAATATTACTGAAGAACAAGTTGCTAAGAAGAAAAAGCTTGAAGAATTGGAGATTGCAAGCTTTATGGAGGCTAAAAGGTTGGATAGAATGGAAGATCAAATAGAAGATCCACTTTCCAATCGCTCAACCTACAATATTTAGAGAGAAGACTCCAGAGTTCAGCTATGTTCCTACTGAAGAAGAAATAGAGTTCTTGATTGCACATGATCCAGTAATCAAGAAGAAGGCAATTGACCTTGTAGCTGATAAATCTTTAACTGAAGAACAAAGAACTGCTCAGTTGAAAGATTTCATTCAAATGAAGAATAATCAAGCACTTCAAGATGTGATTAGCTTAGTCAAAAAGGGTCAAAAGAGATCAAGGCAACCAACTAAGGCACAAGTTATTGCATACATGAAGACTTATTGTTGCAATGTTGGTGGTTGGAAAAGACATCAATTCAAAGGAATGTATGATGATAAAGTTGAAAGTATCTACTATAGAGTTCAAAGACAAGATAAAGATTTTATTCCAATGGACTCTGAAGAAGAAGCAAGAAGGTATCCTGGTTTGAAGAGAAAGGCCAAAGATAGTGATTCTCAAACTGTTAAGAAGACAAAGTTTAATGAAGAACAAGAAGTTCCAACTGAGAAGTTCATCAAGAACAACCGAACGATATGATTGTGATTGAAGAGGAAGATTTTTATCCGTAACCACCGCAAGTTAGACATCCTATCATTGATTGGGAAGTATACACTGCTAGCAATTTTGCTCCAACATGGAAAATCACAAGGCTAGGTGGTGAAAGTTTATCATTCATTCAATTTAAAGATCTCATCAAAGCTTTTGACAGAGATAATCTTGATACACTATGGAAGTTAGTTCAAGAAAGGTTTGATGCTGAAGATCTCAAAGATATGAAGGGGATGCAGTTATGGGTTAATCTTAGAAGGCTCTATGAACCAGATGTTAATGATGATTTCTGGAAATTCTCATGTTCATGTCCTGGTACTAAATGGTTCTACTATGATTCATGTGAAGTTTATCATGTTTCTATAGCAAATGGAGTAGATGCATTCATGCTTGTTGAGAAAGATTATCCACTCAGAGCTGGAACTCTCACAGTGATGTTGTGTACTAATATAAGATTTCATGAAGATAGTGAGAAGGTCAGAGCATTGTTACTCAGGCTTCAAGATCAATGTTCAAGAGCTATTCAGAATTTAAGGAAGAAGTGAAGTGTTTGGTAAGAATTCCCCAAATCCTTGAAGATGATGCAGATTAAAGAAACTTATTGATTTGCAGAGAAATCATAAGTTTAGGGGAGGATTGTTGGGAATAATCTGCTACCATCGATAGCTTTGGAAGACATCCGCTAAGTATTGCACTAGCAGTGGAAACGTATACCACTGCGGGGGCACATTATTACCACTGTTATTAGATAATTGTTAGGAAAACGTGTTTAGATAAGTATAGAAAAGATCTTGTGTATATTCTATATTGTTAGCTTTATACTTATCTTGTAAAGGACTCCTTGTACTAAAAAAGGAGGTCCTAGGTCATTGTCTTAGGTACTGAATTACTCACGTATCATTCACATAAGCTTCAAGGTGTAACCCTAGTGATAAGCAAGATCACTCGTATTATTCATTAATAAAATTGGAGCTTAGTTTTGTGTTTAATCTGTGTTTACTTACAATACATCATATAATCCGTCTTCTAAGTATTACTAAGTAAATTCCGCGTGCTTATTAATATAATACAAAATATCATTGACACAAGGTGTGTGTCCAGATCCATCAATTTTGCTTGTTGATAGTGTGATTTCAGGGATTGAAGTTTGCTCGTGGATGCTTATGCGAAGGCACGACTCTTTTTCATGGGCCTTCTTTCTTTTTGGAGCAAATTTCAGGGAAGTTCTCGCTCTAATTCTACTTTTGTCTTCACCTTTATTTAACGCTTAGTACAAAAGGGACTTTGTACATTTCAAGTGGGGGGACGGGAGTAGAATTATCTCTTGAACTTTATTTCGCCCTCGTTTTTCTAGTTTATTTTGAAAAATTATGCCATTTTTAAAATTTTGACATGTTTTTCTTTACCTAACTGGATTAGACCTTAGCCGAGCACATTATAACCCTTGATATTATATGGTGAGATTAGCCTATTCCGTTCCAAAATTTTTACCCCAAATCCACCAAACTATGAGTGTGCCGGTAGCTTGTAAACTTTAGAACTTGGCCTTGACATCATTTCGAGACCATAGACGAGGTATGTTGAGTTAGCTCGATGTATTTGGAATTTTCAGTTTAAGAAGGCAGTATTATAGGATTATCACCCAAATAGCCTATCATTGTGTGTCTATCGATTAGTCACCTCGACTTCTCGACCCCCATGTTAAACTCTTTGTTGCACTCACCTTTATTGCAAGATACCCCTAGATACACCCTTCTGAGCCATTCCTTTCATTTTGTTCACCCAACATATTGTTTCGATACACCATTACACCTTAGCCTACCCTATAGTCTTTATTTGTAATTAGGAAGTCATTATTTGCCTAAGTTCAAGGTTCTAGTGGAAAGGTCTAGGAATCACGCTCTCGTCGACGACATATCCTTAAAGATCATTGAAGACCCCCCAAATTCTCATATTGTCCATCTCAAGTGGGGGATGTTATGTTATTTAGTTATGATTCAAAAAAAGAATGATGATGTGATTCGAAAAAAATAAATAAAAAAATAGTTATTGTTATTCATTGTAAAGTGAGATTTTATAAGCACTATTTGTATCGAGGAGGCCACCTCGGTCAAATTTGAAGAATGAAGTTGGAAGTGTGCCCATCATGACGTCCTCTAATGGCACATCTACCTGGTTATATCATGATCCGGTTTCTTGACTTCGAAACTTGAACTTTGGGCAAACGGTAAGTGGTGATGACTTAGTTGTAGATTTAGACATTTTGCTTGATTTTATTTTACACCAACTTTATCCCATGTCTTATCCTACCCTTAGTCATGAAGCGTGTCTAGGTGATGCAGCGAGCAATCTTTGGTGTCTTGGCCATGGATTTGGTCATGTATCATTGATTTTGTCCACTTCGCCGTGACATGTTAGTAATGACAAATCACCCTTAACCTTTGTCGTGTCTACCCATATTGCCTTCGAGAATTGTTTTGTCCTTAACTCTAGTGGTGGAGATTTGTGTAACCGACAAGCTTATGATAGAATACATGCTATGAATGTGCAATGAGTGATCACCCCAAAATTGACACTTAGAATAGTTGAGAGATTTGAGTATTTTGTTCCCATTTCGTGAGGTGTTCGGCTTTGTTTTATTCTAGCATAAGGGATTTATAAACTTATATTTTCCAGGTAATGGGAGATATCTTTTTAGGAATCTATCTAATAAGGTCTACTTGAGGGCAAGTAGAGTTCATGTGGGGGGATATTTGATAACATCAAATAGTCCTGAATATTAAGTGTCAATTTACCCGATAATGCTCGTATTTTATATCATTTATATGGATTTACGCTTGTTTTTCTATATATTTCACTTTCAAGTAAATTACGAGTATTGGAGCTAAAGAGACGCGGATTTGGAGAGTTTTATGAAGATATATCATAGTATACTCATTTTGAAGAAGTTACGGCGTAACTCCTCTCTCACATTTCGCCGTAACTAAAGCGTGGCTCAGAAAACCAACTCAACAGAAGATTACGGCGTAACTCTCCCAAAGATTACGACGTAACCAACTAGGTCAAATAAGGCTCCGCGCCGCTGCAAGCTACGCCATAACTATTGTCTCAATTACGGCGTAACCAAGAATTATTGAAGATATGGCATAAATCCTTCCATCGTTACGCCGTAACCAGCATTTTTAGTGCAAAATACGAAGAATTGTATGTTACGGCGTAACTCTTAACATTAGTTACGCCGTAACCAAATCTGGCCTATAAATACCCCACGATTTCCAGCATTTCAAGGCATCCCATTTCACATACAACACAAAGTGAACGTGAGTAGAAGTCGAAGGCAGATCTAGAAGAGCATACGGAGCTATCTCCAAGGGAGAAATTACTCCCCTACGATAAGCATTAGCATTTTATCTTTTCTTTACTTTCAATTCATGTATTTCGTAATTTTAAACATTGAATCGATTATTTTACTTAATATGAGCGACTAAGCACCTCTGGTGCTGGCCTGGTTATGATTCCTTAATTGTTTTGTTTTTGTTTACATTTCTTTCGTATAATTATTTCTAAGTGTATTCATGCATAGTTTGTTTGTAGCTACCCTTGTTTCTGTAGTTTTGAATGGCGGTAGTGGCTAGTTACTTAGGAGATATGACCAACTGACCCTAAGTAGGTAGACTGAGTGGGAAGGGTAAGATATGACCAACTGACGACCCTTTCTGCTTGTGTGATTTGACCAACTGATCACCTACCGTTTGGATGAACTTAAGTAGTCAGGGATGAGTGTTTAAGATGCTAGTGCCTGGGCACTCATTATTATGAATCTAGCATGTAGCGGTACTTAATGACTTGGCTTAGGGGACTAAGAACAACTGGACTTATGACGGGTCACCTGATTTCTCCAGTGGGACCCTTTGCTGATAGGTTAGGACGAACTGACCTAATGTTGTCCTAGCGACTTTGATCCCACCTGAAGTAATTGGAAGTAATTAGACGTAAATATGACTAGTTAGGATGAATAACTAGGTTAGCACCCCTCTCCTCTATTGATCACAACCCTTGCCTTTATTTGCTTTCATATTTTTATTGTCTTAGTAGTAATTAATGTTAGGATCCAAATATTATTGTGTTGATGATTCGGGTGGTCTTGGATAATCAAAATACATGTTTGCCATAGTTAGAGAGTTAGTAGAGAGAGAGGGTGTTCTTGCTAGAGGTTTACACAAAGTATGAAATATTAGATTAATGAAGAAGCACCACCCCTTCCATGGATGGAAGGGGTATTTATAGTTACAAGAAACACGACCTCCTATCGGCCTGTGGATCAGGTATACAGTGGGTAAAGACCCGTCCTTCCTCCACGGTGTAACTCTAAACTATTCTACGCTACAAACTAATAAATAAACTACTAAATAACATAACTAATGACAAGTCTACGAGCTAACTTAAGCTAGATAACATTTGGGGTGACCGACACTTTAACATGGAATTTTCTAATTCCTAACAATCTCCCCCTAAGGGAGGTCACCCCATGTTTTACATTTCAAATCCTAGCATTCTATTCTCGACTTTGTTCTTGAGCTCGTAGACTTCAATTCTTCAATTCCGCAATCTTTGTGCTTTTGTAGCGATTCTTCAAAGTCCGCATTGATTTGTACTTTAAGTGGAGGCTTTAACCGATCCACATCTTTGATGATCTTCGAGCTTTCTTTGAGATCATCACCAGAAATCTCTGGATCACCCTTTATTGTGTTGCCATCATGTGAAGTTTTGACTTTTGGACCGACATGCTCACACTTTTGAATCATGACATCTTTCCATCAGAGTAGCGGAAGCCTTACTGGTTCATGATATTTGCAGCAGTGAAGCAGAAGCATAGTATAAAATATCAGAGCCAGGTTATGTAGATATGCACTGTTAGGAATTAGAAATTCCCGGTATTAAAGAGTCGGTCACCTCAAGTATATGTAATCGTTAGAATGCTCGTAGTCATAGTTATATTTAGTTAAGTAACACCGTGGAGGACGGACGGGTCTTTACCCACTGTATGCCTGATCCACAGCCCGTTGTGTGGCGTTTTATGTAAGACTATAAATACTCTCTACCTCCCAAGGTAGAGAGTTGGAGCTCATAATAATAGTTTTTCTTTCTCTCACTAAGTTCCCTAAACCTCTAACTTTCTCTCTCTAGAACTCACCATTATACGCCCACTTTGTGTTATGGTTTGATGTGTATGTGAAATCCAATATCCAACAATTGGTATCAAGAGCCATGGTTAGATCATATCTCGCACATCTTTGGATTTCTAGTGGTTTTTAGGTGGTTTTTGAGTTTGAAAAAGTTTAGTGGTTTGTGCATCATTTGGTTGATTTCTAGTGTTAAAGTTTGGATTTTGATAGTACTTTTGTGTTTAGAATCATCAAAAGTGTTTAGGTTTTGATTTGGTAAGCTTGAATCATCGTGGTTGGGTTGTTTTTGGATTGAAAAGTGGTGTTTTTGAGATTTTTCTTGCTAGCGACTTGATATACGGATCTCTTTCTTCGTAGCGACTTGCTTCACAATTTTGTAGCGAGTTACAGTTTTGGAGCTAGCGACTTAGACCTAGCGATTAACAGTACAAGTAGTGGACTCTCCACTACGGGTAGCTACTTGGTGGTAGCGACTTGGTCTCAGAGCGAAGTTGCTCTTTAGCGACTTGAAGTTTTAGCGACTTGAGTAGCTAATTGCTGCCAAAATTTTGCTAGCGACTTGAGGCTTAGCGAGTTACTACTTAGCGACTTGCATTTGTCTAGCGACTTGGTGCTTAGCGATTTGGTGATTTAGCGAGTTGCTCTTTAGCGAATTTGACTGTAGCGACTTGGTGCTTAGCGAGTTGCTACTTAGCGACTTTGGTGCTTAGCGACTTGGTTCAAGGGTTATAGCGACTTGGTTGACTTTTACGAAGAAGAGGTTTGACCAAAGTTGACTTTTTACGCCAAAACTTCAAACGGCCATAACTTTTGATCCGTAACTCCGTTTTCAAATACCCAAAACGACCGGAATAGCATGAATATTGTGAGGTTTCACCACGATGTCGTGAAACGAATTTTTCAAGGCCCAAATCCTCTCCAAAAGGAAGTTATTGAGCTTTTAAGATTTTAGATCGAAATTCCTCCATAAAATTGTGCAACAACCAACCCAAATCACAACCAAAAAACATCTCTGCTTATCCAACAAACAATCATAAGACCTAACACACAATTGTCTATCATTGTGTCGATCCATCAGTCATCTTAACACATTCCATTGGTCATTGCTTACCGGTTTGGTCTTGATTTTAGTAAAATCCCGCAAAAGATTCTATTTCTCGGTTTAAATCATAGACTTGTAAAATCCCGTGCATTCCACCACATCATGTCTTACTCTACTACCCGTGATTTCGAAGTGCTTAAATTGTATGATGTTGTGGACAATAATGTTAATGATTGCTACACTGAACGATTAAAGATGTTTGAATTAAACAATGAGGATGTGAGATCTTCATGTTCGAAAGTACAATGAGAATGAATTGCACCGCTACGAATGCCATGCAAATGGAATGCAGATTGAGCCCTATCGCCTACTTCATCTCGCACCTCATACAATTTGTATCCATAGCCGGGATCGAACATGTAGTGCTCTTTTTCCGCCAGACTTACCTACATTGACAAGAAGCTTGTGTTGAACTTAGAACATTTAAAGTCTGCAACTTACCAATGAAGAGGTTCAAAAGGATGGTTCCAAAGTGCTCTTCAAGTAATCTACAAACAATTTCACCATTCATCGGGGGAATATTCAACAGATTACGATCAACACTTGACTGAATTTCCTTCAAAAAACATACCGGAATGGAAATTCAGGAATTCATTGAGACATTTATCCAACTCATGGATAATGTGAAAAGTACATTGAAGAATCTGCTCAAAAGAATGAAGACGTGAATGAGTGTCGGGTGCAGTTGAAAGATTGTTGTGATAAGTTGGGTAATGTATATGTTGAAGAATCGGGTGTTGCCGAATGCGAATGTCATGACAACAAAAAATGACGAGTCGGATAATAGAAAAATGGAATCTTCGTGCTCAAATTCACAAGAGAGAGAGGTGCACGGACACAACCTGCAAGTTAATGCAAAGGTACGCTCCATGGAAGCTTCGGATGTACCCAAGATAGAGATGCACCCGCCACAGGCTGCATGTCAATGCCGAGGTAAGTTGCATGGAAGTTTCTGCTGTACCTAGTTGTGCATCTTCTACTCAAAATGATGATTATGAACTGCATGAGTACGTTGCATTTGTGCACGATGATTCCCTTACCACTGAGCTTAACATATATAAGAATCAAGTTGCTATTTATGAACAACGTGCTAAGTTTGAGTTGACCACCCGTGGGCAGGAAATGGATGTCCAAATACGTATAACTATTAGAAAAAGTAGGTTTAGAGAAGAAGTATTAAAACAAGAGTTAAATTCCTTACAAGAAAAGCTTTCTAAAACTGCTAAGCAAAAACAAGAACTTCAAGAAAATGTTAAAGTGCTTAAGCAAGAATTTAGTGCTAAGGAATCAAAACTTTTGAATGATTTTTCTAATCTAAAGACTTTGAAAAACAAGCTTGAAAATAAGTTGTACGCACAAGGAAACACCATTCAGACTGCTCACATGATCACTAAGCATAGAGTTCTAAGTGACAAACATAGTGTGCCGTTAGTTGATGAACCAAACCCTGAGGCTTGTAAAAGGCTAGAGAAGCTCATAAGGTACTGTATGATGGTAATGAGATCCTTAAACCTAGACAGAAACCTAGTTGCTTGAGTGCATCGAGGAAGATAAGAAATCAGATGAAGTCACTAGGGAGAAAATGAATAAGAAGCTTGAAGATCCTGAGTGTAAAAAGAACAAGATAATGATAAAACCCCATGATTACACTAAGGAAAATTGGATATCCTTAAACATGTTTAAGCCTCGGACTCTATTGACCCCTGAACAAGTGTTCTGGAAAAAGGATATGGACTTGCAAAAGTCGAAAATCTTGTTGAAAAGAATCCCCTTGTAGGAAATTCCCTAAAGCGACTGTGTATCCTCCAAATACACCAATGCATTTAGTTCCTAGAACTATTGCCACTAAGAGCAAGACCTTAATCACTCAATATGTTATTCTTCAACTATTTGTCGATTTTGAGAAAACTTGTAAGAAAAGGATCACACCCATCGGGATAACTGAAGGGGAAAGGGGTTTTGAGCAAACAAAAGAATGCTATCTAACCGAGGTCATGCCTTTCTTTAAACAACTAAAAGATCATTTTGAGAGTCTTAAAAGGGGATAAAATCAGATATTAAAGAAATGGAAAAGGAATTTGATGCAATGATAGTTGAGGTTAGTAACTATGAGCGAGAATTAAAATATAATGAGATTGAGAGGAAGAACTTGCATACCTTGAATGAGAATCTTATTTCAGAATGTATTACTCAAGATGTGTTTTACATCGCTACTAATTGTTCCATTATTGCTTCTCAATTTCATGAATTATCTGTTGCTCTGAAAGTCTCCCATGATCGTGTCATTGAGCTTGAAAAACTAACTCTAAACTGCATGAGAAAATTGAACAGGATGATCATGATAACCTGGTGAAACAGTTTTCTAAATTGGAAGTTGAGCATCTTGCTTTGCAATTAAAATATCAACATCTAAAAGAAAATGTTAAAACCTCAAATATCAAGACATCCTTGGATGCTCCTGAATTTGATGCGCTTTTGAAATTAGCAAACGTGATGAACAGATTCGAGCTCATTGTAACACGATCGAGAAGATTGAAAACCAAAGTCTCACAACTGAAAGGTGAAAAGAAGGAAGTGACTGGATCCCAAATGCCTCCTCCTTTAGATTCTCAGTACTCTCAAACTTTTCATCTTCAAAACTTAGTCAATGCATTACAAAAGGAAAACGAGAGTTTTCTCGAAGAAAATGAAAAAGTTAAACGACACTTTAAAGAGTTATATGATTCAATGAAAGTCACCCGTGACCAAAACAATGAAAAAATAACGTCTTTACAAAAGGAAATTGAGAATCTGAGAAGTCAGGGAAATGGGAAACTGCCACTTGTTTTCAATAAGAATGTTGTCTCAAAGTCACCCTCGAATTGCAAATACACTGTGACAGTTAAATATATTCCTCCTCATCTTAGGAATAATGAACATGCTTTTCATGACTACTGTGCTTACCTTAAGGATAGTCTAGAATGTCTCCGTGAGATTGTCGAAGAGGATTTCATTAACAAACCTCTTGATAGTGAAGTTAGGTTTGCTTGCCTCCAGGCCAAACGATCTCAAGAGTTGCTAGAATGTGTAATTGCAACATGTCCTAAATCCTTATCCTTAGGTGCAAAAGGCAAAGCTGTGATGCCTTGTTCTATGCCTAAAGCCAAGCATGTGACCCTTGATATGCCTTGTTCCATGTCGAAATTCAAGCAAGCAACCTGTGATGTGCCTCCTAGAATTTTAGATCCCAAAGACTTCTAGACCAGAATGCAAAGTAGTGAAGCCATGAAATGTTCCCATCGTTACTTCTACAGATGTTAAGATTGACACTAATGTTAGCGGGTCAAAACCTAGAAGCTATGCAAAGAAGGATAGGATTACGCAAACTAAAAGTGATCATGATAAGGAAGTGAAAGAACACCATAGGGACACGAAGTTTGATTTGAACAAAAAGAATCGTGTTAGTTCTAGTATTAGCTCTAAGCTTACTAAAATTAATTCGAGGCCTTATGCGGTCTGCAAAACATGCAAAAAATGTTTAATTTCTGGTAATCATGATAAATGTGATGTGTTATTTCGAGGTCTAAGATTCATAACCCAGTTAAGAAAGTTTGGAGAGCGAAACAGATTAAGCAATCCTGGAAACCTACAAGGAAGGTTTTTATCAATGTAGGATTTCAGTGGAAGCCAACAGGTCGAATACTCACGAATGGCAAACCTTGCCCCTTAACTAGACCCACTATGCCTAGAGTAGTGCCTCTTAAGGTTTGGAAGCCAACTGGTAGAATAATCCCATTAAGCACAAAATGTCCCTCGACTAAGTCTGATGCTTCTACTAGTTCAGCTCCTAGTGACAATGACATTGCACCTAGGGTTTCTGCCGATTCAAAGATTGTTTGTGCTAACCAAAAGGACCCCATGAGCACGTGGGGATCCAATGTTTCCAATTCTCGTCTTCGTCTTTATCCAAAGCAGGTCGCATAAGTCGCCCCTTGGTATTTGGATTCGGGCGGCTCTAAACATATAACTGGGCTCTAAACAATGACGTCTGTCACATCGCCAGCCTCGTACTTCATCATTATGGCGTCCGCAGATAACACTTCAGGCCCCGTTCCTCAAAGAAAAGAAAAGTGTACGCTTCAAGGCGCTTTATCTTCGAAGAAGAGAAATCTTAATGTTTATGACCATTCTCATCGACATTCTTCATCAACAAGCTTCATGTTTCTCCCATGCTCATTCAGTCATCAAATGGATCTACATTCATTAATGTATATTCTTATTCACTTGCTAAATCAAAAATGGCAACTTCGGATGCAATTTTTGAGGGGGGAGAAGAGTGAATATACTAAATGATGATGGATGTTTGAATAATGGTTATACGACTTAAAGTTTGATGACTCTCCTCCAACACCTAATGTTTCACTCACTAAGGATAAATGTTAAAGATAAATGGGATTTATTGTTTGGGTTTCATTGGTTCAAGATATGGTTGATGAGTATTTACAACCGCTGGCGAATATTTGATGATCATCAAAGAATATGTGATTCATGAGTTCAAGATATGTTTGATGATCATCAAAGAAGTACAACTCAGACTACTAAAAAAGCCCTATCTCCAGTTATTCCTCAAGGCGTTGATAATGATTATCATAATATTGCATTTGCACTCATGAATAATGATCCGCTCTTTGGTATTCCTTTGCCAAATCTTCACGGATTATTGTTCATGAATAATGATCCACTCTTTGGTATCCAAATCTTCACGGACTATTGTGCACTCTGTAAATCAACCACATGAACATTAAGGAAAATGACTACCTCATCCGCTTAAAGACATTATTGGTGAATCTTCCGATCGCTCTACATGAATACCTTTAGGAAGAAGGCATTGATATTGAGAAATCACTTTCTTCGGTTCATTCAGTGGATCGACATACATCCGATTGTATGTTTATTCACGTGTTGGACATTTGACTCAAGTTGATTACTTTGGAGTTAATCATTTATCACTTATTTGAGATTGAAGTTAAATTTCACAAAGGCGTGTTCTTAATTGATATCTTGCTTGGGTCTAAGAATTTTAAGTTGAAGACTTGGTTTATCTAGTTACCGCGTCGATAGATGGTTGAAGACCTGGTTAACTATCACTTTAAGGAGTTACATTGTTTTACTCAGTGACACACGAAAATGTCGTTGTGGATAATCTCAAGACGTGTTAATGTTTCATACTTTGGTTGAGTATGGAGTACTTAGTGATTTGCTTGAAGCATAAATTCTCGACACCGTTCTTCCATCTTTAAGTGCAAGCTTAAGACACAAATGCGGGGAATTCGACTTCAGTTTCAAGTTTGGTATATTAGGTTTTTCTTCAACAGTGGTCACTTCAAATTGTCTACATATGGGTTGATAAAGATAGTCAGAGAGAGTTTATGTAGCAGTTGATTCTCACAGGATTCATTTGGGCTATTTGAGTTCTTCTCACAAGATTTCAAGTTTATGGATATATTATGTTTTGCTGATTCTGAGGTATCAAAACCATTTGGGGGAGGGATATATTATTCCAACTATTTGGGGGAAGTGGTCTCTGGAGACCTTTGGTTTATGTTACTTGTTCGCTTGGAAGAAATGTGAGAAGAATATTTGGAACGTGAGATGATACTGCCTATCGGCATCTTATATACGGTTTATGATAAAGTGCTTCCGGTTATATGCACAACATGTTCACTTGATCGAGCTAATTCAGTTATTTCAGAGTTGACATCCACAGAAATGATTAGTGACTCAACATGTTACATGGATGTCATCGTCTCTACTCTTGTTGGGTACATGTGTACATTATGTGTTGATTGGTTATATGTTATATAACTGGAATGCACTTGGTAAAATGAAGATGTTGATATATTGTTCCCTAAATAGACAACCGGTCAATCTCGAAGAGTAAGGTGTACATCGGGATGCACAGGTTCATGTGATCGGTCGTAATCAGTTAATCCGGATTTGATAACAGACGATCAATGTTTCAACTTGTTACTTCGGTGTTCTCGTGTTCTTCAGTGGTGCTTTGAGCTTCAATCAATGAGACCGCTTTGTATTCAACTCTACTTCTTAAGGAAATGGTCTTTATTCGATGTTTGTCGGTTTGGGGGGAAGCTACCAAAGATTCAAATTGAGAAGGCTCATATCCAGACGATTTTCTTAGAAGCCTGGAATGCTTTGGTGGCGAAAGTTTAAGAGATGTTGATTCCTTTCTTCTACAACGTCTGAACGTTATCTTTATCTCGGTACTCATTTCATCATTCTCTTAAACTAATTTATCTCTTGTAAATATTTATTCAAAAAACAAAATACAAAATTATAAAACCTTCAAAAAAATCAAATAGAAAAATATAAAACTTTCAAAATCCATAAAAATTTGAAAAATTCGAAAAATCTTCAAAAAAATATTGTCTTTTTGTCATGTTTCTCTCGATTCGATAATATCTACGGTCTTGATGTTGTCATTCAAAGAATGACACGGGACTTTAGATGTTGTTCGAATTTAAAAAAAATATATATATATATATATATATCAAAAAATCAAAAAATCAAAAATTATTTTTGGGAGAAAGAGAAAAAAAATGGTTTATTGTCATTTCAGGCAGTAACCCGCTTTTTCAAAGAAAGAACAGAGCCATACTTTATCATGTTTTCAAAATTTCATGCTCTGATTCTTTAAACATTTATCTCTTGAAAACTAACGCTTTGAAAAATAACTCAGTCTCTATTTTTGATAATCATCCGGACTTATTTGTCAAAATATCAATCTCTCAATCAACAACCTATGTCATTGATTGAGGGGAGAATGATTTCAATTAAATTAAAAAGTTATTTGGCATTCAATTGTTTTCAAAAGATATTCAGCATGTTTTATCAATGGAGTTTAAAGTCTTAAAATCCGATCATTATCAGTCAAAACGCTTTCATAATCAAGTCACAATTCTCCTTAAAAGCTTTCAAAATCAATTTAAATCTATAAGAGATCACAAATCTCAAATGATTTGATAATTGTGATCGGGGAGAATGTGTGATTTAAATTGGATTTAAACTGATAATTCGGTAAATGGTTTTATAAGGATGTACAAGCTCTCCTTCCCACATGTGACAAACGATTTCAAATTTTCCATGCACATGTTGAGGGGAGCATCTATCTTAAACCTATGATTTGAAACGTGATAACTTATCTCAAGGTGCAGGTTCCTCTAGTATGTGCAAAACTCTTTTCAAATCTCGAGGCACATATTGAGGGGAGCAAAATCATGAAAACCTCATCCTTCCCAAAATGCTTTATCTACTTGATTCGATTAGGGAAGTGATGTTGATATTTTTAAAATGGTAATCAAAGAAGTTAATTCTTTCTCTTGCCTCCGTGTGGAAAACTATTTCAAATACTTGATTCACATGTTGAGGGAATTCTTCTTCTAAAAATATCAAAAACAATTCGGTACAAAATGCTTTGATAAAATATCATAAGTATCTGGATTGATTTTCAAATGGTTTTCAATTGGTTCCTATGGCGACGAACAATACCAAAAAAGACTGACCAACTTTACATTATGTATGGTGATATAAGGACGATAAGGTTAGGTATGTGTTCCCATGATCCGCCAGAACGGAGGGATCTACCCAGGGACTATCCACTAGTTAGTGTAGAGTTCTTAGGTATGATGATAAAAGGAGAAAAATGAGATATGGGAAGAGTGGGGACTAAGACTGAGCTAGTACTGGAATAAACCCAACAAGGTTCTTGCTATGAAGTCTCGGTAAGCGCTGAAGGGGTTGAAGAATTAAAAAGAATTGAATGAGAAAAGGGTGAAAACAAATAGCCCTCCATTTATTCAACCTTAGGGCGGAAACCGGGTTCAATTCATATGCTATTGATGGTAACATCGGTATTGAAGACAAGACGTCATGGACCCAGTGACGACTTGCACTTCAACTTCTCAAACCACTCAAGTTCCTCTTAAAAGGACTTGTTTCATTCTCACGGGGAACCGACATTATCTATCGACTTTCTCTTAGAGATTGTTGATATTGAAGGAGGAGACCCTCTCCCTAGTCTCCGATATAGGATCCAAATATGCACAAATTGAGTCTAGAGCCACGAGATCATCAATAAATCTCATTAGGACACTTTCAATGAAGACTCTCTGTTTCACACAATGTGGAAAGAGAGATTATATCTTGAGTCCTACGCATTATCCTTGTGGTATTGCCGGAACATCTGAGTGATGTGTTTACATATTCACTGTGAAGATGGAAAGCCTTCGGGAGCCAACATCTAACAAGCTCCTGGTAGGTGGCATGTGAGATCTATTATATAGATCAACCATGTGACAACCGAACAGAAACAATGGGGCGATTCAATCTTTTGAATCAATCCCGTTCAGTTATGGATTGACGGAAACCTTTGAAAAACCGGTCTTTGTGCTTTAAAACTCTTTTCATTAGCACGTCGACCGTGTACTAATTTTTCAAATCAAAAGGTGTTTTATGATTGATAATTGATTTTCATTAAAACCTTCGTTATATTACAAAAACAATTTCTATTGAGCAATACACGATTGTTTTTCAAATCTCTTTTCATCAATCACTGGACGTAAATTATTTGCTGGTTCACTCACTCCGTGTTGTCTTCTTTGAGATGCTCCGGTTTGAGAAACAGCTAGAGCAGCTGCGAAACCTGTCAAGGAAATTCTTCGAATTATACCTGATCACAGCAGTACTTGTACCGATCAGCGGGAACCGTGGGCGTGTACCTCAATTCAACAAAAGTGATCAAAGACACTTTCGTGCGCTTTATTGCTAACTGTCTTATGCAGGTACACCCGACGTTTGCAGTGATCGAATGAAGCGGTCAATACATAGCCGCATGCTCACCTAACACATTCATCTCAAAAGAAATCATGATTAGTGCATCAATGACTCGGATATTTTCACTCCATGCTTCTGCTACGCTGCTGCCAATATCATGAATCAACGAAAGCTTCCGCTACTCTTATGAGAATATATCATGATCCAGAATGTGAGCATGTCGGTCCGAATGTCACAACATCACATAATACCAACACCACAATGGATGTATCAGAGATTTTCTATTAGATGATGATCTCAAAAGCTGGCTCAACATTATTATCACGTGGATCAGTAAAAGACCTCCACTTGGATTAACCAAACATGCAATGAGTGGAATCAATGACTACGAGCTTCGGAGCAAAGTACTACATCAAGAATGCAAGATCAATTGTTAATGTAATATCTGATTGTATTCAATGTCATTTTAGTATATGGTTGAGGTGACCTCCCTTAGGGGGAGATTGTTAGGAATTAGAAATTCCCGGTATTAAAGAGTCGGTCACCTCAAGTATATGTAATCGTTAGAATGCTCGTAGTCATAGTTATATTTAGTTAAGTAGTATTTTTTTAAGTAACACCGTAGAGGACGGACGGGTCTTTACCCACTGTATGCCTGATCCACAGTCCGTTGTGTGGCGTTTTATGTAAGACTATAAATACTCTCTACCTCCCAAGGTAGAGAGTTGGAGCTCATAATAATAGTTTTTCTTTCTCTCACTAAGTTCCCTAAACCTCTAACTTTCTCTCTCTAGAACTCACCATTATACGCCCACTTTGTGTTATGGTTTGATGTGTATGTGAAATCCAATATCCAACATGCACCAGTCATGATTTCTTCAATTAAGTATGGATGCTGTGAGCATGCGGCTTTGGATTGACTCCTCAATTCTGATCAGCTGCAACCGTCCAAATGTACCTACAAACAACAGTTAGCAATAAAACACACGAAAGTGTCTTTGATCACTTTCGTTGAATTGAGGTACACGGCCCACGGTTCCCCGTTGATCAGTACAAGTACTGCCTGTGATCAGGAAGGATTCCTAAGAATCTCCTTGACAGGGTTTCGCAGCTGTTCTAGCTGTTCTCAAACCAGAACGTCTCAAAGAAGACAACACGGAGTGAGTGAACCAGCGAATTGAGATTCACTGATTGATGAAAAATGATTTGAAAAACAATCGCGTATTGCTTAGAAGAAAGAGTTTTGCAATACAACGAAGGTTTTATGAGAAAGATCAATTTTCAATCAAAAATACTTTTTGTATTTGAAAAGAGTACACATTCGACGTGCTAGAGAAAAGAAGAATTTTGCACATCGAACGGTTTTTCCAAAAGTATTTTTTCAATCAGAGATACTTTTTGAATTTGAAAACATAAGTACACATTCGATGTGCTAGAGAAAAGAAAAGATTTGCACATCGAACGGTTTTTCCAAAAGCATCCGTCAATCCATTTCCTGGACCAAGGTTGATTCACGAGTGAATCGCCCCATCGTTTCTATCCAGTTGTCACATGGTTGATCTATAGAATAGATCTCACATGCCACCTACCAGGAGCTTGTTTGATGTTGGCTCCAGAAGGCTTTCCATCTTCATTGTGAATATGTATGCATATCACTCAGATGTTCTGGCAATACCACAAGGATAATGCGTAGGACTCTAAATATATACTTACTTTCCACATTGTGTGAAACAGCAAGTCTTCATTAATTTTGTGTCCTAATGAGATATTGTGGATGATCTCTTGGCTCTAGACTCAATAGTGCACATTTGGTTCCTATACCGGAGACTAGGGAGAGGGTCTCCTTCTTCAATATCAACAATCTCTAAGAGAAAGTCGACAGATTATGTAGGTTCCCCGTGAGAATGAAACAAGTCCTTTTAAGAGGAACTTGAGTAGTTTGGGAAGTTGTAGTGCAGTGCATCACTGGGTCCATGATGTCTTGTCTTCAATACCAGTGTTACCTTCGTAAACACCAGTAGCATATGTATTGAACCCGGTTTCTGCCCTAAGGTTGAATTAATGGAGGGCTATTTCTTTTCACCATTTTTCACATTCATTTCTTTTTCATTCTTCAACCCCTTCAGTGCTTACCGAGACTTCATTACTAGAACCTTGTTGGGTTTATTCCAGTACTAGCTCTGTCTCAGTCCGCACTCTTCCCATATCTCACTTTTCTCCTTTTTTCAATATACCTAAGGACTCTACACTATCTAGTGGATTGTCCCTGGGTAGATCCCTCCGGCTCTGGCGGGATCGTGGGAACAAATACCTAACCTAACCATCCTTATAACTCCATACATAAAGTAAAATGGTCGGTCTTTTGGTACAGTTCATTCTTCCTTGAAACCAATTGAAAAATCATTTGGAAAAACAATCAAGGTACTTGTGATACGAGATCAAAGCATTTTGTACCTTAATAGTTTTGATCATTTAGAAAACCTCCCCCTCAACATGTGCATATGATTTAGAAATTGTTTAGCACATGGAGGCAAGAGGACTTTGAAATATTTTCTTTGATCACAATTTTCATAAGAAAAAGTCATTTGATTTTCATGGTAAAATTCTCCCCCTCAATATGTGCATAGGATATTTAAAATCATTTTATCACATAGAGGCAAGAGTTCTTTTGAAGTACATCCACGATCACAAAAGCCATTAAGAAACCATTTGGAAACTCAATCAAGGTACTTTATAAATTACTTTAAAAAGCTTTCATACCTCGATAGTTTGTTTGCTCCCCCTCAATATGTGCTTCGAGATTCGAAAGCGTTTAGCACATATGAGAGAGTAGCCTACACAATTAAATCAAAACGATCACCTTTTATCAAATTTCATTATTAAATCACAAATTCTCCCCCGATCAAAAATATCAAACCCTTTGAGATTTAGGATCCCAAGTGATTTAATACGGTTTAGAAAACATGGGAGAATATGTGGCCTGGTTTAAATACTCATCATGTTTTGGATAAATCCTCCTCCTCAACATGTGCATTGTGTATGAAATCGTTTGGCACATGGAGGCAGGAGTGCCTTTAAAAGACTAAAACCAATTCCATTAAAACAGATAAGAGATTTAACTCACGATCTCTACCCCGATCAAAATTTCAAACCTTTTGAGATTTGTGATCCCAATTGATTTAAATCATTTAAAAGATTTTGGGGAAAGACGTGGCTTGATTTAACTTTGAAAAATGACAGATAAGGACCATTTTAAGACATTAAAGATTGTTAGTATCAGGTATGATTGTTTTAAGAGATCTTTTAGGTAAAATAAAACAATTTCACAATCAAACAAGAACAGAAAAATTTTATTTTGAAAGATCTTGATTCTAAAGAAAATCATACCATGACATAACATTAAATCTTTAGATCACCACTTAATTATTGTACAAACGGACTCTTTTGAAGATATATTGTTTGAAAATATTTTAAATTAAATCACTCTCCCCCTCAATCGATGACCGAAGTCGATAATTGAGTGACTTAAATTTTGATAAAATGAAGTCCGGTGATTTTCAAAATTTAGTTCAATTTATTTTCAAAACAATATTTTTCCATTTTTCAAAACAATATAATTTTTCAAAATTGTTTAAAAAATGTTATCCTGCACAGAGATATGTTAGGTGGTTGAGAAGCTTCTGTTGTAGCTGTAGGGTTTGGAAGAAAAACCATCTGCTGATGCAGTGAGACTTCGTCTTACGTTGCATTTTGAATGCCAACTGAGGTCAAATTAAGCTCCATTTCTTCAATCACTTAGAAGAAAACCATCTGCAGATGCAGTGAGACCTCTTACGTTGCATTTATGCCAACTCTCCATAGAAGTCCAATTAAGCTCCGTTTCTTCATTTGTCAACCCAAGATATAGTTACCCTTTCCTTTCGGCATCCAATCATGTTCAATTGTGGGATCCGGATCAGGAACATTCTTATACCAAAATACCTGCATACGTTAGTGAACACACATACAGATATATGGTGGTCGACATCACCCAAAACAGCAATCGACTAATTCAAGTCAATTCAACATATCAATCAGTTCATATAAGGCATGTGAATAATGTTCATCAATCTATAATCATCTAAACCTAACAGTCACATCCTAGAAACCTAGTCCTTCAACATAGGCAATTATATTTATCAGATAAGCACATAGGATGATTAAGAAAGCCCGTTAGATGATGTAAATATGAAAAATATTCTTCCCCTCAATCAATGACTATTTTTCTTGAAAAGTTTTAAAAGCGCTGAAGTCATCGATTGAGTTTTTGTAATTTTATGAAAACTCTGAATCTAATTGTTTTTAAAGCAACTCATTTTCCACAATTTTTGAAAACAAAAAATATTTTTCTGAAGAATTTTAGACGGAAAAACATTTTTGTAGGAACAGCAGTCCTTCGACATACTTTCCCCAATATGTTTTAGGATAAGTGCACGAAATATTTGAAAAAAGGTTTAGCTCTGCACTTTCCTCTTTGAAGAGCGGGTTGCTATCAGAAATAATAGCAAGCCATAGTTTAAGCACGGGTTACAGTCTGAAAATAACTGCAAGCCATTTTTTGAAGCGCGGGTTACAGTCTGAAATAACTGTAAGCCATATTTTGAGACATGTTTAGAAAAGAATATTTACACCTCCTGTTCGAACTTCATCTATGGTCCCGTGCCATTATTGAATGACATTTCTAAGACCGTAGATGTTATCGATACCAGAAGACATGTCATGAGAAAACAATATTTTTGGTATTTTTCAAATTTTCTGATTTTTATGGGTTTTTGTAGGTTTTATATTTTTCTATTTTCTTTTTTCTGATAAATATATACAAGGATAGAATAGATGATATAGTTAAAGAAGATGATGATACGAGTACCGAGATAAGGATATCGAGCAGCACGTCGTAGATGATAGAAGTCATCAACTCTTAAACATTCACCACCAAAGCTTCCAGGGCTCTTGAATCGAATAAAGAAATTGAACCATCTGAAAGTGAGACTTTGGCAGCTTCCCCCCAAACCGAAAATCCTTTAGTTGAGCAGATTCGAAGCTCTATTTCAAGCTTGCCTTAGCCAGGTGCACAGAGAAGCACACCATTATCATAAATCCCGCTGCTCCTTTCAAGAATAATCACCGTGATTCTTCGTTCGAGGTTATATCATCAACAAGAACAACAACGTATCATCCCACACATAAATAACTCTTCTCAAATTCCTGTTCCACTGAAGTCTGAAGCAATCCATACCACAAGTTGTCAAGAAACCACTTCCCCCAAGAAGACGAATTGATGCCGTCAGTCTCTTAGACTAGAGCTCACGAACCCGAATACACATACCCGAAGACAAAGAAACTTATACCATCGAAGTAGCAGATTAAGTCCAATAGCCAAAGAATAACCCCGATGTATACTTTTCTCTCCCCCTGAAGAAAGTATATGAAGCTCAAGAACCCGAAGTACCCGAATGCCCGAAGAGAGAATAACCGATAACATTGAAGAAGCAGGCCGAATCACTGATTATCTCTGCGGAGGACTATCTCTATGGATTTCAACTCCGGAATAAGTGATTATATCTCTGAATCACTGATTAAGCACTCAAGTGAAACAGATGAGCTTCCCCAATGTACACAATCTCTCTCCCCTGATGATTGTGATAACATCAAAATCATCACACACTTGTGTACCTCTTTTTATCATTAGAAACTAACTCTTACATCTCTTCCCCCTCATAGTTGGAATAAAAAAAACACTGAACGCCATGAGTCAAATCTTGAGTTTCTCTGCGGTAATGACAATAGTCTTCTCGGGATATCTTCAATCACTTAGAAGTATTAAGCTCGTCAAGATTACTCGCGTATAGATGTGTGTCTCCTTCCCCTTGCTGGTTTTGATACTTCAGAATCAGCAACTCTATGTAAGCCTGTATACATGAAATCTTTTGAGAAGAACACTGGTAATCTTGTGGGAATCAACATGCTGAAGTAGAATGTGAGCAAGTCTAATTGGGGATTAAATCAGACATTTCACCCTCCCCCAATTAGTGCTCTCCCCTAAACCGACAATCTGTTTGATAGATGCCCAGATTAAGAAGAAGTCTTTGGATAATCAAATGCAACTCGTCTTTAGTCTTCTAACATATAGCAGAAAATGTAGAACAGACTGTAGACTCGACCTTCTTCAAGATTGTTCAGTTGGGGAATAGATAGTTAACATCTTCGACTCACCAAAACACAAGAAGATCACCAAAAAGCATCCCAATTAACTTACATCTTGCAAATCCCCTTAATTAAGATCCCTCCCAATCAAACAAGAACAGAAAGATGTTCATCAAGGAAATCAGCAATCAGCCCGCAGCGAACACACGTAATGGTAACACCAAGCAAACAATCACATCAAACAAGAACAGAAGGTTGTTCGGAGTCATCATGTTGATGTGCACGTGAAGCATTAACCGGAAGCACTTTGTCAATAAACTCATATCAGTTTGTAAAGATGTCAACTAACAGCTCTTAGAAGAAACACCATGTGAAGATGACCCGATAAAAAGAAGCTCGGTTCTTACATGAGTTTGGAGCCGTTTGACCATTTATTCTCATAAATCAATCAACCATGCAGTAATTTCACACTTCTTCTCCCCTTCAAGAATTGCATACGTAGTTGCCATTCTTGATTAAGCAAGTGAATATCTTCAACAATGTAGTCTATTCACACTTCTCCCCCGCAAAATAAGCACATGATGTCGCCATCGTCATTATAGTTGAGCAAGTGGAATAAGAAAACAATCAATGGTAGCCCGGTTCACTTGATAATTAAAAGCGCATGGAAAAAGCATGAAGCATGTTGATGAGAATGGTCATAATAAGAAGATTTCTCTTCTTCCGAAGATAATGCGCACTGAAACGTACACATTTCTTTTCTTTGGAGTACGAGGCCTGAACTGATGTGAACAGACGTCATTAGAAGATTTCTCTTCTTTGGAAGATAAAGCGCACTGAAACGTACACTTTTCTTTTCTTTAGAGAACGAGGCATGAACTGTTGTGTTCATACGTCATAAGAAGATTACTCTTCTTTCGAAGATAATGCGCACTGAAACGTACACATTTCTTTTCTTTGGGGTACGAGGCCTGAACTGATGTGATCGGACGTCATAAGAAGATTTCTCTTCTTTTGAAGATAAAGCGCACTAAAACGTACACTTTTCTTTTCTTTAGAGTACGAGGCATGAACTGTTGTGTTCATACGTCATAATCTCTCTCTTTTCAGCTCTCTTAGCAAAACATGTAATCAACCCATTATCATTCAGTAGGCTCTTTGTCGTGACAGCTGATGGAGAAAACCCTATATGATGAATTTGACCTTGAAGTAGAATAACCCAAACTCGTGACTTAAACTTGCACATGTGTAACAAAGAGCGGTGTCGAGAATTCATGCTCATTTGAATCTCTAAGTACTCTATACTCTTCAACCAACCAACCATCGAGTATTAGACGTATATCACCTCTTGAAAATCCACAATTGAATGTGACACTGAGCACTACAACGTAACTCCTTTAAGTGATAGTTATTTTGTGGTGGTAAGAGCCCTATTCTCCCAAGTGGTAAAAGAAAAGGTAAAAGTCACCCAACAATAACTAGATTTCCAAGTCTTCATTTTTGATAATAAGCTCGAACAAGGATCATGAAGAATCTTCATCCATCCATCCCGATACCTTCAGATACTAAGTACAGTCGCCCGTGATATTTCACTTCAACCTCAAATAAATAATAGTGAATTAACTCCGTTGTCACATCTTGTCAAAAGCTCAAATCTAGCCTCCTTTGATCTTAAAAGTGAACTTTGATAATGGTTTCATCCCGACCATGGTTAAAAGCAAATCACCCCGTAAAACCATGTAATAACCAAACTGCCATGACTATAATCCAAACACACATCCAATTCATGAAATACACCCTTTTATCCCTTCTTCGAAGCAGAAACCGTAGCACCAGCATCAGATAAGATCCAGAAATACACTTTCCTTTCTCCAGGATGGTTCCATCAATACGGGATTTTACAACTCTATGGTTTAAACCGAGAAATAGTTTCTTTCGCGGGATTTTACAAAACCAAGAATAAACCGTAAGATAGATCCGGAAATGCACTTTACAATAACCAGGAAGTTTCCATTGTCACGGGATTTTACAAGTCAATGATTTAAACCGAGAAATAGGTTATTTCGCGGGTTTTTACAAAATCAAGACAAAACCGTAAACAATGTCAGCTTGAATGTGTTATGACAACTTTGATTTCGGTGAATATCTGTTTTAAGGGAACATGCAGCGGTTCATCAGCGATTCATCATCATTATCAACAATTCTATACCCATATGTAGACAACTTCACAAACCATACTAAGTCAAGTAGTATTAAACTCCTTTTCCCTGGAGGTTAACCGTAAAACATCAAAGTACATGTTTCTCCCCCATGATGGTTTCGAACTTTTGGAAGCATCATAACGTGTACAACCATTTGCACGAGAAGTTCTTGTCATAAGCAAACATCTTGAAAAATCATAACAGACGCTGAAGATTCTAAAAGATTTTGCTTAGACTGTGAAGTATCATTGACAATACGTGGCGTCAAATATCTCATGGGAATTGCTGAAATTGAACCTCCATTGATTCATCGGCTAATAGTAATGACCACATATGGAGATAACCCGATACGACTAACTTGAAAAGAAAGGAGACATCCCAAATTAGTGACTTACTGCTTGTTCTATATTTTTGAACAATCCACAGCGCCGTGTGACACTAAGTACTACAACTTCCTTAAGATGATAGTTATACACTGTGAGCATGACGACGTAACTCCTTATATCAGTTATAACCAGATTGTCAATTCATAATCACTTAAAGTGATAGTTATGCCCCAACAATTTATCTTGAGACTTGCAACCAACCAACCATCGTCTCAAAGATAAAGAAGTTCACCCATGAAACGTCACTTCAATTTCGCATCAATGAT
Organism: Chrysanthemum makinoi; assembly: GCA_910596185.1. Taxonomy (NCBI): domain Eukaryota; kingdom Viridiplantae; phylum Streptophyta; class Magnoliopsida; order Asterales; family Asteraceae; genus Chrysanthemum; species Chrysanthemum makinoi. The sequence continues at coordinate 225,021,027 of OU343221.1, read as the reverse complement.
ACCGTACAAAAACCCCGTGTTCATTTTTTTTTTCAAATCTTCGCTCAAGCCGTGAATAGTATATCCTTCCGTGAAAATTTGTAGACCAAAATACCACATTTGTCCAATATATAACTCATTGTATCCAACATTTTTGTAAAACAAATATTTGGATAACATAAGTTTTACATTCAAATTAGACAGTGACAACCGAAACTCCCAATCCCTCGATGCACAGTCCAAGTATAGTTTCGACCCATAAATGGATGTAAAAGTCCAAAACTCGGATCAAAGCCCACCGAGATATAGTATTATCAGCCCAAGTCCATAAATGTGTTTATCACCCCAAGACAGCTCGTCAGCCCATGCAGATCCAACAAGGAATATCTCAACCGGTTAAAAGACAAAGTAAACATTTACTTTAACCTAAACCTAACAAACACACTTCACTTGTGATAATAACGCCTACCATCAAACTATTTCTCTCACCTAACGTTTCACATATCCCACAATCTCAGAACTCTGATCATCACATCAATTAAATCTCATAATCACCAATCTTTTATAACCACGAAATAGTTAAACCAAGAACCTAATCCACGAAACACTTGAATCAAGAACCTATCTTTTATAAACATGCCGGCTTCAAGATACTCGACATCAAGATCTTAGAAAAAAGGTCTCAGGTAGGTTTGTAATTAGATTATGTTTGCGTATCTTTATGTATTTCAGAGGTCATATACCGATTTTAAGGAAAGAAAAATAACATTGTTGTTATATTTTCATTTCTTGTTGAATCGAATATTAAATGGAGCTTGGTATTTTAACATGATCAATGAGGATAAGTGTTTCACTTAAAACAATCTATAAAAGATTGCAAAAAAGAGTGTAACAAATCTGAGATATTGAATGATATACTTTTTGATTTGAGTCTTGAGTCTTGAAATTGAATGAGATATGGGGAGTGAATGAGATATTGAATGATATCTTTGAATGTGAGGGTCGTTGGTGAGTCTAGATGTAGGTTTAGATTTTGTATTTTTCGGATTTGATGTTTCTGCTTCGAACCTTTTTGATTTCTTAATCTTGAACAAAAACCATGGACCAAGGATGTAAAGGAACTGAGGTCGTGATTCATGTTGGTATTTGGTATATTGTGGTCAAGGTCTTTTCTTCTTCTACCTTTCTGTCACAAGTCGCTACCATGTTAACAAACAAGTCGCTACCCACTTTTACAAAGCAAGTCGCTACGACTTGTTAAATAACAAGTCGCCAGGTCATCTTTTAATCAAGTCGCTAAGTCATTTTTTAACACAACTCGCCACGACTTGTAAATACAAGTCGCTAGGCATATTTCTTAAACAACTCGCCACACCAAATCGCTACATATCAAGTACAATGTATTTGGACACTTTTTGACAAAGTCGCTAAGAAGAATGACCACAAGTCGCTAGCAAGATTTCTGAGTTTTTCCGGCGATTTTTTCGACCAAGATTCCGACCATATTCAAATGAAACCCAGAAAAAATTGCATATTCAGCAAAATATTTGTCCTGAAAGACCATGAGAAACAGACAGATTTACCATAAAGGACCACAAGACCAATGACCACAGATTCTTTCATGGGAAAAAAATATTGGTAACAAAAGTGACTGGACATCAGATAACAACAGATAATAAAACATTTCACTTGACACTTTTGACCAATAAATATGAAAACAATATACTTGTTTAAGAATCATTTACCAATAAAAATAATCCGACTACCCAAATACCCAAAACAGATTCAAACAAGTAACAAAACCACAAGAAGAATCATCAAACCACAACAACCTTGGCTCTGGTACCAATTGTTAGGATCCAAATATTATTGTGTTGATGATTCGGGTGGTCTTGGATGATCAAAATACATGTTTGCCATAGTTAGAGAGTTAGTAGAGAGAGAGGGTGTTCTTGCTAGAGGTTTACACAAAGTATGAAATATTAGATTAATGAAGAAGCACCACCCATTCCATGGATGGAAGGGGTATTTATAGTTACAAGAAACACGACCTCCTATCGGCCTGTGGATCAGGTATACAGTGGGTAAAGACCCGTCCTTCCTCCACGGTGTAACTCTAAACTATTCTACGCTACAAACTAATAAATAAACTACTAAATAACATAACTAATGACAAGTCTACGAGCTAACTTAAGCTAGATAACATTTGGGGTGACCGACACTTTAACATGGAATTTTCTAATTCCTAACAATTAATCATCTCCACCTTAAATCATATTAAATTTTGTGACACCTAGACTTAGTTTAAATCCGCACACATAGCTCTTGGGACGACCTCGATTTTACCGAATACTACACTACACACGACTAGGTACACTGCCCGTTAGTGCATTAGGGTAGACCATAGGTATAACGAGACTTATAAATATTAAAACCTGGTCAGTAAAACCTACATCAGCTGTTAACATTGATAGCAACAATGGAATATAACTAGTACCCTATGTTGTTGCAGAGGCTAGAAACAAATATTCATGGACTTGGTTTCTTCAATGTCTAGCAGATGATCTTGATTTGCAGCCAAATTCAAACTACACTTTTATTAGTGACATAAAAAAGGTAATGTCAATGTATAGCTGATTATATTCACTTATATTGTTGGTAAATGATACTTTTATTAGTAATGACTTTCTGTTGCTTTGTGGAGGGTATCATTCCAGCTTTAGCAGCAGTATTCCCTAGTGCAAACACATATTCTGTTTGAGGCATATCCATGAGAATATGAAACTGCAATGGAATGCTAGAGCCTACAAGGATCATTTGTGGAGAAGTGTAACAACAACAACCATCCAACAATTTGAGGCAGTTATGCTTGCATTCAAGAATTTTAGCGAACCTGCTCATGCTTAGTTAAGTAAGATACCACTAACCTATTGGTCAAGGTTACATTTTTTAGGTACTAAATCTTTTTCTAACTGCACATCTTTTATGTTTTAAAATTATTGTTTGTATTACTAAAATATCTTTTATAATTGTATAGGGGAAGGCTCATTCTGATGTGTTACTTAATAACATGTTTGAAGTGTTTAATGGAAACTAGTGGGAGGTAGGCACCAACCCATCATTACCGCTTTAGAATACATTAGAGAATATTGTATGAATCGAATAGTCAGTGCTATGAATGTAATCGACAAGAGTGATGGGCCATTAACACCAAAGGCAACAAACATGTAAGAATTGATTAAGAAATAGGCTTATTAATACAATGTGTTATGGATTGAAGGAGATAAGTATCAGGTTAGTGGATGTGGAGATAAGTTTGTTGTGAATGTTGTAGCTTGGGAATGTACTTGTAGAAGATGAGAGATTACAGGTGATCATGCAATAATAGGAACTACCAGAATTCGATGGTGATCGAAGATTTTGTTGATGAGGGATGAGTTTCCAAGTTCTGGGTAACCTGTGTCAGCACAGATAAAAACACTACGTTAAGTGAAGCGTGGGGGTTTGACCATGTGAATCACCTCCAGCGTGAGAGTAAGTATATGCATTGAAATGATCATGAGTGTGTAAGTATGTAAAGTAGGTGTGAATAGCATGATCAAACCTGAGTGCTATGCCCGTCTATTTATAGGTGATAAAATAGGCATGCACACGTTTCTCACTTGAACCGGTGAACGAGGGGGAGTCCCACACTTTTAGGGGATTACAGGGGGTTGTGTACCATGATCTTTATCTTGGTGGGAAAGCCTTGACAGAGACTTAGAATGTGGGTTTGACTTGCTCATAGTGAGCCTCTGCACCAGTCTCATCGAAGGGCACACCCCGAGGGGCGTTGTGCTTCGGTTGGTGAATTCCCATTCTGGTAACCATCGTAAAGATAGTTTTAAGCCATGAGAACCTATTCGAAGGCTCTTAGATGTTTATTAGGAGTTGATCCCATCGAGCTTGAAGGGGTGGCCTCCGAGCCAATTCGGAGGGTACATCATCAAGCCCCCCAATCAAATGTGATATATGCATCCATGGAAGTATTGCTTTTGACTTCAACATATTATTCCAGGACTCCAATTTTCGAGGCTATTGCAAATAAGCACATCCTATCAGCATTTAATGTGTAACCCACTTGTGGCGGGGTTAGGTGCAAATTCAAATCAAGGATAATGAATAGTTTTATCCTTGATTATGGTGAATGTCTAATCCGCGCAGTAATACTTCAAATTCTACCCCTTCTTCCAATCAATCCCTACACATATACGTCCTTCATCTTTCCCTTCTGTCAATAAATACATCCCAATTCAAAACCTTATTTTTTTACCATTTTCACCGCCTGCCTTTCTCATCTGATCAACTTCTGCTCTGCAACGTAAGGTAAACCACACATATACACCATGGAATCCAAATTTGTCATCCAAACCTAAACATGCACTTTATCCAAATCCGAGTTGTCCCAACTGATTGTTGATTATGACATTCCTCAAGATGTCAAGGTTATGCTTCCAAAAAGCACCAAACTATCTTCGATGCCTCAGATCGATTCGTCGATCTGTAACACACTACCCATTCTAACCTTAGAATCCCGTTACCAAAGTTCTTCTGTGAGGTGTTGAACTACTTTAGGATTCACATTTCTTGATTCAACATGTTTAGCCTTGTCAAGCTGAGAACATTCACCTTCATGTGAAAAGCATACGGCGGGGAACCCAGCGTGGATCTTCTCAAGGCTTTCCTAAATCTATACGTTGGTGGCGATTGGTTAACCCTTGCCAATAGACCAGGATAAGATGTTCCATTGGCTGTCACCAAGCCGTACACTCATATTGAGGAACGGAAGGGTATTTCTTCTTCATTGAGAATAATATTATTCCATCATCCTATTCAGAACTTATATCAGATGACAACAAATTTGATAAAAAAATCCTTCAAAGATCAATGCCCACTCTATATGCTAAAGGATCCTTTGTACAAGCTTATAGTTTCACATCTTGTTCCTTGTCAAAGCTTTCCTAAACCTATCCTTTATCTTGCTTGTCCAAACCCACATGGAAACATAGCCCTACAGAGCCTATAATTACCACTGTGGATGGGGTAGCCATTCTTTTCTTTTCATATGTTACACTTCTGCTTTTTATCTAATAATGTATCGTTTCTTGTTTACCTGTGCAGAGATGTCTTTTAGGAACTTCATTATAAAAAAAATGGATGGTGAGTTCAAATTCTTACCGAAGGATGCCTCTGGGGATGTGGGAATAACATCTTCCTTGATTTCTGTGAACACCGAGACACCTAGGATTAACGTGGAGCCTCTCAACTTTGCCGATCCGTCCCAATTCACTAAGAATATGGCAGAGTCGGAAGAGTCTTCGTCAGAAAAGGATGACGCTGGGAAGGCTAATACCACTGTTGCTGACAGGCTTAAGAATCAGAAGGCTAGTGAGTCTTCTAAAGCTATTGGCAAATGAAAACAAGTAGCTCCCGGGCCTACCACAAGGGAGATTCATTAAAAAAAACGCAACAAGCCCCAAATTAGAGAAGCAAAGCCGATGGCGAGCTCTCAGAACCTATAGACGTTGACAATGATGATGACTTTTATGGTAAGATTTCAATCCCCTTGCTGAACCATAAAATCTGTCTTCTATAAAATAATAGTGTTACATTATGGTTTATATAAACAAAATTCCCCTAAGCACGAGAGTTGAAGGACTCCTCAGACTGTCATTGGGTTGTTTCTTATGTTACTCCTCCTTCTTGGAAGCATCACATCAAAGGGTTAAGCCTTGAGCAGTTGTGCGATATGCACAAAAAGTTCTACATGAGGCAAGCTGTACTTGATAATGCTCTTAACAGAAGGATCTGTAAGCTTATGACTGCTCTTTTAAAGGCAAGGGCTACTTACATCGCTATGAAAGAGACAATGAGAAAGAATGATGAAGCCTATGTTATGCTCGAAGCCAAGTGTAACGATGCCCTTCAAGATTTGGAGAAGAATCATTTAATGATGGACCTTCGACAAGAGATTACTACCCTTCATAACCAAAATGAGAAGCTACACAATGAATATAGTAGCTTTTAAAAGAAGAGAATAAATGAGTGAATTATGATCAGACACTTGCATCCATTCGTATGAAAGTGGAAGGTCTAAAAGCTGAGAAGAGTCGGCTAGGGGAGCTAGAGATCCAACTTCTTCAACAAGTGGATAAGCTTAAACAAGACAAGTTTGTCGTCGTAGTTAAGGTAGTTTCATACGTTGCCATGAAGCTTGTTTGAAATGCTAAAATGGGTTATTCTATAGCCCAATTGGTTAAAGTTGCCATTGTCCATGGAAGAAGTGTTGCCGTCGAAGAGGTTGCGACATTGAAAGAGACCTTCGAGCTACATAAGATGCATGGATATAGTCCGTTTATCCAGAAAGACTTCTACAAAGCTGGTGATGACTTGGTGGATGTCACTTTTCCTTTCATAGTGGAAGCTATTGTTGACCCTTTTTCTCCCCTTGAGGAGCTTTTGTTCAAGAAGCCGAAGACTCTTCGTCCCACTGTTAAGCATGCTCTTTCACAACCAATCTCAAAATCAAAGCCTTCCTCTTCGAAAGCCACTAATCAGGATGGTTGAAGGTCGCCATATGGGTGTTAACATGATCCCAAGGGTGGCTTGTACCCTTTATTATTAAGGCTTTTAGCTATAAACATTCGATGCTATATTTGCATGCCTTTTGTTGCTATCCTTTTTGCGAAGGATATTATTGAATAATGGGTGTATTAGCCCAACTTTTTGCTATGTAGCATATTTAACTACTCCATAATTTTACTATCTAGGACTCAAGTGTGGCCATTTTGATTGTAAATTTGTCACCAATATTTTATCAAGTAGTCCTTCGCTTATAAGAGAGGGTTGCGACCTGCTCCGTTTTAGCCTACAAGGCTTTGTCTGAAGACCTTTGGAAAGTTAATGTGAATTTAGTAGATGTGAATAGGAGCTTAGCTTGGTCCTTTATCATCCTTTAGAATTGTAACTTTTACACACTTGGTGAGTCAAATATTTATTGTAAAATAACGACACAAGAGATTTGACGGGAAATAATTACTTTTATTGATAGTGTAGGAAAATTTACATCACATTTAGTATGAATACTTAGTTTGCTACACTTAGTAATTTTCTCTTAGCAAAAGGTAGTCTAAACAATGAATTTGGAGAAAATCATAAAGTAAGCTCTATATGTAAAACTTACGAAGGTTTAAACCATTCCATGTCCGGTCAACTGGTTCCCCAGAGAGTGTTTCCGGCTTATAAGCTCCATTTTCATAAGCCTTCCTGACCGCGTACGGTCCTTCCATGTGGGCCCCATCTTGCTCTAGAACACAACTTTACTTGTGCTATTTAGCCAAAGAACATGTGTTCCTGGCTTGAAAGTAGAAGTTCGAACTCGCTTGTTGTAGTCCCTCTCTAACTATTGCTTGTAATGGGCTTCTTTTATAGAGGATATCTCTCTCCTTTCTTCTAAGAGATCCAAAATTTCCCTTTTTCATTTACTGTTTGCTTTCGATTCCCACACTTGTTTCTATGGGAATCACAACTTTCGAACCGTAGGTGAGGCTGAATGGAGTTTTTCCATTGCTTGATTTAGAAGAGGTTCTGTGTGCCCATAGCACCTGCGATAGTTCATCTACCCAACCTTGGTGACTTTTTCCTAGATTCCTTTGATGACATCTCTATTTGTCACCTCCACTTGTCCATTTGATTGAGGATGGTATACAGTGGTGAAGGACTGGTGTATGCTTAACTTGTGGTAGAAAAATGGAAAGTTTCCTCTGCGAACTGCTTTCCATTGTCGGAGATAAGGATTTGTAGGGTTCCAAATCTACAAACAATATGCTCCCAAACGAATTTTTCCATCTGTCTTCTTGTTATTGAGACTAGAGGCTTTCCTTCTACCCATTTAGTGAAGTAGTCATTTGCTACGAGTAGAAACTAAGATCCTCCTTTGGCAATAGGGATGGGCCCTACAATATTGATCCCCCATTGAAAGAAAGGACATGCCGAAGTTATCAAGGTTATTTCTTGCTTGGTCATTCTTGATAGCGGGTAATGTATCTGACATGACTCACACTTTTGTATTATTGTCTTTGCATCTGCGTGCATTGAAGGCCAATAGTAACCCAACTTCGTTATCTTTGCGACCACAGATTGTGACCCCACGTGAATGTCGCAAGAACCTTGGTGTACCTCTTGGAAGATACTTCTAGCTTGTACATGGCTTACACATCTCAACCATGGTGATAAGAATGACTTGCGATATAGGTTTCCGTCTATGACCTAGTATTGAGGGGCTTTGACTCTTATTTTTCTGTCCTTCTGTGGATCTTTCAGGAGGGATCTAAACAATAGGTATTCTGGGATAGGTGTAATCCAGCTTTCACCTTTTTCTTCGATAATATCTGATACTTATTTTTAACTGATGGATCTTCGTGTTAGGACTTCCACCAATACTTATTTCATAAGATGTTTGAAGGTCATCGAAGCTAATTTGCCCAATGCGTCAGCTTCCTTTTTTTGGATCCTGCAAACATGGTCCATTGTGTACGCATCAAAACCTCTAAGAGCTTTCTTCGTTTTCTCCATATATATTTTGATCACGGTTTGTCTTGCTTCGAACAAACCCTTGACCTAATTTGCAACAAGTTGTGAGTCCGCAAATATTGCTAAATCCTTGACCTTCATATCGGCGGCTATCCTTAGACCAGCTAATAGAGCTTCATATTCCACCTCATTATTAGTGGTTTCGAATTCGAACCGCAAAGCATATGTGAATTCCTTTCCTTCGGGACTTATGAGCATTAATCTTGCCCCCGAACTATCATAACTTGAGCCTCCATCTGTGTATAGCTTCCATATGGCCTCCGCTGTAGCCGTTTTATCTTTAGCCTGTCGTTCTTCATTTTTTTATTTCTTCTTTACTTTTTGAACGGCTAGGACTTGACCCTTTCGTCCTTGGAATTTGATGTCGTGCTCTCTCAATTTGATTGCCCATTTGGCTATCATTCCCAGCTTCTTCGAGTTTACGAGTATTTGTTTGATGGGCTTATCAGTTAAAAATTGAATAGGGTGGGCTTGAAAGTACCTCCGGAGTCTTCTCGCAGCATACTATAGCTAAAATGAGCTTTTCTAAGTCTGGATAGTTGAGTTCTGCCCCTTGTAAGACTATATTGACAAAGTAGATTGGAACTTGTCTTTTGTCTCTTTCAGCGAGCAATACTGCACTTATACTTTCTTCGGAGGTTGCAAGGTACATCACCAACGTTTCGCCTTTGGATGGGGAAATAACTGGTGGAAACATTTCCATGAATTTCTTCATTTTTCGAAAGATCTCTTCTGACTCTTTGTTCCACTGCAAAGTCTTCTTTCCAGTGCAATGTTTAAGGGCTTTGAAGAAGGATATAGACTTGTCTGCACCTTTCGAGAGGAAATGGCTCAAGGATTCCAGCTTCCCATTCATACTTTGAATTTCTTTTAGCATTTTCAGAGGCTTCAAGTCCGTAATCACTTTTACCTTTAAAGGATTCGCCTTTATACCTTGCTTTGTAATCAGATGCCCGAGGAATTTCCCTTCCTCGACTCAAAAGGAGCATTTATTCGGGTTGAGCTCCATATTGATGGACCGAAGCCTGTCGAAGGTCTCTTGGATGTCCAATGACATGTTTTCCTCAGAAACACTTTTAATCACCATGTCATCCATGTATACGTTCCAATCTGATCATTGAAGACCTTATCAACGAGTCATTGGGAAGTGGCTCCTGCATGTTTGAGGCCTAAAGGCATCTTTTTGTAATAGAAGGCCCCCTTTCCAGTGAAGAACGCCGTCTTGTCTTCATCTTTTTCAGCCATTTGTATCTGATGGTAGCCTTTGTAAGCATCTAGGAAGCATTTAAGATGAAAACCAGAAATGGATTCCACCTTCTAATCGATTTCTGGTAGGGGATAGCAATATTTGGGATATGCTTTGTTGATGTCTATGAATTCCACACACATCCTCCATCCTCCGTTGCTTTTCTTCACCATGACTAGGTTCGCCACCCACGTCTGATATTTGGCCTTTCTGAGGATACCAGCCTTTGTTAGTTCATCAATTTCTTTACAGGCGGTTTCGCTTCTTTCCAGAGCCAAGTTTTGTTTCTTTTTTTGACAGGCTCAATGTGCTTGTACTCGTTGAGCCTATGTTCTGTGTTGAAAGGTTCACAATTGACTGTTATGGTTCTTGGGATACTCATGATTTTTGCGTATGTCTACGCGAATATGTCTGCGTTTGCTCGAAGGAGATCTTGTAACTTCTTATTGGAGTTTTCTGGCAGTTGCTTCCCGATTACTACTGTTTAATCAGGATAGCAATCGTTGACGATGACTCGCTCTTCTGCATCAGCGCAACTTAGTATATCCTTTGGATCATATGAGGGACCTTCCTTTTTCTTCTTGTAGCCTTATATGTTCCTGTTGGACTCGAAGCTGGACTGTACGGTTCCCACATCATAGGGGGTATGGAACTTGACAGCCGCATGGATTGTGGAAACTACCATCCCCAGTTTTTGCATTTCTGTTCTTCTTAGAAATAGGTTGTATGTTGAATCAGATCTTACAATAACAAAATCGAGGATTTCCGTCCTTGTGAAAGGACTGTCCCTAATCATTATTTCGAGAGGTATTTCTCCCAAAGACCACGAATATTCTCCTGAAAAACCTACGAGAGGTGTTCTAGAATCTACCCTTCAAGAGAGGATCAAAGAATTCAGCTTGAGGAAGCAATGTTCATAAATTACTTCACATGCACTTCCTCCATCCATGTAGACGTGATTCACTTGTCTATCGAAATCCCGTACTTTGATGGTTATGGGATCCGAGGATGGTTCATAGCCGATTAGTGAAGGGAATTTTATTTCTTCGATCTTGCATCCAATATCTTTTCTCTTCAAACTTGGTTTTTCCCTACAGATCATGAGAATCAGAGCTTCAAAGGTTGTAACATCTTTGTCCCCTTTCTTCCATTTGCCTAATTTGGTATCCGATGTTTTAGCCTTTACTTTCTTTATTCCCTTCACCAGATGCTGTTGGGTCTGACAAACTGACCCAATTGTCTCTGATAAATATTTAAAAATAAAAGAGCCTAATACAACTTTTGAAGGTCAGAAAGTAGCAAACCTCTAATAAGGGTAAGAAGGTATGTCACCGGATAGACTATCTAAGTGATTCGGATAGATGTCTTGTGACATACTCCCGGATGGTTATCAGAGAACTTGACTCTCTGATTATTATTCAAAAGACGGACTCACTAATGTTAGTGAGTGTTGTATAAAGCTCAAACGCTGGTTGGCTTCAGGGACGTTGAAGACCAACTAAAGAAAACAAAGACACAAACTGATGCGGTGTTAGGGAGTGATATTATGAGGAGCTAGAAGCAACGCCAGAAGTTATAGGATCTAACAAGTGTCTCTAGGACTCAATACTTAGTTTGAATTACAACCTCAACCAACTAGAAGAATGGGCGGGAAACTTCCTTAAGAAGATAAGATCAAGTACTTATCGATACGTGTGAAACAAGCATTGGGACTATAAGTTGTCAAATTAGGAAACGTCAAAAGTAAGCTTCAGACTAGCCTACTAGGCACGTGCCTATCCATAGTAATGCCGAAAACTTACTAGGCAACCCAAATTCAAACCCTAATTCCCTCCCTATATATATGAAAGGTTATAAACAGATTAAGTAGATGATTCAACACAAAAATAGCACAAGTTATTAGTTAGAATCCTCCTCTCCAAGGGACAACAATGCAAAGCTAGCTGGCTCTTGTTGTACGAGTTTGGAGAGTATTTGTCATCAACAAGGATAGTTTTCCATGTGCTATTCCTTGTAAATCTTTGATTCATTTCTAATAATATTTATAAAATGTTGAAAAAATACAAATGGTTTTATTAGCAAGTCTGTGTCCATTCATAAAAAACCCTATCACTTTCATGTTATTGATGCTCATCAACCACCCTTACATGATGAAGTTGTTTATAATGTTCGTGGTTTGCGCCTTAGGACGAAGGGACCCAACAGATGCGCGAGTTGCCCTGAGTTCACAACTTCTTCTATTTGATGTCGTAATTCTCGGCATTGACGTGTTCATGATCTTCATGGAAGTGGCAATATTTGGACATGTCGCGGGAACGTCTGATGCCGACCATTCGAGGAGGTGCTTCGAAGGCTTTTACAGCCCTTTCTATTGCTAGGATTTCTATAGGAGTCTTTACCAAATTATTAAGAAGGCCATGGTTCGATCCATTATATGGGGATAACCTGTCTCGATTCTTCTTATTACCCTTGTTGTGATCCCATGAGAAACCTTTGCTGAATTTGTTAGATTCTCTTTATTTTCATGTAGAGCTCTATTAGTGGCGACTTCCTTTGCCTCGATCCATGTATAAGTCTTCTCCATTAGAAAATCTACGAGACTTCTTTTTCTCAGCACATGAACAAAACCTGAGAATTGTTGGTCTTCTTGTAACCCTAGAATCTATAGCGTGTCGTCCATATACCTAGTAACGAACGCTCTTGTACTTTCACCTTCTTTCTATTTGATGTCGTGCATAGCTAAATGTGTCTTTGTAAATTTCTTCTATTGGCTAAAGTGTGACCTGAACTTAGCCTTAAGGTCTTCGTAATTGGCTATACTACATACTTTCTACCCATTCCACAAAATTCTGGCGGAGTCCTTTAGTGTGTAAGTAAACATATGACAGGCTATGGCATGGCCCGTTTTTGCATTAAAATGACTCATTCAAAAAGTTGATGTAGTTTTCAAGGTCTGATGGATCTAAACACACACCTTGTGTTAATGATATTTTGAATTATATTAATAAGCACTCGGAATATACTTAGCAATACTTAGAAGATGGATTGTATGATGTAATGTAAGTGAACAGCTTAACACATAGCTCCAATATTATTAAGAAATAATACGAGTGATCTTGCTTATCACTAGGGTTACACCTTGAAGCTTATATGAATAATATGTGAGTATTTCGTACTCTAAACAATGACCTAGGATCTCCTTTTATAGCACAAGGAGTCCTTTACAAGATAAGTATAATCCTAACAATATAGAATATACACAAGATCTTTTCTATACTTATCAATATACGACTACATAACAATTATCCTAATAGCAATGGTAATAATGTACTAGCAGTGGTAATGAGTTTCCACTGCTAGTGTAATCTTTAGTAGTGTTAACCACAAGCGTATCAGTGGTAACTGTTAGCTTTATTCCCAACAATCCTCCTCTAAACTTATGATTTCTCTGCAAATCAATAAGTTTCTTCAATCTGCATCTTTTGTAAGTATTTGGGGAATTCTTTCAAACACTTCTCTTTCTTCTTAACTCCTGAATAGCTCTTGAACATTGATCTTGAAGCCTAAGTAGCAATGCTTTGACCTTCTCATTGTCTTCATGAACTCTGATTGTTGTACACAACATCACAGTGAGAGTTCCAGCTCTGAGTGGGTATTCTTTCTCAGCAAACATGAATGCATCCACTCCATCTGATGTAGAAACATGATGAACTTCACATGAATCATAATAAAACCATTTAGTACCAGGACATGAACATGAGAATTTCCATAAATCATCATAAGTATATGGTTCATAGAGCCTTCTTAGATTAACCCATAACTGCATTTCCTTCATATCTTTGAGATTTTCAGCATCAAACCTTTCTTGAACCAATCTCCACAAAGTATCCAGATCATGTCTGTCACATCCTTTGATGAGTTCTTCAAATTGAATGAATGATGAAGTTTCACCACCTAGCCTTGTAATCTTCCATGTTGGAGCAAAATTGCTACCAGTAAACACTTCCCAATCAATTATAGGATGTCTGACTTGCAGTGGTTCAGGATAAAAATCTTCTTCTTCTATCAATATCATTCCAGTCATCTGTTCTTCAGTGAATTTCTCAGTTGGAACTTCTTGTTCTTCAGCAAATTTTGTCTTCTTAAATGTATGAGATTCACTATCTTTGGCATTTCTCTTCAGATTAGGATACCTTCTTTCTTCTTCTTCAGAGTCCATTGGAATAAAATCTTGGTCTTGCCTTTTAACTCTGTAGTAGATACCTTCAACTTTATCATCAGGCATTCCTTTGAATTATTGTCTTTTCCAGCCACCAACACTGCAACAATAATCTTTCATCATTGAAATTAGGGGTGTTGATCGGTTCGGTCATCGGGTTGTTCGGTTAGTTCGGTTCGGTTAATTCGGTTAAAATATTTTTTTAGGTCAATCCGAGAACCGAACCGAACCAAATTCAAATTCGGTTTTCGGTTCGGTTTGGTTGAATTCTAATTCGGTTCGGTTTTCGGGTTAACCCGAATAACCCGAATTTCACCATTTAAAAAAAAAAAAAAATTAGATTTATATTTAGCAAAAAACTATATTTCAAGCATAAAAAATATTTTATTATATTATGATAACCTTTTAATAGTATTTATTTATATATAAATATACTTAAAAATATATAAATATATAAAAAATATATATATTTATATGAATTCGGTTTTCGGTTCAAACTGCCAAACCCATACCCAAACCGAGAACCGAATTAGTAATTCGGTTTGGTTCGGTTTTAGCAAATTCGGTTCAGTTATTAGTTCGGTTCGGTTATTTTCGGTTTGGTTCGGTTTCGGTTTTTGGTTTATTCGGTCTTTTCGGTTTTTCCGCTCACCCCTAATTGAAATCACCTGTGCCTTGGTTGGTTGTCTTGGTTTCTTTTGACCCTTTTTGACTGAAACAATATCATCTTGAAGTGCTTGATTATTCTTCATCTGAATGAAATCCTTTAACTGTGTTGTTCTTTGTTCTTCAGTTAAAGACTTATCTGCAACTAGGTCAATTGCCTTCTTCTTGATCACTGGATCATTAGTAATCAAGAACTCAATCTCTTGTTCTGTAGGTACATAGCTGAACTCTAGAGTCTTTTCTCTAAATATTGTATGTGGAACAGTGGAAACTGGATTTACATCCATTGGATCAGTGGTGTCCATTCTGCCCAGCCTTTTAGCCTCCATGAAGTCTGCAATCTCTATCTCCTCTAGTCTTTTCTTATTAGCAACTTGATCTTCATTGATCTTTCTAGCAACCTCTGCATCATGAGCAATTTGAGCTTGTTCTTTCTTTGAAATCTTCCTTCTTTGTTGCTCTTCACTCTGCACAACTGCTTTACCTTTCTTCTTCTTGATTTCTTCCTCTACAGTGGTAATAGCTTGAACATTAGTGGTAACTTCTTCTGCAGTGGGAATGAAATCAGTGGTTGCAGTACTGAAAATTTCTTGCTCTAGTTGTTGTTGAGGAACTTCTTGAGTATCAGCTTCCTCAGTACCTTTACTTGAAACACCTTCATCTCTAAAGTCAATTCTCCTCCCCTTGGTTTCAGCATCTGTTTTCCTCCCCTGTTTGGGAGAATTTCCCAAATCTTTATTTAAATCTTCTGAATCACCATTATCAGGTGAGGATGGAGATGATAACACTATCCTTGCAGTTTTCCTTTGCTTCAACCCCTGCAACTCTTCCTTCAAGGTCTGAATCTCTTCTTTCAAATGGCTAACATCCTTGGCATGTTGCTCCTTCATCAGTGCCAAGTCTTTCTCTAGAGATTCAACCTGCTTTGTTAGTTTGGTAAAAAGTTCCATCAATTCCATAGGTTGCCCACTGCCCTCAACACTTCCAACTGTGTGACCTGTTGGGAGAGGTGAATCATAGGGCATTGGCTCAGATTCTTCCCTAGTTGGACTAGAGTGAAGCCTGGAACCACCACTACTTGTTCCTAAACCAAAAGGATCAGGGACATGTTGTGTTGTAATGAGAGGAGTTGGCTGTTTATGCCTCCTCTCATAGGTGTGAGAAACTGGTGGAGTGTAATCAATGTTTGGAACAGTGATTATTGGTGAGTTTTGTACGTGTGAAATCTTTGCAAGCATTTGAGGAAAAAGAGGTGTAATAATCCTATTGCCATCTTTGTTCATGTTTTGAAAAACTTTAGGATTAAGGCAACGGATTTTATAAACTCTTGTATGGGGTTGCAGTTGAAATTCATTTAACACTGCTTGCACAAACCTTGGATACATCAAAATTTTTGTTGAACTCTTTACATTGCCTTGCATACTTGTAAAAATATATTTAGACCAATTAAAAATCCTATCAGTGGCTAGACAAACCAAAGGGTAAGCCATTGTTGAACTAAATTGTTCATAAGATGTTTTCTTAGGACTTAGGCAATGTAACAGAGTATGTATTAAAAATCTCCAATGAGGACAGAAACCACTCTTTTTGAAAGTAGCCTTTTTGTCAGTGGTATCATACCCCATGGATGAAAGATCTGTATGAATTTTTGGCATAGGTAATGTGATGATACCATTGAGATCATCCAATTGGAGAATTCTCCTCAAGGATGCCTCAGTAACATCAATAGTTACCCCGTCCACAGCGGCTCTAAGAGCATCCACTGTTTCATGTGTATCTCTATTGTCAATGGTTATGGACTGAACAGAAGTCCAAAACTGTTTGATTTGAGAGATATAGATTGTGGGATTAAGAAGTAAAGCATACCTTATATGGGTAGTGTTAAGAAATTCCACAATCTGATGAAAAACATGGCCACTCTTGTCGTTTGACTTTTCCAAATAGGCCACTTGGTTGTGCTCATCTGCAAAGTTGATTGGTGCCATAAAATCTTTTGATGAAAAATATATTATGTCGGTAAGAATTGAATAAATAACTCGCCAATTGAGAGAGAATGATATATAGTGGTAGGGTTTAAGAGTTTTGCGCAAGAAAGATTATCTAAGGAAAAGATTTATCTTTAGAAGATAAATAACAATAAAGAAAGTAGATAATCCTCTAAAATTTTTACCCTATATATATATATGGAAAGCAATTTCTCTTCAAAGGCTAGTAAAAAATTAGTTACTGACACAACAGCTGTAACGGCTAGATCAACAGTGGTAAAAATAACACTGTCAGTGGAAACTGTGAACTAGCAGTGGTAATTTTTCACAAAAATTTTCAAAGAGCAGTGGTAAGAAAAACATATGAAAATTGGACTGTTCTTTATCATAGTTTTTAGCAAACTACCAGCTATCAACGGATTTGATATGTCTTTACCATGAGCCGTTTGCTATGGACTATCCAACTCTTAATCATAAAGAATATGGTGAGTTGATAACCATATAGTTTTTGGTAAACTATCAACCATAAACGGATTTGTTAAGTCTTTACCAATAGCCGTTTACTCTGGACTAGTTGATTCTTATGTGGATTAGACATGGTGAATCAATAACCATTTGTTGTGTGCCTCAGATACACACCTTTTATGATCAACTCCCATATTTGCTGCATAAAGGTAAAAAATACAAGCAAATATATACAAACTTATACAACAATTTTAGTACCCAAAAACTTCTTCTCAAGACCAAAGACCATTAGACACAAAAAGTTTATGGATTTAGCATTCCAATACCTGTTACCAAGTACTGAAATCTACCCACATCAAGTCCTTTTGTTAATAAATCAACATAGTTGTCATCAGTATGGATTTTGACAACTTAGATTAGCCTTTTCTCATAACAATCTCTTATAAAATGGTGTAATTTCAATATGTTTAGTCTTTTTGTGTTGAACTGGATTCTTAATAATTCAAATGGTAGTGCTATTGACAATATGGATGATGGTATTCATGAAATTGTACCCATAGTCCAAAAGTTCATTCTGAAGCCATAGAACTTGAGCACAGCAACTTGCAGCAGCCACATACTCTGCCTGAGTTGATGAATTTGCCACCATTGTTTGTTTCTTGAACTGCCAAGACACCAATCTATTTCCAAGAAATTGGCATCCACCTATTGTAGATTTTCTATCCAAACTAGCTCCAGCATAGTCACTATCTGAATAAGTAACCAATTCTAGAGGTGATTCTCTAGGGTACCATAAACCCAGATTGGGAAATGCTTTAAAATATTTGAAAATCTTCTTCACAGCAGTCAAGTGTGAGAACCTGGGAGTGACCTGAAACCTTGCACAAGCACACACTGCAAACATAATATCTGGTCTAGATGATGTAAGATACATCAAAGAACCAATCATAGACCTGTACATGTGTACATCAACTGCTTCACCACTATTTTCCTTCAAGAGTTGATGTGTTGTCTTGTCTGCAGGGGTGCTGGATGACTTTGCATCAGAGAACTTGAACTTCCTTAGTATCTCAGCCACATATTTATCTTGATTGATGAAAATACCATCTGGCCTTTGTTGTACTTGAAGTCTCAAAAAGAATGTGAGCTCACCCATAGAACTCATCTTTCATTAGCTTCTCAAACTCTTTGCACATCTCTGTCTTTGTAGAGCCAAAAATGATATCATCAACATATACTTGAACTAACAAGATATCATTCTTATCTTTCTTGATGAACAAAGTCTGATCCACTCTGCCTCTATGAAACCCATTATCAAGAAGATAAGTAGTTAAGGTCTCATACCATTTTCTTGGTGCCTGATGCAAGCCATACAAAGCTTTAACCACCCTGTACACTTTGTTTGGATATTCAGGGTCTTCAAAGCCTGGAGGTTGTGATACATATACCTCCTCATCAATCTTCCCATATAGAAAATCACTTTTTACATCCATTTGATAGACTTTAAAGCACATAAAGGATGCATAGGCTAAGAACAACCTGATTGCTTCAATTCTTACAACTGGGGAAAACACTTCTTCATAGTCAATACCCTCCTCCTGAGTGTATCCTTGAGCCACAAGCCTAGCTTTGTTCCTGATAAAAATTCTTCTTTCATCCTTCTTGTTTCTGAACACCCATTTAGTACCTATTACCTTCTTGCCAGAGGGTAAATCACAAAGCACCCAAACCTTTTGAAGCTTGAACTGGAGCAACTCTTCTTGCATTGCTTCCACCCAACTTTCATCTTCAAGTGCCGTGTATACATTCTTTGGCTCCATTTGTGACAGAAAACACATGAAAAGACATTCATTCTTACCTTCATGATTCTTTGATTCATAGATTTCACTAATAAACCCATGAACATCAGGCAATTTTGTTTGTCTTCTAGTCTTCACTGGTGAATGGATGATGAGTGTGTAAATACTCATCATTTTTGATTAAATCTGAACTGCAAAACGTTTAAAAATGCTCAGAAATGCATCAAAATACTGAAAATATTCCAAAATTGAATTTTATATGTTTCAAATGCAAAATGTTTAAAATCAGATGAAAAATGAGCTAAGTTTGCATAATTGGCAGTTTCAGTCCCCCAAGTTTCAAAAATTGTCAGAAATAGTCCCTGAGCCCTTATTTCAAAAGTAAAATCACCAAAGGTCCTTTTAAAATCATAAGTTGTCAAAATTAGTCCTTTGGTGAAAAATATCAAAAATTTTGAGAAATTACAAGTTTGGTCCTTCAAGTTTAAAAATTGGCAAAAATGGTCCTTGGAAATTTGAAAATGTCAAGTTTGGTCCTTGTACTATTGGAGCTTGTCACTTTTAGTCCCTTGGAGCAACTTTGCATAATTGGCAGCATTGGTCCTCCATTTTTCAGAAATTACACAAAAGGTCCCTATGTTATTATTAAGCCTAAAAACCCTTTTGGACCTGCCATCAACCTGTGACCCCTGCCATAACACCATTTGGACCCCTTTATTTGACCCCCCCTTTTTTAATATAAGCCTGGTCAAACACCTCACCAGTCAAATCCCCTACCCGCCAAAACTTCTCCTTCACCAACTATCCCTGCAACACACTATCTCCCACACCTCCAGCTCATTATCCACTCCCCATGTTCCCCCCTCCTCAACATCCATCCAAGGTGCAATTAATACCCCCTCTACCCCTCACTCAACCCCACTGGCAAAAATACAATTTGGCGCCAAAACATGATCAAACGGCCAAATATGGTTCAAGCTATCCAATGGCCCCAATGAAAAGTGGGAACTGCTCAGAGGAATGGGAGAAGACTTTTTCATATAAAAAGAGATGAAAGAGAAGAAACAAAGTAGTAGAATTTAGTTTAAAATTTCCTTAATGTCGTTTTTTTTATAAATGTCTTAGTTTAGCTTAAAATATGTAAACTTTTGTTTCTATGATCTAAATTCAAGTTATGTTATCATTGTAATATGTTTTTAAGAATCAATTTCAAAGTTTAGTTAAAATTCAGTTTCATGTTTACTGTTGCACATTTCAGTTTCAAATTCTTATGAACAATCTTTTAGTAACTTATTTCTGAGCCCAAACAAGTTTATTGAAGCTTCTTATAGCTTTTGATAAGCTTACAATTAAATTTCAAACAAATTTGTGAAATGGTCAACAAAAATCAACTGTGAGCTCAAATGGAATTGGAAATGGTTTGGGGTGTTGCAGAGCCTTGATTTGGGTT
The DNA here is from genome assembly GCA_910596185.1 of Chrysanthemum makinoi. Lineage (NCBI taxonomy): Eukaryota > Viridiplantae > Streptophyta > Magnoliopsida > Asterales > Asteraceae > Chrysanthemum > Chrysanthemum makinoi. The sequence goes on along the minus strand of OU343221.1, from coordinate 225,000,587 downwards.
GGAATAGCTTCAAGTAGTTTAGTTATGGTTCTGGTATGAGTGGTTAATCAGCTGGGTCCTTGTGAGTATTATTCTTATCTCCATTTTTAATTCAGTATTGCATTTTGTGCTTATATTTGAATCTGTGATCATTAGTAGTTCAAATCTGCTTATTTAGTTCTAATTAGGGTAACTAGACTTGGCAGAAGTGATAGAACATGCTAGTTCAGTAGTTAGTGTAGATTTAATTTCAATTCAGTGATATAAAGAGTGTTTGGTTCAAGGTGTTTTGCTGTCTTTGAGTTGGTTTCAGGAGATAACATGTGCTCAGTTAGTTTACTTTTAGGGTAGGATAAGCAGTTTAAGCATAATTTCAATAGCCTATTCTTTAAAAAGTCAAAATCACCTTTGGCTCAATATTAGGATCATTACTGTTGAAATCAGTTTAGCATATTAAGCATTTAGGTGTAGATTTTGTTAACCTAGCTTTTTACAACCTTATTTCATCTTAATACATCAATTATAAGCAAGCAAATTGGTCTCAAATCTCAAATTAGTCAAAGTATCAATTCTGTTTAAAAAGTCAAAAACTTGAAAAATCCATTTTGAGCCCAACTGAGGTGAATTTTCATGAGCTCAGTTCTGGGCCAAATCAAATGAAACTTGGGATTTTAAAAACTTTAGCTGGTCTATTTTCTTATTATCAATTTTTTAGATTTTTGTCAATTTTTTATAAGCTCTAAATGAGCTTGTCAATTGGGGCTTATTTGCCCTGTGCAACTGACTCAGTTAACACTGAGTCTGCACAGGGTCTTGCAAGGCTTGTCAATTGGTTTGGAAGTAGTCACCCAGGTCTAGTTGAGGTTCCCACTTTTGTTTTCTAGTTTCCAGCTTACTTAAGTGCTTATTCTTTAGCTTAAAAGTGGCCCCCAAGTCTGATTTTTAGCACTTAAGCCAAATCATCTTAATCTTTGTAATTTGCAATTCATTGGTTTAGAGTAGTTGTTATAAGTTGCTTTTGAGTTCTTTTAGCACTTTATAGCTTCTGTGCAAGTTTGGTGCTTATTTGTGACTTTTGGCTTTTCTCAAGTGCTTATTTATAAGCAGTTTCCACATCAGTTTCATATTCCCACACATAACCCACTGTTTTTCTATTTTTCCTAGATTCAGAATATTAAATTAGACTTTTTCTGAATTTTTCACATTTTTCTAGGTCAGTTTACTATTTTTCCTTAATTAAAACAGTTTTTAAGTCATTTTAATTAGCTTTTATTGCAATTAATTCAGAAAAAGTTCAAAAAAATAATTTTTCATTTTTCTTAAGTTAAGATAAATATAAAAAGACAAAAAAATATTTTTTCAGATTTTTCTTAGTTAAATTTGTATTTTTAAGCAATTTAATTAGTTTTAAATAATTTAAAATTCCTAGAAAATACAAAAATAATCAGAAAAATACAAAAATAGATTTTAAAATTCTCTTTTGATATTTTAGATTTTTCCAAGTCATAATTTCATTTTTCTAGCTTTATTTCATATTTTCTTGTATTTTAGGTTATTATTAAATAGTTAAAATTAGTTTTTAATTAATAATAATTAGATAAATAGTTTTAAAAATAATTTTCTTTTTCTTAAAATTTTCTTTTATCATTAGGATTGTAAAAATGTCATTTTCATATTTTTAGGATTAATACTGTTTCAGTTTCATATTTTCACTTATACGTCGCGTAGTTTTTAATTTAAGTTTTATAAAAGAGAAAAATCAAAAACATCATTTTGCAAATAGTGATAGCGTTTATTTAATATTTTTTTATCTTTTTAATTTCCTTTAATTTGCATTTAAGCCCTTGTAGTTTATATACTTTCTCTTTAGGTATAACCAATCAATCCTCTTTTCCGTTCAAATCTCTCGATCACTATACGTTTGGTGATTCTTCGCATAGCTCGCTGGGACATAACGACCCGGGGAAACACTATACTCTCCTGGACTTTATTGCATTTGCTTCTGAGCTGTTTTAAGTTTGTTACGGTCGGCCATTCACAAGTGGCCGGCTTAAGTGATAAAACTTGACGGTTTGGAGCAGACCAAATTTTTGGCGCCGCTGCCGGGGAGCTGTGCTAATTATCTTACGTTTAGCAGATTAGTGATTTGAATATTCACTCCTTGTTCATACTATCTATATATGTTTATATTTTCTTATAAAAATCCAAAAATCCAAAAACATTTTAAAATCAGTTTTCAACAAACATAAAAACCCAAAAAGATTTTCTTTCTTATTTTTAAAAAAATGTTTATTCAAAAATCCAAAAATATCCATCTTTACCCTCTCACATCTTTGATTCTTCATCCCAACCCCTCTGTAAACCTTTGATTCTTTCTATGTCTTATCATCACCCTCTTGGTTGTCAATGGTGTGGTGGTCCTTATAATGGTGGCAATTGCCCGAGTTGTAGCATGGTGGAATCAGGAAACGGGTCTGTCTATAACCGGGATCCCTATTCCTACCATAACACAACTGATTTATTCCATCAGCTACCACCCTGTGAGACTCAGCAGTTTTACTATTGTGAGTACTGTGGTGGTTCACACTACAGTTCTGATTGTCAATCGGGAAACACGCTTGTCTATGAGCAGGTTCCTGGTGACAATTATGACTACAACACATATGACTCACAGCCACATCAGTTTTACTGTTGTGAGTATTGTGGAGGTCCTTACTGTAGCTCTGATTGTCAAACAAGGAATCCATTTCCCTGTAACAATTACGACTCTTCATATCATGACCAACCTCCACAGTACCAAGAGAATCAGGCACCACCTCAGCCTGAGCCACTTCCTCAAAATCTTCTCCTTAATCTTTTGGATTTAGTGAAAGATTTGAAGGAATGAAAACATTTCCAAGATAATCCAAATGAGAAATCCATGGAAGTTTTGTTAGCCGAAGAGCGGACTGCTAAATTAGATTCCCAGATTGCCTTTGAAAAATCTATTAGGGAATCAATTGCAAAAGAAAAGCACCAAATCTAGCTCTCGATTCCATTTCATTCTCGATGACGATGATGATGATGAAGTTACCCTTGATATTCGTCAATTTTGTACAGGTTCATCAAGTTCATCAGTTGAAATTCCTTCCATGAAAAATCAGGGAGAAAAGACTATGATGGAATTACTAGCAGAAGAACAAATGGAAAGTATAAAACATATGTATGCTAGTCCTTCTAAACTCCCTCAATCTGTTGTTATCACACCCGATATTCCCACTCACTCTTTGAACATGGGGGATGAGCATCTTGACACTGTTCTTGAAAAGGAATCGGACGAATTCATAAAGTCTAGTGTTGAGAACCTTGTCCCAATCGCGAGAGAGTCACAGGGAACTTCTGATCATATGTGTGATTCTCTTTCCCCTCTTGAGTGTTCAAATGATCATTTGGAAACTTTTTCTGATCTTAGCGACGATTGTGCTTCCTATGGAAACATCGAGTATGTTGAGGCATCACTCCCACAGATCGATCCCTTCTCGAGGAGTTCACCGATGAACTCACTCACATCAATCCACTTTCATCGGGAAGTGATGATGGTCTCTTTGATTTCGAAGCCGATCTAGGAAAGACTGAAAGTCTCCCTTATAATGATCGTTCACTCACTTCTTATCCCAACAGTCCAATAGAGAATATTGATCACTTTGTTCCTGAAACATTCAAAACAACTCTCACTAATCCTCTATTTGAATTCGACTCTGAATTCACTTTAATTTCTGAGAATCCACTCTTTGATACTCAGATTGAGGATAGTAATGAGTCCACAATGGAACAAGAGTTCACAAATTCACATCATGTGAATGATTCTCTTCATGAGAAGTTTGCCGGTGAACTCACTCATATCATGACTCCGCCGGAGTATGATCGCTTGGATGGCAAAAATCATGATCGGGGGGAAAAGTTTTCAATCATGAGAGTTTGTATTTCTATGACAAATTTTCCAACCCTCCCTCCCGAGATGCTTTCCAAACCAAAGAGCTAAACCGATAAAATCCAAACGAGTGCAACTGCACTTGATCCTGAGGAAGAAGATCTTATCATGATCGTCATCATGACTTTCTTTCTTTTCTTCACCTACCTGGTGACTTCCTCTCTTCTTCACTCCTTCGGGAGTGAAGATACCATCTTTGACCCCGGCATTTCCATGTACCATTTGTGAGCCGGATCTGTGTATATCTCATCGGTGTGGAACTTTCACGTGCTTCAATGTTTATACAAACATTTTGAATGAAAGTCCGATGGAGATTGTCTCTTTCACTTACTTCCCCATGAACAAATTAATTCGGGGTCGAGTCAAGCTAGCGACTCGGTAATCAAAAACAGTAGCATGCCATATGGGTTTTCACCCATATTTCTGACTTCTTTCTATTTTCTACCACCCTAGTGTGGGGGAGTTGCCCCACATGTTGTGTATATATATAAGATTCAAAAAAATCTTTCAAATATTGGCCGTAGTATTTCCCTTTTACGTTCTCAGTTTCGGCATAACCGCCGGTACTTTGAATATTGAGGGCAATATTCATTTCTAGTGGGGGGGGAATTCTCACGAATTTTATCATGCAATTATACCGCCCAATTCCCCCATTTTTGGCCAAAATTTTTTTTGGAGTAAGTGTTTTGCACTTACTCAGCTTATGGTTATCAGTCCGCCATGTCTAATAAACAAAAGGATTGGCTAATCCAGGAGCAAACGGCTCTTGGTAAAGATATCTCAAATCCGTTGACGGCTTGCAATTTGCCCAAAATTGTATGGTATTCACCTCACCATATCCTTAAGAGTGAAGAGTTGGCTAGCCCGCAAGTTTATGGCTTGTGGTAAAGGCAGTGGAAAAACCATAATTGGTAATCAGCTCACCAAAGATAATATTGATAATTTATCTAAGAGTTGGCTAGTCCAGAAGCAAACGGCTTCTGGTAAAGACAAATCAAATCCGTTGGAAGCTGGTGGTTTGCTCAAAATCACATGGTTATCGGTGTACCATGGTTCTTACTTGAACTGAAACATTTGGCTACTCCAGAAGTAATGGCTTTTGGTAAAGAGATTCAAATCCATTAAGTTTTTCTCAAAAGATTGCTAGGGACTAGCAATAGTTTAGTGTGGGGGATTGATGAGTGTGTAAATACTCATCATTTTTGATTAAATCTGAACTGCAAAACGTTTAAAAATGCTCAGAAATGCATCAAAATACTGAAAATATTCCAAAATTGAATTTTATATGTTTCAGATGCAAAATGTTTAAAATCAGATGAAAAATGAGCTAAGTTTGCATAATTGGCAGTTTCAGTCCCCCAAGTTTCAAAAATTGTCAGAAATAGTCCCTGAGCCCTTATTTCAAAAGTAAAATCACCAAAGGTCCTTTTAAAATCATAAGTTGTCAAAATTAGTCCTTTGGTGAAAAATATCAAAAATTTTGAGAAATTACAAGTTTGGTCCTTCAAGTTTAAAAATTGGCAAAAATGGTCCTTGGAAATTTGAAAATGTCAAGTTTGGTCCTTGTACTATTGGAGCTTGTCACTTTTAGTCCCTTGGAGCAACTTTGCATAATTGGCAGCATTGGTCCTCCATTTTTCAGAAATTACACAAAAGGTCCCTATGTTATTATTAAGCCTAAAAACCTTTTGGACCTGCCATCAACCTGTGACCCCTGCCATAACACCATTTGGACCCCTTTATTTGACCCCCCCCCCTTTTTAATATAAGCCTGGTCAAACACCTCACCAGTCAAATCCCCTTTACCCGCCAAATCCTCTCCTTCACCAACTATCCCTGCAACACACTATCTCCCACACCTCCAGCTCATTATCCACTCCCCATGTTCCCCCCTCCTCAACATCCATCCAAGGTGCAATTAATACCCCCTCTACCCCTCACTCAACCCCACTGGCAAAAATACAATTTGGCGCCAAAACATGATCAAACGGCCAAATATGGTTCAAGCTATCCAATGGCCCCAATGAAAAGTGGGAACTGCTCAGAGGAATGGGAGAAGACTTTTTGCATATAAAAAGAGATGAAAGAGAAGAAACAAAGTAGTAGAATTTAGTTTAAAATTTCCTTAATGTCGTTTTTTTATCAATATCTTAGTTTAGCTTAAAATTTGTAAACTTTTGTTTCTATGATCTAAATTCAAGTTATGTTATCATTGTAATATGTTTTTAAGAATCAATTTCAAAGTTTAGTTAAAATTCAGTTTCATGTTTCTTGTTGCACATTTCAGTTTCAAATTCTTATGTATAAGCTTTTAGTAGCTTATTTTTGAGCTCAAACAAGTTTATTGAAGCTTCCTATAGCTTTTGATAAGCTTACAATTAAATTTTAAACAAATTTGTGAAATGGTCAACAAAAGTCAACTGTGAGCTCAAATGGAATTGGAAATGGTTTGGGGTGTTGCAGAGCCTTGATTTGGGTTGGAATAGCTTCAAGTAGTTTAGTTATGGTTCTGGTATGAGTGGTTAATCAACTGGGTCCTTGTGAGTATTATTCTTATCTCCATTTTAATTCATATTGCATTTTGTGCTTATATTTGAATCTGTGATCATTAGTAGTTCAAATCTGTTTATTTAGTTCTAATTAGGGTAACTAGACTTGGCAGAAGTGATAGAACATGCTAGTTCAGTAGTTAGTGTAGATTTAAGTTCAATTCAGTGATATAAAGAGTGTTTGGTTCAAGGTGTTTTGTTGTCTTTGAGTTGGTTTCAGGAGATAACATGTGCTCAGTTAGTTTACTTTTAGGGTAGGATAAGCAGTTTAAGCATAATTTCAATAGCCTATTCTTTAAAAAGTCAAAATCACCTTTGGCTCAATATTAAGATCATTATTGTTGAAATCAGTTTAGCATATTAAGCATTTAGGTGTAGATTTAGTTAACCTAGCTTTTTACAACCTTATTTCATCTTAATACATCAATTATAAGCAAGCAAATTGGTCTCAAATCTCAAATTAGTCAAAGTATCAATTCTGTTTAAAAAGTCAAAAACTTGAAAAATCCATTTTGAGCCCAACTGAGGTGAATTTTCATGAGCTCAGTTCTGGGCCAAATCAAATGAAACTTGGGATTTTAAAAACTTTAGCTGGTCTATTTTCTTATTATCAATTTTTTAGATTTTTGTCAATTTTTTATAAGCTCTAAATGAGCTTGTCAATTGGGGCTTATTTGCCCTGTGCAACTGACTCGATTAACTTGAGTGCACGCAGTCTTGCAAGGCTTGTCAATTGGTTTGGAAGTAGTCACCCAAGTCTAGTTGAGGTTCCCACTTCTGTTTTCTAGTTTCCAGCTTACTTAAGTGCTTATTCTTTAGCTTAAAAGTGGCCCCAAGTCGATTTTTAGCACTTAAGCCAAATCATCTTAATCTTTGTAATTTGCAATTCATTGGTTTAGAGTAGTTGTTATAAGTTGCTTTTGAGTTCTTTTAGCACTTTATAGCTTCTGTGCAAGTTTGGTGCTTATTTGTGACTTTTGGCTTTTCTCAAGTGCTTATTTATAAGCAGTTTCCACATCAGTTTCATATTCCCACACATAACCCACTGTTTTTTCTATTTTTCCTAGATTCAGAATATTAAATTAGACTTTTCCTGAATTTTTCACATTTTTCTAGGTCAGTTTACTATTTTTCCTTAATTAAAACAGTTTTTAAGTCATTTTAATTAGCTTTTATTGCAATTAATTCAGAAAAAGTTCAAAAAAATAATTTTTCATTTTTCTTAGGTTAAGATAAATATAAAAAGACAAAAAAATATTTTTTCAGATTTTTCTTAGTTAAATTTGTATTTTTAAGCAATTTAATTAGTTTTAAATAATTTAAAATTCCTAGAAAATACAAAAATAATCAGAAAAATACAAAAATTGATTTTAAAATTCTCTTTTGATATTTTAGATTTTTCCAAGTCATAATTTCATTTTTCTAGCTTTATTTCATATTTTCTTGTATTTTAGGTTATTATTAAATAGTTAAAATTAGTTTTTAATTAATAATAATTAGATAAATAGTTTTAAAAATAATTTTCTTTTTCTTAAAATTTTCTTTTATCATTAGGATTGTAAAAATGTCATTTTCATATTTTTAGGATTAATACTGTTTCAGTTTCATATTTTCACTTATACGTCGCGTAGTTTTTAATTTAAGTTTTATAAAAGAGAAAAATCAAAAACATCATTTTGCAAATAGTGATAGCGTTTATTTAATATTTTTTTATCTTTTTAATTTCCTTTAATTTGCATTTAAGCCCTTGTAGTTTATATACTTTCTCTTTAGGTATAACCAATCAATCCTCTTTTCCGTTCAAATCTCTCGATCACTATACGTTTGGTGATTCTTCGCATAGCTCGCTGGGACATAACGACCCGGGGAAACACTATACTCTCCTGATCTTCATTGTATTGGTTTCTGAGCAGTTTTAAGTTTATTACGGTTAGCCATTCACAAGTGGCTAGCTTGTGTGATTAAGCTTGACTGTATATTCAGACATCAATCAATGGACATCCCCAATCACATTTTCAAGAGGATGTGATTTATGAATTGAAGTATGGGGAGTCTGAGGAACTGCAATCTCACTTTGCATATTTGAGATTTCAACATCATTGGCTTGAGCTTTTTGTACGGAGTTGTATTTTCCACTTCTGGTGTTGCGGTGGAAACTTCTGGCATAGCAGTGGAATCTGAATTTCCACTGCTTTCAGGATTTTCAGTGTTCATGTTGCTATCTCCTTCCTTTCCAGAATCATTAGAAGGTTGAGCATCTCCAGTATTTGGAATATCATCATTATCTGCATAGTCCCAAAGTGGCAAACTGAATTCATCTTGATCATCTACTTGATCCTTTCTTGGTTCATCATCATCAAGAAACTCTTATGATCCTGCAAAATCATAAGTAGATGTACCTGTAGAGATAGGTACATAATTCATAGTATGAGTTAGAGTATCAAGATCAAACAGCATTTCTGGACCAGTTCCTTTGACATTCACTTTGTTTTCCAGGAACTCAACATGCAGATTCTGTTCAATCTTTTAGGTTCTTAAGTTGAATACTCTAAAAGCTTTACTAACCATGGAATACCCAACAAAATACCCTTCATCAGATTTTTCTTCAAATTTTCCCAGATAATCTATGGTATTGAGAATAAATACATGACATCCAAATGGTCTCATGAAGTCTAGGATAGGAGGTCTACCTCTAAATAACTCATAAGGTGTCTTGTTCTTTGCTTTCACTACTAAAACCCTGTTTTGCACATAACATGCAGTGTTAACTACTTCTGCCCAAAAAGTGATTGGCAATTTTGAATATGCCAACATGGTTCTAGCAGCCTCTATAAGTGTCCTGTTTCTCTTCTCAGCAACACCATTTTGTTGAGCAGTTCTAGCAACACTAAATTCTCTTTTAATACCTTTATCTCTACAAAAATCATCCATAACTCTATTCTTAAATTCTGTCCCATTGTCTCACCTAATGATTTTAACTTTCATATCATATTGGTTTTCAACTTCTGTGATGAAGATCTTAAGGATGCCAATTGTTTCATCCTTAGTCCTTAGAAAGAAAACCCATGTAAACCTGCTAAAATCGTTAGTCACAACAAGACAATACTTCTTAAGATTTAAGCTGCTCACGGATGTAGGACCAAACAAGTCCATATGTAACATTTGAAGTGGGTGAGCAATAGAGTTAACCAACTTTGACCTGCACGAAGCTCTGTGTTGTTTGCCTTTAATACAAGCCACAGAGGTTTGATCATTTTCAAATCTTTTCTGAGGCAAGCCTCTTACCAAACCATCTTTGACAATCTTATAAATGGTTTTAAAGTTAACATGACCAAGTCTTCTATGCCATAGCATGGATTCATCCACTATGGCCTTTGCAAGCAAGCAAGCATAATCATCTTTAGCAACAATGTTGTTCATATCAAAGCTATATAAGTTGCCTTTTCTAGGAATCTTAAGAAGAATCTGACTTTCATCAGGCATCTTAAAATCCTTAGAGAGAACAAAGCACATATCTTTAGTAAAAAGAACATTGTTTTTCTTGTCACACATTTGTGACACACTAAAAAGATTATACTTAAGCTCTTTTACAAAGTACACATGTTCAAAGTCCAAGTTACCAGTTTAGATGATCCCTTTACCAGCAACTTTTCCATTTACTCCACCTCCAAAGCTGACATATTGTCCATCATAATGTTCAAAATCTGAGAGATAGGACTTGTTGCCAGTCATGTGCCTTGAACATCCACTATCTGTGTAGCCTTGATCTGATTTCTTTGTCCTTGGATGTTCCTGCACATAAAAGAAAGAAGTTAGTTTCCTTTGGGGACCCAAGCCATGATTGACTTGGATCTTCCTCGTGTATCAATATAGTTAAATCTATCAAAGGTCATTGATACACCGTTGGGATTAGTTGATGAGGTAATTCCTTTAAGTTTCCATTCCCAACGTCTTTGAGGCCTTCACAGCATTGCCCATGTTACCCCTGGTCTTGTTTACAACCCTTGCAGTGGGAACTTTTGGTTGAGCAGTGGTAACTGCTGGTTTAGTTTTTGGTACCCACTGTTGGTTATAGTTAACCCTTTTATCAGAAAAAGACCTTTTCCTTGTTTGTGCATATTTTTCAAAAGTTGGTTTAGATTTTGCACTTGATACAGGTGATTTAGGGTGAGCAATGTTAACAGTTTTAGCAGTGGCAAAAGTTTTAAGACCACTTCTTATTTGAACTGCTTTTGGGACCATTTTGCTGTGTGAATTAGGGTGTACATTATTTTGAAACTTGTTAGACTCCACCCTTTTATTCCCATGGACTTCCCTTCTCCCAACATGATACTCACAATTAGCATTTAAATGATTAAAGCTACCACAGATATAACATGCTTTATTGTACATCATAAAATCACTACCTAGTTGTTGAGATTTGACATGATTCCAACTCCTCTGGTTATCCCTAGGAGTTGATGGCTTGTTTCTATACATCTCAGCATACCTTACAGTTGATCTAAGCTTGTTAACTTGTTTCCTAGGTTCCTCTATAATAGTATTAACAACTTTTGGGATAGAAGCCTCTACATTCTTTTTAACATTCTCATCTACAACTGATGAGTCACTAGCACTTTCAAAAACATCAGTCTCATGCTTAACCTCTTCCCCACTTTTCACAAATTTGGGAGGACCATATTCAACATTCAGATCCTGAAATTCCTCTAGACATGTATGAGCTAAATCTATGCCAGGAGGTGATGGAACACCCCTTAGTGGTGGAAGAGCAGTATTATAGCCCATACCAGACTTAACTTTACTAGTGATTTGAGCATTCCAAATTTTATCAATTGACTTAGAATGATAACTTTACAGATAAATTGACATTCTCATTTATCTTTTTAAGCTTTTCAAACTCTTCTTTTAATGCCTCATTCACTGCTGTCTTATGATCTAATTCTCTCCTAAGAATAATCATATCATCATTGTATTTTGACTCATTTTCTCTATAATGCACTAGTTGTGTCTCTAATACAGATATGCCTCTTCTAAGGTTTGACATAGTATAATTAGCAGCATACAACTCTGTTCTTTGGTTTTCATATAATTCATTAAGCCTTACACATTCTCTAGAAGCCCTACATGTTTTAGAACAACTTTCAAAGTTTTGTGCCTCAGAGTCAGAGAAAGCCATGAGAGCATGTTCTGTAGACACAAGAGCAGCATCAGAGGGTTGTTCTTCTTGCTCATCAGCCATGAAACTCCAATCATAGCTCACACCATCAATTGCCAGCATGCCTTTGGTTCTTCCACAATTGGTTCTTTCTTTTGCTTGTACCAAGTAGACCTTTTGTCCTGGTTTCTTGGTCTTCTGCATTCTCTAGCAAAATGCCCCAACTTGTGACAGTTGAAACACACCACTTTATTTTTATCGAACCCTGCAGTTTCACCACCATTGATGTGAATTGGCTTGCCAGTCTTCTTGTAGAATTTCCTAGCCCTCATGCTAAGAAGAGCTATCTGCCATTTTATGTCCATCTCCTCCAAGTCATCTTCATCAATTTGATCTATGTCTTCATGAGTTAAAATAGAGCCATTAACTTGAGTGGAGATAAAAGCATAAAAGGTAGGATCTCCAATACCAACAACCTTCTTCTTTGAACCTGCAGTGGTAACACTAACATTACCAGTGGAAACTGTAGAACCAGTAGTGGCAAAATCATCATCACTGTCGTCTTCAGAATCATCACAGTCAACAGAGGTTGACAACAATGCCAAGCTGCTAGAGCTTGTACCAAGTTTCCTGCCTTCTTCAATCTTTGTTCAATGAGTTTGAAGTTATTGTAGAGATCATTGAGCTTCATAGTTTCATTATCTGGTTTATGTATTCCCGGTGTAACATTTGTTTGAAACTCAGAAGGCAAACTTCTTAGAAACTTCAAATTGAGGTCTTCCTTTTCTACCTCAATGCCAAAGACAGTCAGTTGTGTGACAATCTTCTGGAGTTTGGTGAAGATGCTGTCAAGTGAGTCATTGCTTGAAGCAGAGAAGTTTTCATAACTTTTCTTCAACAATGTCTTTTGTGTCTTCTTTGTAGCATCATTGCCACCAAACACGTGCAAATCTCTTCAAAAGTTCTTTTCTTTGTCTTGTATTTGCTGAAAGCAATGATCTGGTCTTTAGGAAGAGTCATTAGTAACAAACTTCTGGCCTTTAGGTCATTCTTCTTCTTTTCTCTTTCATCATAAGTCTCAGGTACAGAAATTGTTACAACTTCTGTGTCACCAACTTTCTCAGTCTTCGTAATAGACTTGAAGGAATCACCAGTTAAGATGATCTCCCATAAAGCATAGTCTTGTATGAGAAAGTATTGCTCAATCATTATCCTCCACATCTCAAACTCATTAAGTTTGAGCTTAGGAAGCCTTGGAGCAGAGTTAGACTGGTTGTTTTCCATCTCCATTGATTTGAGTGAGTAGGTTAAGCTTATTCCTTGGATCTTCTAAATCAAAATATTAGAACCTTCACTCTGCTACCACTTGATGGATCTAAACACACACCTTGTGTTAGTGATATTTTGAATTATATTAATAAGCACGCGGAATATACTTAGTAATACTTAGAAGATGGATTGTATGATGTAATGTAAGTGAACAGTTTAACACAAAGCTCCAATATTATTAAGAAATAATACGAGTGATCTTGCTTATCACTAGGGTTACACCTTGAAGCTTATATGAATAATAAGTGAGTATTTCGTACTCTAAACAATGACCTAGGATCTCCTTTTATAGTACAAGGAGTCCTTTACAAGATAAGTATAATCCTAACAATATAGAATATACACAAGATCTTTTATATACTTATCAATATATGATAACATAACAATTATCCTAATAGCAGTGGTAATAATGTACTGGCAGTGGTAATGAGTTTCCACTGCTAGTGTAATCTTTAGCAGTGTTAACCACAAGCGTGTTAGTGGTAACTGTTATCTTTAGACCATTAGGCAGAGGTTAGTCCTCAATCCAACGGACAAGGGTGTCATACATCCAGTAGATTCTGCGAACAAGCCCGTGGGTCCAGAGGATGCACGTGGGAAAGGGTTTGTAGGTTGTGTGAAAATATGATAGTGATTTGGATACACCAGCGTGGGGTTGATTGGTCCCGTGCTATTGGGACCATAACCACCTACCGACGCCTGCTGAATAGGCCCCCCCATAAGAGTAATTGGTGTTACTTCCTCCGAATAGAGGATTTCCCCCTTGGGTTTGGTAGGGAAAACCGTTAGGCTGGTGATATGCTTTGTAAGGGGTAAGTTTGAGCATAGGGATTAACATAACTATTCGTTTGGCTATTCGGAGGAGGATATGAATGACTAGGTGTAAATGGTTGAGCATTGTGTGAAAAACATGTACCAGAGGGAGGAGGATTACCTCCCTGATATGACCAATATTCATTACCTCCATGCTCGGAGGTTAACGTAGACCGCAAGGGTCGCCCATTCTCACTTCTTCCCAGGTGTGCCGTGAGTAGAGGAGGAAGATTAGTTTCCTGCCCTTCTCTCTCTTCGGATCTTCTCCCCGAAGGCCTCCCACCTTCGTATTCTATTTCTCCCCGGTTCCCAATTCTGCATGGAGCCTCCTCAGATTCAACAATCCTTTATCTAGTTCTCCAGGAATGAGGAGAACCCCTCCGTATGATAGGAGTGGTTTCCACGTCCTTTGTGGGCCTAGGTTCCATTTCGATTTCTTCATCATACTCTTCACTGGAGTTTTCCAACTCTGTTCACATTTCTTGATTATGCATCCATCTTATTTGTTCCCTCATGAAGGAGTCCAAGGCTTCATAGTTGGCCTTTACAAAAGCTGAGCTAATCACCGGTATTAGATTAGCAGAAGTAGAGGCTCAGTTAAAGGGCGGAGTACTTCTTGGTGAGGTGACGGTAAATGTGGAGGCGGTTATAGGTGCTAAGTTGACCATGTCAGAGGCGTGTAGTGGTGGTAAGATCTAGAAACTCGGTGGGAGTGTTTCCTCTCTTCCTTCAGTCATGCAAGTATGTCAGGGTTTTTGTTTTAATGGTTACAAGCTTTGGTTTTGATGAGACGAATTGTAGCAGTCCCACGGATGGCACCACTGATCGTGCAATAATAGGCACTACCAGGCTTCGATGGTGGACAAAGAGTTTATTGATGAGGGATGAGTTGCCAAACTGTGGGTAACTTGTGTCAACACAAATGAAAACACTACGTTAAGTGAAGCGCAGGGGTTTGGCCCTGCGAATCATCTCCAACGTGAGAGTAAGTATATGTATTGAGATGATAATGAGTGTGTAAGTATGTAAAGTAGGTGTGAATAGCGTGATTAAACCTGAGTGCTCTACATGTCTATTTATAGGATATAAAATAGGCATACGTATGTTTCTCACTTGAACCGACGAATGTGGGGGAGTCCCACGCTTTCAGAGGATTACATGGGGGTTGTGTACCACAATCCTTATCTTGGCGTGAAACCCTTGACAGGGACTTAGAACATGGGTTTGACTTGGTCAGAGTGAGCCTCTACACCAGTTTTTTGGAAGGGCACACCCCGAGGGGCGTTGTACTTCGGTTGGTGAATTCCCATTCGGGTAACCATTGTAAAGATATTTTTACGCCATGAGAACCTATTCGAAGGCTCTTAGATGTTTAGTGGGAGTAGATCCTAGCGAGCTCGGAGGGGTGGCCTCCAAACCGATTCAGAGGGTGATAAGGATTTAAAAGGTACCTTTTTGAGGGGTCATTTAAGCCCTTAATCGATCACTTTTGTATCCGTTACTACTTAATTTTGTTCCTTTTCACTTTTTAGGTCTCTTGAAGGCAAATTGCTGGAATGACACTTATTCGGACGAAAAGGTGCGAATATACAGAGAAAATGGCCAAAGTCAAGAATCGAGACACTCGGTGTTTGGGCGAAGGGGCGGCGTCGAGTTCTACTTGTGACGCTGTCGGAACAAGTTTTGTGACGACTCAGTAGCCAAATTGCTTATTTACAAGTGACGGCATCAGGTTTTAAAAGAGTACGGCGTCGCAGCTCAAACGGCCTAGAATTGATCCAGACGGCGTCAGAGACTGAAGGAGACGGCGTCACAGGCATAAGGTGACGCCGTCACAAAGCTAACGTGGCCAAGACGAAACCCTAATGACGGCGACCCGACGACGTCACAATTAAAGAGTGACGTCGTCGCAGTTTGTAACACTATATATAGAATCCGAATTTTTCAGTTTTTTGTGTGTAGTTTTGTGGAGTAAAAACCTAAACCGAACCAAGGATGTCTTGTACAGTATTTTATGGTTCCATACCCTATCTTACATCAAGATAAGTGTTTTACTTCATTAATTCAATTATGTCTTTAATTGATTGTGTGTATGCTTGCATGTTTTCCATGTCCTGCTAATTTATTTGTGTGTTTGCTTAGGCAATATGAAACCTAGTTATTGAATATTGATTGGTTGTCAGTTATCTTAATTGTGATTGACCTAGTATTGCGATAGGTCATTTGTTGTGCTATTAATGCTTGATTAATCTTTGTTGAACCTTAGTTTATAATCACCTAGAGTTATTGTAGGCTAAACATCCAAAGAATACCTTAGTGTTAAGTTTATAAATCCTAGAGATTTTGTAGTCATTAACCTTTGGTAGCTTCAAAGAGTTAGGGATAAACGCATACCCTACGACCTTAGAAACACAACGCGTTAAGAAAAAGGACGTGACAATTCAACCATCAATAGGAGATAACTAGGGAGTAATAAAACCTAAGTAAATACATTCTTAATCATCATACGAGCACACAAAAATAGACATAGACTACCCCTAGCTTAGTTAATTAGATAATTAGATAAGTAGAGTAATCGGTAGAAATACCAACCCCCAAACTAGATTCGTACCTTTCCATTTCCTAAAAAATATAAAAAAGATAAAAAATAATCTTCCTCAACCCCAACCTTAGCGTAGTAACTTCTCACTAGCATTCCTATTCCCTTAGAGAACGATATCAATACCCGTGGCTTACCCTAATACTACACTACAACGATTAGGTTCACTGCCTAGGGTGTTGAAAAACTTGCTCGACGAAAAGGAAGTTCCTTTGACCCGAGCAGCTGTGTAAGCGTATCAAGTTTTGGCGCGGGAATAGAATAGCTAATTGGGAGTCCACCTCGTTTAGGTTTCCTTGCTTGATTCCTATCAAGTAAGCATTTTTTCCCATTTTTAGCTTCCTCGTAGTCTATCCCCCTTCTTCGTGACCTTTGTTAGTAACCTCATCACTTTTCATCATGGAAGGTGATAACCAACCACCACTTATCAACCCACCAAGAAGCCGTACTCTTGGTGAATACTCGAGACCAAGCCACCTAGGCTATAGGAATGCCATTGAGCTTCCCGACCAAGCCCAAAATATGGCCCTGCGATCCGACACCATCCGGTTGGTGCAAAACGGATGTGCATTCCATGGACTTCGTTTCGAAGATCCTAATCAACATCTTAAGGATTTCCTGAAAATTGTCGATTCCATCGACCTCGATGCTACTACTCGGGAGACCACGCGTCTGCGTCTCTTCCAATTCTCTCTGCAGGACCAAGCTAGTAATTGGCTTGGCGACTTCCGTCGGCTCCATCTCAAGTTGGGATGATCTCACCTCTCGTTTCCCTGCTCAAATTTTCCCACCGGGGAGAACTACTAAACTTAGAAGAGACATCTTGACGTTCCAACAACTTCAAGGCGAGTCTCTCTATGAGGCATGGACTCGATTCAAGGACTTACTCCATAAAGTCCCTCATCATGGCATTGATCTTTGGCTTCAAATCCAAATCTTCTATGACCATACCGATTTCATCACAAGGCGATCCATCAATCAAGCCGCCGGTGGAAGGCTTAGCGACTTCAACGCTGAGGAATCTTGTGATATTATAGAAGAGCTTGCCGATCGAAGCTACAAAAATTGGAATGAATCCCCTGAAACCCCCGTTAAAGTGGTTAATGCCATATCAATTCCTCTTGAATCTTCCAACGTCACTGAAGAGCAAATGAGTGCTCTTGAGAGAAGGATTGATTATCTAATTGAAAGGCATAAGAGAGCCCCCGAACGAATCCCTTGGGAAATGATTAATTCCACCAACCACCCAAAACCTTTCTCTGAAACCCCAAGTCGTGAGCATAATCTTAATTCCGAACGGCTCTTTCGCTCTACTTCCCCAATACCACTCTCACCAAGCTTTAAGGAAAAAATGAGGGAGTACATGGCAGCTCATACGGAGAGATTAGCAAAATTTGAAGAGGAGGTTTATAGGCAAAGGGAGGAGATGTAGGCAAAAATGACGGAGATGATGAACTTGGTAAAAGAGTATACCAAGACAAAAGTCCCTGAAAAGGTACTAGTAAGAAGCAATGATTACCCTCCCACTTCTTTTGTTAATGCCATTTCCATTATGCCTAATGAAGATGGAAAGGTTGAGGAGAAGGAAACTGAGAAAAGCCAGAGGGAGGAGGCTAAAACTAATGATGAGCCCGAAACCATTGAGTACTACCTTAAGCATGAGATAAACAAAAAAACCATTGTCAACCAAGTAAACAACTTTAGGTACAATGAGGTTCTTAGGAAAGCCCTTGAAGGAAAAATAACAAAAAAAGAGTACGACACAATGCCTATGGGACCTATGTATGAGTTGGTTCTAAAAAAACCAGTAACTAAAAAGCGAGAAACCACGGGGAACTTCGTGATACCATGTAGCATAAGTGACATTGATAATATAAATGCCTTAGCTGATCAAGGGTCTGATGCAAACATAATGCCATTATCAGTCTATAATAAGTTGACTAGGGAAAAGCCAGCCAAGACCAATCTTAGACTTTCCTTAGCAAATCACACGTATGTCTACCCCATAGGAGTAGCAGTGGATGTTTTAGTAGAAGTGGCTAATATTTTCTATCCGGTAGACTTCATGGTTATAGACATTGAGGAAGATAGAAATATGCCACTCATTCTAGGAACACCTTTTCTGGCCATTGCCAAAGCAACCATAAAATGCGGTGAGGGCATCATGATACTTAAAAGAGGCAAAGGGTACGCTAGGATACCTCTAGTTCCAAGGTATCCTCTTAAGATCATGGAAAAGATTACGGATGAGAATCCACAAGTCCCTAACAATGTGGTTAGGAAGAAAATGAACGATATGGAGAAAGGGCTTAGAGATTTCATGGTTCAAGGACTACATGCAACATTGTGGAAGCGCGATAAAAAGTTAGGAAATAATCCTACCTCAATACCACAAACACAAAGGAAAGCTAAGGAATTTTTAAAGGGAGAGAAATTACTTTTGTACAAATCACGAATAAGAGCATTAAGAGGTAGAAACAAGCCAAGATGGTTTGGGCCTTATACGGTGAAGGAAACTAATCTAAAAGATAAAACCGTTATCATAATAGACGACGTTGGGAAGGAATCCACGGTGAGCATACAACGTCTACGCCCTTTTGATGAAGGACTAGTAAAGGTAGAAGGTGACGGTAATGAAGTAACGTAGGGGCACGACTTCGAGTCTAGCTACAAGACTCATAAATAAAGAAAAGCACTTCGTGGGAGGCAACCATGCTTAATTGTTTGCTTGTTTGTGTCGTGTATCTTTTATTGATTGTTTATTCTCATGTTTAAATTTGTAAAAATGCTTTATTTTGTCTTTAACCTCGTCTTAATTACATATAAAGGTATTTTACATAAGGGATAAGTGTAGGGAGGATTACACACGTTTTCAAAAGAAACGTGAACATGAGAATTACAATTATTTAAAATATATACATGTGTGTTTGTTTGAGTCAAATGCTTGTATCAAGTCATAATGGATGTTTTGCAGGAAATTTTTCCAGATTTTAAAGATAAAATGTTCGAAATTTTTCCGAGAAAATCGAAGACCGTTTCTGTCGGGATAACTGACGGCGTCAAAGAAGAAGCAGCTTATTACTTTTTTCTCAATTTCTGAGCTACTTATAAATTTTTGGAATTTTCCAGGTCTTAATTTTCCAGAAAATCTGTAAACATCCATTCCACAAGCATTATATCCTAGTTTAGTAGAGTCATATATACATGCATATATATATATATATATATATATATATATATATATATATATATATATATATATATATATATATATATATATATATATATATATATATATATATATATATATATTACGCGAAGGTTTCGTTCATTTTCTTCAAAGTGTGCAGGTTTAATTTATCAAGAAGAAGATACATAAGATGAGAAGGAGCTTTTCATGCAAACATTCTTCTTGAAGAAAGATGTAACCACCACTTCACACGGATCCTACCGAGCTAATCAGGGGAGTACTAGTTTCTTTTGTTTTAATTACCTTCCATTATCATAACTTTGATACTTTCGGGGAACATTGGGGACAATGTTCAGTTTAAGTGTAGGAAGGTAAAATAAAACGGGAACTTTGAAACTATGCTTATCCTTGATTATTTGCTTTGTCCAATTTCATTTGTGTAATAAACCATGAGAGATATCGGTTAGGGTAATTTTGGCACCAAATTTAAAATTTTTCATGACATATAGGAGTGGGCCATTAGTCTTAATAAAACGTCTCATGGATAGGAAATTATAGGACTAGCACAAAAACCCTTTACCACTTAAATTCCACCCAAAATGTGAGGATCGCCCTTAGATTTGTTGGAATTAAAGAATTCATCTATAATGCTTAGAGTGTGAACCGGTAGTATAATAGATTCTAGAACTTGTTTTGTGATGCATCCCGATATCGCTAGTAAGACTACACTTGTGTAGTTAGGAATAACTAAATGATAAGAGGCATTAGGATAACCCTTGTTTGATACCCGTAATATAATTACTTCTTCCACATCGGTTGAGTAATTCCCCCACACCTTTGCGTTGTACACATCTTTAGTACACGATACCCATAGTTAACCCCTCAGAGCCTATCCTTTTCGCAGTTCTCGTGATGTTTCGGTTTTCCAGAATATCAATGAAGAGCATTGTTTACAATCCAACCCCAAATGTACACCCAAATCGCCTTAGCCTACCTTGTATGCACTCACTTTTAGTGAATTATTGTTATCACACTAAACCCTTAGTTCAATTATCTAGTTGCTTGCATAAGTTGCTAAGTCGAGTCATATCCTTTGTACACAGTTTTGGGACGATTGGGACTCATGGGAAAAGTTAAAATTTATGGAATGACGGGAAGGGAACGTTAAATTCAAATTCCCTTTATTTGCATAATAATGTACTCCAAGTGTTTTGATCTTTTCAATTCGGGGTCAAATTAGTGTTAGAGTAATAAAAACTCAAGTGTAGGGATGTGCCTATAAATCCCTATCATTTTGATGTTATCGTAGAGGATGGTAGAGTAAAAGTGTATGGAAAAAAAATCGAAAAAAATAGAAAAAAAAGAGAAAAAGAAAAAAAATAGAGTGTTGAAAAAAAAAAAAAAAAACCATACTGGCTACCATCCTACATCTATCTTTAAATTTATGTTTGTTTATTTCAGTTATCTAGAGTTTAACGCCATTCTTCGCATGCTTGTAACATAAAGATTTTTGACTTGCCACCACTAAATCGCTTATCCCACCAAACCTTTTGTTTCCCTACCGTAAGCCTAACATTACAACCCTTTAAAAGACCTCTTGGATAGTCTTTCCTAGGTGCTTACGCCAAAGTGATGGAGGTTTGATCTAGTGTCAAGCCTATGGTAATCTATGTACTAGGACCGGTTAATGAGTGTTTATCTTCCATTTCCAACTTGTTATATTTTATATACACCCGAGAGATGTGAGTATCCAAACACCCAATGTGAGGTGCTAGTATGTAATTTCCGTGCTTGTTATGACTTTTGCGGGGCTTATATGTGTTGTGGATCGTTCTAAACTAATGCTTCATGACCCCTAATTTATAAATCAGTTGGCTAAAAGCACATTTGCTTGAGGACAAGCAAATACCAAGTGTAGGGATATTTGATAAGGATTTAAAAGGTACCTTTTTGAGGGGTCATTTAAGCCCTTAATTGATCACTTTTGTATCCGTTACTACTTAATTTCGTTCATTTTCACTTTTTAGGTCTTTTAAAGGCAAATTGCTGGAATGACACTTATTCGGACGAAAAGGCGCGAATATACGAAGAAAATGGCCAAAGTCAAGAATCGAGACACTTAGGCTGCTGGAACTGACGGGGACGGTGTCAGGTTCTACTTGTGACGCCGTCGGAACAAGTTTTGTGACGACTCAGTAGCCAAATTGCTTATTTACAAGTGACGACATCAGGTTTTAAAAGAGTAGGCTGTCGCAGCTCAGACAACCTAGATTTGATCCAGACGGCGTCAGAGACTGAAGGAGACGGCGTCACGGGCATAAGGTGACGCCGTCACAAAGCTAACGTGGCCAAGAAGAAACCCTAATGATGGCGACCCGACGGCGTCACAATTAAAGAGTGACGCCGTCTCAGTTTGTAACACTATATATAGAATCCGAATTTTTCAGTTTTTGGTGTGTAGTTTTGTGGAGTAAAAACCTAAACGGAACCAAGGCTGTCTTGTACAGTATTTTAGGGTTCCATACCCTATCTTACATCAAGATACGTGTTTTACTTCATTAATTCAATTATGTCTTCAATTGATTGTGTGTATGCTTGCATGTTCTCCATGTCCGGCTAATTTATTTGTGTGTTTGCTTAGGTAATATGAAACCTAGTTATTGAACATTGATTGGTTGTCAGTTATCTTAATTGTGATTGACCTAGTATTGCGATAGGTCATTCGTTGTGCTATTAATGCTTGATTAATCTTTGTTGAACCTTAGTTTATAATCACCTAGAGTTATTGTAGGCTAAACATCCAAAGAATACCTTAGTGTTAAGTTTATAAATACTAGAGATTTTGTAGTCATTAACCTTTGGTAGCTTCAAAGAGTTAGGGATAAACGCATACCCTACAACCTTAGAAACACAACGCGTTAAGAATAAGGACGTGACAATTCAACCATCAATAGGAGATAACTAGGGAGTAATAAAACCTAAGTAAATACATTCTTAATCATCATACGAGCACACAACAATACACATAGACTACCCCCAGCTTAGTTAATTAGATAATTAGATAAGTAGAGTAATCGGTAGAAATACCAATCCCCAAATCCAAACCCCGAGATTCGTACCTTTCCATTTCCTAAAACATATAAAAAAGATAAAAAATAATCTTCCTCAACCCTAACCTTAGCGTAGTAACTTCTCACTAGCATTCCTATTCCCACAGAGAACGATATCAATACCCGTGGCTTACCCTAATACTACACTACAACGATTAGGTTCACTGCCTAGGGTGTTGAAAAACTTGCTCGACGAAAAGGAAGTTCATTTGACCCCGAACGCGCTGTGTAAGCGTATCAGAGGGTACGTCATCAACAGGTATGCCATGTAAACATGATGTTGTTACCAATCGGTATATGGCATTCAATGGAAAGCTAGTAGGATCCATAGAATCACGGGTTCATCCATGTTAATTGCTTAAGACTTGCTATGAAACTTACAAACACACTATCAAACAGGTTATTGACATTGGGAAAAGTCAAATGTTCCCACAACCCTTCTTCCACCTAAACATCATAAACCAAAGGGTATGCCAAGAAAGAAAAGAACTAGGGCAGGTAACGAAAATGATGATAATGATAAAGATAGTAAGTTGTCACAGGGTAGTAGGAGTGTAGTTTGTGGTGTTTGTGGTAATGTTGCACATAACAAGAATACATGTCTTGAGCAAGGAGGAGTAACTGGAAGTCAAGGCAGTAGATGTCAGTCTCAACAAACAAGTTCATGTTCTCATCCAACTGTTGCATCAAAGAAGAAGACACAAGTTAAAAGTAAGAAGGTTGAACCAAATAAACAAGCTCAAGCTTAAACTAATGCTCAATATCAAAATCATGTAGAACCAACTGGTGGTTAATCTGAAAGTCATGTTAAAGCAACTAGTGGCCAATCTGAAAGCTATGTTCATGAAAATCTAGTTCCATCTAATTCTCAAGTCATAGTCAAGTTCAAGCAAATGTGGGTTAATCTCAATAAGAAAATCAAGTGCATGCTGGTTCTGGTTCAGATGTGACTCAAAACCTATGTGGACTAAGAAGAAGATTTTAGCAGCAAGAATGGCCTCACCATAGGTCATATGTATGAAGTATTTCAAAGATAATGTTTTTCATCTAATATGTATTTCCTAGACAATATTTGCACTCTTTAAACAATGTGTGTTTGTGTACTTTGTAGACTAACAAATTTTATGCATTTGGAAATATATCCATTTGCATTATCTATGAAATCATCTCATGTTAGTCTATTTACGCATCCATTTGCGTTTTGTATGTATGTTAGTTGGATATGTGTTTTGACTTGGAACATGTCAGACTATTTATGGTTGTATTTAACACATTTTATGTACAAGGACAAAACTTATAAAGGAATAGATAATAGTACAACTGTACAAGGACCAAACTAAAAAACGAATAGATAATAGAACAAGTATACAAGGACCAAACTTAGTCAACCAAAGAGTTGTTACTAGTCAACCAAAAAGTAACACCTACATCTTCCTACAGAAGCCTTACTAATTATTATCTATACTTACCATGTACAATCCCAAAAAAAAAAAAAAAAGATATTAAACCCACTAATAAACCATACAAAAACAATGATGATAACAATCCATAAGAAAACACACAATTTCTTCAACCTTCAAACTTTCTCCTTCTTAAGAAGGATGTCAGCTTGGCAGGCTTAGCGAGCAGCCTCGAGCTCGTTAGCCAAGCTTACCGCTCGGTATTTCTTAGCAATAAGGTCGGCTTGGCATTCTTGTAATGCCGCCTCAAGCTGGTGTATGTTCCTCTGCAATAAGGGTATCACAACCCTGGCTCTTGGAGACATGGGTGGATCGTACCACCCTATGAATGAACATGTTGAACGCTAAACGTAAAAACAAAAATTTAGCAACTAAGGATAACCACCATTGTTACTGTACATAAACTTACCACTTAAAATTTACACAAAAAATTAAACCACTATTCTTACTGTTTACAAAGAGCCATTAAGGAGCATGTAACTTACAATTAAACGTAAAAAAAAATTAAATGTCCTAACCTGTCGTGGACAGGCATAGAACTGCCGTCCAGGTTTCACATTTTTCCAACAAGTTCTAACCATAGATGGTCTCGAGCAACTATTCTCATATTTGATGATAAGAAAGGTAAAAATATAAGATTTTTGGAGAGAGAGAAAAGTTTAGGTATGAGTGGTGATAAGAAGGAGGTGACTATTTACAGGGGATAGTTTACACTATAGCTTGTCAGCTGGTAGACGCGATGCATTTACTCAAAGTTAATTATATATGAAGTGACCATAATGCCCTCGAACTAAAGACGAACTAGAAAGTAGATAACGAAGGTTAACCGAGGTATAACGGTAAAAGGGACATTGGGTGACCAAAAACATGGAATAGGGACCTTGCAGGATGAAAGGATGTAAGTTTGTACTTAGCATGATGGTTTTGTACAAGTTCAGGGACGAACGGTGTATTTTACTCCAAAGGAAAACAAAGAGCCAACAAAAAATTTGTTTTGTAATTTTCCTTGTTAAGTTAGGAAACAGGGGATTTTTGTTTTGTGGAGAATTTTTTGGAAATAAAGTGATTTGAACTTGATCTCTGTTTTCTTTGTTTTGTACAAAACATTTTGTGAAAAACATAAATGTTTTCCTCTAACTAAGCACAACCTTATTTTCGGCTTAACTAAACTTTGTGGTATATTGGTAAAATTTAGATACCAAAACATGGTTTGTCGAGTATATCCTTCTGCATTCACTAACACGTATTTCTCATCTATGTCTCATTTTATTTAATAGACTACTATCAACAATGTTACATAATCAGTCTTAAATCCTCTCACGCACATCCATTCTTCCCGAGAATTACATTGTCTTCATTGCCATCTCATTTTGATCATGATGACACTCGCTTCGTCCTTTTTCATGCACATCAAATTTCGACTGGATCAAAATCGAAGATGATGCGAACCAATTGTGAAGTGAGGTTCATGTGATAAAGAAACATGGCTTATTCTCTAGCCCAATAGTTTCTACACTGCGATCGCCTGCGAATTGATTACAAATGGTTCAACAAAACGGCGTGGGCCCAGCAGCATTTGACAAGGATGGACTTCCTTTTCCTATAAAAAATTTAAATTATAAGTTGGACTTTAAACGTACACATTGTGAGTTTCCTATAATTATGTACTTATCGAGTTTCAAATAATTTATGCAAACACATCTTGCTTTCTCACCATGTCATTACAATGAATCATATCTCACAACATCTTGCCCTCTCACCATGTCATTACAATGGATTATATCTCACTACATTAGTATCTTTAACAACCATAACATGTCGGAAGCTTTTATCAATGGTTAACTACAAAGTTCAAATGACCCATAAAGATAATGATGAACACGAATTATGTCCACCATTTTCTACACGAGTTCTGCATCAATGTGTGTATTTGTCAAGTTCTAGTGGTATCTATAGCTGCACAAAAGTACTTTATTTTTTACGCACCAGTTTACAACCAAGAGCTGGTTGTTCACAAGTGAAACATGACCTCTTTTGAGTTTTGGCGCTTATTTAACAATGGGTTTGGAAAGAAGTGAACGTTTTAGGATGTTAAAAATGATGCTCGAGATGTAAGAGTAATTGTTTTTATTTTCATTAATCTGTGTGAATGTCGTGCGAACCCACTTCGAATGTATTGTGGATGTATTGAATTTATGTATACTTGAAAATCGTTTTGTCTTTTTGTAAGCATTACCAATTATTAATATATTGAAATTTTGCTATTTTATTTTCGAATTTATTACGAAGGTGAATAATTGCATACATATTTTTTGTACAAATATGCAATGCACGGGCACAATATTTTTATGTATGTTTTGGATGTATCTTTTGGAGGGGTATGTATGCAACTGCCCTCATTTTTCTTTTGCCAATTTAGGAGTTATGACAAAGCCACGTCGTTTTTAAGGTATGAAATATTTTATATATTTTATATTTATATCATATTTCACATATATCGAGTTTACCTAAAATTATATATATAAGGAATAAAGTCAAAAAACAATCTTTGCATGTAATCTTCTTCATTTCGCTAAAAGAAAGTCTTCTTCATCGGAGTTGAATTAAAAAAGGAGGCACACCTTAGTGTGCCTTATCGCGCATTTTCACACCTCATCTCATGCTACGCCTATAGTCGACGCCAAAGTTTATTTCGTAACGTGAAGGTCACGCTTCGCACTTTAGCAGCGCTACGACGCGCCTTTTAGAACCGTTTCTAAAAGTCACGGGCTAGATATTATTTCTCATTTAAGCAAAACCATTAAAGTAAAATGATAAGATATCACTTTTGGATGAAAGTTCAGAATGGATTTTAGTTTGCGGATGATGTTATTATTTTAAGGGTGAAGGCTGAATATACGTAACAAACTTTATCAAATTAACCCAATATACGTAACATATTTTTTTTATTGTCAATGTACGTAATATACTTTTAAATAATTACCAATGTACGTAATATTGACAGATTACTATTTAAAAAAGTTACAGTTTTGGTCCCCGCTGTTTGCGTTGACTTTCACCGTTAGTCCCTTGATATTTTTTTACTTAGAAAAATTACAGTAATCATCCCTTGACATTTGCGTTGACATCCACTGTTAGTCCCTTAACATTTTAATACACTTTCATCTGTTTTTCTTTACGTTTTTATCCGTCTTTAATCATTTTATCTTGCTTTCGTCCGTTTTTATCCGTTTTCATCCATTTTTATATGTTTTCGTCCATTTTAATACGATTTCATTCGTTTTACTTACGTTTTTATCCACTTTTATACGCTTTTACATAAGAAAAGATAAGAAAAATGGACGAAAGCGTATAAAAACGAATGAAAACATTTAAAAACGGATAAAAACGTAAGAAAACATAAGAAAAACGTATGAAAACATAAGAAAAACGGACGAAAACGTATAAAAACGGATGAAAACATTAAAAAACAGATAAAAACGTAAGAAAAACGAACGAAATCGTATAAAGCGGATGAAATGGATAAAGACAAATAAAACATATAAAACGTAAGAAAAACAACTGAAAGTGTATAAAAACGGATGAAAACGTATAAAATGGACAAAATGGATGAAAACGGATAAAGACGGATAAGAACGGATAAAAATGTAAGAAAACGGAAGGAAGCGTATAAAAACGGATAAAGACGGATAAAAACGTAAAGAAAAACGGACGAAAACGTATTAAAATGTCAAGGGACTAACAGTGGAAGTCAACCGCAAATGTCAAGGGACCATTACTATAATTTTTTTATGTAAAAAAATATCAAAGGCTAACGGTGAAAGTCAACGCAAATGACAGGGACCAAAACTGTAACTTTTTTAAATGGTAATCTGTTAATGTTACGCACATTGATAAGTATTTAAAAGTATATTACGTACATAAATAATAAAAAAAAGTATGTTGCGTATATTGGTAATTTTGATAAAGTTTGTTACGTATATTCAGCTTTCACCCTTGTTTTAATTGGTTGTAACTTTATTATTACAGTTGTTATTTCAATTTTAGTTTGAATATAAACATTTTATAAATGTTTACACTTCCAGTAAAAATGGCAAATTTTAATTTTAATTTCAAATATAAACATTTTACAAACCTTTTCTATTCACAAAATAGTAAATTTCAAATAAATAGTCCTTTAGGTTTGGTTGCGTTGTATAAACAGTCTGAGAAAATTGCAAAAAAGACCCTATGGTTTCCTGCAATGACATAAATAGTTTTGGGTTAAATTTAGAGATTTTTTATGCAATCAAAAGTTATATAAATAGTTTTATTAGTTACTTAACTTTACGAAACCGTTCCTAAGTAAAATTTTGCATAAATGATCTCTGACACTTACCTCATTTACCAAAAAAACATCTTTAACTTCAAAACTATATAATTTGAAGTTAATCAATTTAACATTTATTAGAACTTTAGATTAGAAAGATATTTATTTCTTTTTCAAAAGTAATTTTATATATTTAATAAATAATATAATGTTATCAGTTTGGTACTCATAGTTTAATATTTTATAAGTAAAAGTTAAAATCGATTTAAATGAGATATTAAAATAACGTAAACTATTTTTATGTAAAAATTTGCCCCTGCAACGGAGCGCGGGTAAACAATCCTAGTTATTATTATTATTGCCAGCTAATTACGCATCTGCTCTAAGATTTAATTTAAATAACTAAACTATAATACATAAAGTGAAAAATAAATAAGAAGTGAAAAAACAGAAGTGACAACTGACAAACACAAAATAATCCTTATGGACTGGGCTTTGGCTTTGGGCTAACAATACACATGCATATTTTGGGCCATAAGTTTAGGGGCGAGTGCAAATGTCTAAACCTCAAGGGTTTGTGATACGCCCCGAGCTTTATGTCATATTATATTTATTTAGGATATGTCTTTGTGTCGTATTAAGAAAGTGTCATTGTTTAGATATGTCTTTATGTTTGGCTTGTTTTACAAGCTAGGGTTATTCGGTTATATATACCGAATCATTATTATGAATGAATCAATCAAGTTAAAGATCAATAAATCTCTAGTTCTTCTCTATACTTTCTTAAGGAGCTCGCTGCACGCTAAAAGTGGTGCCTTATCCCGATACAACCCTAGCGGTTCGTATCAATTGGTGCTTTCATTGAGAGCTCTCGTTGAGAGGGCTCACGATTAGGGTTCCAATTTATTAAAAAAAAAAAACATTATTCAGGGGAATTTGTTCACGGCCTTTGTTCATCGTCTTTGTTCATCCGAATACTATTCATCAGATACTGTTTATCGGAGTCTTGTTCATAGCGGTACCATTCATAATTTTTTTTTTGAGTTATTAATCGCTTGAGTATTATTCATGGCATCAGTGGCAGCGATCGGGACGCGGAATACGCACTCTCTAAACTCTTGCAAATGGGTACGGTGGCCGAATATGAGAGTGAGTTTGTG
Source organism: Chrysanthemum makinoi (assembly GCA_910596185.1). Classification (NCBI taxonomy): domain Eukaryota; kingdom Viridiplantae; phylum Streptophyta; class Magnoliopsida; order Asterales; family Asteraceae; genus Chrysanthemum; species Chrysanthemum makinoi. The sequence goes on along the minus strand of OU343221.1, from coordinate 224,970,964 downwards.
GTATTAGCAAATCGAGTAACAGGGATCTCTGAATCTTTACTTACATCGTTTTATATCTCAGGCTTAAACGGCGTTACAAATAGAACTGTTGAGGGCAAGGCCTAGAACTTTAGGAGAAGCCTTTTCCTTAGCACATATAGTCGAGGCTCGTTTTGAGGCAATTGAAGAGAAGGATAAAGAGTATATAATTGAAAAGAAATCAGATACCATTCCATCGTTACAAAGTGAATTCGCTTCACCTGAGATTAAAAGGTCGTTAGATGCTGATGAATATATTGGTGTTGATGTGGTTAATAACGCGATAGATGGTGTTTTTGATATTGATGGGAGTAATGAAGTTCATAACAAGTTTGAAGAATTTTCAGAACATAAGAAAAGTATGAAAGAGATTGTGTGGAAATGGATATCGGACTCTCAATCGGCATATTCTTCGTATCACCTTGAGGGCAAGGTGATTTTTGAAGGAGTGGGGAGTGTTACGGCATGGGTAGCGGAAGGCGAAAGAATGGTGTTGTGTTATGTCCAAGGTAGTGGAAGGCGGAAGAGGAAAAAGGTATTGGTTGCGGTAGCGGAAGGCAGGAGAACTATGGGAGTGGAAGATAGGACTAGGATTAGGATTAGGATATGGGATCCCGGAATCAAGAGAAATTTTTCAAGACCACACCTTGAGGACAAGGTGATTTCGAAGGAGTGGGGAATGATACGCCCCGAGCTTTATGTCATATTATATTTATTTAGGATATGTCTTTGTGTCGTATTAAGAAAGTGTCATTGTTTAGATATGTCTTTATGTTTGGCTTGTTTTACAAGCTAGGGTTATTCGGTTATATATACCGAATCATTATTATGAATGAATCAATCAAGTTAAAGATCAATAAATCTCTAGTTCTTCTCTCTACTTTCTTAAGGAGCTCGCACACGCTAAAAGTGGTGCCTTATCCCGATACAACCCCTAGCCGGGTCGTATCAGTTTGGATGAAAGTTTGCAATCATTCTTTTCAGTTAGCTTCAGAATAAACACACATGATTTAAAGTATGTTTAAAATCTTAAAAAGTGTGTGAAGAACTGAAGACAGCTCAAATGCTGGTCTCAGGTGACCATTTTTGGTAAGAAAAATTACTATCAATAGTTTACACCTTCATTTTTTCTTTATAGAATGACAAAAAAAGGAGAATAAATTTGTAGAGATGCTTGAACTTGGATAAAAGTTCCTCCTGAGACGAGGCTGGCCACGAAATAATGCTTATCAAATTATCATTTTTTATCTTAATGAATCGGTGTTAAACGGCCTTTTGAAGCAAGCTATCCTCCTGAAGAATAATGCATACGGGTGTCTTTCCAATACCATCAGCCTGGGCTTGTATCACTTCCTTCATCAACGAGCTAAACTCCTCGAGCTTGAGTGTACCTTTCTTTCCGGTATCAAACTTCTCAAAGATTGCATCATATAGATTATCTACCTCTTCTTTGGATTGCAACATCAATTCTACCGAAGCCAAATCAGTAGCCTCATTCCGGAGTTCATCACGCGACAAAACTCCATCTGTATTCACATCTAACGTGTTAAATCTCTCCTCGATGCATTTTCCAAAAGCATCAGAATCCTTGAGAAAATTTTCCACCATCGGGCCATCGATAAATACAACACTCATATTTGCAAATATTTAAAATGGTTTATTATAATTTTTGTAAATAAGTTGTTAGGTTTTGAGAATTAATTTATAGACATGAAATAAGTTCCACAATTGAAGGACTTCCTTTAAAATGCTTGAAAGCCCATAATTTTAGATCTCCAATGGGTCTAAAGTTCGTATGGTTCTATTAAACATTTGGCATCTCCCTTTGCCAATAATATAGTTGCCTAGCTCCTTACTACCCATCTATAAAAAACGCCATTTATATTTTGACTATCTTCATAATCTTTTAAGCTTGGTTATTACTTTTTATATGTGACTAACTAATCAACAATTTCATAACATGATATTGTAAAGGCCACTGATAATTGTTGGAGATGTATGTTTGGGGACCGTAACTTTGCTACTTGCTATAACTAGAGATGTAGTTGTTGATGGAGACTGAGCGGAAGATTAAAAATTGATAATGTTTACATAAGCTACATGAAATAGCATTTGATTTTTAAAAGTATGGAACATTTTTTTTCTAAAATTTCTGATAAGTTCTCTTTGTTAAAAGAAACAACGTTTGATTTTAAAAGATTATCTTTCTATACATAGGCACTTTGATATACTTTTGACAATTTTTTTCTTCATGTTTTTCACGTTTCTTTTAAAGTTTTTTTTGTTTTTTTGCGTTACTGAAATTTGCATGAAAAAATCATATATGATTTAACACTAATTTGAATGCCATATGTGATATTAGTGTTAAATCATATATGATATGTATATTATATGTGATTTATCATATATGATTTAACACTAGTATCACATATGATATTGCATATCATATGTGATTTAACATTAATATCACATGTGATCTTCAAATTAGTGTTAAATCATATATGATATTTCATGCAAATTCTAGTTTCGAAGAAAAACGAAAAAAATAAGACGAAAAAACGGGAAAAAAAAGTTTTTTTTTTCTTTTTTCGAAAATATATCAAAGTGCCCGTCTATAAAAAGATAATTAAATACTCGTCGTGATGGTGTAATTATTTTTGCTTAACGATTAACTGTTTAAGAGATATTTAAATTATAAAAAATATGTAAAATAATAAAATGTTTTCATCTCAGTCATTGATTTCTTTTTAGATAAATGGTGGAGACGAGTCCTAAGAAAAAATTTGGTATATAAAATAACTCTGATATTCATAACATGTGCGAAACATGCTCACAAATGATACGCAATTGGACAACACTAAAGAACATGTCAACATCTTAGACAAAATGCATATCGGAAAACAATTCATATACTAGCTTTGGCTTAGTAGTTGAGGAAAGCATGCAAATATAGATTTGTTATATTAGCTTAATAAACCATCGCACGTTCTTTTTACCCAGATGTAATTTTATTTTAGTTCTTCGCTAGTGTTTTAAAGAAGGATGCCTTTAATAAAGGGGTTGTGAACTTGTGATCATATAAAAAGAGGGATAAAAATGAAAGTATAGAAAGAAATATTGTCCATTCTGTCCATCCAAACCCATCGAACGGTCAGGAAGAAATTGCCCACTCTCGGACGCGTGTAATCCAAATAAAAGGGCTAAAATTGTAAAATCACAACTCAAAACGTCTAAAAGTTCCCTTCACTATCATTTTTCTTAATTTCATTTGATAATTTCGCTCTCAAAACTCTTTCTAAAAATTGGGGATTCATCTGGGTTTCTTCGGGTAAAATTTTGGTTTATCGCGGTTATATAACGGTTTCTTTGCGGTTATATCACCATTTTATTTCAAAGCTGAAAACAACAAAATATATTTTAAAAAGATGAATCCAAATTGTAAGTTCATCATTTATGTTTAGTTTTGAGTTTATTTAGTTTATGCATGCATAATATGAGTTTAACTAAAAAAAAAATTGATTTTTTAAAACCTACAAGAAAAAGTAATAGCTTTAACCAGACCAACAAATGCAAATAATGAATCTGAAGAAATAGATTTGACTGTAAAGGAAAAAAAATAAAGCAAAACAAGTAGAGTTAATGCGTTAATTCATCATTTAGGGTTAAACAATTAGTTTATTGTATTTTATTCATGTATAATATAATTTTAACTATATTTTAAAATACATCTTTAGAAACTAGAAGCAGAAGAAGTAGCAGAGTAAATGAGCCTGTAAGTATTGTTGCTACGAAAAGAAGAACAAAGAAAAATGCAGGATGTCCGTCGCTTAAAGGTATAAATGTTGTTTAGGACATGTTGAATAATTTTACTTCACGTTCATCAGTATTTTCGTTCTTAAAAACAATTTATCAGGAGCATTGCTAAATCTTCCTAAATCATCCTCCTATCCTCTTACCGACACAATTTTACAACATCTGCCATGCACTAATTCTCTCTATTAGAGCACATGGTATCATAACACAAACCAAAAAAAAAAAAAAAATAAAAAAAAAAAAAAACAACTTTTTCCGTGTCACATCAGCGCCACATCACCATCTTCACTTTAACACCAACGCCACAAAATTCAGTAGGTATCATAACACAAGCCAACATCAACAAACAACAATTTTTTGAAACCTACCATTTTATTTTATTTTTATTTTTCAAATAAATTAAATTTTATTAATTCAAATTAAAATGCAAATTACATTTTTAAAAAATAGTTACAAACTTAAAATTATAAAAAAGTAAAGAAAAAACTAAACTTATTAAACTTTAAAAAAGAAAAAAAAACAAGGTTAGTTATAAAAACAAAACAAATACAAAGGGGATGATATGTAATTATAGGAAAAATAAAAAAAATAGTCTTTGTCTTCTTCATTGGCTACACCACACCAGTTCTACCATTTTTCTTTTCTTCTTCCTCGCAAGATATCACTTGTGATATTTTAAATATCACAGAATATCACTTGTGATATTCATAATATCACTTGTGATCAGAATATTACTTGTGATTTTGAGAAACGTATGAAAACGTATCAAAAAAGCTGAAAACATATAAAAATAGACGAAAACGTATGAAAACGGAAGAAAACGTAAGAAAATGGACGAATACGTATGAAAATGGACGAACACGTATGAAAACGTAAAAACACGTATGAAAACGGATGAAAATGGACGACAACGTATGAAAAATGGACATAAACGTAAGAAAATGGACGAAAACGTACGAAAACAGACGAAACGGTAAGAAAACGGACGGAAACGTAAAAAACGGACGAAAATGTATGAAAACATATGAAAACAGACGAAAACGTATGAAAGCGAAGAAAAAAAACGTAAATTAAAAAAATGTAAGTATAAAAAAAGACCAAAAAAAATTTGTCGAAAGTATATGAAAGTGCCCCTCTATTTAAAGATAATTAAATGCTCGTCACGGCGATTTAATTTTTGTAGGTTAACGGTTTACGGTTTTTGAGATATGTAATATTTTAAAAAGAAAGGTGAAAGTGATTTTTAACTAAAAAAAAGTGGTCCAAAATTTCACTTTAGGTCCCTCCATTTTTTTTTCCTTAAATCTTGTCTCTTAGGGGTGACAGTCATGCCACCATTCCTAATCCATAGCTAATCATCTACCAATAATATCCTTCCATCTCATCTCATACCTAACCATAGATTTTTAGTGGCAACCATGCCTAACCCCACGCCAATTATATTTTGAGCCGTTCAACGGCTATTTTTTCTTGTCCCTCTCCCACACCAATTCGGGGAACTATACCGATTTCATCTACACCCACACCATACCGATTTGGTGGCATTGGTGTTACCGATCGGTATCAACCAAACCGAAGCCCACCCCGAACCCATTGTCAGTCCCCTTAGGTCTAATGGTTTGTATCGTCCAAATCTGTCCCTCAGTTTCTTTGTTTTTTCTTTTCCTCAAAATAACTCGCGTCTACATTTTGTATAATGTACTTAAAAGAAATGTGATCCTTATAAATAAGGCTAATTACTCAGAAATGTAGCTTAATTGTCACATTTTATAGTTTTGTATAACATCTATTTTTTCCTAAAATCTATTTAACATACTTTTGAATTTAATATTGTTAATACAAATAATGTCAAAAACGTTATTTGTATTTTTCGACTTCTGTACGTTTTGATAATCACAAAATGTAAAAACTCGTTATGTAAAAATATTTCATCACTAAAAAACAAAAAGAAGAGCGTATGTTAGAGACAGACCTTTAAATAGGGGACGGTCCCTTATATATAAGGGACCGTCCATGTTTAAAGGATCGTTCCCCGCTCCTCCTGCAACCTATAAATACTGCACTATTTTCACATATAATTCTTACCTCTTGAGCACTAAAATTTTCTGTCTTCTTAAATCTTTCTAATCCTTTTTCTTTGATCATATTAATTTGTTGTAATTTGTTTATAAGTGATCACGTTCATCCTCCATCAAAGTGCAAAGAGAAGAATGCTCGTATTTATCAAGAAATGAAGTGTTACAGAATAGGCATCTTATACATAACCTTAGTTATGATTTTCTTCTTGATCTAAATTCTCCATCCTTGTATATTGGTCGATCCGAATTATGCGTAAGTAATGAATAATTGTGTAAGTGAAGATCCGGACGAGGTGTAAGTCCGTAAGGTGTTGTGTGTAGATCCGAACAAGGTGTAAGTCCGTAAGGTGTTGTGTGTAGATCTGGACGGTGTGTAAGTCCGGGTAGTGTTGTGTAGATTGGTTCTAACTAGGATTAGAACTCGACATTACGCTTAGTGTCGGAAATTGGTGTAAGCAAAAGTGTATGGTTTTCGCATAAAGGGAGCTTCTTGGCATAATGTTTGTGAACTCTGGACTGTGTGACTCGGGGAGTAGAGTAGGGCGAAGATAGAGCTTTGTAACCGAACCACTATAAATCTCTGCGTATCGGTTTGATCGTTCATTCTCCTTACCCTATTTACTTTGTCACTTTATTATTGATAGTCATTTATATTTATTGTGTTCATATTGTTGATTCATATTACATAACTTCGAATCTAAAAGATTTTCAAAAAGAACAAAGTTTTAAAACGTAACTTAAATGGTGGAACTATTCAACCCCCTCCCCCCGCTCAGTTCTAGTTTCTACAATTGGCATCAGAGACAGGTTACTCAATATTTTTTAAAGTATATTGTATTTTAAAAACTTGAATCGATAAATGGATTTCGACAAATATCAAGAAGGACAATCTATGCAAAGTCCATCACTTTTCGAAGCTGATTGCTTCATTTATTGGAAAACTAGATTCAAAACTTATGTGAAATCAAAAGTTCTTGATATTTGGCATGTTATTACTAAGGGTGACTTTAAACCTATTGAACAAAATCTAGAAACTAAAAGGGATGAAGTAGTTCCCTATGAAAACAAAGTGATAATCTTAAAAAGAAATTAGCAAAAAATGATGAAGCAAAAATGGTTATTTATAATTATTTACCTAAAAAGGACCTTCAAAGATATTTTATGTGTAACACGGCTAAGAAAATTTGGAAAACTTTGCTATTCACTTATCAAGGTAATAATCAAGTCAAAGATAACAAAATCGATCTTCTTGTTCAACAATATGAACAAGTCATCATTCCTGAAGACGAATATGTAGATAGTGCCTTTTCAAGATTTAATACTATCATTAATAGTCTAAAAGCCCTTGATGAGGGCATTTCTGTCAAGAGTTGTGTCAGAAAATTTCTTAGGGCCTTACATCCAAAATGGAGAGCAAAGGTCACAGCGATAGAAGAATCCAAAGGCTTAGCTTCACTGTCGCTTGATGAACTCATCGGGAACCTTAATGTTCACGAGAAAATCATTAAGAATGATTCCGAAATAGTCAAAAGCAAAGTAGAAAGGAGATATTTTGCTCTAAAAGCTAAAAAGGAATCTAGTGATAATGAAAGATCAAGTTCGGAAAGTGAAGACGAAGAATATGCCATGGCTGTTAAAGACTTCAAGAAGTTCTTTAAACGAAGAGGCAGATACGTTAAACATTCGCGAGATGAAAAGAAGATGTCTCAAAAGAATCGAGATGATAAATATGTAAAGGCGAGAGAAGTTGTTTTAGATGTGGTGATCCAAGATATCTCGTAGGAGAATGTCCTTAACAACCAAGAGAAAAGAACCAAAAGGCATACATCAGAGGTGCTTGGATCGATAGCGACGAAGAAATCAATGGCAAGATTAAAGACGAAACATGTCTAATGGCAGGAACTTTAAAATAAGCACCTTTTGAAACCGAACACTATACGGATGACACATCCTCTTTAGATTCGCTTGAATTAGATAATGAGTATGATCGTCTTTGCAAAATTAATCAAAAGATAATAATAAAAAATAAATCTCTTAAATATATTAAATCTAAACTAGAGAAAGAAAATTTTGAATTAAAAGATAAAGTATCTAGATTCAAGAAAGGCAAAGAAATTGATCTCGAGTGTAAATCGTGTCAAAACCTTAAAATAAAAAAATGAGGGACTCAAAGAGGAAGCCTCAAAGCTAACTAAATTTGAAAAGAGAACTCATTCTCTTAAAGAAATGTTAATCTCTCAAAAACTCTCCAGTGATAAAACGGGTCTAGGCTAGTCATGGTCCAACCAATATTATAAATATCAGAACATTAACTCTTGACAAATGTTCTCATGAACTCCCTTTGTTGTGCTTGAGTCATAGGTTTATCCCTCTTTGCTTTGGCCTTCCTCTCAGCATCAGCTCTCTTTCTTTGGTTATCCAATTCAACCATCCTTATAGCATAATCATCTTTATTAAAAGCATCTCCTAAAATTGTCTGAGCAAGAGATGTATTTGATGTAAACTGCTCCAGAATGTTATTCCAATGTGCTTTAGTAAAATGTAGAGAGGCATCATCTAGCTCTCTTTGTCTCTGAGGAGGTAAGGTTGAGAGAACTGGTTGATTGAGCTTTTCAAAATCTGCATTCAACTCTGCTTGCACCTGTTGTGCCAATTCTTTATCCTTCCTTTCAACTTCTAGACGTTTGAGAAGTCTAGCTTGTTCAGCTTTTGCTTGGTCAGATTCAAGATCCTCTTCTACCATGGGTGCTTTACCCTTATCCAGATGTTTAGAAGAAACAATTGTAGTATCAGCAGGATCAGATGTTAGACCAGTGGTAACATCAGGAGGAAGCTCAGTAGAAGCATTATCAATAGAAACATGTATGCTACCAACAACAACATCACCCTTGGTAGCAACATCATCCTTGGTAACAGGAATGGTGTCACTAGTAGCAGCAACCACATAACTATCAGCAGCAACATGCGACTGAACCTTTTCAAAGACTAGTACCTCTGAATGCATCTTTGTCCTTCTCCTTTTGAAAACTTGGAACTTGGGAGTGAGAACAGGTTCATCATCAGGCATAGAAACATCAGCTTCCTCTGTGGTGGCATTAGCTAATGAGGCATTAGCCAACACATGAAGTGCATCAAAAGAAAAATCATCCTTGTTCCCAGCCTGTTCATCATCAGAATCAGAAATCACTCCCTGGCTTTTCTTCTCCTTTAATTGAGTTTCCAGATGAGTAACCTCCCAAGTAGTTGAAGTACAGCTCCACCAAGAGTCCTTTTGGTATCCTTGAGCTTTGCTTCCAAATCATCAACCTTTTGCACATACCTGGCAAGCAATTTGGACATATTCATGAGAGCATCAGAATCCTCAGCTCCACCATCAGGTTGACCGGATGTATTGGGAGCTTTATTGGACCTGGTAGGAGAAGCATAAAAATCTGCACCAATGTTGGTGTCATGAACAAAAGTCTGCCTAGGAAGACTCAAGGGTGACTCAAGAGGTTGGTCAAAAGAAGTAAACTCTGGTTCAACAGGTATATGGACCTGTGCACCAGGAGAATAGACTAGCTCAACAGAAGCAATAGGCATAGGGGATGGTGGTGTGGGAGGTCTAGGGGATGGTGGTAGCTGGACATCAGGAGCAACTGATGCACTTGCATCCGAAGATCCAATATCAGCTTGAACTGATGCATTGGCACCAGCAGCATCAGGGATAGGTGGCAAATTACCACCAGCAGCATTAGCTGCACCAGCATCCGCATTGCCATTGGGCAACATAGCAGGCGTTAAAGGTTTATGTTCCCCAGCAAAATTGGTCCTCATGGTAGCAAATAATTTAGCAGTTAGCTTTCCCATGGGTCTAGGTGTATGGTCAGAGGTCTCAATGCCTAAAATCATTTGTAAGAACCTGGGATACATCAGAAATTTATGTTTGGTATCCTTAACAATCTTAAGCATTTCCTCAAAAATATACCTAGAAAAATTATAAACTCTACCCTGAGAGAGACAAATAAAGCCACAGGCAATAGAACTTGAGAATTGATCCTAACCACCTGTCTTGGGACTGATGCACTGAAGGAGGGTGTGAACCAGAAACCTCCATTTAGGACAAAATTTTTTCTTGTACCAGATAAATTTGCCCTCAGTTGGGTAGCCAAGATTGGCCAAACAAGTAAGAATCTCCTGCTTGTCATTCTCAAACACTCCACCTTCATCATCCAATTGAAGTTGAGTCCTTATAGAGGACTCCGTGATCACATATTCCCTACCATCAATAGTGGCCACAATCTCTTTGGGTTGACACTCAAGAGATCTTTCGAAGGATGTGGCCTAGAATTTCCTGACTAACGAGTCATAAACTGGAAGGGCAATGTGTCAGAGCATACCTGAGCCTGGAACGTTGCAAGAAATCAATCATTGGATCAAAAAACCCACTTCCTTTAGTTTTCCCTAAGAATGCTACTTTGTTGTAATCGCCTTTGAAACTGAGAGTCGCCATTGCAAAGATTTAGGGATTGGATTGTGATAATGAGGAGTTATGAAATGGGTTTGGATGATTGACGAGATGGAATTGGTTATTTTTGGGCGTGGGATATATACGTTAGGTTATTTAAAGTAGTTACCCAAGTTAGAAACTTAATTGGCAAGTATCTCGGAAAGAATCTTTGACCAATTTTGACTTCAATTTTATCCCAAAATAAAATACCCAATTCCGCACTACCAGCAGAAACAACAACCCATTAGCAGGAAAGACAGTCAACCAGTAGGAATGAAAGTTGCTTTTGACTGAGCAAATCCTCTATAAAATTCATCTTATGGTCAACCCCCTTTTGTAAAATATCTTAATTATTTACTCCTCCACCAACTTAAACATTACTTGCATTAATTCGTCTGGTGGATACATTAGTGTTGACTTTATCTATAAAAGGGGCTTCCAACCAAACTCATCACATACCCTTCAATCTCTCGATTACCTACAACCCTCCAAAAGAAGTAACATTACAATGAGCAATCCTGACGTTATTGAAATTTCATCTGATTCATCATCGATTTCATCCTCCAACGATGAATTGAGGAAGTACTTTCCTCCTCTTCACAACACATTAACCTGGATAAACCCAACTCCAACACCAACAGCTGGGGGTGTTCCTTCTGATCAACTGCCTACACCTCCACCATATGTGGATGACACAAGCTCGAATTATGAGTTGAGCTCCATGCCCAGCTATGTCTCCTGCTATGATGACACTGATGATGAGGAAGCAGTAGGGACATCTAAAGCTTTGGTGGTAGCTAGCTCTGCACAAAGGCCAACTCCCCCCAACCCAACACCAGAGAAGAGGGAACAGGTGCTTGACCTTCCCAGTCGTCATGCTTGGGGAGAGGGGAAATTAAAGCATGGCTGACGTCAGTGGAAAAGGGAAGAGGGCTATGGGCTAGATGGTGTAGGTGTTTGAATTTTGATGTGTTGATGTAGTGAAATATTCTTTTGTAATGCTGCATCCTTGAATGCAACCTTTAATGATTAGACTTTCACTTTTTCTTTTCATTCATTTGCTACTTATTGTTTGTGTTTGACTTTAATATCTGCAAAATTGTTAGTTGAGAACGAATACACAATATACAAAATTATACAACATGTACAACACTAATCCTCCCCTTAAACAATAAGCCTCCCCTTAGGCTTATTCCTCCCCTCAAACAGAACAATCAGGGATTGATCATCCTAATATGGACTACTAAGTATTGAAACCTAGGGCCATCAAAAGCTTTAGTTAACAAATCAGCCACATTTTCATCAGTATGAATTTTAAGCACTTGTATAAGATTTTTTTCATTTTCATCTCTAATAAAGTGGTGCCTAATTTCTATATGCTTTGTTCTTTGATGAAAAACTGGGTTTTTAACAATGCAAATGGTACTTTTGTTATCAATAAAGATTTTTGTGTTCATAAAATTGAACCCATAGTCTAGTAGCTGATTCTGAATCCAGAGTACCTGACCACAACAACTAGCAGCAACAACATACTCTGCTTCAGTGGAGGATGTAGCCATAATGGTCTATTTCTTGCATTGCTAAGAGATCAATCTCCTACCAGTAACTGACAACCACCAGTAGTAGACTTTCTATCAAGATTAGCACTAGCATAATCACTATCACTGTAGGCTTCCAACACAAAAGGATAATCTCTAGGATACCAAAGACCCAACTTAGGTTGGCCTTTGATATATTTAAAGATTTTCTTGACTGCATTCAAGTGGGAAGTCAATGGTGTAACTTGATGCCTTGAACAAGCACTGACTGCAAATATAATATCAGGTCTTGAAGCTGTCAAATACATAAGAGAACCTATCATTGATCTGTAGAGGTGAACATTAACAGCATCATCTGGTTCATTATTGGATTTTGGCTTTGGAGCTTCATATGGAGTAGTTGCAGTCCTCACACTTTCCAAATCAAACTTCCTGAGGATGTCTTGCACATACTTTTCTTAGCTGATAAAAATACCATCTGGGTTTTGCTTGACTTGTAGGCCCAAGAAGAATGTAAGCTCAACCATGGCACTCATCTCAAACTCACACTTCATCAATTCTTCAAATTCCCTGCACCAAGCCTCCTTAATGGAGCCAAAGATAATATCATCCACATAAACTTGGACTAAGATGATATCACTTGAGTTTTTCTTGATGAAAAGTGTCTTATCTATATCACCTCTTCTGTAGCCATGTTTCAGCATAAATGAAGACAATCTAGCATACCATGCTCTTGGTGCTTGATGAAGCCCAAAGAGTGCTTTAACAACTTTGTAAACCAAATTAGGATTCTGTGGGTCCACAAAACCCTTGGGTTGAGTCACATAAACCTCTTTTTCAATCTCTCCATAAAGAAAGGCACTTTTTACATCCATCTGATAAACCATGAACCCCATATATGAGGCAAAGGCTAAGAAGAGTCTAATAGCTTCAACTCTTGCCACTGGAGCAAACACTTCATCATAATCAATACCTTCTTCTTGCCTGTGACCTTGAGCTACCAATCTTGCTTTATTTCTTACCATAATTCCCCTTGCATCCCTTTTGCACTTTAGGATCCATTTTGTCCTAATTGCAGATTTTTCATTAGGCAATGGCACAAGTTTCCATACATTTTGATTTAGGAATTGTTGCATTTATTTTTGCATAGCAGCAACCTAATCTAAATCTGCAAGAGCTTGTGCTACACTGGTTGGTTCAACTTGAGACAGGAAACAAGCAAAGAGACAATGATGATAGTCTATGTGATTATTCCTTTGTTGATCCTGAATGTAACAAACAAATGCAGTTTCACCAAACTTTGTCTTCTTCACCTTATTTCTTGTCTGAACAGATGAAGTAGCATCACCAATAATCAAGGATTGTGGATGAACAATGTTTATCCTTTTAGTAGCAAGAGGACTAACATCAAATGAAGTTGGTAGGTTATTGATAGTAGGTCCAAAGTCATCATCATATGAAAAGGAGCTGAAGATGCCTGTTCTTGATTGATGATGAATACCTTCCAGCTCAGAACTTGAAGATTGAGAATTCCTAAGATCAGATGGACTTAGAAATCGTGTGGGAGGTTCATTGAAACCCAATGAGTCAACAGATGGAGTAGAAGTGGGAACAGTAGGAACAACATCACCACAAGGAGAAAGGGAAACACTACCAGCAGAATTGGCAGCATCAGCAGAATCAGTACCAGTAGGAACTGGAACACTACCAGCAAAAACATAACCACTACCAGCAGCTTCAATGTTCCTGCGGGCTTCAATAGCTGCTTGTCTCAATAGTTCCTCTGTGTCTTTGGAGAATTCAAAACCAAACTTTTTAGCTGCTTCCTTTGCTTCATGCTCTTGTCTTTGAAGTTTAGCAAGGTCTTCTGCATAGCTTGAATCACTTTCAGACACACCAGAAGAGTCTTTAAGCTCAGTACCTGAAAAGTGGTTAGTAGGAAAAGAAGGAACAACAATAAGTTGTTCATCACACTCTGAGTCTGAATCATCATCTGAGGTACCTGCAATGTTAGTTTGTGAATCTTGTGTACCTGCAGATTGATTAGCTTTGAAACGAGTATAGCCTAGGTGATCAGTTAAATAGTCAAGGTCAAAATACCATTCATGACCTGCCCCCTGAACATTATGTTTATCCTCAAGAAATCTCAGATTGAGAGTTTCTTCTATCCTTTTCGCAGATAAATTATAAACCCTATAAGCCTTACTATGAGCAGAATAACCAACAATATACCCCTCATCAGCTTTCCTTTCAAATTTACCCAAGTGATCACTGGTATTTAGAATGGTCACATGACATCTAAAAGGTTTAAAGTAGCTAATGGTAGGAACCTTCCCAGACAAAAGTTCATAAGGTGTTTTGTTGTGAGGTCTAGTAATCAATACCCTGTTCAAAACATAACAAGCAGTGCTAACTGCTTCATTCCAAAACATGGTAGGTAACTTAGAGTCAGCAACCATAGATCTTGCTGCTTTTATAAGGGTTATATTCTTTCTTTCAGCAACCCCATTTTGTTGTGGGGTCCTGGCATTGCTATAGTCCATTTTAATCCCCTTAGACCCACAAAGTACTATTAATTTTGCATTTTTAAACTCTGTCCCATTGTCACACCTTATATCTTTAACCTTTTTATTTAGTTGGTTTTCAATAAGGGCAATAAAGTCTTTAAGAACCTGAAAAGTTTCATCCTTAGATCCCAAAAAGAATACCCAATAAAACCTGCTATAGTCATCAGTAACCACCAGGAAAAAGTACTTGTGATCAATACTTCTAATAGAAGTAGGACCAAAAAGATCCATATGAAGTAACTGAAGAGGTTCTGAAATGGTGCTCACTGCAGTAATGGCCTTGTAAGAAGCTTTTTGTTGCTTTCCTTTATTGCAGGCAACACAGTTATGCTCATTAGTGAAGACTTTGGAAGGAAGCCCTTGGACCAATCCATGTTTTGCTAGCTTGTTGATGGTTTTGAAATTTACATGTGCCATACTTCTATGCCATTTGTGAGATTCATCCAAGGATGCTTTTTCCACCAAACAAGCTAGATCTCCTTCAGGCTGGACATCATTCAAAATGAAGGTGTAGAGATTGTGTCTTCTTGGAACTCTAAGCACAACCTGACTTTCATCACGTAACTTGAAGTCTTTAGAAAGCACAAGACAATCATTCACAGTGAAGAGAACACTGTTCTTCTTGTCACAGATTTGTGAAACAGAGAATAGGTTGAAATGTTTAAGCTCTTTCACATAATAGACGTTTTCAAAATCCATCCTGGAAGTCCTAATGGTTCCTTTCCCAGTTATCTTGCCATCTCCTCCTCTAAAAGTAACAGTGCCTCCATGAATGGTTACAAAATCATGCAACCTTTCTTTGTTCCCAGTCATACTTCTAGAACATCCACTGTCTACTATACCCAAATCTTTATTTGAATGAGGATTATCCTACAATAAAAGAAATACATAACAACATTAGTATCTATGGGAGACCCAAGTCATGACTGACTTGGGCCTGCCTTGTGGATCAAAAAGATTTAAACTGTTAATATAAATAAACCGTAAAAACGTTTATTAATATTTAGCGGTCTCTTTGTGTTTTGTTGATAACAAATATAATGTTATCATAAGTAAAATTATAATGATACATGTTATTTTTGTAAAGCATTTATATATAGTCATTTAATACAAATTGTTGTAATAAATCATTTGTTGTAATAGTTTATTAGGATGGGTAAAAACCACAACCCATGGAGCATATCCATAACCCATGGTATTGACCCATATCCATTTGACTAGATGCATTGCATCTATTAGATACATTGTATCTAATGAAATACTCATGGACCAACCCATGACACATGACCCATAACCAAAAAACCCTTGGGCAAAGAGGAGCGTCCCACGGATCCCTGGAGTTACACTAGACGGATCCCTTAAGGGAGGGATCCATGGGATCCATGCAACAGTGGAAAGTTTTTGCCTATAAATAGAGAGCCATTTCTTCATTTCTCTTCACCCCTCTTCTTACTAACTCTCTCATATATTCTTACACTCTTCTAACAAAAGATCACTTGATCTAGAGAGTTTTTCTTCTTTCTTCTATTGGGATTCTCATATAGGTCCTTCTCTAAGGCGAGATCACGAGCTTTCTACAAGTCATCCAAGCAAGGGGTCCTTGATTGATTAGTTCCTCCACAAGATTTATGTAGCAAAGATCTTGTGCTTGATATTTCACATATTTGTTGTGTAATAGTCATGTTGGTTTGGTCATCCGTTTTACAGACTCGGTATTTAGCTTTGTACCGGAAAAAGGTGTAAGCAACGTTGTGAAGGCTTCTCCGCCAAGTTGAAGGAGTTTGTTTACATAGTGCTTGAACTCTCGAGTAGGTGACTCGGGGAGTGGAGTAGGGCAAGGAAGGTGTCCTTGTAGCCGAACCACTATAAATCGGTTGTGTCATTTCTTTCCCTTTACTTTCTTTACTTGCATTACTCTTAGATCTATACTTCATCTTCATCCATACGATTTCACATAACATCGAATCTAAAGTTTTTAGAAACTAACTTAAAATCGGCGAAACTATTCAACCCCCCGCCTTCTAGTTTTCCACAATTGGCATCAAGAGCTAAGTTTATAAAAGTTTTAAAGTAAACTGTATTTTAAAAACTTTTCGATCACTATGGGTTTTGAAAATTACAAGGAAGGGCAATCCATGCAACGACCTCCACTACTTGAAACTAATGGTTTTATATATTTGAAAAATAGATTCGATACATATGTGAAGACTAAAGATATTGATCTTTGGTACATCATTGTTGAAGGCGATTTTGAAGCCACTGCAAAAGATGAAAATGGAATTTTAGTTAACGTACCTCATGATAAACTCACCGATGAAATTAAGAAAAAGCTTTCCAAAAATAGTGAAGCTAAAATGGTTTTATATAATGCTTTACCCAAAAAGGAATTCAAAAGAATCTCCATGCTTAAAACTTCTAAAGAAATTTGTAATTCTTTAGTTGTAACTCATCAAGGTAATCAACAAGTGAAAAACAATAAAATAGATTTATTTGTTCAACAATATGAACAATTTTCAATATCGGATGAGGAAACTATAGATCATTCTTTTGCTAACTTTAATACTATAATTACATTTTTACAAGCACTGGATGAATCTTTCTCTATCCGTAACCATGTTAGGAAATATCTAAGGGTACCTCCATCAAAGTGGAGATCTAAGGTGACGGCAATCGAAGAATCAAAAGATTTGACAATCCTCACCCTTGATGAACTCATAGGCAACTTAAAGGTCTATGAGCTTGTCCTTGCTAAAGATTCTGAAGCCTCAAAGGTGAAAGAGAAGCACAAATCTCTTGCCCTAAAAGCCAAGAAGGTCTCAAGCGATGAAGAGGACTCCTCTTCGGATAGTGATGACGAAGAGTATGCCATGGTGGTAAGGGACTTCAAAAAGTTCTTTAGAAGGAAGGGAAGATACGTCAAACAACCATATGACGACAAGAAAGGATTCCGGAAAAGCAAAGAGGACGAGAAGCCAAGGGATGATCGCGCTTGCTTTAAATGTGGGGACCTAAACCACTTTATTAGTAAGTGTCCCAAACGCGATGATCAAGAGGCATTTGTGAGCGGTTTATGGGGAATGAGCGAGGAGGAGGACGAAGAAATTTGTCTCATGGCAAATGACGAGGTATGTCACGAATACTATAGTAGCTCATCATTAGATGATGATTCATTGCATAATGAGTATGATAAACATTTCAAAATTAGTTTAAAAGTAATAAAAAAAATAAGTTTTTGAAGAATCAAAACCAACATTTAGAAAAGGAAGTCATAGATCTAAAGGCAAAATTAAAACGTCTAGAAAAGGGGAAGATAGCAAGTGGCGAATGTGAACTTTGCGTTCAACTTCAAACACTAGTTGATCATATAGATTCTAAGATTACTAGAATGAACACTAAAACTTTAGATATGATATTGGATAGTGTTAAAACAAGAAATAATAAAAAAGGTCTAGATTTTCAGGAACTTAATGCGTCAACTAGTGAAAACAAAGAAACACAATTTTTAAAGGCACTAGAAAAACAAACCACTGTAGTCACGGATCCCACAAACAGGGAACCGGCTAGTGTACAGCCAGAGATCCGTGGGTCTGCTGAAGTAAACAGTGGTAATAATGTAGCTTCCACTTCTAGAACTGATTTTGTTATTGTTAATAAGAAGAAACCAACTCATGTTACCATTAGACAACCACCTCCAAGAAGTAACCATCAAATGGGATGGAATCCAAATATGCAAAATGACTTTCCCTTTCAAAACTTTGCACCATGGAACGCATATTCACCTTATCCATACATGTCTAACATGAATGGAATGTTTAACACTAATGGACCCATGAACAAATGGGGACCAAACTTTTGAGTTAATTGTTTTCTTAGGTGTGCTTAAAGGTCGACCTAGATCCGGATGAGTGGATCAAGGATAGCGGGTGCACGAGGCACATGACCGGCAATAAAGATTTATTCTCCACATATGAATCCTTTAATGGAGGAAATGTGGTATTTGGAAATAGCAAAAGCAAAATCATCGGTAAAGGTACGATTTCTAACAAATCTCTAACCATTACCGATGTGTGTCACGTAGAAAACCTAAACTTTAACCTCTTAAGTATAGGACAAATATGTGATAAAAAGTGCAACGCACTTTTTAACGAAACCGGTAGTAAGATATTAAAAAACGATATCACCATAGGTAGAGGAATTAGGAAACATGGAGCCTATGTCATTAAAATTGGTAATAAACCTAAAGAAAAACTTTGTCTTACTTCTATGGATGATACTTCGACCTTATGGCATCGAAGATTGGGTCATGCCAATATGCGACTTCTTCAATCGCTATCATCCAAAGATCTAGTAAGAGATCTACCTAAATTAAAATATGAACATCACTTTTGTGATGCTTGTAACGTAGGAAAACAAGTCCATTCTAGTCACAAAGCTAAAACCATGGTGTCTACAACTAAGTGTCTAGAGTTACTGCACATGGATTTATTTGGTCCATCCGCTATCCAAAGTTATAGAGGCAACTAATACACTTTGGTTATAGTGGATGATTACTCTAGGTACACATGGACTAAATTCTTAAAGAACAAAACTGAAACGTTCAACTACTTTGAAATATTAAGTAAGAAAATCTAAAGACAACTAGGAAGTCCTATAGTGACTATTAGAACGGATCATGGTAGGGAATTCGATAATGAAGTGCAATTTGGAGCCTTTTGTTACGCTAATGTATTACTCACAACTTCTCGGCTCCTCGCACTCTACAATCGAATGGGGTAGTTGAAAGAAAGAATAGAACCCTACAAGAAATGAGTCGCACCATGCTAAATGAGCAATCCATACCTCAAAAGTTTTGGTGCAATGCCGTTGATACCTCAACGTACATACTTAAGAGAGTCTTAATTAGACCATTTTTAGGTAAAACTCTATACGAGTTACTTCGAGGCAAAAAGCCTACGTTAGATCACTTTAGAGTCTTTGGTAAAAAATATTTTCTACTTAACAGTAAAGATTACCTTACAAAATTTGATCCTAAATCAACCGAAGGTATCTTTTTAGGTTACTCTCCTAATAGCAAAGCTTACGTCATATTAAATAAAGAAACAATGAAGATAGAAGAGTCATTAAACGTAAAATTTGATGAAAGTACACCCAAACCTACTCCACCTCTTGTCGATGACGAGATTGTCGAAAGTGAAGCTATTGTAATAAAGAAAAAGATAAACGAAGAAGAAGAACCTTTAAATGATGAAATCGTAAATATTAAAGAGTCCAAAGATCACCCCGTAGATAAGGTCATAGGAAAGCTAAACGAAAGAACCTTAAGGTCTCAAGTTCAAAACCAAAGTAGCTTGTTTTGTTTTGTCTCAACCATAGAACCTAAGAATACACAAGAAGCCATAAAAGATGAAAGTTGGGTCATGGCTATGCAAGAAGAGTTAAATCAATTTGTTTCTAACGATGTTTGGACACTCGTCCCCGCACCTAGTAATAAAACCATAATAGGAACCAAATGGGTATATAAAAACAAGTTAGATGCAAACGGTATAGTGTCTAGAAATAAAGCTAGACTCATTGCCCAAGGGTATAATCAACAAGAAGGAATAGACTTTGATGAGACCTATGCCCCCGTGGCTCGATTAGAGTCTATAAGAATACTTTCTTATGCTTGTGCTAATGATCTTAAGCTTTATCAAATGTGTGGAGTTTGATAGACTCATTAAGATCGTTTTGAGCCTTAGGGTTTGACAATAACATATGCAACGCAGCGGAATAATAAGAACATTATATATTATTGACACAAGGTTTTACTTTCACCCAATCTCCTCCAAATATTATTTGATCAGAATAATACGTGTTACCTAACTGTAACAGGGATCTAAGACACCTTAGATCTTGGAGGTAAACAACTAACCTAGACGTTTACAATAAACTACACGTCTAGGTTACACACACACACACCTTTAGACTACATTATGGAAGACTTGTATTTAAAACCTACACCCCATGTCCTCTTTATATACTAGAGGATTAGGGTTTACAAAATACTACGAAGGACTAAATAATAAATCTTCTTTTGCAAGCAAGTCCTTCCATCTTTTTGTCGGTTTCATCTCTTTCACTTTAAGTCCCTTTGTTTCATTCTTGTATTTATTTTGTCTCATCAAATCCAAAGAACCTAAAACCCAACAATCTTCCCCTATTTGATGATGACAAAACAAACAAAGTCGTGTACGAACTTCTCTAGACGAAGTAGCAGAAGTTGAGATGTAAACATCTCTTTGAATGAAACAAATCTTGTCTTCCTTGTCTTCCCCTTAATCCATGCCATGCTACTCCAATATTTCTTCCCCTTTTTGTTATCAACAAATAGAGAATATAAGCAGTAGAAACTTCCTCTTGAGTGATGCATGAACATCAAATGATTCTTCAAATCTGTAAGCTCCTTGTAATGATCACTTGTGAAGAAAACCAAATATAACAAACTTGATAAAGAAGTAGAATAACCCAAACTTGTGTCTTATGTCTTGCACTATAGATGACATCAAACGTATACCCAATCTTGGTGTATAGGGAGACCGCAATCTCTTGACAATAATCACTGAGCACAATAACGTCACTCCTTAAAGTGTTATGTCAATTCTTCGTCACAATCATTGAAGCACGAACAAGTTATCTCTAAAGTGTAACACCCACTTTGAGATATGATAAGATCACGAATCAGGGTAACTCAACTACAATATCAAATAGGTTATGATCAATCATCTTCGTAATCACCTATTCAATAAATCCCAAAAACGAGCATTTTAAAACCTTTAAGAACAAATTAACCAAAAACCTCCTGTGTGTGTGAACCAATAATCCATGTGTGTGTCACCAAAAATCTCAGTACCAAAAACATGTACAGCTTCCCCTCAATTCCAAAACCTCATCAGCAGAAACGAATAACGCAAGAAACACCAGCAGTGGAATTGAGATAACACTAGCAGTGGTTTCGAGAAAACACTAGGAGTGGTTTCAGAAAACACTAGAAGTGGTTTCAGAAAACACTATCCGTGGTTTCAGAAGTGGTTTCAGAAAACACTATCAGTGGTTTCAGAAAACACTATCAGTGGTTTCAGAAGTGGTTTCAGAAAACACTATCAGTGGTTTCAGAAGTGGTTTCAGAAAACACTATCAGTGGTTTCAGAAGTGGTTTCAGAAAACACTAGAAGTGGTTTCGTAAAAACACTAGGAAAGCTGCTTCTAACCATGAATCATAAACACCACACAATGTATAAACAACCTCCATCAATAATTAGAACAAGTAACACAAATTCAAGAAGTTGAATATGCATGAAAACCCAAAAATTCGAATTATTAAACCTGTTTCTGTAGCCAAATTTGACACTGAATAACTTTTGATTGAGAGCTCAGATCGACAATCCCTCCGGTGAAAAGTTAGATGAATATATAGAGAACGTTCACCGAAAATTTCGTTACGATCCAACGGTTAACGAAAAAGTTATCATCGTTTTAAAACAGTGCTGCAGAAAAGTTGCGAATTTTGTACCAGCTTCGAATTTTTCCATCTTCTTCATCGAAAAACCTTGCGAATCCCTAGGTAAGGAGCTCCCCTGGCTCTGATACCAATTGTGGAGTTTGATAGACTCATTAAGATCGTTTTGAGCCTTAGGGTTTGACAATAACATATGCAACGCAGCGGAATAATAAGAACATTATATATTATTGACACAAGGTTTTACTTTCACCCAATCTCCTCCAAATATTATTTGATCAGAATAATACGTGTTACCTAACTGTAATAGGGATCTAAGACACCTTAGATCTTGGAGTTAAACAACTAACCTAGACGTTTACAATAAACTACACGTCTAGGTTACACACACACACACCTTTAGACTACATTATGGAAGACTTGTATTTAAAACCTACACCCCATGTCCTCTTTATATACTAGAGGATTAGGGTTTACAAAATACTACGAAGGACTAAATAATAAATCTTCTTTTGCAAGCAAGTCCTTCCATCTTTTTGTCGGTTTTATCTCTTTCACTTTAAGTCCCTTTGTTTCATTCTTGTATTTATTTTGTCTCATCAAATCAAAAGAACCTAAAACCCAACAAAATGTATGTCAAAAGTGCTTTTCTAAATGGTTTTATTAATGAAGAAGTATATGTAGCTCAACCTCCGGGCTTCATCGATTTTGAAAAACCTAAACATGTGTATAAGCTAAAGAAATCCCTTTACGGTCTTAAACAAGCTCCAAAAGCTTGGTATGATAGACTCAAGTCATTCTTAATCAAACACAACTACACCATGGGGTTAGTTGATAACACACTTTTTACTAAGAAAAGAGAGTCACATATAATCATTGTTCAAATATATGTAGATGATATTATATTCGGATCTACTTGTCAAGACATGTGTGATGATTTCTCTAAAATCATGCATGACGAGTTCGAGATGAGTATGATGGGAGAACTTAGTTTCTTTCTTGGTCTAAAAATCAAACAAGTAGAAGATGGTATCTTCTTTAATCAATCTAAATACATTAAGGAGATGTTAAAGAAATTTGGTTTAGAAGAGTCAAAACCAATTAGGACACCAATGTCATCCGACACTAAACTCACAAAAGATGAAGACGGCGAATCCGTTGATAACACAAAATATCGTGGCATGATTGGTAGTCTTCTCTACCTCACGGCTAGTCGGCCGGATATCATGTTTAGTGTTTTTCTATGTGCTAGGTTTCAAGAAGATCCTAAAACATCACATCTAGAAGCCATTAAAAGGATATTTAGATATATTAAGGGTACAACTCAATTAGGATTATGGTATCCTAAGGGGTACGGGGGTAGAAAAAATTTTATATGCAGATTCTGACCATGCAGGTGATTATGTTGACCGAAAAAGTACAAGTGGGGTATGTACTTTTATGGAATGTTGTTTAACATCTTGGTTCTCAAAGAAGCAAACGACATTGGCCATATCAACAACCGAAGCCAAATATGTCTCTGCCGGCAAAGCATGCCAACAAGAACTATGGATTAAACAAGCGTTAGTTGACTACGACATTCATCTAAGTAACATAGCCATTCAATGTGACAACAAAGGTGCCATCAACTTAAGCAACAATCCGGTATTGCATTCTCGCACCAAACATATTGAGATTCGTCATCACTTCTTAAGAGACAACGTTCAAAAGGGGAACATCTCTATTGAGAAGGTAGCGTCCAAAGACAACATAGCCGACGTCCTCACCAACCCGTTGAAGCGGGAACAATTCAACCTACTTCGTCTTGGTCTTGGTCTCATGGAACGATCGTCGTAATTAGCTTTTAAACTCTACAAGGTATGTAAGCACTAGCCTTCTTCTTTCTGAGTCTAGGATCTCTATTTCACGCACAACTCACAAGCAATACGGGAATTTTCAAAACCCACGATAAGTTTTACTTATAACTCATAGTTTTCTCTTAGTTTTCAAGATAAGTACCTTTTGCAAACACGTAATTGCATACATTTTTTTCTTTTAAAGAATAAACGGTTTATTCACTCATAGAAACCTCTTTTCAAAATGTTTTCTAAAAGGATACCTCTTCGCGTATCACTTTCATAAAAGCCATTTCTCACGTCTAGAACAAATCACTTTTTCATTATTAATACAAAGTAAAAACCTGTTTTCATTGCATCTCATGTCTTTTGAATGCTAAAGAGGACACATAACTAATATGTGTTTTCGGGTACATTCATTTAAGCAACAATGAATTAGGAGCACTCGGGTTATCTCACATAACAATGTGCTTTTTCACTTCTAGTTTATTTTTTCTTTTCTTTTTAGAAGTCGAGATAACCGCAACTTCAAATGGTTTGCATATAGGCACACACTAGGCACAAATGTTTCCATAAAGAAAATTTTGAGCTGCCTAAATCACCAGTACCATGGATCCCAGCCTTAATGCTGGACGGATCCCTCAAGGGAAGGATCCGTGGGATCCGTGAGACATAAGCTAATTTTATCTTCTATTTTTCTCACTTTGGATGAAAACTTCAATAGTTTCATCATTTCTTTTATTTTTTTTGGAGTATGCTATTTAATGCTTGTGTTCTCATGATCACATGCCTTAAATTCATATCTAATCATTAGATTTTAATCCACATTTTGGGTCAAGCATTCATTACAATGTGTTATTCCCTATTCACTATTGTTAAAAAAAGGGACAATTAAGTACTTAAAGCAATTTAACAGTGAATAATGACTGAAGTTAACATAAGTAAAACACACAGAGTAATTTTCAACATCATATTCTTATTAGAAATAAATCAAAAGAATACGTTACCCAAGTACTTGCGGAATAGTACTTAGGATTGAAATGACAAAGTTTGGGTGACTCCTCTCTAAGCTCAGGCTAAGTCTGAGAACAACTCTTAGAACCCACTGAGCTAGCTCAAGGATAAAGTTGTATTTGGAGGAGTGAAAAGTTGGCTTGTGTGTGTGTGTTTTTACAATTCACAAGCTTAAACTTTTCACTCATTCTCTTATGCTATTTATACAAGTATGATTATTAACTTTATCGTAGAAGACAAAAACATGGATCACAGCAAACACGAATATTGATATATTCGGTTACTGTTCACTTTTCTATAGTAGGCGGCGAAGCTTCTTTCCTTGATAGAGAATCGCCGCTTACTATAAATGGGAAGATATGATTTTGATAGATTGAGACTGTGTATAGACTGGATAAACACTTGAGGGACTTAGTTTTATCTGGGTAAAACTTTCCCGCCTAATCCAGCTCAATCTTCAGTCTTTAAAGTCTTCAGTCTCTTCTTTCGTTTGTCTTCAGTGTTTAACAGTTGGAGAGGAGTCGAAGGGATTCAGTGAGTTATTGTCATCACTCACTGAATCCACTATCTTCTTCTTGACTTAGTCTTCACCCTTTAAGTTCCGCCTTGCAGAGTGGAGAGGCTCCTTCTTCGCCTCATACTAAGTGTCCTGATTGTGTTTAACAGATTAAATACTTAGGATATTTTCTATTCAAATCCTAGTTTAAGGGGTTTGGGTATTTACTGAACCCAACAGTCTCCCCCTATTTGGATATACAAATAGCCTAAGTGTTTGATCAGTGTAAGTGAGCAAAAGGATTCTTCTTACACTGAATGTACTAATGAATACAATAAGGAACATTTAAGTAATTTGACAAGAACATACATCTTTTATTTATCAGATTACATATTTCCTATCACTAGTACAAAAGGATAAAATGATGTCAGTCCAGATGGATACCCAGTGCTTCGAGCTTCACTTTCTTGGTGATGAGTGTTTCCTCGGATGGTCTCTTATCTTTGCATTCAGGTCTTGACAGAACCTAATGTTTGCTGGGGATTGGATCTGAGAGGCCACTGGTATATAGCTGATCATTGCAGCTACACCAGCCTGATCAATATCACTCCATCTTTGAAATGCTGGGTTTCCATAGACATCAATGTGGAATAGCCCTCTTTTAGGCTCTTCAATCACCAAACAGTTCACAAATTTGACACCCTCAGGCAGCTCTCTGTTGCATTCTAGGCTAGGCACTTTGATTTCAGGTTGGAACTCAACTCTTTTCCTTTTTCCAGTGGAAGCTTGTGGTTGAGATCCTTGAGGTGCAGTCAAGGCGGTGAATTCCCGTTGGGCTGGTGCATCCCTCAGCCTTTCATATATTTTGCTGAGCATTTTCATCAGATCCTTGACCACCTTGTTTTGCTTCTTTTCAATAATTGGACCAAGTTCATCGAGTTCAGTGATCCCAAAGTCGGTGAATTTTAGGGGATCATGAATCTCGAAATGTCTCTTATCATCCCCCATGTAGACATTCATTGCCAGTGGTTAGGTATTGGGGATGATTTTAACATCAGTGATTCTTTCAGGCTTCCTTCGGCTTGTCATTGTCCAGTTGTAATGATCAATCCTTTCTAGCCTGAGCTCTTCGGCTTTCCTTTTCTTTGCTTCATACTGCTTTCTCATTGCAGTCATTTGAGCAGCCTGAGCAGCCTTGAACTTTTGTCTGCCGACCCTTTTGAAGCTTGCTTGCATCTAGTCCCATGTTCTCAGCTTCTTCGACGACAACCTTAGCCAGTGCTTCCCTGTTCCTTTTCTCTTCCTCAGCTAGTTTCAATCTTCTTTCTTCTTTAGCAAGATGTTTACTTAGCGATCCGGTGTGAGCAGGTATTAAGTGTCACCGATTTTATAGGGAATCTTCTCAGGCTCAGCAGTTGTCATTATGCCTTTGCCTTTGTCTTGGCCTGAGGAAGATGATGCGATCAAAGGAGGTGTAGTTGTCATGATAGGTGGTGTGACTACTATCAGTGTTGTTGTTGTTGTTGATGTTGGTGGTGGGACTGATGAGATTGGTATTGCTGATACTGGTGCAGATGATGTAGGAGCAACTGAGACTGGTGGTGTTTGCTCCCCCTCAGTGTGAAGAGGAGTTTCTTCAGCAGTATTCTCCCCCTCAACTGTTGCCGGAGTGTCAGTGAGGGCAAGAGTTGGTGTTGGTGCTGAGGGGGACGGAGCAGCTTGACCCTTGAAGGCCTGATAGATTTCAGTCATCATAGCCTTAATCTCTGAAGTGTCTGTCTGAATGCCAGTGACCTTTGCATCCAAGTTAGCCTGAGAAAGCTCCACGGCAGTCATCCGGGGACCAAGATTCCAGGCCAGGGAAGAGGATGCCTGAGCCATGGTCGCCACCTGTGTATTTAGAGAGTCCATTGTAGCTCGAAGAGACTGGACTGATGATGGAAGACCCTGAACATGTGCAGATTTGAGCAGATCTAACAGTTCAGTAAGGCGTGAAGATTGTTGCAAGTATGCCTCAGTAGCCTTTAACACTTGAGAGTTAAGAGCTGGGTCTTCTTTGACAAACTCCTTGATTTCATCGATCTTTGTGCCAGCATCCTGAAGGTGCCTTAAGAAGTTAGCCATATTTTCATCCAGTCGGTGAATTTGGTCATACATCATGTCCCTGTGCTCATGAACATTTTCATCGAAGCCCTGTATCTCTGTTTTTAAATCTGCATAACTTGCAGCAGCCTCATTATGTTGTTCCCACAATGTTTTAGTAACCCCTGAGTATAGCTTCCTTGAAGCCCTGGTGATCCACTGAGCCAACTGCCTTTCAGTGAGGGAAGAACATTGTCAAACTCTTTGAATTCATCAGAGCTTGAGGAGGATTCAGAAGCATGATCATCATGTTGGAATGGGGATTCAGTATGCTCCTTTGGATCAGGCTGAGGCTCTTGTTCGATTGAACCTCGGCGTCCATTTCTTCTCCAGTGATAAAATTTCATCTTCAATTTCAGCAAGATCATCCTCTGAGAATAGAATACCAGTGACATCAGCAATAGTGAGCAAGGGGTTGGTGATGGGTTCCATATCAGCGGGTGGTATATATCCCTCTGAGTCTTTGTCCCCCGTTGACCCCTCGGACACTGGTGGGAGTTTCCCAGTGCCTTCTCCGGAGTCAGGATTGGCTTTGGGTTCCGTATCGGCGGGTTGTTTCTTTCCCTCCGAGTCTTTGTCCCCCTGTGACCCCGAGACACTGGTGGGTGTTCCCAGTGCCTTTGGCGGAGTCAGTGATTGTTGTATCCCTATCAGTGGGTTGTTTGTTTCCCCCTGAGTCTTTGGGATCGATCAGTGTGCCCTCAGACAAAGACTTGGATTTGTTAATGTCATCATCGGGCGTGGTGGAAGGCGCTCCCCTACCAGCGGGTTGTTTGTTTCCCTCTGGATCTTGGGAGTAGTAGGTGTGACCAAGGGCACTGACTGTGATGTATCAGTGTCCTTCGTTGTCACGTGGGTGGTTGTCGCCTGGTCAGTGGGTGTTTGTTTAGTCTTGGGCATAATGTGCCTCTTAGGCTGTGCTCCTGAAGCCTCAGGTCCCTGAGACTTTGGTTTAGTCTTAGTCCCAGTCTGAGACTTCCCCTTTCTCTTTTTAGGAGCAGGGTTTGGAGACACTGATCCACTTTGATTGTTTACAGCAATCATGTGGGCCGTCAATTCAATGGGAGTGACAAGGGATGGGTCCTTGATCCGCGCCAAACTGTCAAGTTTTCTCACACAAGCCTGCCACTTGTGAATGGCAGACCGTAAGAGACTTAAAACGGTTCAGACACGAACTCAATGAAGATCTGGGGAGTATAGTGTTTCCCCGGGTCGTTATGTCCCAGCGAGCTGTGCAATGGATCACCCAACGTATAGTGATCGAGAGATTTGAACGGGAAAGAGATTTTGAGTTATTACAACTACAGAAAAAGGACATAAATTACAAGGGCTAAAATGCAAATTAAAGAAAATTAAAAAGGTAAAAACTATTAAATAAACGCTATCACTATTTTTAAAATTGATGAACGTTTAAAACTTAAAACTTAAAACTTACGTTTAAATAAAATTACGTAAACGTACAAAATAAAAAGTGAGATCTAAGGAATAAAAATCCTAAAAATATGAAAATGACATTTTTACAAACCTAATGATAAAATAAAATTTATAGAAAAAGAAAATTATTTTTATAACTATTAAATTAATTATTATTAATTAAAAACTATTTTTAACTATTAAATAATTACCTAAAATACAAGAAAATAGGAAATAAAGCTAGAAAAATAAAATTAAGACTTAGAAAAATCTAAAATATCAAAATAGAATTTTCAAAATTATTTTTGTATTTTTCTGATTATTTTTTGTATTTTCTATGAATTTTAAACTATTTAAAACTATTTAAATTATTTAAAAATACAAATTTAACTAAGAAAAATCTAGAAAAATATTTTTTTGTCTTTTTATATTTATCTTAACTTAAGAAAAATGAAAAAGTATTTTTTTGAACCTTTTCTTAATTAATTGTATTTAAAGCTAATTAAAAATGTTTAAAAACTAATTTAAATTAAGAAAAATAGCAAACAAGCTAGGAAAAATCTGAAAATTTCAGGAAAAGTCTAAAATAATATTAGGAAGCTAGGAAAATTGGAAAAACAGGGGCTTGTATGGAGGAATAAGGAACTGATGAGCCAAGGGCTTATCAATAAGCACTTGAATAAGCCAAATGGGCAAAATAAGCCACCAACTGATAACAAAGACTAAAATAAGCTAAAGATACTCTAAAGCAACTAAAATCAACAACCCATATCCTCTGGATTACAAGCTAGCACAGATTTGATGAAATGAGATTTTGAACTAAAAACAGTTTCTGGTGCCAACTTTGAGCTTATGCATAAGCTACCAGATAAGCTGAAAAGGAAAACCAGTACTTGGGACTTGGAGAAGACCTGGCCAAGAACCTTAAAACCAAAAATTAGACCTAGGTGAGCTCTATTAAGCTCTGTGCAAGAGCTACAAGATCTGCACAAAACCTGTGCAGATCAGTCCCCTGCACAGGGCATATAAGCTCTAATTGACAAGTCTTTTAGAAGCTTATGGAAAATTCACAAAAATAAACAAAAATCATAACAATAAACTAGACCAGGGGAAGTTTTTAAAACCACCATTTTCATTGAAATTGGCCCAGAGATGAGTCCAAGAAAAATCCCTCTAGTTGGCCAAAAACTAACTTTTGCAAGTTTTGACTTTGAGCAGTTTTTTGCAAGTTTGACTATAATGAACTTTAAACCTAGATTTAAGGATTGCAATTGATGTTAAATGATGAAACAAGGCTAATTTAACCTTACCCTAAGTATTTTAAACACAAAATGAGATTTTGTCTTTGCAAAATCCCAACAGTAAAACTGTTA
Source organism: Chrysanthemum makinoi (assembly GCA_910596185.1). Taxonomy (NCBI): domain Eukaryota; kingdom Viridiplantae; phylum Streptophyta; class Magnoliopsida; order Asterales; family Asteraceae; genus Chrysanthemum; species Chrysanthemum makinoi. The sequence goes on along the minus strand of OU343221.1, from coordinate 224,940,693 downwards.
AGGCATATTGAAGTTGGATTTGACTTTTGAGCTTTTGTATGCACAAGTACTGACTCAAATGGGTACAAATAATCTAAACAAGCATGAACCAATAGACCTTAAGCACTGAACAAACCTGAACACAGTTTAAGAGCCAAATCCAAACACCACTTTAATGAACTGATATGCACTTTTAAAGAGGCTAACTACTGACCTAGCTATAGCAGACACTCAAACTGAGTTTACTAAACCTAAGAACAACTTAATAAACAGGCTAGAACTACCAGTGATCACAGATACAAGTATAAGCATGAAATGCAAAATTGACTAAAAATTGAAAAGTGAGAAAATTACTCACAACTGTCCAACTGGTGTGCAGGCTAAAACCAAACCCAATCCTAAGCTAACCTATCTATTCCAACCCATATCAAAGCTGCATCAACCCATAGCATAACCAAACTGCTTGAACCATAACTTCACCCCACAGTTGACTTTCTTTGACCATGTACCAAAATTGCTTGAAATGATTCAAAAGCTTTTCAAAAGCTATAAATAACTTAAGTTAACTTTGTTGAATGAGCAAATAAGCTAATTGGAGCTTAAATATAAGAATATGATTTTGAAAATTCCAACAGTAATCACAAGCACATAAATTTTAACCAAACCTTGAAATGGATTCTTAAAACTGATTACAATGATAAAGTAACTTTAGTTTTGATCATAGAAACAAAGGATTACCTATTTTAAGCTAAACTAATACATGGATAAGAAAAACGACATTAAGAAAAATTAAAACTAAATTCTACTACTCTTTCTTCTTTCTTCTTGCTCTTTTATAGTTCCAAATGCTTCTCTCTCATGGTCTGAGCTAATCCCACTTGGTTTTACAGCCTTTGGATGAGAAAAATTGATCTTGGCCATTCAATCCATTTTTGGCGGGAAATGGATATTTGACAGTGGGAGGTTGAGTGAAGGGTAGGGTGAAGCAATAAATGTTATTTGGATTGTGGTGGAGGAGGGGGGAACAAGATATGAGCTGGGTGATGGGAGGTGGAGTGTGTTGCAGGCTAGAGGTTGAAGAAAACAAAAAGGGCGGGTAGGGGTTTTTTTGACCAGTGTTTGACTGGTGTTAATATTATAAGGGAGGTCCAAATGGCAGGGGTCACAGGAAAAGGCAGGGTCCAAAAGGATTGTGACAAGGGTCCAATGTGGTTATGACATAGTCCAAAGGGTTTAAAAGGTTTAATATCACAAGGACTAGTTATGCAATTTCTGAAAATCAAGGGACTACATCTGCCAATTATGCAAAGTTACTCCAAGGGACCACAAGTGACAAGTTTTAATAGTGCAAGGACCAAACTTGACATTTTCAATTTTCCAAGGGCCATTTTTGCCAAATTTGAAACTTGGAGGACTGATCTGCGCTGAACCGTCAAGTCTAATCACACAAGCCTGCCACTTGTGAATGGCAGACCGTAACAGACTTAAAACAGCTCAGACACAAATGCAAATGAAGATCAGAGAATACAGTGAATTCCCGGGTCGTTAAGTCCCACGGAGACTCAATGGTGTGTAAAACACTTGATCAGACGATAGAATGATCACTAATGATAGTGATCAGAAAAGATTTGGATAGATAATTACACTACAGAAAAAGGTAATAAATAACAGCGACTTAAATACAAATTAAGAAAATTAAAAAGATAAAAGATATTAAATAAACGCTATCACTATATTTAAAGTGATGAACGTTTAAAACCTAAAACGACGTTTAAATTAAAACTACGTAACGCATAAAAATAAAATGTGAAAATAAAGAAGGAAAATACCTATGTATATAGAAAATACATTTTTACAATCCTAATTATATAAGAAAATTATTAGAAAAAGAAAATTATTTTTAAAACTATTTAATTAATTATTATTAAATAAAAACTATTTTAAACTATTTAATAATAATCTAAAATAAAAGAAAATACAAAATAAGGCTAGAAAAATAAAATTAAGATTTAGAAAAATCTAAAATATGATAAAACTAATTTTAAAACTGAAAATATATTTTTTAGACTTTTTATATATTTATTATTAATTTAAAACTATTTAAAACTAATTAAAATGCTAGAAAATACTAATTAAGCTAAGAAAATTATGGAAAAATACTTTTTATGACTTATATATATATCTTAACTTAATAAAAATGAAAACTTATTTTTTTGAACTTTTTCTTAATTATTTGTATTAAAAGCTAATTAAAAATGATTAAAAACTAATTTAAATTAAGAAAAATAGCAAAACAACTTAGAAAAATCTGAAAATTTCAGGAAAACTCTAAAATAATATAAGAAATAAAGGAAAAATATAAAAACAAGGTGCTATGTGTGAGAAATAGGAACTGATGTGGAAGAGCTTATGAAATAAGCACTTTGAATAAGCTAGATGAGCACAACAAGCACCAAACTGAAACAGAAGGTCTAATAAGCTGAAAGTGACCAAATGCAACACAAAACAACAAGCTAAAACCACAGAATCACAACCAAGCACAGATTTGAGGTCTATGAGTTTCAAGCTAAAACAGATTCTGAGTGGCAAGTTTGAACACAAGCACAAGCTTAAAAATAAGCTCAAACTGAAAACTACCAATTAGAACCTAAAGTAGACCTGGTTGAGACCAAATGTACCAAAAATCAGACCATGGGGAGCTCTTTTGAGCCTTGTGCACAAGCTGCAAGAACTGAGAAAAAACTCAGTATCAACTGTTTGTTTGGAGCAGGGTACTTTGGCCTAAAAGAAGGGCTTATTTGGAGCTTATAAAAAAATTGTAAAATTTCACAAAAATGCTAATAAGAAAGAGAACCAGTTGAAGTTTATGAAATGCCAAACCTCATTTGATAAGACCCCAAGGTGAGCTCAAGAAAATTCCTCCTATGTGAGCCCAAAACATATTTTTCACACTTTTGACTTTTGACAAGAATGAAGAACTTTGACTATAATGAACTTTGGATCAAATTTTTGGTTTGATACTGATGTAATATGATAGAACAAGTGTAATGCAAGCAAGCTTAATGAATTCTAAACACAAAATGAGATTATGCTACTCAAAAGTCTCAACAGTGGACAAGTGAGACAGATTCAAAGGAAACTTTGACTTTCAAGTTTGCACCCAAATTATCAACTAGTATGTGCTTAAATAAGCTTAATAGACATGGACTAACAGAAATCAACCACTGCTTGTACCTAAATGACAGTTAAACCACTTGAGCCAAACACCCTTTATTACAACTGATGTGAAGTTTAAATGAGATAGCAACTGACTACACTTGAACTAATGATCAATCTAAATCTACATACCTTAAATACAGCTTATTGAACAGTTAAAACTTATTAAAAACCACAAGAGCAGATTATGCTATAAAAATTTGGAAATAACTTACAAATGGTCCTAAGCCACAATGGCTTGCAACAACAACCGAGGAACACTAACCTATTCCAACCTCTAACCTAACACTGATTCAACCCAAATCCAAATTTTGATTCAATCATTTTCCATTTCCAAGACCACATGAGCTTAATTTTGACTTTTGTTGACCCGATTCCAAAATGGCTTCAAACTTAAATATAAGCTTATAACAAGCTATAATAAGATAATATAAGCCTATTGGAGCTTAAAAATAAGCCAATAAAACCTTGTATGTAAGACTTTGAAATGGAATTATTCAACAGTAAGTTTTAGACATGGAACTTTATCATAACCTGAATTAATACTTGGAAATAAGTTATAGTGATACAAACACTTTAGTTTGATACAGAGAAACAAAATATTACAGGTTTTCAACTAAACTAAAACATTTAAGCTAAAAGCGACATTAACTAAATTTCTTAAAAACTAAAAAACTGCCTCTCTCTTCTTCTCTTGCTTCTCTTTTATACCCTAATGCATTATCTCTCTCTTCTGATGAAATCCCACCAACAATCATGGCCATTGATGCAGTCAAACGTATCCTAGCCATCAAAATAGATTTTGGCGCCAAAAGTCATGAAGGTTGCTTTGGGGCGGTTTTAAAATCAATTAATGATTCTTGGTATGTTGTGGAGGTGGAGGGGGACAGGGAAAGTGATATGGAGAGGAGGGGGGTTGAGGTGGAGGTGTTTGCAGAGAGCAGTTGGGAGGGGAAGAAAAAACGCGCGCTTTTGTGGGATTTGATCAAAAGTTTGATGGGGCAAGTATTATATTGGGAGGGTTCACAATTCATATGACAGGGTCCAAAATGCTCATGACCGTGCCAAATGGGATAAAGGGTTTAAAATGACAAGGTACTAAAGTGTAAATGCTGAAATTCAAAGGACCAATGCTGCCATTTCATCAAAGTTTCTTCCAAGGACTAAAAGTGACACTCTCAAAAGGTATAAGGACCAAAATTGCCACTTTGCAATTTTCCAGGGGCCATTTCTGCCAATTTTCAAACTTGGAGGACCATTTTTGTAATTTTCTCAAACTTTTAATATTTTTCACCAAAGGACTAAATTTGACAACTTATGATTTTAAAAGGACCTTTGGTGACTTTACTTTTGAAATTATGTGCTCAGGGACTGCTTTTGACAACTTTTGAAACTTGGGGGACTAAAACTGCAATTTTTGCAAATTTGATATGTTTTTCATCGGATTTTGATATTTTTGCATTTAAAACACATAAAACACTGATTTGTGATATTTTCATCATTTTGATGCATTTTTGAGTGTTTTCAGATGATTTGCAGTTTATATTGTACAAAAATGATGAGTATTTAGACACTCATCAATCCCCCACACTGAGATATTGCTAGTCCCTAGCAATGATTTGAGAAAACTTTTGATGGATTTGAAAAACTCTTTACCAAAAGCCATCACTTCTGGAGTAGCCAATTGTTTTGATTCAAGTAAGAATCTTGGTACAACGATAACCAAATGATTTATTGGCAAATCATAAACCATATAACGGATTTGATGTGTCTTTACCGTAGGCCGTACCATACGGACTAGCCAACTCTTAGCTAAATTATCAATATTATCTTTGGTGAGCTGAATACCAATTATGGATTTTCCACCGCCTTTACCACAAGCCATAACCTTGCGGGCTAGCCAACTCTTCACTTTTTAGGATATGGTGAGTTGAGAACCATACAATTTTGGGCAAATTGCAAGCCATATAAACGGATTTGAGAAATCTTTACCAAGAGCCGTTTGCTCTAGGATTAGCCAATCCTTTTGTCTTACGCATAATGGCGGATGATAACCAAATGAGAAAGTGTAAAACACTTACTCCAAAAAAATTTTGGCCAAAAACGGGGAATTGGGTAGATAATATATGAAATTCGTGAGAATTCCCCCCCACACTTAGAAATGAATATTGCCCTCAATATTCAAAGTACCGGCGGTTATGCCGAAACAAAGAACGTAAAAGGGAAATATTACGGCCATTATTATGAAAGATTTTTTTTTTTTTTTATTATTTTTTTTTAGACATGTGGGCAACCCCCCCCCCCCCCCACACTAGGGTGGTAGAAAATAGAAAGAAGTCAGAAATATGGGTGAAAACCCATATGGTGCGTGCTAATGTTTTTGATTCCCGAGTCACTAGCTTGACTCGACCCCGAATTAATTTGTTTATGGGGAAGTAAGTGGAATAGACAATCTCCATCGGACTTTCATTCAAGATGTTTGGACAAACATTTGAAGCACGTGAAAGTTCCACACCGATGAGATATACATAGAACCGGCTCAAAAATGATAACTGAAAATGCCGGGATCAAAAATAGTGTCCTCATTCCCGAAGGAGAAAAGGGAAAGAGCAACCACACCATTAGTGAAGAATGGAATAAATATGTGCATCACAATGCATGTCCATTCCTCATCAGAAAGAAGCAAATCACCATTTTTGACATTTTTACCTTAAACTTGAAGCTTTTATGGTGATTGGTAACAAAATTTCCGGGAAGGAGAGCTGGAAACGGTTCTTCAATCAATAGATTTTCAAGAAAGAGGATGTCTCCCTCCGAATCAAAGTAAGTATTGTCAATTCCTGTTGGAATCGACTCATCACTAAGAAAATCATCGACCTCCTTCCAAAAGTTGTCATCTTCCTCATCAGGAGTGAGAGAAGGAATGGAAGAGTCGGAAATGGGATAAGAAATGAGTGGATGATCATTATATAGGAGATTTCTGGTTTCTCCAAGATCGGCTTCGAAATCAAAGAGATCATCGTCACTTTCCGATGAAAGTGGAGTGATGTGAGTGAGTTCATCGGTGAACTCCTCAAGAAGAGGATCGATCGTGGGAGTGATGCCTCAATATACTCGATGTCTCCATAAGATTTACAATCATCGCTAAAATCGGAGAAAGTCTCAAGATGATCATTTGAACACTCAAGAGGGAAAGGGATATCACACATGCTCGAGAATTCCCTGTGACTCTCTTGGGATTGAGACAAGGCTCTCAACACTAGACGAATCCATTTCTGGAATAGTGCTAAGAAGCTCATCCCCCATGTTTAGAGAGTGAGTGGGAATATCGGGTGTGATAACAACAGACTGAGGGAGTTTAGAAGGACTAGCATACATATGTTTTATACTTTCCATTTGTTCTTCGGCTAGTAATTCCATCATAGTCTTTTCTCCCTGATTTTTCATGGAAGGAGTCTCAACTGATGAACTTGATGAATCTGTACATAATTCACTAATATCAAGGGTAACATCATCATCATCATCATCATCAGGAATGAAACGGAATCGAGTTGGATTTGAATGCTTTTTGCATTCTAATTGATTCCCTAATAGTGTTTTCAATGGAAATATGAGAATCTAATTTAGCAGCCCGCTCTTCGGCTAACAAAGCTTCCATGGATTTTGGATTATTTTGGGACGACATAGCCGACTCCTCCTTAAGTTCTTTTAATAACTCCGAGTCTTCAGAGAGAAGGTCCGTCGTAGTTTCATGAGGAGTCGCTTGAATCATTTGGTACTGTGGAGGTTGGTCTTGAAATGAAGAGTCGTAATTGTTACAAGGAAATGGGTTCCCTGTTTGACAATCCGAGCTAGGGTGAGGACCTCCACAATACTCACAACATGTAAACTGATGTGGCCGTGAGTGGTATGTGTTGTAGTCATAATTGTTATCAGGAACCTGCTCATAGACAAGCGTGTTTCCGATTGACAATCGAATCGAATGTGAACCACCACAAGACTCACAACAAGAAAACTGCTGAAGTCTCACAGGTGGTAGGTGATGGAATAAATCAGTTGTGTCATGGTAGGAATAGGGATCCTGGTTATAGACAGACCCGTTTCCTGATTCCACCACGCTACAACTGGGGCAATTGCCACCATTATAAGGACCACCACACCATTGACAACCAAGAGGGTGAGGATAAGACATAGAAAGAATCAAAGGTTATCAGAGGGTAAGAAATGAAGAATCAAAAAGGTAAGAGGGTAAAGAGGAATATTTTTGGTATTTTTGAAAAACATGATGATAAAAACAAAGGATGATAAAAACTTTTACAAATGGCGTATATGTGCAAGAATGGGTCTCGAAAAAGGCTAAACACACGCTAAAGCTCCCCGGCAATGGCGCTAAAATTTGATCTCGAACCGTCCAAGTCTAATCACACAAGCCCCGCCACTTGTGAATGGCGTAACCGTAATGACTTAAAAGCCGACACAAATGCAAATGAAGATCAGAGAATACAGTGAATTCCCGGGTCGTTAAGTCCCACGGAGACTCAATGGTGTGTAAAACACTTGATCAGACGATAGAATGATCACTAATGATAGTGATCAGAAAAGATTTGGATAAATAATTACACTACAGAAAAAGGTAATAACTAACAGCGACTTAAATACAAATTAAGAAAATTAAAAAGATAAAAGATATTAAATAAACGCTATCACTATATTTAAATTGATGAACGTTTAAAACCTAAGACGTACGTTTAAATTAAAAACTACGTAACGTACAAAATAAAATGTGAAAATAAAGAAGGAAAATACCTATGTATATAGAAAATACATTTTTACAATCCTAATTATATAAGAAAATTATTAGAAAAAGAAAATTATTTTTACAACTATTTAATTAATTATTATTAAATAAAAACTATTTTAAACTATTTAATAATAATCTAAAATAAAAGAAAATACAAAATAAGGCTAGAAAAATAAAATTAAGATTTAGAAAAATCTAAAATATGATAAAACTAATTTTAAAACTGAAAATATATTTTTTAGACTTTTTATATATTTATTATTAATTAAAAACTATTTAAAACTAATTAAAATGCTAGAAAATACTAATTAAGCTAAGAAAATTATGGAAAAATACTTTTTATGACTTATATATATATCTTAACTTAATAAAAATGAAAACTTATTTTTTTGAACTTTTTCTTAATTATTTGTATTAAAAGCTAATTAAAAATGATTAAAAACTAATTTAAATTAAGAAAAATAGCAAAACAACTTAGAAAAATCTGAAAATTTCAGGAAAACTCTAAAATAATATAAGAAATAAAGGAAAATATAAAAACAAGGTGCTATGTGTGAGAAATAGGAACTGATGTGGAAGAGCTTATGAAATAAGCACTTTGAATAAGCTAGATGAGCACAACAAGCACCAAACTGAAATGTAAGGTCTAATAAGCTGAAAGTGACCAAATGCAACACAAAACAACAAGCTAAAACCACAGAATCACAAACCAAGCACGATTTGAGGTCTATGAGTTTCAAGCTAAAACAGATTCTGAGTGGCAAGTTTGAACACAAGCACAAGCTTAAAAATAAGCTCAACTGAAAAACTACCAATTAGGAACCTAAAGTAGACCTGGTTGAGACCAAATGTACCAAAAATCAGACCATGGGGAGCTCTTTTGAGCCTTGTGCACAAGTAGCAAGAACTGAGAAAAACTCGTATCAACTGTTTGTTTGGAGCAGGGTACTTTGGCCTAAAAGAAGGGCTTATTTGGAGCTTATAAAAAAATTGTAAAATTTCACAAAAATGCTAATAAGAAAGAGAACCAGTTGAAGTTTATGAAATGCCAAACCTCATTTGATAAGACCCCAAGGTGAGCTCAAGAAAATTCCTCCTATGTGAGCCCAAAACAGATTTTTCACAATTTGACTTTTGACAAAAATGATGAACTTTGACTATAATGAACTTTGGATCAAATTTTTGGTTTGATACTGATGTAATATGATAGAACAAGTGTAATGCAAGCAAGCTTAATGAATTCTAAACACAAAATGAGATTATGCTACTCAAAAGTCTCAACAGTGGACAAGTGAGACAGATTCAAAGGAAACTTTGACTTTCAGATTTGCAGACCCAAATTATCAACTAGTATGTGCTCAAATAAGCTTAATAGACATGGACTAACAGAAATCAACCACTGCTTGTACCTAAATGACAGTTAAACCACTTGAGCCAAACACCCTTTATTACAACTGATGTGAAGTTTAAATGAGATAGCAACTGACTACACTTGAACTAATGATCAATCTAAATCTACATACCTTAAATACTTTATTGAACAGTTAAAACTTATTAAAAACCACAAGAGCAGATTATGCTATAAAAATTTGGAAATAACTTACAAATGGTCCTAAGCCACAATGGCTTGCAACAACAACCAGGGAACACTAACCTATTCCAACCTCTAACCTAACACTGATTCAACCCAAATCCAATTTTGATTCAATCATTTTCCATTTCCAAGACCACATGAGCTTAATTTTGACTTTTGTTGACCCGATTCCAAAATGGCTTCAAACTTAAATATAAGCTTATAACAAGCTATAATAAGATAATATAAGCCTATTGGAGCTTAAAAATAAGCCAATAAAACCTTGTATGTAAGACTTTGAAATGGAATTATTCAATGTAAGTTTTAGACATGGAACTTTATCATAACCTGAATTAATACTTGGAAATAAGTTATAGTGATACAAACACTTTAGTTTGATACAGAGAAACAAAATATTACAGGTTTTCAACTAAACTAAAACATTTAAGCTAAAAGCGACATTAACTAAATTTCTTAAAAACTAAAAACTCGCTTCTCTTTCTTCTTGCTTCTCTTTATACCCTAATGCATTATCTATCTCTTTCCGATGAAATCCCACCAACAATCATGGCCATTGATGCAGTCAAACGTATCCTAGCCATCAAAATAGATTTTGGCGCCAAAAGTCATGAAGGTTGCTTGGGGCAGTTTTAAAATCAATTAATGATTCTTGGTATGTTGTGGAGGTGGAGGGGGACAGGAAAAGTGATATGGAGAGGAGGGGGTTGAGGTGGAGGTGTTTGCAGAGAGGCTTGGGAGGGGGAAGAAAAACGCTGCTTTGTGGGATTTGATCAAAAGTTTGATCAAGTATTATATTGGGAGGGGTTCACAATTCATATGACAGGGGTCCAAAATGCTCATGACCAGGCCAAATGGGATAAAGGGTTTAAAATGACAAGGTACTAAAGTGTAAATGCTGAAATTCAAAGGACCAATGCTGCCATTTCATCAAAGTTTCTTCCAAGGACTAAAAGTGACACTCTCAAAAAGTATAAGGACCAAAATTGCCACTTTGCAATTTTCCAGGGGCCATTTCTGCCAATTTTCAAACTTGGAGGACCATTTTTGTAATTTTCTCAAACTTTTAATATTTTTCACCAAAGGACTAAATTTGACAACTTATGATTTTAAAAGGACCTTTGGTGACTTTACTTTTGAAATTATGTGCTCAGGGACTGTTTTTGACAACTTTTGAAACTTGGGGGACTAAAACTGCAATTTTTGCAAATTTGATATGTTTTTCATCTGATTTTGATATTTTTGCATTTAAAACACATAAAACACTGATTTGTGATATTTTCATCATTTTGATGCATTTTTGAGTGTTTTCAGATGATTTGCAGTTTATATTGTACAAAAATGATGAGTATTTAGACACTCATCAAGGACCAAACTTGTAATTTTCTCAAACTTTTTATATTTTTCACCAAAGGACTAATTTTGACAAGTTATGATTTAAAAAGGACCTTTGGCGATTTTTCTTTTGAAATTAAGTGCTCAGGGACTGTTTCTGACAACTTTTGAAACTTGGGGGACTGAAACTGCCAATTATGCAAACTTTGCTCATTTTTCATCTGATTTTAAACATTTTGCATCCGAAACATATAAAATGCAATTTTGGAATATTTTCAAGATTTTTGATGCATTTCTGAGCAATTTTAAACGTTTTGCAGTTCAGATTTAACCAAAAATGATGAGTATTTACACACTCATCAATCCCCATACTAAACTATTGCTAGTCCCTAGCAATCTTTTAAGAAAAACTTAATGGATTTGAATCTCTTTACCAAAAGCCATTACTTCTGGAGTAGCCGAATATTTCAGTTCAAGCAAGAACCATGGTACACTGATAACCATGTGATTTTGAGCTAACCACCAGCTTCCAACGGATTTGATTTGTCTTTACCAGAAGCCGTTTGCTTCTGGACTAGCCAACTCTTAGATAAATTATTAATATTATCTTTGGTGAGTCGATTACCAATTATGGTTTTTCCACTGCCTTTACCACAAGCCATAAACTTGCGGGCTAGCCAACTCTTCACTTTTTAGGATATGGTGAGCTGATTACCATACAATTTTGGGCAAATTGCAAGCCGTCAACTGATTTGAGATACCTTTACCAAGAGCCGTTTGCTCCTGGATTAGCCAATCCTTTTGTTTATTAGACATGGCGGATTGATAACCAAATGAGTAAGTGCAGAACACTTACTCCAAAAAAAAATTTTGGCCAAAAAACGGGAATTAGGGTATAATTACATGATAAAATTCGTGAGAATTCCCCCACACTTAGAAATGAATATTGCCCTCAATATTCAAAGTACCGGCGCTTATGCCGAAACAAAGAACGTAAAAGGGAAATACTACGGCCATTATTTAGAAAGATGATTTTTTTTTTTTTTTGAGAAGACTTATATACACAACATGTGGCAACCCTAGCCACACTAGGGTGGTTGAAAATAGAAAGAAGTCAGAAATATGGGTGAAAACCCATATGGCATGCTACTGTTTTTGATTCCCGAGTCGCTAGCTTGACTCGACCCCGCATTCATTGGTTCATGGGGAAGCAAAGTGGAAGAAACAATCTCTATCGGACTTTCATTCAAGATGTTTGGACAAACATTTGAAGCACGTGAAAGTTCCACACCGATGAGATATATTCCCGGCTCAAGATAATGGTACATGGAGATGCCGGGATCAAAGATAATGTCTTCATTCCCGAAGGAGTGAAGAACAGGAGAAGCCACGGGATAGGTGAAGAAGAGATAGAAAATCATGACTAACTCATCATCATCAGAAGGAGAATTCATAATAGCATGAATCTCATCATTTAAGCTCAATTGGTCTAGACATATCCCGGGTGTGTCTAGATCAAAGTAGAAGTTATCATACTCCGGCGAAGATATGATATGAGTGAGTTCATCTGAGAACTCCATGAAGGTGAATGAATCATATTCAGAATTGATATGAGTAGGTTCACCGGTGAACTCCTCCAATGTACATGATTCATAATCGGGGAGAGAATTATGAGAATGAAAAGTGGTACTGCCACTAATCTTCTCTCCCATATTATCAAAACGAAGGCTTTCATTTCCAGATTAGAATCATCGGAAAGAATGTCACTACCCTTAATGGGGATAGGAGATGAAATTGGTTTCTCTTTGAAAGCCTCGATTTTAGAAATGAGAAGACTGACATTCAAGTAATGTTGCAAAGTGCTTCATCTTTGATTTCCGTGTCAGTACCTTCATCATTCTCTTCTTCTAAGCTAACAAGCTCAGAAGGTAAATCTTCCACATAAACGATGTTTCCATAAGATAATGAATCATCATCATCAGAATCGGAGAACATCTCAACATGATCTTTTGGGAAGACAAGAGGGGTAGGGATATCACACAAATGCTCGAGAATTCCTGTGACTCTCTTGTGATTGGGACAAGGTTCTCAACACTAGACTTTATGAATTCGTCCGATTCCTTTTCGGAACAAGTGTCAAGATGCTCATCTCCCATGTTCAGAGAGTGAGTGGGAATATCGGGTGTGATAGCAGTTGTTTGAGATGGAATCTCAACTGCTGGGATATCAACTGACTGAGGGGGTTGAGAAATAATATTCTTAAAAGGATAAAAACTCTCCTCGTCATCATCATAAAGAGCTGCCTTAAGAAATTGGGAACGCTTTAGAGCTGCATGCTCTAGGACTAATAATTCTTCCCTAGATTTACGGCCTCTCTCTTCTCGCTCTTTACAGCAATTCTCCCATGGTCTTTTCACCACTCACTTGATTCTTAAAGTTACTAATCATATCATCAAGCGTTTTCATTGTGGTTTCAAAATCTTGGGAGATTTCTTGAGATAACGGCTCAGGTGGAGTTTGAACCGTATGGTACTGTGGAGGTTGGAAATTGTCAAACATGTAAGAGTCATGATTGTTACAAGGGATGGATTCCCATTTGACAATCGAGTCTGAAGTGGAACCTCCACAGGTACTCACAACAAGAAAAAAGTGAGTCCGATGGTAAATCATATGGATTTTGGTAATAACCAAAGTTCTGAGCATCACCGGAAAACTGTTCATAGACAAACGTGTTCCCGGATTGACACTCAAATCCTTGGTGAGGACCTCCACAAAATTCACAGCAGTAATGTTGGTTATATGAAGATAAGTCAATGTGGTGGGTAATTGGAAAAGTTTGAGGAGTCGTTAAATGAGTTAGGATCATAATCAAATGAATTCCTTGAACCACAAAACAAACAACTCCGTTATGAATATCATTACCACATTGTACACATGTACACCAACCATTGGGTGAACCAAAAGAGGCTCACCACAACCGACACAAGGAACAAACGATTGCATTTGAGAGTTATGAGAAGGAATCAGTTCATTCAAAGTATCAACAAAACCAACATGATGATCCGAATGACTATCAAGTCTCGAAGAACATTTTGAAAAATCAGGAGGTGGGACAAGTGGTGTGCTTTGAGAGCTAGCAATTTCCACCACTTCCGTTATGGTCTCCGGTTCTTGAACGGGTTCATCGGGTTGTGGCGGATGGTCGGAAAAACTTGGAGAATCATCGAGAGAGTTATCAGATAATTCGCACCAATAACAATATTTTCTTGCACCCATCCTTCCACATCGCTTGCATAAACAATCCGGATTCTGACAAGAGAGCTGATCCTCTTCCATACGGCTTTTGCAGTGGAAACAACGAGGATAATCGAACGTCGCCATGAGAATTAAACATGTAGAGGGTTAAAGAAATAGAATTAAACGGTTTTGAGGTTAAAGAAGAGTAGAATCAAATGGTACGAGGGTGTAAGAGAAATAGAATCATACGGATAAGAGGAATGAGAAGAGTATTTTTTTTTGGATTTTTGGATTTTTATAAGAAAATATAAACATATATAGATGGTATGAACAAGGAGTGATTATTCAAACCTCTAATCTGCTAAACGTAAGACAATTAGCACAAATTTCAAGCTAGCCGGTGGCATGCAAAAATTTGATCCGGCTAAACAAACATCAAGTTTTCTCACAAGCCCGCCACTTGTGAATGGCGACCGTAAGAGACTTAAAACGGTTCGAACCACGAACTCAATGAAGATCTGGGAGTATAGTGTTTCCCGGGTCGTTATGTCCCAGTCGAAGTCAGCAAGAATGGATCACCCAACGATAGTGATCGAGAGATTTGAATCGAAAGAGATTTTGAGTTATTACAACTACGTAAAAAGGACATAAATTACAAGGGCTAAAATGCAAATTAAAGAAAATTAAAAGGTAAAACTATTAAATAAATGCTATCACTATTTTTAAAGTGATGAACGTTTAAAACTTAAAACTTAAAACTTAATTTAAATAAAATTACGAAACGCATTACAAAATAAAAAGTGAGATCTAAGGAATAAAAATCCTAAAAATATGAAAATGACATTTTTACATACCTAATGATAAAAGAAAATTTATAGAAAAAGAAAATTATTTTTATAACTATTAAATTAATTATTATTAATTAAAAACTATTTTTAACTATTAAATAATTACCTAAGATACAAGAAAATAGGAAATAAAGCTAGAAAAATAAAATTAAGACTTAGAAAAATCTAAAATATCAAAATAGAATTTTCAAAATTATTTTTGTATTTTTCTGATTATTTTTGTATTTTCTATGAATTTTAAACTATTTAAAACTATTTAAATTATTTAAAAATACAAATTTAACTAAGAAAAATCTAGAAAAATATATTTTTTGTCTTTTTATATTTATCTTAACTTAAGAAAAATGAAAAAGTATTTTTTTGAACCTTTTCTTAATTAATTGTATTTAAAGCTAATTAAAAATGTTTAAAAACTAATTTAAATTAAGAAAAATAGCAAACAAGCTAGGAAAAATCTGAAAATTTCAGGAAAAGTCTAAAATAATATTAGGAAGCTAGGAAAATTGGAAAAACAGGGGCTTGTATGGAGGAATAAGGAACTGATGAGCCAAGGGCTTATCAATAAGCACTTGAATAAGCCAAATGGGCAAAATAAGCCACCAACTGTGATAACAAAGACTAAAATAAGCTAAAGATACTCTAAAGCAACTAAAATCAACAACCCATATCCTCTGGATTACAAGCTAGCACAGATTTGATGAAATGAGATTTTGAACTAAAACAGTTTCTAGTGCCAACTTTGAGCTTATGCATAAGCTACCAGATAAGCTGAAAAGGAAAACCAGTACTTGGGACTTGGAGAAGACCTGGCCAAGAACCTTAAAACCAAAAATTAGACCTAGGTGAGCTCTATTAAGCTCTGTGCAAGAGCTACAAGATCTCAAGACAAAACCTGAGATCAGTCCCTCAAAAAGACAGGCATATAAGCTCTAATTGACAAGTCTTTTAGAAGCTTATGGAAAATTCACAAAAATAAACAAAAATCATAACAATAAACTAGACCAGTGGAAGTTTTTAAAACCACCATTTTCATTGAAATTGGCCCAGAGATGAGTCTAAGAAAAATCCCTCTAGTTGGCCAAAAACTAACTTTTGCAAGTTTTGACTTTGAGCAGTTTTTTGCAAGTTTGACTATAATGAACTTTAAACCTAGATTTAAGGATTGCAATTGATGTTAAATGATGAAACAAGGCTAATTTAACCTTACCCTAAGTATTTTAAACACAAAATGAGATTTTGTCTTTGCAAAATCCCAACAGTAAAAACTGTAAGGCATATTGAAGTTGGATTTGACTTTTGAGCTTTTGTATGCACAAGTACTGACTCAAATGGGTACAAATAATCTAAACAAGCATGAACCAATAGACCTAAGTAAGCGAACAAACCACGAACACAGTTTAAGAGCCAAATCTAAACACCACTTTAATGAACTGATATGCACTTTTAAAGAGGCTAACCAACGACCTAGCTATAGCGACACTCAAACTGAGTTTACTAAACCTAAGAACAACTTAATAAACATGCTAGAACTACCAGTGATCACAGATACAAGTATAAGCATGAAATGCAAAATTGACTAAAAATTGAAAAGTGAGAAAATTACTCACAAGCATCTAACCTGTGTGCGAGGCTAAAACCAAACCCAATCCTAAGCTAACCTATCTATTCCAACCCATATCAAAGCTGCATCAACCCATAGCATAACCAAACTGCTTGAACCATAACTACCCCCACGTTGACTTTCTTTGACCATGTACCAAAATTGCTTGAAATGATTCAAAAGCTTTTCAAAAGCTATAAATAACTTAAGTTAACTTTGTTGAATGAGCAAATAAGCTAATTGGAGCTTAAATATAAGAATATGATTTTGAAAATTCCAACAAGAATCACAACAAGCACATAAATTTTAACCAAACCTTGAAATGGATTCTTAAAACTGATTACAATGATAAAGTAACTTTAGTTTTGATCATAGAAACAAAGGATTACCTATTTTAAGCTAAACTAATACATGGATAAGAAAAACGACATTAAGAAAAATTAAAACTAAATTCTACTACTCTTTCTTCTTTTCTTAGCACTTTCTTTTATAGTTCCAAATGCTTCTCTCTCATGGTCCGAGCTAATCCCACTTGGTTTCAGACCTTTGGATGAGAAAATTGATCTTGGCCATTCAATCCATTTTTGGCGGGAAATGGATATTTGACAGTGGGAGGTTGAGTGAAGGGTAGGGTGAAGCAATAAATGTTATTTGGATTGTGGTGGAGGAGGGGAACAAGATATGAGCTGGGTGATGGGAGGTGGAGTGTGTTGCAGGCTAGAGGTTGAAGAAAACAAAAAGGGCGGGTAGGGTTTTTTGACCGTGTTTGACCGTAGTGTTAATATTATAAGGGAGGTCCAAATGGCGGGGTCATAGGAAAAGGCAGGGTCCAAAAGGATTGTGACAAGGGTCCAATGTGGTTATGACATAGTCCAAAGGGTTTAAAAGGTTTAATATCACAAGGACTAGTTATGCAATTTCTGAAAATCAAGGGACTACATCTGCCAATTATGCAAAGTTACTCCAAGGGACCACAAGTGACAAGTTTCAATAGTACAAGGACCAAACTTGACATTTTCAATTTTCCAAGGGCCATTTTTGCCAAATTTGAAACTTGGAGGACCAAACTTTTTATATTTTTCACCAAAGGACTAATTTTGACAAGTTATGATTTAAAAAGGAACTTTGGCGATTTTTCTTTTGAAATTAAGTGCTCATGGATCAAGTTTTCGACAACTTTGAAACTTGGGGGCTGACTAAACCGCCAATTATGCAAACTTTGCTCATTTTTCATCGATTTTAAACATTTTGCATCGAAACATATAAAATGCAATTTTGGAATATTTTCAAAGATTTTGATGCATTTTCGAGCATTTTAAACGTTTTGATGCACTCAGATTTAACCAAAAATGATGAGTACTTACACACTCATCAAATTTTAGGTGAAAATTTGATGGGCTCGGGATGCCGTGTAAATTTCCAAAATTTTCATCCTCGAGTATAATTTGAACCAAGAATCGATTGCAAAGCACAAGAAACAAACCTAGGATACTGAAACGCATTTCGGCCCTAGCTTTGCTCAGAGCTTCATAAGATCACTGTAAATGATCTCCCCTATGTCGACAAAGGTGACCCCATTCATCAAGCAAGTATGCCATCATCAAGCTGAATAGAGTTAACTTGTTCAGGTGGATGAGTGGTTCCCTACGAGGACCTCAATCACAAAAGTGAAGAGGATCCTCCGCCACGGGAATGAGCTTTTAGTGCGTGAGGTCTTGTCCAAAAACGTTGGATCTAAAACAATTTGTTTTAACCCATCCTTCACCGTGGAGGGTTCAGGATGGGCGACATAAGTACCTTTGTTATAATCTAACCCTGTTGAAGTGCAAAATGTTTTGTAATCCAGGGTGTATTGTTGCCCCCATTAAGACGAATCGATGAGATATTCCAGTGGTCTAAGGTTATTCTCATCGATTAAGGTGTTATCAAGGGCTTTAGCTGTAGCCCAAAATTCCCCGAGGTAGTTTGGGTACGCGATCGAAAGGACATTTTACAAAGGCCGTTTTGAGTGGGCGCTTGAATAAAAATTTTATAATGTCTTTATAGGTTGGGACACTTTCATGGTATTCAAAATTTCCTATGACATTATTTGTTTTAAATTCAACGTTAGTAAGATCCCCTACCCACTTTGAGAAGCGAATCGAGAGATTGTGTTCTAGTCATTTCTATTAAAAAAGATTTTAGGGTAAAAAATGTTTTGACTAGAACAATCAAAGTATTTGGATCTCTCAAGTTTGTGATGAAAAACTTTTGTAAATGTTTACAAGGAGGGTTTTCCAAAAGAGTTTTTGAAGATTTTGAGAACACACAAATTTTTCTGGATTTGAGAAAGGATTTTGACAGAGTTTAGTTGCAGAAAATAATTTGTGTGTGTTTTGTGGTTTTTGAAGAGGGTATTTATAGAGAAGTGAGAGGGGTGGTTTTGTATAAATGTGGATATGTAAAGACCATTTTTGAAATCGTTTGATATTCCACATTTAATGCCACCCACCACTTCACTATGTGTAAAATCCGTCTTTCAAGGAAAAATAAATTGCAATGCAATGCGAATAGTGCACTTTAGCGAGAATAAAATATCCATAGGATATTTTATGTGAAAGAAGGCATTTAATGCCAAGTGGGGTGAGGTAAATGATGATACTCCTGACATTAAGACATGTATTCCTATATTAAATTGGTGGGATTACCAACCTAGGACATTTAAGTAACTAATACTTGGAGCATTTAGTTACTCATTCAATGCTTTCGTCAGGGGACCCCGAGTGAGTCTTACCATTCGTGAGAGGTTTGTTTTGGATGTTCGGGAGAATGAACCATTTCGGTGATGATCTTATCGAGATTGGTTTTCGATACCGACTTTCAATGTCAAGCATTCCCTAATTCAAATTTCAGTCTCGGTAAGGTAGGTTCATCCAAGGGTTTTGTGAAGATATCGCTTGATATTCAAGAGGGATGAAATGAAGTTCAATGTCTCCTTCATTATGTGATCCCTCGATGAAGTGATATCGATATCAATGTGTTTGGTTCTTTGGTGGAGGACAGGTTGTTGGAGATTGCAATAGCACCGGTATTATCACGAAGATGGACACCATTTTGTAATGGATGTCATAGTCACCGAAGTTGACTTTTCATCCATAATACATTGGCACAAAGAGATCCGCTGCAGCTACATATTCGCCTTCACCGGTGAGGACATAGCCACTGATTGTTGCTTTTTAGCACTCCAAAAAACTAGTTTTCCTCCTAGAAATTGACAGACCCCGAGGTACTTTTCTGTCCATGTTGCGCCGCCCGACATAATCGAATCGAGTAACCTTTGAGATCAAACCACGAGCATCTTGGATAATAGAGTCCAAGGCTAGGGGTTCCCTGTACACTGAGTATTCTTTGGGCTGCAGTGAGATGGGATTCTTTAGGATTGGACTGATATCTTGCTATTAGACAGACTGAGAATTGGATATCTGGTCTAGAAGCGGTTAGATACATCAGTGAGCCTACAATCCCTCTGAAATGAGTTTGATTGACTGATTTGCCGGTGAGATCAGGTCCAAGGTTGTTAGGTGGGACCATTGGAGTTTTCACTGAGGCACGCCGAGATATCTCATATTTTTTTCAAGAGATTCCTGGTGTATTTCTCTTGACTGATGGATATTCCTTTGTCAGGTTTGCGATTTGTAGTCCAAGAAAGTATGTGAGTTCCCCCATCATGCTCATTTCAAACTTTTTAGTCATCAGGTTTTCAAACTGTTTGCAAAGTTTGTAGTTTGTTGAGCCAAAGATGATGTCATCAACATACACTTGGACTAGAATCACATCCTGTTGAGTTCTATAGACAAACATTGTGTTGTCTATCTTTCCTCTGACAAACTTGTTTTGTATCGGAAAGCGAAAGAGTTTCATACCATGCCCTGGGAGCTTGTTTAAGTCCATAGAGAGCTTTGTCAAGCTTGCAGACATAGTCAGGGAATTCACTACTCTCAAAGCCCGGAGGTTGCTGAACATATACATCTTCCTTGAGATCACCATTTAAGAATGCACTTTTAACATCCATTTGGTAGACCCCGAAGTTCATGTATGTTGCATATGCAAGAAAGATCCTGATGGCTTCCATTCTTGCAACAGGAGCAAATGTTTCATCATAGTCAATGCCTTCTTGTTGACTGTAACCTTTGGCTACAAGTCCGGCTTTGTTTTTAATGACAGTGCCGTTTTCATCAGTTTTGTTTCTGAAAACCCACTTCATTCCTATGACGACTACATCCTGAGGACATTTGATCAAGGTCATGACCTTATTTTTATCAAACTGTTGCAGTTCTTCTTGCATAGCCTGAACCCAACTTGGGTATTTTAGAGCCTCAAAGGACACTTTTGGGTTCTATTTTCTCGATAGGTAATCAGTATAGACATTCATTGGCCGCAGTTAAATTAGCGCCATGCTTCTAGTGAGCATTCCCTCAGTGGGTTTACCAATGATGTTTACAAGCTCAATGTCCTGAGATCTTGTCCACTTACTTTGTGGTCTAGGATCTGAGCTTAAAGATGTCACTGGGAGTTCAGGTGTGAGTTCAGGTGTGAGTTCAGGTGCAAGAACCACATGATCATTTAGATCATCTGTCGAGGTGACTTGTTCAGGTAGAGGTTCTTGAGTTATAGGATCCCCGATCATATGGATCAGTGTTACCTAACCCAGTAGGGACGAATGATTATCAATGAATTCACCGATAGTTGGTTGAGACAGTTGTGAGGTAAGACATAATATGAGATGTCAGATCGCTTGGTGTGAGGAATTGTTTGTGTTGTACTCATCGAGGATATCTTGATGAGATATCAATTCCAATTTCTTCCACTGAAGTGTTGGTGAATCTGATGCTTTCTATACTTTCATCAAAGGTGACATGATAGGTTTCCTCAACTTGTTGTCTCCTTGTGTTAAATATCCTGAGGATTTGGAGATCAGTGAGAAACCTAGAAAGTATCCATCATCAGCTTTAGCATCGAACTTGCCTAGATGATCCTTGTGGTTATGAATAAACACAGGACATCCAAACACATGGAAGTAGCGCGATGTCGGAAGTCTACCTTTGAATATCTCATATGGGTTTTATTATGTCTTTTGACAATGATTGACCTATTTTGAGTGTAACAGTCGCTTTTAACCGCTTCAGATCCCTTGAAATGCTTTGAAAGGGCTGAGCCATTTAACATGGTTCTTGCAGCCTCAATGAGAGTTATGTTCTTCCTTTCAGCTACCCCATTTTGTTCAGGGGTATATGGAGATGAAAAATTTTGGGAGATTCCCTTCTCATCACAGAAACTCTCAAGCTCAGGCATTTCTAAATTGGTACCATTGTCAGTTCGATTTGTTTCATCTGTAATGTCATTCGGTTTTCAATGTTCTGATAAATGACATTATAGTATCAGCCTGACTCTTTTGGAAAGAAAGTATACCCAAATGTATCTTGAAAACTCATCAACTATGACAAGTGTATACTTCTCATCTTTGGATTGATCTAGGACGACCGTGGTCCAAAGAGATCCATATGCAAGAGGTGAAGGCAGACTTTTGATAGAGAAGTTTTGCTTGGTTTTGAAAGATGCTCTTTTATGTTTGCCTTTTTCACAGCTGAGCATGGTTTATCTTTTGCAAAAACCAGTGATGGTAAGCCAAGGACCTTGTTTTGTTTTGCCAAGTTGTTGATGTTTTGAAGTTTAAGTGTGAGAGTCTCTTGTGCCACGTACCAGTTGATAGTTTCAGGGTGGCTTTGGCAAAGAGACAGTTCCATCTTTTAGAGAGAGTTGAAATGTCTAAGACATAAACATCGTCTCTCCTAGGAGCAATCAACACAACTTCCTTGTTGGCATTGAAAATGATACCTTGTTTGTCATTGAATTGTACAATGTACTTAGCATCACATAGCCGATCGACACTGATGAGATTGTATTTAAGACCATTGACATAAGCAATCCTAGAGAAAACTATTCCATTACAGGCCATCGAACCATAACCTTCTGGGACATGATGAGTTATCACCAAACACTACCTTTGGTCCCGGTTCCTTTACATACTTGTGCAGATATTCCTTCACACCAGTCATACTTCTTGAACATCCACTGCCTAGATGCCAGATAGGTTCCTTGGCATGCCTCTGCACAAGTAGTAAACTGAATTAGTTTCTCTTCATAACCCACTTACTAGTGGGTTTGGGTCTCATGGTCTCTTTGAATTGAGCAATCGATTCATGGTCAGTGGTGGAGTGCAATGAGCTACCATGTGTTTTACATCTAGAGACAGAGGATGACTCTATGGATTTTGGTTGTTTTGAACTTCTTCTTGCATGGATGACATTGTCATGCTGAGATGTCTTATGAGCCGTGTTACGCAAATATCACAAAGATGTGTTCATAATACAATCATCAGGACGATGATCATTAAAGCCACAGTGTGGGCAAGGAGGAAAAGGCTTTGCTCTCAACTTTTGAGCTTTGGATGAAGAAGCATACCGATGACCAACTTTGGTGTAGTTTTCTTGACTGAGAGAGCTCACATATTGCAAGTGGTCGCAATCCGTGATCATCCTTTTACAGATCATGCAAAAAGGATTCTATAACAATTGTCGTGGTATGACGGGTATAGTGGCACAGATCACACTTCTGCTTATTTTTGGTGATGGCTTTTGACTTTGAGGAACTGGAGGAAGCTGACTTTGTCTCCTTGATTGGTTCAGAGACCTTTTCAATAGATTCCATTTTGTCGGGTTAGCTTTCTCACAAGTTCACTCGCTTGTCTGAATCGGGATGTGGGGAGAGGATGTGGAATTATCCGTGGGGTTGGATTCTTGTTGAGTTGGTTTTGATGGTCTTTTCAAAATGGTTCTACCAAGTCCAGACCTTTCTTTGGGAGAGTGTGGATTGTAATGTAATGGAGTAAGCTCAGAGCTAGGATCAGACTCCGAAGAGGTTCCAAAGGTGGAAGTGGTGCTTGAGATTCATCTTCGACTTGAGATGTGTTCGGCTACCGGGCACATCCGGGAGTCCATGCTCTTTAGAGCTTGACTTTCGTGGCTCTAGAATTTTTACAGAGTCAAAGTTAGGAAGCTTACTATCAGGATTAAGTCTTTCAATCCAATCACCGGTCTTGGGAACAGACAACATATTGGTAATCATGCCACCAGACACAAATGGTTTAGGACTCTGGTCTTTGTTGAGAGAGTCGGTAAGATGATGTTCACCTATGACTCTCTTTTTGCTACTGGGGGCACCCACAACATCAAAGACTCTTGGATTCTTGGTGGTCCAGCTATCAATGATTTCCTTTTCTTTCTTAAGTTCATCTTGAAGAGCCTGATTTCTTTTAACTAATTCAGGTGTTTTGAATCAGGTGATAGCCTCAATCTTGTTTTGTTTTAACACAAGTAACTCATCCCTACACTTATTCAATTCAAAACTTAACTTGTTGTACTTAGAAAAAGATTTAGTCTTTGCTCCTCTACAAACTTAAGATCTACATTGATATAGTTCATATAGGACTAATCGAATCATCATCCATATAAAGTAGAATATTTACCTTCTTCATTGTGATGTTGACCCATTCTCCATTTCGGGCATGATTCTTTCCAACGACTAGCTTGTCTTCTTCGAGAGGGCCATCAGCTTGTGACATGCACCATTTCATCATCCGATGAGACTGGCTCTTCATCCCAATCGAAGGTTTCGCAACAAGACCTTTGTTTTTACCGCATTGCATTGAACACTTTTTGTTTCTGAGGGACTGGCCTCAAGTAATGCAAGCTTAGCTTTGATCTTCCTATACTTGGCTTCAAAATCTATTGTTTTGTTTCGGCCGATTTATTCTGAAAGTTTTGATGAGGCCGATAGATTTTAGGTTGAAATTTGCTAAAGCCGAGGACTAATTTGACCTCGATGGTGCTGTAAGAAGGTTCAGAAATTGTTTTGAAAACAAATCCTTGCAAAATGACCCTTTTTGTGACACTTAAAGCATTCAGTGTCCTCGTTAGCTTTAGCAGTTGAAAAACCTTTGTTTCTTTTAATAAACCTTCGAGAGTTTGCAAGGAGTGCCCTTTCCTGAAATTCAACGTTCAGGTCATTTAGGTACTCCTCACTTGATCTCTCATCAGGCTCATCATCAAAATTTTCTTGAAAATCTTGAACCACATTGTTAGAAAAGAAGGCAGTTGATATAGGTGAGGTGATGGTCAGGGACTTCTTGACTTCCGAGACTTCTTTAAGTCGTGGTATCGTCTCGTTGATGAGGTTTTCTTCATAGACAAATTTCCCATAAATTTCAGGAAGCTCAAGAGTTTGGATGTGATTTGCATTTCTAAGTCCCTGAGAGAAGTTTAACCATTTCTCAGGAGACAATTAACAAAACCAACATTTATCTCATGTTTGGATAACTTAACACCATCATTAGCCAGTTCATTTAAAAGAGTTTTGTAACGGGTGTAAGTTTGAGAGAGAGTTTTGAGTCCTTAGCCCGAAGGTGTTATACTCAAGTTTCGAGTCCATTATCCTATTTTCCTTGGTATCAGATGGACCTTCATGGCTATGGACCAGGTCATCCCAGATTTGTTTAGCCGTGTTACAGCTTATCATCGACTCCATTATATCATCAGGAAGACATGATATGATGATACCTTTTGAGTCTTTGGTCCTCGGTTGACCACTCTCCTTTCATCCTGAGTCCACCGAGCTTGTGTTTGGGCAAACCTTTAGCAGTCTTTGGGACAAACGGGCCCTCATTAATACACTTGATATAATAAGGTTCCATCCCAATCAAATAGCAAAGCATACGCTTTTCCATTTGTTGAATTTACCAACTTCAAGTCTAGGGGCAACGCTGAATTGTTGAATAAGCTCCACCCTTTGTATCGACTAGTTGGGGTACATCAATTTCAGCCATAGGAATCCTGATTTAAAAACGTTTTTTAGAGCGGCTTAAAAGGTTTTATAATCACTGCTTCTGATACCACTTGTTATTCCCTATTCACTATTGTTAAAAAAGGGACAATTAAGTACTTAAAGCAATTTAACAGTGAATAATGACTGAAGTTAACATAAGTAAGACACACAGAGTAATTTTCAACATCATATTCTTATTAGAAATAAATCAAAAGAATACGTTACCCAAGTACTTGCGGAATAGTACTTAGGATTGAAATGACAAAGTTTGGGTGACTCCTCTCTAAGCTCGGGCTAAGTCTGAGCACAACTCTTAGAACCCACTGAGCTAGCTCAAGGATAAAGTTGTATTTGGAGGAGTGAAAAGTTGGC
Organism: Chrysanthemum makinoi; assembly: GCA_910596185.1. Lineage (NCBI taxonomy): Eukaryota > Viridiplantae > Streptophyta > Magnoliopsida > Asterales > Asteraceae > Chrysanthemum > Chrysanthemum makinoi. The sequence goes on along the minus strand of OU343221.1, from coordinate 224,914,795 downwards.
TTGTGTGTGTGTGTTTTACAATTCACAAGCTTAAACTTTTCACTCATTCTCTTATGTTATTTATACAAGTATGATTATTAACTTTATCGTAGAAGACAAAAACATGGATCACAAAGAAACACGAATATTGATATATTCTTACATTTCACTTTTCTATAGTAGGCTAAGCTTCTTTCCTTGATAGAGAATCGCCGCTTACTATAAATGGGAAGATATGATTTTGATAGATTGAGACTGTGTATAGACTGGATAAACACTTGAGGGACTTAGTTTTATCTTGGTAAAACTTTCCGCCTAATCCGCTCAATCTTCGTCTTTAAAGTCTTCTCTCTTCTTTCGTTTGTCTTGTTGTTTAACAGTTGAGAGGAGTCGAAGGGATTCAATGAGTTATTGTCATCACTCACTGAATCCACTATCTTCTTCTTGACTTAGTCTTCACCCTTTAAGTTCCGCCTTGCGGAGTGGAGAGGCTCCTTCTTCGCCTCATACTAAGTGTCCAGAAGATAGCTCACTGAGAGACTATGCGCTCAGTGACCTGATTGTGTTTAACAGATTAAATACTTAGGATATTTTCTATTCAAATCCTAGTTTAAGGGGTTTGGGTATTTACTGAACCCAACACAATGCATTATTTTTCTATAAATAGGATTCCCAAAATGCTTCTGTATTCATCTCTCAACCTCACAAACAAACATCATCATGTCACCAAAAAGATCTTCCAACATAGATGAATCACCTAGTGCAAACAACCCCTTTCAAGAAATCCAAAACTTTGTCATCCCACCTTCCAAAGTACCACCACCCAAATCTAGAAAAATCGCACGGATTAGCATCCAGCCTTATTGCTTAGCAAAACCATCTTCAAATGGTTCATCACCAACCACTCATTCACCACAAGATTCTTCCATTATAGCACCTCCTTCATCACCTATCAAATCACCACCTAAGGTCACTCTTTTGGAACTCCTTAAGAATCCATCAAGATCTAAACAAACAAAGCAAAAAGAACTAGTCTTTTTGACAACCCCCACTTCTCCAAACACAATTTTCAAAGACCTTGAAACCTCACCACCTTTAGCTCCCATTGTGTTACAAGAACATCTTGGTTCTTGATGAGTGTCTAAATACTCATCATTTTTGTACAATCTAGACTGCAAAATCATCTGAAAACACTCAAAAATGCATCAAAATGATGAAAATATCACAAATCAGTGTTTTATGTGTTTTAAATGCAAAAATATCAAAAACAGATGAAAAATGATTCAAGTTTGCAAAATTGGCAGTTTTAGTCCCCCAAGTTTTAAAAGTTGTCAAATCTAGTCCCGGGAATTCAAAAATGTGAAGTTTTGTCATTCAAGGTCCCTGAAATATTATAAGTTGTTAAAATTGGTCCTTGAATGATTCTTTGGTCAAATGGCAGAAAAGGTCCCTGAGCTTTGAAAAATGTCAAATTTAGTCCTTGGACTTATAAAAATGGAATTTTATGCAAAAAGGGTCCTTGTACTATCAAAGTTTGTCAAGTTTGGTCCTTGTGATAAGTTTGGAAAATTGTCATGATCAGTCCCTCAAGTTTGGATAAATTGCAAATCTAGTCCTTGTGTATACTTAACCAAACGGATCCAATATCAAGCCCAATCCACATGACCCTTGGACCATGAACCTTTAACCTTGAGCCCCAGTCCACATCCATTTTGACCCCAGTCATGATCAATTTTGGCCTCCCACAATACTCCGGTCAAAATTAGTCAAACGCTCCAAATACCCCGTTTCTTGTACATCGTCCCTCACAAACATCAATCCCAATACCGTGAGCGGTATTTCAACTTTTTCAAACTTCTCCCCTTACCTTGTCCCCTCCACCTCCACTAACACCCAAAGACTCTTAATTGATTGAAACCAACCCAATTAATGCTAAAACCTGCTATGAAGAATTTTGGCGCCAAAACTACAAGTGGACGGTTTTGATGCATTTCAATGATCCAATGGCTCGAATATGGTGGGAAACAATCAGAGGACATAATAGAAGTCAAAAAAGTCTATAAAAGAGGAGGGGAAGCAATGTATCAATATCATCTAGTGTAAAATTTAAGTTTCTATGTCGTTTTAGTTATTTTCAAGTTTCCAGTGTATTTCTTTGCTTCCAAATACTTTCTTAAGTATTTTTAGTGTACTTTCAATCCTTTTCAATAATAAAATTTTAGTTTCAAGTTCCAATTTCAGTTATGCATTTTTAAAATTTCAAAAATTTCATGAATGATCAAATGTTGTTGTTAGGTGTTCTTATGGACTGAGTTAGCTCATATAAGCTCCTATAAAGCTTCTTCAAGCTTTTAGAAACAATAAAATCCAGTTTAGTATCAAAAATCAAAATTCACCAAAAATACAAATTAAATAGTTGAAAAATAAAAATCCATTGGAAATGGTGTTCACAGCTGGAGCAGGGTAGATTATGGATGGCCTTGGGTTAGAAGCTTAGTGGTAAGCTAATAGGGGTGTTAATTGGTCCTTGTTCTCAGTTTTGAGCTTGGAAGCCTTTGTAAGCCTTTTTATTCACTTTTGCATTTCACTGTGGTAGTTGTTCAATAGCCTGAATCTCTGTTTCTTTGTGTTAATTAGTCTTAGTTACGTGTATTTAATCATTAAAACCAGCTGGCTGTTCTTTTTAATGTGTAGTTTATAAAAATTTAGTTTTAACAATTAAAAGCTCATCATGGTCATTTCTGAGTTTAATGTTGTTATGGTTGTTGTTTTAGGCTTCATTAGTTCTAATATATGATTATATAAAGTCTAATCGGTTTTATGATTTACATTTGTGATTTGCTTTGAAAATCTTCCAAACAGCTCACAAAGGGTGTTTGCATTAGCTTGTTTATCTGTGATCAAGAGTGTTTAAGACAGTATTATTCCTTGTTCTATGTCACATAAGTGTCTATAAACTCATCTCAGTCAAGAAAACTAGTACTCATAAGCTTGAAAGTCAAAATTGCATAGAATCACATCTGTCTTGCTCGATGTTGGAATTTGATGATTCAAGGTCATGATTTTGTGTTTATAAGTTGTTAAAATTGTTTAAATCAGTCTTATTATACCTTAATACATCTAATTCAGTGCATAGAATCAAATCAAAGTTCACTTTGGTCAAACTTTTAGTTTAAATCAAAAAGTCAAATTCTCATTTGGTCGTTTTTGAATAAACTTTAGGATTTCACTGTGTGTTTATTAGTGAGATTCAGCTTATAAGCTTTTGGATTATCAAAGTTTAGTTGCTAAACAAAATTAGAAAAATGCTAGTTCTCCTTTACTCAGCTTTTTAAGTGCTTAATTATTGGCTTATTTTGAGTACCCCTGTCTCGCATAAGTGCCACGTGCACAGTTCATAAGCTCAATCAAAAGCTTGCACAGAGTTTAATTGTTGCTCAAATCCTGTTATTATTGGTTCTTTGGAAAGCCAACCTGGTCATCTTTGAGTCCCAAGCTTAAGTTTTCCATTTCTAGCTTGTTTGCTAGGGCTGCAATAAGCTCTAATATTGTCCCATTTATGTGTTTAAGCCAAGTGCTTATTAGCTTCTTCCTAGCTTTTCAGTGTTAATCTTTGTGTCTTTTAGCTTCATATCAGTATCTTGTAGCTTATTTTAACTTTGGTTTCAGTGTGTGAGCTTGTTTGAGCTTATTTCCACCAAATAAGCTCTTAAGCCATCTGTTGTGATCATAAGCCTTTCAAACTGCTTATTTGTTATTTGTAAATTTTTTGTCTTTGTTAAAGTTTCATATTTTTAGTATTTAAGTAGTTTTCAAAAAGAAAAACCAGAAAAACATCAATTTAAAAATAGTGATAGCATTTATTTAATATTTTTTTTTAGCTTTTTGATTTTTCTTTTTAGCTTATTATTAATCAAATCTTGTTTTTATACTTTTCTTAGTTTTATATAACCTTAAGTTATTTTTAGAAAAAGTTTCATATTTTTCTCTATCTTTTTAGTATTTATTAGAATTTTAAATAGTTAAAAATAAGTAATTAATTAGTAATAAATAATTAAAAAGCATAAAAAATATCTTTTCAGTTTTAAAATTAGTTTTATCATATTTTAGATTTTTCCAAGTTGAAATTTCATTTTTCCAGGTTTATTTGATATTTTCTAGTATTTAAGTGTATTTTAAATAATAATTAATTAGTAATAATTAAATAAAAAGTGTGAAAAATATATTTTTAGTTTTAAAATTAGTTTTATAATATTTTAGATTTTTCTCAATCATAATTTTATTTTTCTAACCTTATTTCGTATTTTCTTCTATTTTAGAGTATTTATTAAATAGTTTAAAATAGTTTTTAATTAATAATAATTAATTAAATAGTTTTAAAAATAATTTTCTTTTTCTAATAATTTTATTTTATTTTTAGGATTCCAAAAATGTCATTTTCATATTTTTAGGTCTTTTATTTTTTAGATCTCACTTTTTATTTTGTACGTTTACGTAGTTTTTAAACGTACGTTTTACGTTTGTCTTATCTGATTATTGTGCTTTTCTATTCGCCCAATCTCATTCCAATCAATCAGTAGTGTAATAATTCATCAAAACCTTTACTGATCACTACCCTTAGTGATCATTCTATCATCTGAATTAGTGTTTACACACCATTGAGTCTCCGTGGGACTTAACGACCCGAGAATTCATTATATTCTCCAGGACTTCATTGTATTTGTATTTTAAGCAGTTTTAAGCTTCTTACGGTTAGCCATTCACAAGTGGCTAGCTTGTGTGAGGTAGCTTGACGGTTTAGCACTGTGATCAAATTTTAAGGCGCCTCGGGGAGGCTTTAGCGTGTGTTAAGCCTTTTTCCAGACCCATTCTTGCACATATACCACCATTTGTAAAAAAGTTTTTTTTGTAAAGTTATAAGAAAATTAAAAAGTTCATTAACACTTTTCCTAAAGTGTTAAAAACACTAAAAACAATATAAACCAACAAAACAATCGTAACGTTTTCTATCTTGTATTTTCTTTGAGGTGATTCTTAAAGAGATACGATTTGGATAAACGAGACGATACCAAAAATATTGTCCAAAAGTTTTTTAACCCATCAGCACAAATCTATACCTACGTCTTTTCAGTGGTACTTAATATATACATAAAAATCAACCACCGAAATCAAGGCAAACACCTACTAACCGGGGTGTGACCATAATAAGTTCCCTAACATCAGATTTAAAACTTGCCTTTGTGTCCTTGTGATTTGGTGTACCTTTTTCAAAGAAGCCATTTCATTTGTGATTATTGGTTAAGTTCACTTGTCGTTTTGCCTCGCATTTGTTTTGAAAATTGATTTTAAACTTAGTGCATGCGCACTGCTCTTCCAGCTTCTACAAGTCCACTTTCGAACTTGGAAAGATTCCTCGTGAGGCGTAGAGGACGTCGCTCCTTCACCGCCGGATCGAGGAACGCCTACCACCACCACCACCCGTCGTAATGGCGTAAGATAAGCCCATGAACGAGCTTCTCCGAGCACCCATCGAGGGTTACGGAGATGCTATTGTTGTCCCACCATCGGGGTGACACTTTCGAGCTCAAAACCGGGTTGCTCAATCTAGTAACCCAAAGCCAATTCTATGGTTTTGAGAGGGATGATCCTCATGCACACATTCGATGGTTTAACAAGATTGCATCTACCATCAAGTACAAGAATGTCCCACATGAAGCTATCAAGCTTCTTCGTTCCCATTTTCTAGAGGGACAAGCCCGGAATTGGCTTGAGAAACAACCCCTCGTTCTATTGAGACATGGGAAGATCTAGTCACCAAGTTCGTTAACGAATTCTATCCTCCATCCCGAACCACAAGTCTTAAGAATGAGATAATGAAATTTTCTCAGAGATTTGATGAATCATTCGGGAAGGCATGGGATCGTTACAAAGAGTTGCTTCGCAAGTGTCCGCATCATGGTTTTACCGAATTAATGCAAATGGATACTTTCTACAATGGTCTCAACCAGACTAATCAAGACTCTTTGAATGCCTCCGCTGGAGGTAATTTCCTGAGCAAGACTACCAAAGAAGCCTTGCAAATCATTGAGAACAAATCTCGGTCCGCCTTTCCGAGCAAAGACATATCGCCTCATGCGTCGACCCTCTTCTTCTTCATCTCCAGTGAGTACATCTAGCACCGATGCTAAGATTGACAAACTCACGAATATTGTTCAGGCTTTGGTTCTTGCTAGCCAGAAGAAAGTGACCTTCACTGAGACACCAACACATGGTGAAGTGAAGAAAGTTGAGAGTTGTGTTACTTGTGGTGGTCCTCATGCATACTACAATTGTACTGCCACCGATGGTAGTCCATTTGAAGCCAATGCTCTAGCCGGTAGTTCACATCGGGGAGGTAATCAATACCGTCCTCAAAATGAACCACACTACCGTCTAACACTAATCAGCACCACCCGGTTTTAACCGTAATCATAACATGCAAAACCGAATCGAACCAACCTAGAATGCACCAAGGTTATCAAAACCAAGGTAATTTCTATCCTGTACCAAATCAAGGTTTCCAACATCAAGGGAACCTTAATCAAAACAACTTCAATCGAGGGAATCAATTTCATGGGAATATGAACCCTAATCAAGGGAATTTTGGCTATAATCAAAACATACGGCCTCAAATTATCCCTCCAGCTCCTCCCGCCATTGTTCCAACTGGACCATCATCTGATGAGCTGTTGAAACAATTCATGAAATCCCAAGATGAAATGAACAGGTTGTTGGTCAGTGATTGCTGATCTTAAGAAGTCTTTAAATGATCAACCCTCGGGCTCTAGAAAACTTCCGAGCAACACGATCGCTAACCCGAGGGGCGATGCTAAGGCGATCACAACCAGAAGTGGTGTTTCATATGATGGACCTGCTGTTCCTACTACCTCTTCTTCTTCTATCCCAAAGGTAGTGGAAAGTGAACCTAGGACACACAATGGACCTACGACTCCAATGCCTCCTCCACCTGTGGCAATGAGTCAAGTTACCAAGGATACAACGGACAAGGTGCATTATTCAAGCCCACGAAGTACACACGCCCTACCTTTAGTCCAACCTCAAGTTGTCCGTAAAACCCAAGTCAAATCCAGGAGTTGTGTTTGAACCTCCAAAAGCTCCCGTTGAAAACCAGAAATCCAAATCTTCTATTCCTTACCCATCACGCTTGAATGAGCAAAAGCTCCGCGAGAAAGCCAGTCATCAAATGGACAAATTTTTCCAAATTTTCCAAGAGTTACATTTTGACATAAGCTTTACGGATGCTATCATGCTGATGCCCAAGTTTGCATCAACTCTCAAACACATGTTAAGCAACAAGGAAAAGCTGTTTGAAATGGCTAAAACTCCTCTTAACGAGAACTGCTCAGCTATCCCAAGAAGCTTCCGAAAAGCTTGGAGATCCTAGAAAATTTCTCTTACCTTGTGTATTTCCAGGAATGGTTGAATGCTTTGCCCTAGCAGATCTTGGTGCAAGCATCAATCGATGCCTTATTCAGTGGAAGAAACTCTCTCTCCGAACTTACTCCTACACGCATGACTCTCGAGCTTGCAGATCGTTCCATATCCCGTCCTCTTGGCATTGCCGAGGATGTATTTGTGAAAGTAGGAAAGTTCCATTTTCCGGCTGACTTTGTGGTTGTTGATTTTGATGCCGATCATCGGGTTCCTCTCATTGTTGGTCGAGGATTCCGGAGAACGGGCCGTGCTCTCATTGATGTATTTGAGCAAGAAATCACATTACGTGTTGGTAATGAAGTCAGTACTTTTAACCTTGACCAAACTTCGAGGTACTCCGCAAATTATGATTCTGAGTCGGTTAACCGAATAGATATCATTGATGTTGCTTCAGAAGAGTACTCTCAAGAAATTCTTGGTTATTCTCATAATTACGGAGTGGGGATCCCACCACATCTTCTCAACCTATCATAGCCAATTCTACCCCTTCTATCACTCTTTTTGAGGGAAGAGACTTCATCTTAGATGAGATTGAAGCATACTTGGCTAGTGATTCTGTTCCATGGGAAATTGATCACGCTCCAATTGACATTGAGGGGGACATACTTCTTATTGAGAAGTTGCTAAATGATGATCCATCATCAACCCCTCACTCTAGTGATTCAATCCCAGATGAGATTAATCAAAATGAGATTAATTTGGAGGGAGATATTCTTCTAAAGAAGTTGTTAAATATGGACACTTCTCCTCCTCTCCCTCCCGTCGAGCTTCATAACAAGGAAATCAAGTCAGTTGAGAAAACTGAAGAATTTCCTGAGGTTGAGCTTAAGGACTTACCACCTCATCTCGAGTATGCATTTCTTGAGGGTGATGATAAATTGCCAGTCATTATTGCCCGAGATTTGAGTAAAGATGAAAAAGCTGCTCTCATAAAGATCTTGAAGTCACACAAGCAAGCAATTGCTTGGAAACTCTCCGACATTAAGGGTATCAACCCTGAATTTTGTACTCACAAAATCTTGATGGAGGATGACTTTAAGCCAGCAGCTCAACATCGAGAAGAGTAAATCCAAAAATCCATGATGTTATCAAACAAGAAGTTATCAAACTTCTTGATGCAGGATTGATTTACCCGATCTCAGATAGTCCTTGGGTTAGCCCAATTCATTGTGTTCCTAAAAAGGGTGGCATAACTGTTGTCACAAATGAAGATAACGAGTTAATTCCAACTCGATTGGTGACGGGTTGGCGTGTTTGCATTGACTATCGTAAGTTGAATGACGCTACCCGTAAAGACCATTTTCCTCTACCCTTTATGGACCAAATGCTTGAGAGATTAGCAGGGAATGAATACTATTGTTTCCTTGATGGTTTCTCAGGGTACTTTCAGATCCCCATTGATCCAAAGGATCAAGATAAAACTACATTCACCTGCCCATACGGAACTTTTGCCTACAAACGTATGCCTTTTGGCTTATGCAATGCTCCTGGCACGTTCCAACGATGTATGATGGCCATTTTCCACGACATGATCGGGGAAACAATGGAGGTGTTTATGGATGACTTCTGGGTCATTGGGGACTCTTTTCAAACATGTCTCTCCCATTTAGAAAAAATGCTTCAAAGGTGTGAAGACACCAATCTTGTGTCTAAACGGGAGAAAAGCCACTTTATGGTCAAAGAAGGCATAGTCCTTGGCCATAAGATTTCAAAAATGGGATTGAGGTAGATAGAGCAAAAGTCGATGTTATTGCTAAATTACCTCATCCTACTACCGCCAAAGGTATTAGGAGTTTTTTAGGTCATGCCGGTTTCTATCGTAGATTCATACAAGATTTCTCTAAAATCGCCCGGCCAATGACCCATCTTCTTGAAAAGGATGCTCCTTTTATCTTCTCACCCGAGTGCATAGAAGCTTTTGAAACATTGAAGAAAAAGCTTATCAAGCACCCATTCTCGCTGCTCCCGACCGACTTGCCCTTTGAGCTCATGTGCGATGCAAGTGATTTTGCTATCGGTGCGCTTAGGGCAACGAGAAACAAGCATTTTCAGCCTATCCACTACGCAAGTAAAACTATGACCGAAGCTCAAACTCATTACACCACCACGTAAAAGAGCTATTAGCCGTGGTGTATGCGTTTGAGAAGTTTCGACCGCACTTAATCTTGACCAAATGTGTAGTGTATACGGATCACTCGGCTCTCAAATATCTCTTTGCAAAACAAGATGCAAAGCCGAGATTGCTTCGTTGGATTCTCCTCCTCCAAGAATTTGATATCATCATACGTGATAAAAAAGAGCCGAGAATCTAGGCTGATCATCTCGTCGATTAGAAAACCCTCACCAAGATGTTTTCGAGAGAAAAGAAATAAATGAAACATTTCCTCTCGAGACACTCAATGCGGTTTCTTTTCGTGGAAATTCTACCACCCCATGGTTTGTCGACTACGCAAATTACCAAGCGGGTAACTTCATTGTGAAAGGGATGTCGACCCAACAGAAGAACAAATTCTTCAAAGATGTTAAACATTATTTCGGACGACCCTTTCTTATTCAAAATATGTGCGGATCAAGTCATCCGACGGTGTGTTTATGGACAAGAAGCTCTTGACATTCTCACAAACTTGCCATGCCGGACCCACCGGGGCCATCATAGTCCAAACTACACCGCCAAAAAGGTGTTTGATTCCGGTTTTATTGGCCCACAATCTATAAGGATGCCCACGAATTTGTCAAAGCCTGTGACGCTTGTCAACGCCACGGAAATATATCTCAAAGAAATGAAATGCCACAAAATGCCATTCAAGTTTGTGAGATATTTGACATTTGGGGTATTGACTTTATGGGGCCATTTCCATCTTCTCGTGGAAACAAGTACATACTGCGGGTCGCTGACTATTTGTCAAACTGGGTTGAAGCAAAAGCTTTACCCACCAATGATGCCCGAGTTGTTGTGAAGTTTTTAAAATCTCTTTTGCCGGTTTGGAACTCCGAGAGCGATAATCAGTGATCGTGGTACACATTTTTGCAATGACCAATTTGATCGTGTCATGAAAAAGTATGGTGTTACCCACCGCCTTCTATCGCATACCACCCCCAAACAAGTGGTGGAAGTTTCCAACCGTGGTATTAAAAGAATCCTTGAAAGGACAAGAGGCGAAAATCGTGCATCCCGGTCGGATAAACCGGATGACGCACTCGGGCCTTCCGTACTTACAAAACACCCATCGAGTGTACTCCATACAAGCTAGTGTACGGAAAGGCATGTCATCTTCCGATTGAGCTAGAGCACAAGGCATACCGGGCCTTAAAACATGCCAATTTCGATATTCGCATACCGGTGATCATAGAAAGTTCAAATGAATGAATTAAATGAACTCCGTGATCAAGCTTATGAGAACTCTTTGATCTATAAGCAAAAGACAAAGAAGATTCATGACTCAAAATCAAGAACCGCTGTTTTCAACGCTGGTGATCGAGTCCTTCTTTTCAATTCAAGATTGAAGATTTTCTCCGGAAAGCTCAAGTCCCGTTGGTCTGGTCCATTTACTATCGCTAAGGTTTATCCTTATGGCACCATTGAGTTATCTCAACCCGATGGTCCTAATTTTAAAGTGAATGGTCATCGAAAGTGAAGCACTACTTTGGAGAGGACATTCCATCCGTGGTTGTCCCGATCTACAAACTTTCCCCATGAACCAATGAATGTGGGATCGAGTCAAGCTAGTGACTCGGAATCAAAACAAATAGCACACACCATATGGGTTTTCACCCATATTTCTGTCTTCTTTCTCTGTTTTACCACCCTAGTGTGGGGAGTTGCCCCACACCGTTGTATATAAAATCTTTTATAAAAAAAAAAAAATCTCTTTCATAATAATGGCCGTAATATTTCCCTTTTACGTTCTCGGCCAAAGATAACCGCCGGTACTTTGAATATTGAGGGCAATATTCATTTCTAAGTGTGGGGAATTCTCACGAATTTCATGTATTATCCACCCAATTCCCGCTTTTGGCCAAAATTTTTTTGGAATAAGTGTTTTTCACTTATTCATCATATGGTAATCAGTCCGCCATGTCTAAAAAACAAAAGGATTGGCTAATCCAGGAGCAAACGGCTCTTGGTAAAGATTTCTCAAATCCGTTTATGGCTTACAATTTGCCCAAAATTGTATGGTATTCAACTCACCATATCCTAAAAAGTGAAGAGTTGGCTAGCCCGCAAGTTTATAGCTTGTGGTAAAGGCAGTGAAAAAACCATAATTGGTAATCAGCTCACCAAAGATGATATTGATAATTTATCTAAGAGTTGGCTAGTCCAGAGCAAACGGCTTCTGGTAAAGACAAATCAAATCTTTACTGTACTTATGATTTGCTCAAAATCATTTGGTTATCGTTGTACCAAGGTTCTTACTTGAACCGAATCAATTGGCTACCCGTAAGTAATGGCTTTTGGTAAAGAGTTTTTAAAATCCATTAAAGATCTAAATCATTGCTAGGGACTAGCAATATCTTAGTGTGGGGATTGATGAGTGTCTAAATACTCATAATTTTGTACAATCTAGACTACAAAATCATCTGAAAACACTCAAAAATGCATCAAAATGATGAAAATATCACAAATCAGTGTTTTATGTGTTTTAAATGCAAAAATATCAAAAATCAGATGAAAAATGATTCAAGTTTGCAAAATTGGCAGTTTTAGTCCCCAAGTTTTAAAAGTTGTCAAATCTAGTCCCTGGAATTCAAAATGTGAAGTTTTGTCATTCAAGGTCCCTGAAATATTATAAGTTGTTAAAATTGGTCCTTGAATGATTCTTTGGTCAAATGGCGAAAAGGTCCCTGAAGCTTTGAAAAATGTCAAAATTAGTCCTTGGACTTATAAAAAAGGAATTTTATGCAAAAGGGTCCTTGTACTATCAAAGTTTGTCAAGTTTGGTCCTTGTGATAAGTTTGGAAAAGTGTCATGATCAGTCCCTCAAGTTTGGATAAATTGCAAATCTAGTCCTTGTGTATACTTAACCAAACGGATCCAATATCAAGCCCAATCCACATGACCCTTGGACCATGAACCTTTAACCTTGAGCCCCAGTCCACATCCATTTTGACCCCAGTCATGATCAATTTTGGCCTCCCACGTTTTTAATACTCCGGTCAAAATTAGTCAAACGCGCCAAAATACCCTTCAAGCATCAGACATCGTCCTACAAACATGAATCCCAATACCGTGAGCCGGTATTTCAACTTTTTCAAACTTCTCCCCTTACCTTGTCCCCTCCACCTCCACTAACACCCAAAGACTCTTAATTGATTGAAACCAACCCAATTAATGCTAAAACCTGCTATGAAGAATTTTGGCGCCAAAACTACAAGTGGACGGTTTTGATGCATTTCAATGATCCAATGGCTCGATATGGTGGAAACAATCAGAGGACATAATAGAAGTCAAAAAAGTCTATAAAAGAGGAGGGGAAGCAATGTATCAACATCATCTAGTGTAAAATTTAAGTTTCTATGTCGTTTTAGTTATTTTCAAGTTTCCAAAGTGTATTTCTTTTGCTTCCAAATACTTTCTTAAGTATTTTTAGTGTACTTTCAATCCTTTTCAGTAATAAAATTTTAGTTTCAAGTTCCAATTTCAGTTATGCATTTTTAAAATTTCAAAAATTTCATGAATGATCAAATGTTGTTGTTAGGTGTTCTTATGGACTGAGTTAGCTCATATAAGCTCCTATAAAGCTTCTTCAAGCTTTTAGAAACAATAAAATCCAGTTTAGTATCAAAAATCAAAATTCACCAAAAATACAAATTAAATAGTTGAAAAATAAAAAATCCATTGGAAATGGTGTTCACAGCTGGAGCAGGGTAGATTATGGATGGCCTTGGGTTAGAAGCTTAGTGGTAAGCTAATAGGGGTGTTAATTGGTCCTTGTTCTCAGTTTTGAGCTTGGAAGCCTTTGTAAGCCTTTTTATTCACTTTTGCATTTCACTGTGGTAGTTGTTCAATAGCCCAATCTCGTTTCTTTGTGTTAATTAGTCTTAGTTAAGTGTATTTAATCATTAAAACCAAATGGTTGTTCTTTTAATTTGTAGTTTATAAAAATTTAGTTTTAACAATTAAAAGCTCATCATGGTCATTTCTGAGTTTAATGTTGTTATGGTTGTTGTTTTAGGCTTCATTAGTTCTAATATATGATTATATAAAGTCTGAATCAGTTTTATGATTTACATTTGTGATTTGCTTTGAAAATCTTCCAAACAGGCTCATAAAGGGGTGTTTGCATTAGCTTGTTTATCTGTGATCAAGAGTGTTTAAGACAATATTATTCCTTGTTCTGTGTCACATAAGTGTCTATAAACTCATCTCAGTCAAGAAAACTAGTACTCATAAGCTTGAAAGTCAAAATTGCATAGAATCACATCTGTCTTGCTCACTGTTGGAATTTGATGATTCAAGGTCATGATTTTGTGTTTATAAGTTGTTAAAATTGTTCAAATCAGTCTTATTATACCTTAATACATCTAATTCAGTGCATAGAATCAAATCAAAGTTCACTTTGGTCAAACTTTTAGTTTAAATCAAAAAGTCAAATTCTCATTTGGTCATTTTTGAATAAACTTTAGGATTTCACTGTGTGTTTATTAGTGAGATTCAGCTTATAAGCTTTTGGATTATCAAAGTTTAGTTGCTAAAAAAAATTAGAAAAATGCTAGTTCTCCTTTACTCAGCTTTTTAAGTGCTTAATTATTGGCTTATTTTGAGTACCCTATCTGCATAAGTGCCCTGTGCACCAGTTTCATAAGCTCAATCAAAAGCTTGCACAGAGTTTAATTGTTACTCAAATCCTGTGATTATTGGTTCTTTGGAAAGCCAACCTGGTCATCTTTAAGTCCCAAGCTTAAGTTTTCCATTTCTAGCTTGTTTGCTAGGGCTGCAATAAGCTCTAATATTGTCCCATTTCTGTGTTTAAGCCAAGTGCTTATTAGCTTCTTCCTAGCTTTTCAGTGTTAATCTTTGTGTCTTTTAGCTTCATATCAGTAGCTTGTAGCTTATTTTATCTTATTTTAACTTTGGTTTCAGTGTGTGAGCTTGTTTGAGCTTATTTCCACCAAATAAGCTCTTAAGCCATCTGTTGTGATCATAAGCCTTTCAAATTGCTTATTTGTTATTTGTAAAATTTTTGTCTTTGTTAAAGTTTCATATTTTTAGTATTTAAGTAGTTTTCAAAAAGAAAAACCAGAAAAACATCAATTTAAAAATAGTGATAGCATTTATTTAATATTTTTTTTTAGCTTTTTGATTTTTCTTTTTAGCTTATTATTAAGAAAATCTTGTTTTTATACTTTTCTTAGTTTTCTATAACCTTAAGTTATTTTTAGAAAAAGTTTCATATTTTTCTCTATCTTTTTAGTATTTATTAGAATTTTAAATAGTTAAAAATAAGTAATTAATTAGTAATAAATAATTAAAAAGCATAAAAAATATCTTTTCAGTTTTAAAATTAGTTTTATCATATTTTAGATTTTTCCAAGTTGAAATTTCATTTTTCCAGGTTTATTTGATATTTTCTAGTATTTAAGTGTATTTTAAATAATAATTAATTAGTAATAATTAAATAAAAAGTGTGAAAAATATATTTTTAGTTTTAAAATTAGTTTTATAATATTTTAGATTTTTCTCAATCATAATTTTATTTTTCTAACCTTATTTCGTATTTTCTTCTATTTTAGAGTATTTATTAAATAGTTTAAAATAGTTTTTAATTAATAATAATTAATTAAATAGTTGTAAAAATAATTTTCTTTTTCTAATAATTTTCTTTTATTTTTAGGATTCCAAAAATGTCATTTTCATATTTTTAGGTCTTTTATTTTTTAGATCTCACTTTTTATTTTGTACGTTTACGTAGTTTTTAAACGTACGTTTTACGTTTGTCTTATCTGATTGTTGTGCTTTTCTATTCTGCTTCCAATCTCATTCCAATCAATCAGTAGTGTAATAATTCATCAAAACCTTTACTGATCACTACCCTTAGTGATCATTCTATCATCTGAATTAGTGTTTACACACCATTGAGTCTCCGTGGGACTTAACGACCCGGGAATTCATTATATTCTCCAGGACTTCATTGTATTTGTGTTTTAAGCAGTTTTAAGCTTCTTACGGTTAGCCATTCACAAGTGGCTAGCTTGTGTGAGGTAGCTTGACGGTTTAGCACAGATAAGTTCTTTTCCACCACCACTTCCACATCTCACAAATCAAAGTCACCCGAAAAACTTCCGCACTCATTACCCACATCACTTACATTGTGAACATTGCCAATCCACTAGGGATATTGCAATAGAGATTATGGAAGAAGTGCGAGTCATACTTAACCTCGTCCTTGATCGCATCAACATCATTACCCCTCAAAACCTCCATCCATAACCTTATGCAAGCATGGAAGGAATCATTTTTTTTTACTTTTAGTATTATTTTTTTCTTTTGAGTCATTTTCAAGAACAAGTCTTGTTCTTACTTTTACATGCTTGCATGTGTCATAAATACCACTACATTTTGTTGTTTTATTACAAGGTCTTGTTTACATACCTTGGCTCCCAATCTTGATTCTCGTCAATCACAAGATTATTTATGCATGTTACTACTAACCCTTTCTTTGTAGGATTTTTTTTATTTTTTATCACTTGACGCCCCATTCTAGGGGGAGCTACCGTCAAGGGGGAGTTAGCGATACGTGGACTATTTTTCCACATTTTATTTCTTCGTTGGGTTAAATTTTTGTTTCAACAAAAAGGGGGGAGAAGAAGTAAAACTTAGGCTTTCAAAACATACATCTAATCTTAAGTTTTACTCATCATAACATTATGTTTTGTCATCAACAAAAAGGGGGAGATTGTTAATACAAATAAACCGTAAAAACGATTATTAATATTTAGCGATCTCTTTGTGTTTTGTTTATAACAAATATAATGTTATCATAAGTAAAATTATAAGGATACATGTTATTTTTGTAAAGCATTTATATATAGTCATTTAATACAAATTGTTGTAATAAATCATTTGTTGTAATAGTTTATTAAGATGGGTAAAAACCACAACCCATGGAGCATATCCATAACCCATGGTATTGACCCATATCCATTTGACAAGATGCATTGCATCTATTAGATATATTGTATCTAATGAAATACTCATGGACCAACCCATGACACATGACCCATAACCAAAAAACCCATGGGCAAAGAGGAGCGTTGTAACACCCCCAAAAATGACTCAGCGGAAGCATACAAGTATTGGGGTGATACTAAATTGGTATCACAACATAAGCATAGAACAATTGGTTTTTCATAAATAAACTTTTATTCATTCTTAAAAACAATGTTTACATTATTAATTAGTGCGAAAAATGGCCCATTATAAAAAGGTGGTCCCAATACATAAATCAGAGTGGTCTATGACCATGCCATGCCTTTGCCTTGCGCCTCCAAAGATAAGCTATCACCTCAAAACCTGAAGATACATGCTAAAACGGGTCAGCTTACGCTGGTGTGTTCATAAGTTTATTTAAAAAGGGATTTCAGTACACTATTTCAAATTTGGTTTTTGATGATCATTACGTCTTGCGTAATGTCATAAAGTTTATGATTTCAATTCATAAAAGGATTTCATAAAAGATATTTCATTAGTGGACCATAAGTAGGGTATATGTACATTACAACGAATATAATGTCATATATTGAATCTATTACGCTAACACTAAGTTCATGCAACCGAAGCTACGACAATTTATGTATGCACAAGGAAGTCATACAAATAAGGAGCCCATGACAAGTGTTTATCCCAATACACTCGTTCCCGACATGCTATATGTTTCGCCTTGACCCAAGCGGGGTCAACCAAACAGGGGAGTCACCCCCAATAGATCTATATATAACATTCGCGCTTCCCAAAGAAGAATTGACGGTTCATGAAAAGGGCAATTTGGGATCTAAAGTCTTAGGCTAAGCTGCGTAATATTATAGGTCAAAGGTTTTGGTGTGGTCCTTAAAGCATCTAGGTATGATGTATCTTAAAACATATCAATCAAAGGGCATAGTATGCATAGAATGCAGAATTTTAGTAATTAAAACATTTAAGTAAAAATGAGCATGTATCTTCCCCCAAAACAGTTATAAAACAAGTAAAAGTAGGGGCTATGAAACTCACCTTGGCAATGTGCAATATGAAGTCTAAAAGGAATTAAATCAAGGAGTGATAGTTCTCGGCTCCGACATGCAACCTAATTAATACGGCAATTTAGTCTTTATGTTTAAGACTCGATAAAGTTTAACTAACTCTATAAATTTTAATTGTTTTTGTTGTTGTTGTTGTTGTTGTTGTTGTTGTTGTATCATTTATTTTAGAACAATTTTTCAAAGATTAGGATGGATCTCGGCTTATGAGGGATGACATAGAAGGAAATCTCAAGGAAAGATTGACGACTTTGGTTTAAGGATGACCAATTGATAATACTTGGAAGGATATCAAGAGTGGACGAGACTTTAGCTTGAGGATAATCGAATGATGATGTATGAATATATATATATATATATATATATATATATATATATATATATATATATATATATATAGTATGTATAATGTGAGACGTTGATGCGAACGAAAGAAATATATATATATATTAAGTGTATATATATATTTTAAAAAAAAATATGAATTAAGTCTTAACTTGTATACCAGTTGTATTAACAAAATATAATGTAGATAAATGTATTTCATTAATAAATTCGTTTTGAAAGGTTTTATGTATTTAACTTGTCATTCATAAAATATATGTTTTCAAGAAGTATATTTCATTTACAAATCGTAAAATTGTACGTATGTTTATAAACAAATTTAGCATGACCTGAGTGTATAGTTTCTATTTATTCGGTTTGAATAATTTTCAAGAGTTCACATATTCTATTTCATAAAGTTTGGTATCCGGTTTAATCATAGGTAAAATTTAAAAGCGTGAACACTCCTTTTATTAAGTTGTAAATAATAAGCTAAGTTCATTGTTAATATTTTACAAGTCATGTGAATTTGCAAAGGGAGATGTCGTGTGCTAAGGGTATGTCATGGGTGGCGGGTCGAGACGAGGTGGATAATAAGTTGGATGAGACGGGCCTTAGCCGCAACATAAATTGAAACCTTTAACCTTGACACAACACCTGATCGTAGAGCGGGTTTGTGGCCCAGAAAGGAACCAATAGTCATATTTCAATAAATAGGATTGAGGCCCAACTGATTAAACCAAAACAATGTTGTAGAAATTTTTTGAAGGCAGCTTGTGATAACTTTGGAGTGAGGCAGTTTTGACACAAGGAGCTCAAAGAAAATGTATGTATAAGCTGAGATTGCAACTTGTACCAAGACTTTTGCAAATCCTCTAAGACTTCGGCGTGTTCTAGTGTCTGATGGAGTACAACCATCCTCGAGCTGTCTACTTGAAGCACACAAAACAACCGTACCCTTTTGGGGTTTACTTGTACGTCGAAGGACAACACGATAACAATAACAACGACCACCCCGACGCAAGACTTTTGGCTAATTCTACAACATACAACGTCGTTAGAAACCAAGTGACCTGAGAACTATGTCTTGGGTCTTGCCTTACGTCTACCGGATACGACCCCGGATAAGCTAGAAATGAAAACACTATAAGCTGGAAATTATTTTAATTCGAGTACTACTGTAAGCTGCGTAGGCTGAAATTCGAGTCGAGGATTTACAATAAGCCGAGCACATTTTAAGCCGATTATTAAATAGACCAGTTACTAGTTAAAATGTTTAGTTATAACGCGTATGCCACAATGAGTTAATTACAGGTTCACATCTTGACAACAACAACAACCATCAAGAATATATAATCATTCTTATAAATTATAAAAAAACTCAAATCTCAAGTTTGTTAATAATAATAGATTTATTTATCACCAAAGTCAAGAATAAAAATATCAAAATGATCCTTACAAGAGATGGTGGTGAGTCGAATAGATGAACACCGAAACAAAGAAACCAAATTGGAGGGGACTCGAGGTGAATTGGAACAATTAACTTCTGGAGTAGCTTCCTTATGCCCTCAACTACAAAACCCCTCTATCAATTTTGAGAAGCCCCTTGATTTGAGAAACCCTAATTATTAAGAACCTTAATTCCTTTTGTGTTGTGATGAGTGAATAAACATGTTTCAAGACGTGACTCTATTTATAGATGTACATTAAGGAAGCCTTGTGTTCTCTTTCTCTTCTTGGTTGCAGTGTGTGAAGATCGTTGTAAGCTCTTAGACGAGGTCTAATATTATATCTAGGAACACATAATAACGAAAGCGGAATATTCAATAAGAATTAACGTTATAATGAACAAGGTTTTTCATTATCATAAACTAACTAAACAATAATAAAGATCAAAGACTTGATCTTTAACACTAACTAACTAAACCACTAAACCCTAGGCGTTTTCCCAATCCCTAGGTTCTCACACACACACACCTTTAGACGTCTACATCTTGTACGTCCGTGATAAAACTAATGACCCTATGTCTCTTTATATACTAGAGACATCTAGGGTTTATAAGAGGAATCATAATATAATTAGGAAACAATACAATTAGGAAACTAAATATTCTTTTAAGCATATCTTCTAGAATCTTCCAAATTCTCCATCTTTTTGTAGTTTCCTTCTTGTCACATTAAGTCCTTCATGTTTCATTCTTCTTGTTTTGTATCATCAAATCTATAATAGACCCAACAATCTTCCCCTATTTGATGATGACAAAACAACCACGAATCTTGTACGAACTTCCCTAGACGAAGTAGCAGAAGTTGAGATAATTAAATCTCACCATGAATGAAACTATCTTCCCCTTGACCTAAACATGTCACTCAAACATCTCTTCCCCTTTTTGTTATTATCTAAATAGGGAACTTATGCAAATAATGATCTTGACCACCACGAACCAATACTACACATCCAATTCATCCTTCCAATGTCTCAAATCACCCACCATTACGCACCATAAGAAAAATAGATCCAAATGAGAAAACTTCAACTAGCAGTAGTAATAATGATCAACAGTAGTAAAAATCAAACACTTCCCTTGAGTGATGCATGTAGATGGTTAAACATTTAACAATAAGCTTCTCCTAAAACCATATGTTAACCATCTTCTTGATTCTTCAAAATCAGAGGCTTTATGTAATGATTACTTGTGAAGAAAAGCAAATATAACGAACTTGATGAAGAAGTAGAATTTCCCAAACTTGTGTCTTAAATCAGACTATCCATGGAACTCCATACTTATACTAACCAACAAATATAAGTAGACCGCAATCCCTTGACAAAATCCTCAACTAATATGAGACACTGAGCACTACAATGTAACTCCTTTAAGTGATAGTTTACTAGGTCTTCATCCATCCACCCTCTTGACCTATGAAAACTAGATTTTGCAAATCTTATATAATAAGAACACAAACCAAGTAATTCCACTTCACCTTCAAATAAGTGATAAATAATCCTCTTCGTAATCAATTCTTCAATAAATCTCCATAACGAGCCTTTTTTAAAATCCTTTTAAGAACATAAATTTCTTCCTGTGTGTGTGAACCAAATAACCATTCTGTGTGTGTCTCCAAAAATCAAGCTCGACTTCCCCTTAATTCAAAAATCTTCTCGTAATAAAGCATGAACAGTACGTTGGGAAGGAGCAGTACTTTCATCAAAATTTGCAAGATTTTCAGATAAACCACAAGATTTCATAAACGCAGTATAAAGATTTTAAAATCTGTAGACTTTGAAAATACATAGCTAGATTTTCAAAGCAGTACTTTCACATAATAGCTCAGATGGAAGATCCCTTCGGTGGAAAGTTAGATTGATATATAGAGAACATCCACCGAAATTTCGCTATTTAACCAACGGTTAACTAAAAGTTATGATTGTTTCAAAACAAGCACATGTAACCTTACGAATTTTTTCAGTTTCTGCAGCAGACTTCGACAGCTTATAACTTTTGATTGAGATATCTAATTGACAATCCCTTTGGTGAGATTAAACATAGATATACCAAGAAGCTCCAGTTCAAATTTTAGCTCGATCCAACGGTTCAATAAAAAGTTATGCCTTCTGAAAAACAAGCTGTATATTACGAATTTTTACTGCCTTCTAAATTTTCTTCCTTCTTCTTCAAGAAAACCTTGTAGATCCCTATATCAAGAGCTCCCCGCTCTAATACCAATTGATAAGATCGTTTATAAGCTCAGCTAGGGATCAATAACAAACATAATACGCAGCGGAATAATCAAAACAATACTTTGTTATTGAACAAGGTTTTTCATTCACTAATACTCATATTCTAATATAGACGTTTATAGGAACACGCCTACTAACTAAACTAATAACCTAGGCGTTTACAAGACCATACGCCTAGGACACACTAATCTAAAACCAATACCCTAGACGTTCTTCCCTAACGTCTAGGCTAAACACACATCTTTAGTCGACTACATTATGGAAGACTTAATTAAAAACCTACACCTATGTCCTCTTTATATACTAGAGGATAAGGACTAAATAATAAAACTTCCATTGCAAGCAAGTCCTTCCATCTTTTAGTAGGTTTCCTTCTTGTCATATTAAGTCCTTCTTGTTTCATTCTTTTTGTCTTTATCAACTCAAACGTATAATTCCCAACAATCTTCCCCTAGTTGATAATGACAAAACCATTCTTGAACTAACTTCCTTTATCTAGATCTAAGCGAGAGAAATTGAGATTAGGAATCTCACCATGAATAAAACAAGTATGTCTTCCTTTGTCTTCCCCTTAATGCATGCCACGCCACTCAAACATCTCTTCCCCTTTTTGTTATTATCCAAATAGGGAATGTATGCAAATAATGATCTTTACCACTACGAACCAATACCATACTTCCAATCTAAGACTTCCAATTAAAGATCCCTTCGGTGGAAAGTTAGATTGGTATATAGAGAACATCCACCAAAAATTTCGTCCCGATCCAACGGTTAACGAAAAAGTTATCGCCGTTTCAAAACAGTGCTGTATAAAAAATACGAAAATTTGAGCTCCGAATTTTTTGTCTTTTTCATCATTCTTCGACGCATAAAACCTTGTAATCCTAGATATCACGAGCCCCGTGCTCATACCACATGTGAAGATCGCTAAGCTCTTAGATTTAGGTCTAATATTATATCTAGGAACACATAATAACAAAAGCGGAATATTCAATAAGAATTAACGTTATAATGAACAAGGTTTTTCATTATCATAAACTAACTAAACAATAATAAAGATCAAAGACTTGATCTTTAACACTAACTAACCTAAAACCACTAAACCCTGTGCTTCCCAATCCCTACTAGGTTCCCACACACACACACCTTTAGACGTCTACATCTTGTACGTCCGTGATAAAACTAATGACCCTATGTCTCTTTATATACTAGAGACATCTAGGGTTTATAAGAGGAATCATAATATAATTAGGAAACAATACAATTAGGAAACTAAATATTCTTTTAAGCATATCTTCTAGAATCTTCCAAATTCTCCATCTTTTTGTAGTTTCCTTCTTGTCACATTAAGTCCTTCATGTTTCATTCTTCTTGTTTTGTATCATCAAATCTATAATAGACCCAACACAGTGTGACACCCTTCTTGGCTCGCGTCTCTGGCTACAATCGTCTCTCAAGACAAGATGGTGATGGCCTAGGTGAATAGGTAACCGTTTGGAGGAAGGTGACAAAGAGAGCTACTGGTTTTGACTCTCAAAAGAAGAAGAATATATATGTTTTGGTGTTTATTCGCGTGGGAGAGAAAGACAAAAGAGATGGAGAGTAGGAGCAGTAATAGATGAAGCGTGGGAGAGAGAGTGGGGATATATTTGTTTCTTTTGTTTTATTATACGAAACAGTATAATCGGTACCCCGTGTTTTGTTGAATCCTCGAGTAAACGTATTTTTCCGGTACCCGGAAAATATAAAGATTATATTTCTCAAAATGTTTTAATGAGCGTAATAATATATTATTACTATTACGTGAGGTTTGGATTATGACTGATTGCCGTTACAAATTTGGTGTCGGTATGCGTGCGGTGCCGTGATTTTCTAAATTCACGAGATAACTTCTCGTTTTCTTCGGTAAATTATCCTTGAATGATAAAATGGGTATATTTAACTTATCTCATTATTAATTTTTAGTCTTGTATGCTACTGCGCTGTAGTATGCGGAATAACTAATGGATTAAGCTTATGTACGCTTAAATTTTAACTTGGAAAATAATAAATTTCGCTTTTATTATACAGATACTTAGTGAACAAGTATCGCGTGTGCGGTGTCGGGTTTTTAAGGAAACGAGATGACCTCTTGTTTTTAAATTTAAATATTGACAAATGTCAAAAGTAACCGATTTGAATTTTTCGACGAATAAATATTTATATAATAATCCAAATTTTACTTGTTGTTATAAGCGTCCACGGATCCCCTGAGTTACACTAGACGGATCCTTAAGTGGAGGGATCCGTGGGATCCCTCAGCGGCAATACAAAAGGGTGTTTTGCCTATAAATAGAGATCCATTTCTTCATTTCTACTCACCCCTCTTCTTACTAACTCTCTCATATATTCTTACACTCTTCTAACAAAAGATCACTTGATCTAGAGAGTTGTTCTTCTTTCTTCTATTGTGATTCTCATATAGGTCCTTCTCTAAGCCGAGATCACGAGCTTACTACAAGTCATCCAAGCAAGGGGTCCTTGATTGATTAGTTCCTCCACAAGATTTCTGTAGCAAAGATCTTGTACTTGATATTTGATCCGTGCCAAACCGTCAAGTTTTATCACTCAAATCTGCCACTTGTGAATGGCGTAATCGTAACAAACTTAAAACGCTCAAGCACTAACTCAATGAAGATCCGAGGAGTATAGGGTTTCCGGTCGTTATGTCCCAGCTGAGCTATGCAATGGATTATGAAACGAAAGTGATCGAGAAATTTGAACGAAAAAGGATCCGATAAGATTATAACTACAGAAAAAGCCAACAAATTACAACGGCTTAAATGCAAATTAGAGGAGATTAAAAAGATAAAAAATATTAAATAAACGCTATCACTATTTGCAAAATGATGTTTTGATTTTATGTTTTTATAAAACTCTAATTAAAACTACGTATAGCATACAATAGAAAAAGTGAAACTTACACAATATTAACCCTAAAAATATGAAAATGATATTTTTACAAACCTAATGATGAAAGAAAATATATAGAAAAAGAAAATTAATTTTACAACTATTTAATTAATTATTATTAATTAAAAACTATTTTAACTATTTAATATTAGCCTAAAATACAAGAAAATAGGAAATAAAGCTAAAAAAAATAAAATTAAGACTTAGAAAAATCTAAAATATCAAAAGAGAATTTCCAAAACTATTTTTGTAATTTTCTGATTATTTTTCTATTTTTTTATGAATTAAAAACTATTAAAAACTAATTAAATTATTTAAAAATACAAATTTAACTAAGAAAAATCTAGAAAAATATTTTTGGCTTTTTATATTTATCTTAACTTAGGAAAAATGAAAACTTATTTTTTGAAACTTTTCTGAATTAATTGTATTAAAAGCTAATTAAAAAGGCCTAAAAATTAATTTAAATGCAGAAAAATAGCAAACCAACTTAGAAAAATCTGAAAATTTCAGGAAAACTTTAAAATTATATTTGGAATCTAGGAAAAATGGAAAAACAGGTGCTTATGTGTAGGAATTTGAAATCTATCACAAGTGCTTATAAATAAGCACTTGAATAAGCCAAAAGAAGATCAACAAGCACCAACTGCTTACGTAAGCTAAAATAGGCTACAAGTACTTAAATGCAACTGATCTTGACTGCTTTTAATCACTCGAATACAACTAGAACAGATTTGACTTATTTAGCCAATGAGCTTAAAACAGCTTCAGGTATCTACTACAGCACCACAAAATAAGCACTTAAATAAGCTAGAAACTAGAAAGCAAGTAATGAGACCTCAACTAGACCTGGTTAACTACTTATGACCTAAATACCAACCCTAGACAAGCTCTTATGAGCCCAGTGTAAAGTTGCATAAAACCGAGAAAAACTCACTTTAAATTGAGAAGTGTGAACAGGGCACTTGGGACCTAAAAGAGAAGCAGTTTTGAGGCTTCTAAAAAAATTGCAAAAATCTAATAAAATGGTGATAAGAAAAAGGACCAGTTGAAGTTTTTAAAATGCCAAGTTTCACTTTATGTGGCTCAAAAATGAGCTCATGAAAATTCGCTGGGCTCAAAACAGATTTTCCAAGTTTTGACTTTTGACAACAATGAGAAAGTTTGACTTTCATGAACTTTGATTCCAATTTTATGACTGATATTGATGTAATATGCTGGAACAAGTACAATGCAAGCAATGTTTATTGAATCTTAACACAAAACAAGGTTTTGCTTATCCAAATTTTCAACGATAAGGCTTGAGATGGATTATATGAAATGTTGACTTGGAGCTTTTGCGTGCACAAAATGAGACGAGAGAGTATACTTGAGCTAAACAAACATAACACCATAAGTTCTAACCACTAATGATAGGTCTCTAAGACAGATTGACAAATAATCCAAACACCCTTGATTTCACTGATTTGCAAATTAAAACTAAGCTAACACTGAACAAGCATAGATTATGATCAAACTAACTTTACTTAACCTAATTACTACTAATCCAATGTGTTTGAAACGCATTATAACAATGTAAACAAAGATATGCAATAGGATCTTGAAAATTACTTACAAAAGGGTCCTAGCCACTATGGCTTGAAACTGAATGAAACAAGAACACAAGACTACTAGCCTATTCAAACCAACCCCAATGACTAAAGATCGACCCAAACTGTGGTCGCCTAACCCATTTCCAACTCTGCAACATTTTTGCCCATTTTTGACTTTTATTGACCAAACTCCAAAAATGCTTGAGACTTGAATATTAGCTTGTAAAAAGCTATGATAAGCTTATAGAAGCTTGTTTGAGATTGAAACCGAAATGTTAAAAGCTTAAACAAAGGAGTTTGAAAATCAAAATTCCAACAAAGGGATATAAATTATAGACAATGAACATTAGCTTGAATTGATATTTAAACAGAGTTGCAATACATTAAAACTATTATGTTTGATACAAAATAACTTGAGATTACAAATGAAAAGCTATTTAAGACATGAAAGGCTTAAAAACGACATACATTTAAGAAAATAAAACTAACTACTCTTGCTTCTCTGTCTTCCTCCTCATTTTATACCCAAAATGTCTTTCTCTCACCTCTCTCTTCAAATCCCACTAATAATTTCGCCCTTGATTGTCGAAATATATTTTGGCCGCTTGATTGGAAATTACGCCAAAAATTGTTTTAATGTAATGGAGATGGCGGTGAGTTAGGTTTAGTGGGCATTAAATGCATCCTTGGAGTGTTGTGTTTGGAGGAGGGTAGGGATGATGATGGTGGAGTGTTAGCAGTGTGAGTTGGGTGCAAAAGTGATGATGGTGAAGTGGTATCTCGTGTGAGTAGAGGGAAAGAGAAGTCAAATGTGTTTGATCGAGATTAAATAATAGGGGGTCCAAATTGCATTTGACAGGGGTCACTTGGAAATAAGGCAGGGTCCAAAAGGAAATGACAGGGCCAAGGGGTGTAGGTTTAAGGTTTTAATACAAGGATTTGTGCAATTTCAAAAATGTAGGGACTAGAACTGCCAATTCATCAAAGATGTTTCAGGGGCTGAAATTGACAAGTTCCAAAGTAAGTATGACCAAAGTGACATTTTCCAATCTCGTGATCAATTACCTTGCCAATTTTCAAACTTGAAGGACCAAACTTGTAATTTTCTCAAACTTTTGATATTTTTCACCAAAGGACTAATTTTGACAATTTTTTATTTTAAAAGGACCTTGGTGATTTTACTTTGAAATTAAGTGTCTGGGATTTTCACAACTTTTGAAATTGGGGATCGGAATCGCCAATTATGCAAACTTAGCTCATTTTTCATCGATTTTAAACATTTTGATCAAATATAAAAATGCAATTTTGGAATATTTTCGTATTTTGATGCATCGCATTTTAGACGTTTTGCAGTTCAGATTAACCTAAAAATGATGAGTATTTACACATTCATCAATCCCCCACACTAAACTATTGCTAGTTGATGAGTGTGTAAATACTCATCATTTTTGGGTCAATCAATCAACCGCAAAACGCCTAAAATGCTCGTAAATGCATCAAAATAATCAAAATATTCCAAAATGCATTTTATATGTTTCGTGATGCAAAATGTTCAAAAACAAATGAAAATGAGCAAAAGTTTGCATAATTGCGCTTCATTCCCCAAGTTTCAAAAGTTGTCAAAAATAGTCCCTGAATCAAAATTTCAAAAGAAAAATCACCAAAGGTCCTTTTTAAATCATAACTTGTCAAATTTAGTCCTTTGGTGAAAAATGTCAAAAGTTTGAGAAAATTACAAGAATGGTCCTTCAAGTTTGAAATTTGGCAGAAATGGCCCCTAGAAAATTGGAAAATGGCAAAATTGGTCCTTGCACTTTTGATGATTGTCACTTTTGGTCCTTAGAGCAACTTTGTTGAATTGGCAGAATAGGTCCTTCAGATTTCTAAATCACACAACTAGTCCTGTGGTTATTATAAGACCTTAACACCATTTTCACCCTTGAACCTGTTTTGGACCCTGTCAAAATTGCATTTGGACCCTTTACTAATACACTGCCTAGTCAAATGTGGGTTTAACTATCACCCTTGGCCAAACCATCTCCTCCACCACTTGATCTCAAGCAACACCCTCGCTAACACTCCAAACCCCATCACCTTATCTCCTTCCATGTTCTCCTCCACTACATCCAAGACACATTTAATGTACCCTCTCCTAACACTCTACCCCTCCAACTGTCAAAACTCCCTTTCCCGCCAAAATTGACAATTTGGCCAAAAGTCACAAAAGTCACCCAATGGCTCTGAAATTTGGTGGGATCCACTCAGAAAAGAAAGAGAAAGAAGATGGGTATAAAAGGAGGAAGAAAGAAGGAAGCAAGAGTAGTAGCTAGTTTTATTTGTTTTCTTTAAATGTCGTTTTTTTTATTTAATGTCCTAATTTAAGTTTAAATGTTGTAATTTAGTTTCTGTGTATCACATTTGAGTAAGTAAACCTTTGTAGTGTATTTTTAAGTACTTATCAAAGTTTTTATATAAGTTCCAATTTTCCAAGTTACTGTTGAGAATTCCAGTTTTATTTTCTATTGAACAAGTTTCCATTAGCTTCATTGTAAGCTTAAACAAGCTCACTTAAGTCATTTATAGCTTTTGAAAAGCTTTTGAATCATTTTCAAGTAAATTTGATGCTTGGTCAATGTAAGTCAACTCTTAGACTCAAAGTGAATTGGAATGGTTACCGTGTTGCAAAGTGGTGATAATGGGTTAGATTTGGTAGGTTAGAGTAGGATTTGGGGTTTGTTTTAGCCTCAATCACTTGAGCACTTTGAGTATTTCATTTTATTTTCGCTTTTGCATATTGTACTTGTCCATGTATCGTAGTCACCAATGGTTAAAACATGTCTAATTAGTTATGTTTAGTGCAAGAAAACTTCGGATTAATCATTTTATCGTTAAACAAAAGAGTTAGCCTAGTTTCACTTGCAAAACAATCCATTAAAGGGTGTTTGGATTGGAATTGTTTGCTATGATAGAGGTTGATTCAGTGATTTAGTTGTGTTGTCTGTGAAGTTCAAGTAGGTCTAAAGCATGCAATTCAGTCTTGTTAATGCACTCAAAACTCACTAAAGTCAAAATACCAAGTTCAACTCCTTGACAGCTTAACCGTCAAGGATTCACAAGTCATAATTCTTCATATTGATGTATAACTTAGTGTTTTAGCTTAAAATCAGTTTATCATAGCTTATTTTAACATAATCAATCCATAAAATCAGATCAAAGTTGGCAAAAGTCAATATTCCATTTCTCTCAAAAGTCAAAATGCAAAACTGCTTTTGAGCCATTCTAGAGGGAATTGTTTTGAGTTCATTTCTGGCCTTACTCGAGACTTGGTGTTTTAGAAACTTCATCTGGTCCTCTTTCTTATCAGTATTTTTGTAAAATTTTACAAATTTTTTATAAGCTCTAAACAAGCTCTTCTTTTAGGCCATTTATGCCCCTCGCCACCGGTCTCAGCTTGAATGAAGTTTTCAGCCCTTGCATCAGGCTTGCAGGGGCTCATAAGAACTCACCAGTGTCTGAGTTTTGGTGCACATGTTCCCAACCGTGTCTACTTTAGGTCTCTATAATTTATTTCCAGTGTCTAGCTTATTTGGTTGCTTATTTGGTGGTGCAGTTGGCCCCATAAAACTGTTTTAGCTTAAAAATCTCATTTCATCAAATCTGTCTTAGCTTGCAATCGAGGTCGTGGGCTTGTTGAAACTTGTTCCATTTGTGTCATTTTAGCTTATTAGAGCTTCTGTTTCAGTTTGGTACCTTTTGGTGTGGTTTTAGCTTATCAAAGTGCTTATTTTTAAGCACTTTCCATATCAGTTGCTTAATCCTCCAAACAAGCCCATGTTTTTCCATTTTTCTTAGCTTCTTAATATTATTTTAAGCATTTCCTGAATTTTTCAGATTTTTCCTAGCTTGTTTGGTATTTTTCTTGATTTTAATTAGTTTTTAAGTATTTTTAAATAGCTTTAATACAATTAATTAAGAAAAGCTTCAACAAAATAATTTTTCATTTTTCTTAAGTTAAGATAAATATAAAAAGATAAAAAAATATTTTTCTAGATTTTTCTTAGTTAAATTTATATTTTTAAGTAATTTAAATAGTTTTAAATAGTATTTAATTCCTAGAAAATAGAAAAATAATCATAAAAATACAAAAATAGTTTTGAAAATTCTAGTTTGTTATTTTAGACTTTTCCATTTCATAATTTTATTTTTCTAGCTTTATTTCCTAATTTCTTGTATTTTAGGTAATCATTTAATAGTTAAAAATAGTTTTTAATTAATAATAATTAATTAAATAGTTTTAAAAATAATTTTATTTTTCTAAATATTTTCTTTTATCATTAGGTTTGTAAAAATGTCATTTTCATATTTTTAGGGCTTTTATTTCTTAGATTTCACGTTTTATTTTGTACGTTACGTAGTTTTTAATTTAAAACGTAAGTTTTAGGTTTTAAACGTTCATCACTTTAAATATAGTGATAGCGTTTATTTAATAGATTTTATCTTTTTAATTTCCTTTAATTTGCATTTAAGCCGTTATAATTTGTTTGCTTTTCTGTAGTTATAATTAATTCACAATCTCCTTTTCCGTTCAAATCTCCCGATCACTAAACGTTTGATAATCCATTGCATAGCTCGCTGGGACATAACGACCCGGGGAAACACTATACTCCTCAGATCTTCATTGCATTTGCGTCTGAACCGCTTTTTAAGTTCGTACGGCTGGTCATTCACAAGTGACCAAATTTGTGTGATTAGACTTGGACGGTTCTCAAAGATGAGATAAAATTTTGGCGCCTGCCGGAGTCAGGCTGATTATCCTACGTTTAGCAGATTAGTAATTTGGATATTCACTCTTTGTTCATACCATCCATCTGTATATGTTTATGTTTTCTTATCCAAAAACCCCAAAAATATTCTTCTCATTCCTCTTATTCGTTGATTCTATTTCTCTTACCCTCTTTTGCCGTTTAATTCTATTCTTCGTATCCTCTCAACCATTTGATTCTCCTCTTATCCCTCTATATGTTTAATTCTAATGGCGGACATGCGCGCATTTATGTTCGAAATGCTCCAAGTACCCGCCGAGGGTTACGAAGATGCTGTTGTTGTACCGGAGATTCTTTCGTAAAATTCGAGATACAAACCGGTTTCATTCAACTAATTATGTCAAATCCATTCTATGGATTTGAGAGGGACGATCCCTATGCTCACATCCGATGGTTTGATAGATTAATTTCAACCATAAAATATAGGGATGTTCCTCATGACACAATTAAGTTGATGCTATTCTCATTTTCTCTCAAGGGGCAACTGTAATTGGCTCAAAAAGAACCCTCGATCGATCACGCTGGGAAGATCTCGTTTCAAAATTTGTAAATCGTTTCTTTCCTTATTCTAAGACGGAAAATCTTAAGAACGAGATTACAAACTTCAGGCAGCCGCTTTGATGAAAGTTTTGGTGAGGCATGGGAAAGATTCAAAGATCTCCTATGGAAATGCCCACATCATGGTTTCTGAATTACCCATCGATATATTATACAATGCTTTAATGCAAACCGATCAAGATTCACTCAATACAGCCGCCGGTGGCAATATCTTGTATCGTACCCCGAGGGATATATTGATTATCATCGAGAACAAATCGAAAGTTCCGACTACGAGAAACAAACCGATTGAGATGGCTGAGCTTACCAATGATATTCGATGCATGAAGCAAAAATCAGAGCCCGTTGTTACCGTTACCGAAAGATGTGATATTTGTGGTGGTCCCCATCCTTTTTACGATTGTCAAGCCACCGATGACGAGGTTTATAATGCTACATCAACCCAATATCACAAGACTTTCGTTTTCGATGATGATGAGGATTCCATTCAAATGAAAGAATATTATGCGAGTTTGTCGGCTACAACCAATCCTGCTTCGAGCCTTTCATTTCCAACTCTTCCCCTTCACTCACACCGGTTGAGAGAAGTGACGTCGTTTTAGAAGAGTTCGATGATCATATTTCAACAAACATTGTTGAACCCGTTGACTCTCTCATAATGGGGGACGAGCCTCTTAGCACTATTCCAAATGGAATCGCCTAGTGTTGAGAGCCTTGTCCCAATCCCAAGTGAGTCCGAGGTTATCTCCGATAATATGTGTGATAAGCCTCTTGATGATGATTCTTACCCTCCTCTTGACATTCCAAATGATCATGTTGATATGTTCTCCGATTCTGACAACGATTGTACTTCGTTTGACGATTCTTTATCTTATGGAGACATTGATTATGTCGAGGACTTACCTTCTGAGCTAGTTAGCTTAGAGGATGCGAGAGATTCTGATGATCTGGAAATTGAGGACGAGATGCTTCGTGAAAAATTATTCAATATAAATCTCCTCGTTTCTAAGATCGAATCATTATGTGCTAAGTCAGCTTCATCTCCTATCCCTGTTGTGGATAGTGACTTGGAAAAGCCCAAACCAATTCCTGAACTTAAGGCTTTTTCCAATGATTCTTTTCCGGAATTTGAAGTATTCCGCTTTGATGACGATTATACTAAAAAGGAGAGTAGTGGCAATCCCACTTTTCATCTTTCTCTTCCCGAGTATGATTTGTTTCTCTTGATCTAGATCCCGAGGAGTTCTCCGGTGAACTCTCTCATATCATATCTCCTCCTGAGTATGATCATTTCTATTTTGATCTTGATCTTGACCGGGGGGAAGACATGCTCTATCATAAGAGTTTTTTCATTGAGGACACTACCCCGTCTCTTCCTCCCGAGGTTTTTGTTAAAAATCACCCTATGAGCTTAAATGATCAAATTCAAATTAAAGATGATGAAGAATGGATCCTTATTGTTATCAAAATCTTCATTCCATTCCTCACATATACTGTGATTTCTTCTCTTCTTCACTCCTTCGGGAATGAAGACACTATCTTTGACCCCGGCATTTTCATTTATCATTTTTGAGCCGGTTCTATGTATATCTCATCGGTGTGGAACTTTCACGTACTTCAATGTTTATCCAAACATCTTGAATGAAAGTCCGATGGAGATTGTTTCTTCCACCTTACTTCCCCATGAACAAATTAATTCGGGGTCGAGTCAAGCTAGCGACTCGGTAATCAAAAACAATAGCACACTATATGGGTTTTCACCCATATTTCTGACTTCTTTCTATCTTTCTACCACCCTAGTGTGGGGGGTTGCCCACATGTCAAAAAAAAACCTTCTAAATAATGGCCGTAGTATTTCCCTTTTACGTTCTTTGTTTCGGCATAACGCCGGTACTTTGAATATTGAGGGCAATATTCATTTCTAAGTGTGGGGGGGAATTCTCACGAATTTTATCATATATTATCCGCCCAATTCCCCCGTTTTTGGCCAAAATTTTTTGGAGTAAGTGTTTTGCACTTACTCATTTGGTTATCAGTCCGCCATGTTTGATAAACAAAAGGATTGGCTAATCCAGGAGCAAACGACTCTTGGTAAAGATATCTCAAATCCGTTGACGGCTTGCAATTTGCCCAAAATTGTATGGTATTCAGCTCACCATATCCTTAAAAGTGAAGAGTTGGCTAGCCCGCAAGATTATGGCTTGTGGTAAAGGCAGTGGAAAAACCATAATTGGTAATCAGCTCACCAAAGATAATATTGATAATTTATCTAAGAGTTGGCTAGTCCAGAAGGGTACGGCTTCGGGTAAAGACAAAATCAAATCCGCGATGTACTGGTGGTTTGCTCAAAATCACATGGTTATCAGTGTACCATGGTTCTTACTTGAACTAAAATATTTGGCTACTCCAGAAGTAATGGCTTTTGGTAAAGAGATGCAAATCCATTAAGTTTTTTTCAAAAGATTGCTAGGGACTAGCAATAGTTTAGTGTGGGGATTGATGAGTGTGTAAATACTCATCATTTTTGGGTCAATCCAATCGCAAAACGCCTAAAATGCTCAGAAATACATCAAAATACTGAAAATATTCCAAAAATGCATTTTATATGTTTCAGATGCAAAATGTTCAAAAACAAATGAAAAATGAGCAAAGTTTGCATAATTGGCAGTTTCAGTCCCCCAAGTTTCAAAAGTTGTCAAAAATAGTCCCTGAATCAAAATTTCAAAAGAAAAATCACCAAAGGTCCTTTTTAAATCATAACTTGTCAAATTTAGTCCTTGGTGAAAAATATCAAAAGTTTGAGAAAATTACAAAAATGGTCCTCCAAGTTTGAAATTTGGCGTAAAATGGCCCCTAGAAAATTGGAAAATGGCAAAATTGGTCCTTGAACTTTTGATGATTGTCACTTTTGGTCCTTAGAGCAACTTTGTTGAATTGGCAGAATAGGTCCTTCAGATTTCAGAAATCACACAACTAGTCCTTGTGTTATTATAAGACCTTAACACCATTTTGACCTTTTGAACTCAATTTGGACCCTGTCAAAATTGCATTTTGGACCCTTTTACTAATACACTGCCCAGTCAAATGTGGGTTTAACTATCACCCTTTGGCGCCAAACCATCTCCTCCACCACTTGATCTCTGCAACACCCTGCTAACACTCCAAACCCCATCACCTTATCTCCTTCCATGTTCCCCCCCTCCACTACATCCAAGACACATTTAATGTACCCTCTCCTAACACTCTACCCCTCCAACTGTCAAAACTCCCTTTCCCGCCAAAATTGACAATTTGGCCAAAAGTCACAAAAGTCACCCAATGGCTCTGAAATTTGGTGGGATCCACTCAGAAAAGAAAGAGAAAGAAGATGGGTATAAAAGGAGGAAGAAAGAAGGAAGCAAGAGTAGTAGCTAGTTTTATTTGTTTTCTTTAAATGTCGTTTTTTTTATTTAATGTCCTAATTTAAGTTTAAATGTTGTAATTTAGTTTCAAGTGTATCACATTTGAGTAAGTAAACCTTTGTAGTGTATTTTTAAGTACTTATCAAAGTTTTTATATAAGTTCCAATTTTCCAAGTTATCAAGTTGAGAATTCCAGCTTATTTTCTATTGAACAAGTTTCCATTAGCTTCATTGTAAGCTTAAACAAGCTCACTTAAGTCATTTATAGCTTTTGAAAAGCTTTTGAATCATTTTCAAGTAAATTTGATGCTTGGTCAATGAAGTCAACTCTAGACTCAAAGTGGAATTGGAATGGTTACCGGTGTTGCAGGGTGATAATGGGTTAGATTTGGTAGGTTAGAGTAGGATTTGGGGTTTGTTTTAGCCTGCAATTAGTTGAGCACTTGTGAGTATTTCATTTTATTTTCGCTTGCATATTGTACTTGTCCATGTATCTCAGAGTCACCAGTGGTTAAAACATGTCTAATTAGTTGTGTTTAGTGCAAGAAAACTCAGATTAATCAGTTTTATCAGTTTAAACAAGAGTTAGCCTAGTTTCACTTGCAAAACAATCCATTAAAGGGTGTTTGGATTGGAATTGTTTGCTATGATAGAGGTTGATTCAGTGATTTAGTTGTGTTGTCTGAAGTTCAAGTAGGTCTAAAGCATGCAATTCAGTCTTGTTAATGCACTCAAAACTCACTAAAGTCAAAATATTGTTCAACTCTCTTGACAGCTTAACTGTCAAGGATTCACAAGTCATAATTCTTCATATTGATGTATAACTTAGTGTTTTAGCTTAAAATCAGTTTATCATAGCTTATTTTAACATAATCAATCCATAAAATCAGATCAAAGTTGGCAAAAGTCAATATTCCATTTCCCTCAAAAGTCAAAATGCAAAATCTGTTTTGAGCCATTCTAGTGGAATTGTTTTGAGTTCATTTCGGGCCTTACTCAGTGAGACTTGGTGTTTTAGAAACTTCATCCTGGTCCTCTTTCTTATCAGTATTTTTGTAAAATTTTACAAATTTTTTATAAGCTCTAAACAAGCTCTTCTTTTAGGCCATTTATGCCCTGCTCACTAGTCTCAGCTTGAACTGAGTTTTCAGTCCTTGCATCACTTTGCACAGTGGCTCATAAGAACTCACCCAGTCTAAGTTTTGGTGCACATGTTCCCAACCAGTGTCTACTTTAGGTCTCTATAATTTATTTCCAAAGTTGTCTAGCTTATTTGGTTGCTTATTTGGTGGCTGCAAGTTGGCCCCATAAAACTGTTTTAGCTTAAAAATCTCATTTCATCAAATCTGTCTTAGCTAGCAATCGAGGCGTGGCTTGTTGAAACTTGTTCCATTTGTGTCATTTTAGCTTATTAGAGCTTCTGTTTCAGTTTGGTACCTTTTGGTGTGGTTTTAGCTTATCAAAGTGCTTATTTTTAAGCACTTTCCATATCAGTTGCTTAATCCTCCAAACAAGCCCATGTTTTTCCATTTTTCTTAGCTTCTTAATATTATTTTAAGCATTTCCTGAATTTTTCAGATTTTTCCTAGCTTGTTTGGTATTTTTCTTGATTTTAATTAGTTTTTAAGTATTTTTAAATAGCTTTTAATACAATTAATTAAGAAAAGCTTCAAAAAAATAATTTTTCATTTTTCTTAAGTTAAGATAAATATAAAAAGATAAAAAAATATTTTTCTAGATTTTTCTTAGTTAAATTTATATTTTTAAGTAATTTAAATAGTTTTAAATAGTATTTAATTCCTAGAAAATAGAAAAATAATCATAAAAATACAAAAATAGTTTTGAAAATTCTAGTTTGTTATTTTAGACTTTTCCATTTCATAATTTTATTTTTCTAGCTTTATTTCCTAATTTCTTGTATTTTAGGTAATCATTTAATAGTTAAAAATAGTTTTTAATTAATAATAATTAATTAAATAGTTTTAAAAATAATTTTCTTTTTCTAAATATTTTCTTTTATCATTAGGTTTGTAAAAATGTCATTTTCATATTTTTAGGGCTTTTATTTCTTAGATTTCACGTTTTATTTTGTAATGCACGTAAGTTTTTAATTTAAAACGAAGTTTTAGGTTTTAAACGTCATCACTTTTAAATATAGTGATCGCGTTTATTTAATAGATTTTATCTTTTTAATTTCCTTTAATTTGCATTTAAGCCGTTATAATTTGTTTGCTTTTCTGTAGTTATAATTAATTCACAATCTCCTTTTCCGTTCAAATCTCCCGATCACTAAACGTTTGATAATCCATTGCATAGCTCGCTGGGACATAACGACCCGGGGAAACACTATACTCCTCAGATCTTCATTGCATTTTGTCAACTGCTTAAGTTCATACGGCTGGTCATTCACAAGTTGACTGTGTGATTAGACTTGATTCCCACAAACAATAACTAGTCCCTAGCAATCTGTTGAGAAAAACTTAATGGATTTGAAACTCTTTACCAAAAGCCATTACTTCTAGAGTAGCCAAATGTTTCAGTTCAAGTAAGAACCATGGTACACCGATAACCATGTGATTTTGAGCAAACCACCGGCTTCCAACGGATTTGATTTGTCTTTACCAGAAGCCGTTTGCTTCTGGACTAGCCAACTCTTAGATAAATTATCTATATTATCTTTGGTGAGTTGATTACCAATTATGGTTTTTCCACTGCCTTTACCACAAGCCATAAACTTGCGGGCTAGCCAACTCTTCACTTTTTAGGATATGGTGAGCTGAATACCATACAATTTTGGGCAAATTGCAAGCCGTCAACGGATTTGAGATATCTTTACCAAGAGCCATTTGCTCCTGGATTAGCCAATCCTTTTGTTTATTAGACAAGGCGGACTGATAACCAATTGAGTAAGTGTAGAACACTTACTCCAAAAAAAAATTTGGCCCAAAAACGGGGGAATTAGGTGGTATAATTACATGATAAAATTCGTGAGAATTCCCCCCCCCCCCACACTTAGAAATGAATATTGCCCTCAATATTCAAAGTACCGGCGGTTATGCCGAAACAAAGAACGTAAAAGGGAAATACTACGGCCATTATTTAGAAAGAAGATATATATATATATATATATTTTATTTTTTTTTTTTGATACTTAAAATTCTTATATACACAACATGTGGGGCAACCCCCCCCCCCCACACTAGGGTGGTAGAAAGATAGAAAGAAGTCAGAAATATGGGTGAAAACCCATATGGCATGCTACTGTTTTTTATTCCCGAGTCGCTAGCTTGACTCGATCCCCGCATTCATTGGTTCATGGGGAAAGTTTGTAAGTCCGGGACAACCATGGATGGAATGTCCTCTCCAAATTAATGCTTCACTCGATGACCATTCACTTTAAAGTTTGGACTATCGGGTTGAGATAACTCAATGGTACCATAAGGATAAACTTTAGCAATGGTAAATGGTCCGCACTGCGGGATTTTAATTTTACCGAGAAAATCTTCAATCTTGAGTTGAAAAGAAGGACTCGATCACCGACGTTGAAAACGCGGTTTTTGATTTTTGAGTCATGAATCTTCTTTGTCTTTTGTTTATAGATCAAAGAGTTCTCGTATGCTTGATCACGGAGTTCATTTAATTCATTCATTTGAACTTTCCGATGATCACCAGCTGTCTGAATATCAAAGTTAGCATGCTTCAAGGCCCAGTATGCCTTGTGCTCGAGCTCAACCGGCAGATGACATGCCTTCCCGTACACAAGCTTGTATGGAGTGCACCCGATGGGTGTTTTGTAAGCTGTACGGAAGGCCCAGAGTGCGTCATCTAACTTATCCGACCAAGAGGCACGGTTTTCACCAACCGTCCTCTCAAGAATTCTTTTTATCCCCCGGTTAGAAACTTCCACTTGCCCACTTGTTTGTGGGTGGTACGCAGTAGATAGACGGTGAGTTACACCATACTTTTGCATGACTCTTTCAAATTGGTCATTGCAGAAATGCGTACCACGATCACTGATTATGGCTCGTGGAGTTCCAAACCTAGCAAATAGAGATTTCAAGAATTTCACAACAACTCGGGCATCGTTGGTAGGTAAAGCTTTTGCTTCAACCCATTTTGACAAGTAGTCAACGGCCACGAGTATGTATTTGTTACCACGGGAAGAAGGGAATGGCCCCATAAAGTCAATGCCCCATATGTCAAAAATCTCACACACCTGAATGGCGTTTTGCGGCATTTCATTTCTTTGTGAGATATTCCCGTGACGTTGACAAGCGTCACAGGTTTTGACAAATTCATGGGCATCCTTGTAGATTGTGGGCCAATAGAATCCGGAATCAAACACCTTCTTGGCGGTGTAGTTGGGGCTATGATGTCCCCCAGTAGGTCCAGAATGGCAAGCTTTGAGAATGTCAATAGCTTCCTGACCATACACACATCGCCGGATGACTTGATCCGCACAAATTTTAAACAAGTAGGGGTCGTCCCAGAAGTAATGTTTCACATCTTTAAAGAATTTATTTTTCTGTTGGGACGACATCCCTTTCACCACAAAGTTCCCCGCATGGTAATTTGCAAAGTCAGCAAACCATGGGGTAGAAGAGTCTCCACGAAAAGAAACCACATTGAGTGTTTCGAGAGGAAATGTTTCATTTATTTCCTTTTTCTAACACATCCTAGTGAGGGTTCTCTAATCGGGACAGATGATCAGCAGCCAGGTTCTCAGCTCATTTTTTATCACGAATAATGATATCAAATTCTATCTCGGCTTTGCATCTTGTTTTGCAAAGAGATATTTGAGGGCCGAGTGATCCGTATACACCACGCATTTGGTCAAGATGAGGTATGGCCGAAACTTCTCAAACGCATACACCACAGCTAATAATTCTTTTTCTGTAGTGGTGTAATGGGTTTGAGCTTCAGTCATAGTTTTGCTTGCGTAGTGGATTGGCTGAAAATGCTTGGTTTTGCGTTGCCCCAAGACTGCACCGATAGCAAAGTCACTTGCATCGCACATGAGCTCAAAGGGTAAATCCCAGTCGGGGGCAACTAGAATGGGTGCTTCCGTAAGCTTTTTCTTCAATGTTTCAAAAGCTTCGATGCACTCTGGAGAGAAGATAAAAGGAGCATCTTTTTCGAGAAGATGGGTCATAGGCCGAGCGATTTTAGAGAAATCTTGAATGAATCTACGATAAAACCCGGCATGACCTAGAAAACTCCTAATACCTTTGATGGTAGTAGGGTGAGGCAGTTTAGCAATAACATCAACTTTTGCTCTATCTACCTCAATCCCATTCTTGGAAATCTTATGGCCAAGGACTATGCCTTCTTTGACCATAAAGTGACTCTTCTCCCAATTTAGACAGAGATTGGTGTCTTCACACCGTTTTAGCATTTTGTTTAAATGGGAGAGACATGTATGAAACGAGTCCCCAATGACCGAGAAGTCATCCATAAACACCTCCATAGTTTCCCCGATCATGTCGTGGAAAATTGCCATCATACATCTTTGGAACGTGCCAGGAGCATTACATAAGCCAAAAGGCATACGTCTGTAGGCAAATGTCCCGTATGGGCAGGTGAATGTGGTCTTTTCTTGATCCAGCGGATCAATGGGGATCTGAAAGTAACCCGAGAAACCATCAAGGAAACAATAGTACTCGTTCCCTGCTAATCTCTCAAGCATCCGGTCCATGAAGGGTAGAGGAAAATGGTCTTTACGGGTGGCTTCGTTTAACTTTCGATAGTCAATGCACACACGCCATCCCGTAACCAATCGAGTTGGAATTAACTCGTTTTCTTCATTCGTGACAACAGTTATGCCACCCTTTTTAGGAACGCAATGAATTGGGCTAACCCAAGGACTATCAGAGATCGGGTAAATCAAACCGACATCAAGAAGTTTGAGAACCTCTTGTTTGATAACCTCGTGAATCTTAGGATTCACCCTTCTCTGATGTTGGACTGCTGGTTTGAAGTCATCCTCGATTAAGATTTTGTGGGTACAAAACTCAGGGTTGATACCCTTAATGTCGGAGAGTTTCCAAGCAATCGCTTGTTTGTGTGACTTCAAGACCTTTATGAGAGCAAATTTCTCCTCCTCAGTTAAGTCTTTAGCAATTATGACGGGTAATTTATCATCACCCTCCAAGAATGCATACTCGAGATGAGGAGGTAGGTCCTTAAGTTCAACCTCGGGAAATTCTTCAGTAGATGATTGTACTGATTTGATTTCCTCAATTGTAATTTCTTTCGGAGGGAGTGAAGGTAATGGATCTTCATTAAGCAATTGCTCCAGATAAAGAATATCTCCCTCCGAATCATAAACACCATCAATTCCAGGCGGAATTGATTCATCAATAGCAAGAAATTCATCGATCTCTTCCAGAAGGAAGTCACCTCCCTCAAACGGAGTGAGAGAGGGGGAAGAGTCGGCAATGATAGGTTGAGAAGATGTGGTGGAATCTCCACTCACAGAATTATGAAGATAACCAAGAAACTCTTGAGAGTACTCCTCTGAAGCAATATCAATTAAATCGACTCGATTAACTGATTCAGTGTCATAATTTGAGGAGTACCTCGAAGTTTGATCGAGGTTAAAGGTAACAGCTTCATTACCCACACGTAAAGTGATCTCTTGCTCAAATACATCAATAAGAGCACGGCCCGTCCTCAGGAATCCTCTTCCAACAATGAGGGGAACTCGAGGATCAGCATCGAAATCAACAACCACAAAGTCAGCTGGAAAATGGAACTTTCCTACTTTCACGAATACATCCTCGGCGATGCCAAGACGACGTGATATAGAACGATCCGAAAGCTCAAGAGTCATGCAGGTAGGAATAAGTTCCGGAAGAGAAAGTTTCTTCCACACTGAATACGGCATTAGATTGATGCTTGCATCAAGATCGGCGAGGGCAAAGCATTCAATCATCCCAGGAAAAACACAAGGAAGAAGAAATTTTTCGGGATCTCCTAGCTTCTTGGGAAGCTTTTTCAACAGAACTGCTGAGCAATTTTCGTTCAAAGGAGTCTTAGCCATTTCAAACAGCTTTTCTTTGTTGCTCAACATGTGTTTCAGAGTAGATGCAAACTTGGGCATCAACATGATAGCATCCGCGAAGCTTATGTCAAAATGTAGCTCTTGGAAAATTTGAAAGAATTTTTCCATTTGATGACTAGCTTTCTCGCGGAGCTTTTGCTCATGTAAACGTGAGGGGTAAGGAATAGAAGTTTTGGATTTAGGGTTACCAACTGGAGGTTCAAAAACAACTCCAGGTTTGGCTTGGGGTTTGGGGACAACCTGAGGATGGACATTACCGGCACTTCCGTTATTAGTAGGAAGTTCCTTGTCCTTTGTCGCCTCAGGTTCGCTTTCCACTACCTTCGGAAGAGAAGAAGAAGAGGTAGTAGGAATAGCGGGTCCATCATAAGAAGCACCACTTCTGGTTGTGATCGCCTTTGCATCGCCCCTCGGATTAGCGATCGTGTTGCTAGGTAAAGTACCTGAGCCCGAGGGTCGATCATTTAAAGACTTCTTAATGTCAGCAATCTGGCTAACCAACAACCTATTCATTTCCTCTTGGGATTTCATGAATTGTTTCAACAACTCATCAGATGATGGTCCAGTTGGAACAATGGCTTGATTTTGCACAGGAAAATTTTGGCCTCTATTGTTTGGATTAGGGCCTTGATTTTGGAAATTTCCTTGATTATTGCCATGAAAATACCCTTGGTTGAAATTTCCCTACCTGGTTTCTATTGAAATTTCCTTGGTGTTGGAAATTATGATTCTGATTTTGAAAACCGTTGTTTGGACTGAAATTACCTTGGTTTTGAAAACCTTGGTTTGGTCTATTTTGATTTTGATTACGGTTTTGGTTGAAACCAGGAGGTCCAGGGTAGTGGTTAGGACGGTGGTTCGGGTCTATAGGAGCACGATATTGGTTGCCTCCTTGGTTAGAAAACCCGCCCACAGCATTAACTTCAAAAGGGTTACCATCGGTGGCCATACAATTGTAATAAGCATGGGGGCCACCACAAGTAACACAGACTTCCACTTTTTTAACTTCAGCAGGAGGTGAAGTTTGTGGAAAAGAGACTTTCTTTTGGTTGGAGAGAACCAAAGCTTGGATAGCTTCCGTGAGTTTGTCAATCTTAGCATCGGTGCTAGATTGACTCACGGGCGATGAAGAAGAAGGACCAACACTGACTTGGGAAACAACCGGCTTGCTTCGTGCAGTGCGGACTTTAGACTTGTTTTCGATAATCGCTAAAGCTTCTTTGACAGTTTTGCTTAGGAAATTTCCTCCCGCGGAGGAATTGAGAGAATCTTGATCAGATTGACTCACTCCATTGTAGAAAGTATCGAGTTGCATCAACTCGGAGAAACCGTGGTGAGGACATTTGCGAAGCAATTCCTTAAAACG
The DNA here is from genome assembly GCA_910596185.1 of Chrysanthemum makinoi. Taxonomy (NCBI): domain Eukaryota; kingdom Viridiplantae; phylum Streptophyta; class Magnoliopsida; order Asterales; family Asteraceae; genus Chrysanthemum; species Chrysanthemum makinoi. The sequence goes on along the minus strand of OU343221.1, from coordinate 224,871,271 downwards.
ATCCCACGATTCACTGAAGGATTCATCAAACTTCTGAGTGAACTTGATGATTTCATTTTTGAGACTCGTGGTTTTGGAAGGTGGATAGAATTCATTCACAAATTTCTTCACCAGATCTTCCCATGTCTCAATTGACTAAGGGGGTTGTTTTTCAAGCCAAATCCGGGCTTGCCCCTCAAGAGAAAATGGGAACAGAAGAAGCTTAACAGCATCAGTAGGGACATTCTTATACTTGATGGTAGATGCAATCTTGTTAAACCATCGAATATGAGCGTGAGGATCATCCCTCTCAAAACCATAGAATTGATTTGAGGTTACAAGATTCAGTAACCCGGTCTTGAGTTCAAAGTTTTCAGCCACGATGGCTGGTACAACGATAGCATCTCCATACCCGTCGATGGGTGCCTGGAGAAGCTCACACATAGGGCGTTCTCCCGCCATGGTAACGGAAGTAGTGTGAGCAGTCCGGATCTCAGATCCGACTGATGGAGCAGAAAGTCTACGGACACGCCTTCTTGGAATCTTGACAAGCTCACGAAATGGGCTCACAGATCTAGAAGAGCGAGTGCGCATACACTAGAGTTAACTCTAAGGAATCTCAGAGTTAAGGAGAGAAATGGGAATTATGAAGACGTTTTATAAAAATGGGGTGAGAAGAATCTTTATGGGTTTTCTGGTTATGATAAGTAGATATAACAACAAAATCAATTAAAACAAACTTGAGGCAAAACAACAGTGAACTTAACCAATAATCACAATATGAATGGCTTCTTTGAAAAAGGTACACCAATCACAAGGACACAGAGGCAAGTTTTAAATCTTTAGTTCGGGAACTTATTATGGTCGCACCCCCAGTTAGGTAGTGCACTGCCTTGGTTTGCGGTGGTAATCTTTTAAGTTGTTATTATTAAAGAAAACGACAAATCTTTTTGTATTTTTATATTTGATACATATATAGAAACAAAAGCAAAATATTTTTGTGTTTTATACGTTTTTGGATGTTTTTGGGTTTTTGGATTTTTTATAAGAAAATATGGATATATATATATATAGATGATAGATGGATGATATAAACAAAGAGTGAGTATTCAAACAACTAATCTGCTAAACGGAAGATAGATCAGCACAACTCCCCGGCAGCGGCGCCAAAAATTTGATCCGTGCCAAACCATCAAGTTTTATCACTCAAATATGCCACTTGTGAATGGCAGACCGTAACAAACTTAAAACGGCTCAAGCACGAACTCAATGAAGATCTGAGGAGTATAGGGTTTCCCCGGGTCGTTATGTCCCAGCGAGCTATGCAATGGATTATGAAACGTAAAGTGATCGAGAAATTTGAACGAAAAAGGGATCTGATAAGATTATAACTACAGAAAAAGCCAACAAATTACAACGGCTTAAATGCAAATTAGAGGAGATTAAAAAGATAAAAAATATTAAATAAACGCTATCACTATTTGCAAAATGATGTTTTTGATTTTATGTTTTTATAAAAACTGAATTAAAAACTACGTAGCGTACAATAGAAAAAGTGAAACTTACACAATATTAACCCTAAAAATATGAAAATGATATTTTTACAAACCTAATGATGAAAGAAAATATATAGAAAAAGAAAATTAATTTTACAACTATTTAATTAATTATTATTAATTAAAAACTATTTTTAACTATTTAATATTAGCCTAAAATACAAGAAAATAGGAAATAAAGCTAAAAAAATAAAATTAAGACTTAGAAAAATCTAAAATATCAAAAGAGAATTTCCAAAACTATTTTTGTAATTTTCTGATTATTTTTCTATTTTTTATGAATTAAAAACTATTAAAAACTAATTAAATTATTTAAAAATACAAATTTAACTAAGAAAAATCTAGAAAAATATTTTTTTGACTTTTTATATTTATCTTAACCTAAGAAAAATGAAAACTTATTTTTTTTGAAACTTTTCTGAATTAATTGTATTAAAAGCTAATTAAAAAGGCCTAAAAATTAATTTAAATGCAGAAAAATAGCAAACCAACTTAGAAAAATCTGAAAATTTCAGGAAAACTTTAAAATTATATTTGGAATCTAGGAAAATGGAAAAACAGGTACTTATGTGTAGGAATTTGAAACTGCTATCACAAGTGCTTATAAATAAGCACTTGAATAAGCCAAAAGAAGATCAACAAGCACCAACTGTTTACAGAAGCTAAAATAGGCTACAAGTACTTAAATGCAACTGATCTTGACTGCTTTTAATCACTGGAATACAACTAGAACAGATTTGACTTATTTAGCCAATGAGCTTAAAAACAGTTTCAGGTATCTACTTGCAGCCACAAAATAAGCACTTAAATAAGCTAGAAACTAGAAAGCAAGTAATGAGACCTCAACTAGACCTGGTTAACTACTTATGACCTAAATACCAACCCTAGACAAGCTCTTATGAGCCCTGTGCAAGCTTGCATAAAACTGAGAAAAACTCAGTTTAAACTGAGAAGTGTGAACAGGGCACTTGGGACCTAAAAGAGAAGCAGTTTGAGGCTTCTAAAAAAATTGCAAAAATCTAATAAAATGGTGATAAGTAAAAAGACCAGTTGAAGTTTTTAAAATGCCAAGTTTCACTTTATGTGGCTAAAAAATGAGCTCATGAAAATTCCTTGCAGTTGGGCTCAAAACAGATTTTCCAAGTTTTGACTTTTGACAACAGTTGAGAAAGTTTGACTTTCATGAACTTTGATTCCAATTTTATGACTGATATTGATGTAATATGATGGAACAAGTACAATGCAAGCAATGTTTATTGAATCTTAACACAAAACAAGGTTTTGCTTATCCAAATTTTCAACAGATAAGCAGTTGAGATGGATTATATGAAATGTTGACTTGGAGCTTTTTGCAGGCACAAAATGAGACAGAGATGAGTATACTTGAGCTAAACAAACATAACACCATAAGTTCTAACCACTGCATAGGTCTCTAAGACAGTATTGACAGTCAATCCAAACACCCTTGATTTCACTGATTTGCAAATTAAAACTAAGCTAACACTGAACAAGCATAGATTATGATCAAACTAACTTTACTTAACCTAATTACTACTAATCCAACAGGTTTGAACAGATTATAACAACAGAAACAGTATATGCAATAGGATCTTGAAAATTACTTACAAAAGGGTCCTAGCCACTATGGCTTGAAACTGAATGAAACAAGAACACAGTACTACTAGCCTATTCAAACCAACCCCAATGACTAAAGATCGACCCAAATCCGTGGCTGCTTCAACCCATTTCCAACTCTGCAACATTTTTGCCCATTTTTGACTTTTATTGACCAAACTCCAAAAATGCTTGAGACTTGAATATTAGCTTGTAAAAAGCTATGATAAGCTTATAGAAGCTTGTTTGAGATTGAAACTGAGCTGTTAAAAGCTTAAACAAAGGAGTTTGAAAATCAAAATTCCAACAGTGGATATAAATTATAGACAATGAACATTAGCTTGAATTGATATTTAAACAGAGTTGCAATACATTAAAACTATTATGTTTGATACAAAATAACTTGAGATTACAGTTGAAAAGCTATTTAAGACATGAAAGGCTTAAAAACGACATACATTTAAGAAAATAAAACTAACTACTCTTGCTTCTCTGTCTTCCTCCTCATTTTATACCCAAAATGTCTTTCTCTCACCTCTCTCTTCAAATCCCACTAATAATTTCGGCCCTTGGATTGCTGAAATAGATTTTGGCCGTTTGATTGGAAATTGGCGCCAAAACTTGTTTTAACAGCTGGAGATGGCAGAGTTAGGTTTAGTGGGCATTAAATGCATCCTTGGAGTGTTGTGTTTGGAGGAGGGTAGGGATGATGATGGTGGAGTGTTAGCAGGTGAGTTGCAGGCAAGTGATGATGGTGAAGTGGTATCTCGTGAGGGAGAGGGAAAAGAGAAGTCAAATGTGTTTGACTGGAGATTAAATAATAGGGGGGTCCAAATTGCATTTGACAGGGGGTCACTTGGGAAGGCAGGGGTCCAAAAGGGAAATGACAAGGGCCAAGGGTGTAGGTTTAAGGTTTTAATACAAGGACCTTTGTGCAATTTCTGAAAATGTAGGGACTAGAACTGCCAATTCATCAAAGATGTTTCAGGGGCTGAAATTGACAAGTTCCAAAAGTATAAGGACCAAAGCTGACATTTTCCAATTTCCAGGGACCAATTTTGCCAATTTTCAAAGTTGGAGGACCAAACTTGTAATTTTCTCAAACTTTTGATATTTTTCACCAAAGGACTAATTTTGACAATTTTTGATTTTAAAAGGACCTTTGGTGATTTTACTTTTGAAATTAAGTGCTCAGGGACTATTTCTGACAACTTTTGAAACTTGGGGGACTGAAACTGCCAATTATGCAAACTTAGCTCATTTTTCATCTGATTTTAAACATTTTGCATCTGAAACATATAAAATGAAATTTTGGAATATTTTCAGTATTTTGATGCATTTCTGAGCATTTTTAGACGTTTTGCAGTTCAGATTAACCTAAAAATGATGAGTATTTACACACTCATCAATATTTCCCACATATTTGTTGTGTAATAGTCATGTTGGTTTGGTCCTCCGTGTTACGGACTCGATATTTAGCTTTGTACCGGAAAAAGGTGTAAGCAACGTTGTGAAGGCTCCTCCGCCAAGTTGAAGGAGTTTGTTGACATAGTGCTTGAACTCTCGAGTAGGTGACTCGGGGAGTGGAGTAGGGCAAGGAAGGCGTCCTTGTAGCCGAACCACTATTAATCGGTTGTGTCATTTCTTTCCCTTACTTTACTTTCTTTACTTGCATTACTCTTAGATATATACTTCATCTTCATCCATACGATTTCACATAACATTGAATCTAAAGTTTTAAGAAACTAACTTAAAATCGGCAAAACTATTCAACCCCCCCTTCTAGTTTTCCACCTAAACTATGTAGATTGATGAGATCCACCATTGTTCTTGGACCCTTTCTTCAAATATGGTTGAAATTGTCTCCAAGAACAACCTGCTAAGGACTTAACAACAGTGTCCTATATCCCCCCCCCCATGTACATTGGGTCATAATAAACATACCTAAATCCATTTTGAAAGTAAGTGCTCGTAGGTCTGATTAATGGTCTAGCAACATTTCTTTTCCAATTAGTGTGAAAAGGTTTACCAGCAGAATCTGGTTTACCAGCAGGAACTGGTTTACCAGTAGGAACTGTCCTACCAGCAGAAACTGGTTTACCCGCAGATTAGTTCTGCCAGCCCTCACATGTGTTGTTTGAGGAACAATGGGGGAATATTATTAACATCATTCCATATTGGTCTAGACTTCTGTTGGTCAGCACACACACCCATTCTTTTCTCATGATAATCACATTCCTTAATAAGATGATAAGTACTACCACAAACAAAACAAGATTTCTTTCTAAAAGATTTTTTCATAACATGAGATGTCTTATTACAAACAAACTTATCAAAAACCAAAGCCAGAAACTGAATTGTTTTTAACCGAATTAAAGGAAATGTCTTCAAAAGAAGCTGTCTTTGAAATGGATTCATCAGCAGCTACTCTTGGGGAAGGGTCAACAGACTTGGGTGAGTCAGACTTGTCACTTGAATCACATCTGGCAAAGTCATTGGTACTGATCTCTAAGGTCTTGTCACTGAAAGAACAAGAGACAAAGTCATTAGATTCACTGCCAATTTCAGGTAAGTCATTGGACTTTTTGTCATAAGTCATGTGTGATTCATCAAAGTCTATGTCTGTGGAGGGTGGCTTAAATGTCCCTGTTATTGGTAGAGAAACTGAACTCATTGCTCCTTCTTTAACATACTTAACAGGAATTTGATAATTTTCTTCCTCAGGAAGAGGGTCAAAAACACTTGGCTCATTAGGGTCATAAACTTCATCTGGCCCTATATAATCTCCATACCCCAACGCTCTTCTAGACCTTACATATTGTGAACTATTAGTCAACTTGGCTAGATTTTTAGATTGTTCTTGCCACTGTTTATGTCTAGCCACTTCACTATCTAACTTAGCCTTCAAGTCCTGTTTTTCTAAGTTCACCTTAGCATTTTCATTCTCAGAATATTTTAAAAAATTAGTAGTGTTTTCTAAATATCTTTTCTAAAACCCTAATCTTTTCTTCATATGCCAACTGATTATTTTGGTACAAAGCCTTTTGTTTTTCCAAAGTTTTAAGTGTACTTTTATAAGCTTGAACCTGAACATAATAATCCTTATATTGAGCTTCTATATCATCAAACTCCTTTCTAAGTTCAGCATATTTATCATCACAACCAAACAGACAAGTATGTACCTAAGATGAGATACCCATCAAAGCAAATTCCTCAGCATCATCTTTTGTCTCACATCCAGCAAGCATTCCAAACTGATGAGAAGCACCACTTTCCTCCTCTACAGGCTCATGTTCAGTCCAATTGACCATTGAATCAACATATACTAAGGCCTTAGGCTCCTCATGTTCTTTGATCTTGAATGCAGAATATCTGGTCTTGTCATATGCCTTCTTTTCAGTGCATTCCGTGGCAAAGTGACCCAGTTGACCACATTTGTAACACCTAACCTTCTTCTTATCAAACCTTGCTGCATCACTTCCCTTGAATTGGACCTTTCTTCCAGCCTTCTTTTCAAACCTGTTGATTTTCACTGAAAGCATAGCCATCTGCCACTTTATATCCAATTCCTCCAAGTCCAACTTATCAATTTGCTCAAAATCTTCATAAGCTAGTTGCTGTTGTAGTTCATTTTCAGCAACAAACAAATGAAGCACATTTTCTAAAACATTACCAGACTTTGAATGTGTCCTTGGTCCAGAAGTGTTGTATAATGTTGATGTTGATGATGAGCTTGGGCTATCAGCATATGACATCTTGTTATTATTACTAGTAGTACTAACAAATGTTGAATTAGTTGGAGTAGGAGAATAGCTTGAGTGTCCCTTGATGTCAATCTCAAGTGTCCTAAGCTTTTTGTACAAGTCATAAAAGCTCATGTACTCAAGTCCACCCATTGTCTTGAGAGTGATGCAGACTTGTGACCAGGAAGAAGGAAATGCTCTTAAGAACTTGGTATTACAATCTTCATTGTCTGGTTTTGCCTGTAACTGATTGAGTTGACTCAGGATCTTCTGAAACCTATCATAACCTTTGTGCAAGCCTTCTTCTTCAGAGATCTTGAACTCTTAGAATTCCTGCTTTAACATTGTCTTTCTCATCTTTTTGGACTCATCATTACCTCAAAATCTTGCTTTAATAGCCATCCAGATTTCCTTAGCATCATCAAGGTGATGAAAATCACCCATATGATCATCTGGGAGTGCCTGAAGCAAGATAGTCCTTGCCTTGGTCTCCTTTTGGACAACAATATGTTCATCAGCAGAAACAGGAAGAAGAATTACTGTGTTGGCTTTTGTGTCTCTTCTAGTTTTCTTTCTGCTGTTACCATTCAGAACGACCTTCTAGAGGTTGTAATCATTATTTGTGATCCAGTTCTCCATCTTCATCGCCCAGATCTCATACTCATCCTTCTTGAGGTAAGGAAATTTGGCATTATTGTTTGACAAGGTGCTGGTGACCACTTGTTGAACTTGTTGTGTCTGAGTTTTCCCTTGAGGGACATCAGAATCATCTCCTGCTTCTGACATTGTAAGAGTGTTTGGGGGTTTTTAAGAAATAAAAAGTGTTCTTCTTTGACTGAGACTCTCACCAGGCTCTGATACCACTTGTTGGATAAGTCCTAGATAGATCTTTGAGCCTTTGGAAATCGATAGAATATTTATGTAATCACAAGTAAACTATAGGAGAATCTCTAATAAACTTATGTTTATGCGAAAAGTAAACACAAGAGTTAAAGAAGACAAATTACTAATAAACACTTTGATCCTCTATGGATCTATATTAATCACTAGAAATTATTTCTAAGGTCATACAATGTTCATGGCCGTGAGTTTCTTTTATAGTACAAGAAACCCTAATACAGCCCATTACAAGAAAACGTGTGAAGAAGATATGCATTATCTCTTCTTAATATAACTCATGCATATCCATTCATCTAACAAACTACTAATAATACGGATGTATACTATCCGCAGTAACGATACTATCAGCAGGAACCACTAAAGGTACCAGCAGGAACAAGAGCTATCAGCAGAAACCAAAAACTATTACATTGTTTAAATAATTCCTAACAACGTCAGTCTACTTCTAGTTTCTATGTCTTTCTAGGCAGTAATCTTGTCTCTTGGTCTTCCAAGCGGCAACATATAGTTTCTCGTTCTAGTGCTGAAGCTGAATATAAGGGCGTAACAAATGTTGTTGATGAATCAACATGGCTACGTGATCTTCTTCTTGAGTTGTTTTGTTCCTTGGTTCGTCCAACTATTGTTTTCTATGTTAATATCAGTGTAGTGTTTTTAGCATCTAACCCTGTACAACACCAAAAAACCAAACATATAGAGATAGATTTACCCTTTTGTGAGGGAACGTGTTGCTTTTGGATATGTACGTGTGTTGCATGTTCCTTCCGTGCATCATTTTAAAGATATTTTTACTAAAGGATTAACCTCGCAGCAATTTTTCGAGTTTAGGTCCAGTCTGAGCATTCGAGATCCTCCAACTTAGACTATAGGGGTGTGTTAAGTATGTAATTCGTATTTTATCCTTTATTTATATATGTGTATATTGATGTATAAGGCATGATCTCATTGTAGTTACGTATCATCGTTCATGTAACCTCAACTCTGTATAATGAATGAGAATTACACAACAACCTTTAACGGATATTCTTCAATAACACTTTGTAAGAGAGACTAACAACATTTTCTACATTCCCCTCTAAATATAGCTCAAGCCAACATCTTAATGCCTTTGTATACATGTAATTGAAAGAATGATAGCTTTTATTCATTGTTTCCTTTTCTTTAAAATGAATGTTATTAGCAAATAGCTCATAACCATTATTTTTCAAATTGATGTTCTTTGTTGAATCAGTCGAAGTCTCAGCCACCAACACTAAGAATACTTTGGTCCCGAAAATCTCATCGTCTAAAAAAGTATATTTTAAAATGTTCATTTCGTGTTAAAGAATTATAGCTAGACACATGGACAATTTGGTCACCAAAACTAATGCTAAACTACAACTACATGTGGATGAAAGAAAAAACAATATAAAACCGAATAAATCCAAGACAATTTTTGATTCGACAGGAAACAAAAAGATAGAGATCCGTTGTTGCGTCACTGCATACGTTTAGGTTAGTTTTTGTACTTTAGTGCTTGTATATATATTATACACCATTCCTTCAAGCTAGCAAGGTGTCCGCGTAAAACAGCAGATTCAAAAATGAATATTGTAGAATTTTCTAATTTTATGTTTCAATGACAAATTTTGTTTAACGACATCCTATAATAAATGTTAGTTTCTAAAAATATTTGTTTGTGTTGTAAGATCGTGAAAAATTAATATGTCATATTATTATATTTAAATTTTTTAAAGTTATTGATTTTTACTACAAACATACTTAATTCATTATATTAATTATATCTTATTATTGTAACATCCAATTTAATGTCATAATATTTACAATTAATGTAATTTTAAATTTTGTTTTAATATTAACTAATAATAGCAAGTGTGTATGTTTAAAAATTTTAAGAATTCTAAAAAGAAAAGTCCTTAATGCTTTATATATAGTAGAGATTATCTGATTCGCTTTTATATTTCTCAAAGTTTTATAAAAAGAGTCTCTTACAATATTAACTAATAAAATTTATTCTTAATCACTTAAAAATATTTTGATTTGCTAAAATTGAAAGTAATTACTAATTTAAAAAATAATAATAATAACAAAATAGGCTTATATTTACGATTGAAATAAGTTACTAATTTTTTGTAAAAAAACATATTGAATTTGCAAATGCCGTTTTTTTTAGTGATTTCAATAAAGACACAAAATTTTTAAAAATGCGTTTATGTTTAATTATTTGAAAGAATATGATTCCACAAAAGGTGTAGATTGGCGGGAACATCCTGACCCCGGGTGTCTTTTGGCATCAGCCATTGTCCACCCCACAAGGAATAGCTCTGACAACTCTCCTGGCCTAGTGGGGCACCAACTGGAGTGAGCACGAGCCAAGACTCGGGCCCCTGAGCTCTTATTCCACAAAGTCTCTCCAGTGTGCCCATAGGTTTTTTGGAGATGGGTACCTATATTTATCAAATGCCAAGGATGGGACTTGAACCTGGGTCAATTTGAAAGAATATGATATTATAATTGTGATAAAAACACGAGTATATGTGAAAGTATTTTAAACTGTATAAAATACAATTAAATTAAAAAAGTGAAATGAGGACGTAGAAGTTTAGATCCTGGAAGATCTAACGGATTTGAGTGGTACAAAAAGAGTTTTTCTTCACAAATATCAGTAGAACATACCAATTTCACATGTGCAAACATGTATGTCAAGCAGCAGTAAGCCACTAAGAGTAACCTCATGAGTGGTTAATTCAAGCATTGAAGGTTTAGTACCAATCCCCCATATGGTGTGGGTCAGGGTGTGTTTTGAACAAATATTGTCATTGAAAACAAAAGTAAAGTTTACACTTTAATTAGGCTACTGGAAAACCATCTGCTTGTAACCAATCAAGTATGGTTTAGTGGTAAAAAAGTTTGTGACTACTTTATTATTTTAGAATTTGTATGGTTTTAAATTTAATTTCTTTGCTAGATGTAAACAATTTTAAAAAAAAAACTTTACTTGAATTGAGTTTGTGTGGCGCTGAATTCAAATCATGTAAATTGGTAAGTCAAAATGCCGAAAACTATGATTAAAAAAGAAAAAAAAATAATAATAATAAAAATATGCATGCACATGTGATATATGTAGTCTCTAAAAAACAAAATCGCATTAGTTATAAATATCCCGTGTATAGGTGGACAACTTGAACTTTGTCTTCCCATCTTCCTTTAATTACGTACGCCAAACAAAACAAAAACACAAAATACAAACACAAACAATAGCAATGGGTTCAGTTTTACAAGAAAATAATCAACAAACAAATGTGTTACTTGTTACTGCCGCGGCTCAAGGTCACGTAAACCCAATGCTAAGGCTTGGAAACCATCTTGCTTCCAAGGGCCTCCATGTTACTCTCGCCACCCATGACTATGCACTTAAACACAGCTCATCTACCGTCGGGGATGTCCATCTGGAATTCTTCTCAGATGGACTTCCCCAAGACTACGACAGACAAACCGCTGATTTCGATTTTTACATGAGCTCACTCCGTAAATTTGGTCCTATCAATCTCTCTACGTTGATCCAATCCCATGCTCGTAAATTTGCATGCATTATCAACACTCCTTTTGTTCCTTGGGCTGCTGATGTGGCAGTGCATTTCGGACTTCCATGTGCCATGGTTTGGATCCAGCCGAGCATAATCTATCAAATATATTACTGTTATTACAATCGCCTCAACGACTTCCCTACTGAAAATAACCCTAACATGAACGTGAAATTACCCGGTTTGCCATCTTTGTGTCCGGAAGAACTACCCTCATTTGTTCTTCCATCGAATACGCATCTTCAATTTGATAGTGTATTGAATGAAGTATTCCAAAACATGCATAAGATCAAATGGGTACTAGGAAATTCGTTCATGGAGCTTGAGAAAGACGTGATCACTTCCATGAACAATGACGGTCGTAAGTTTTGGCCTGTGGGACCAATTGTTCCCGCAGCTCTATTTGGAAAAGAAGACAACATTGGCGGAGATCTTAGTGGTTTCGATAAGTATAAATCCGATAGCGAGATCAATTGTTTGGAATGGTTAGACAAACAAAATCCAGCATCCGCTGTTTATATATCATTCGGAAGCCTCATATTTCCGTCTAAAAGACATATAGAAAGCATAGCAAGTGGTCTTAAAAATACAAAACGACCGTTTCTATGGGTTTTAAAGCTAGCGAAAGATCAAGAACTTAAACAATATAAGATCTTGGAAGAGATTAAGGAACAAGGTTTGATAGTGAAGTGGAGTCCACAAACCGCGGTTTTATCACATCCGTCAGTTGGGTGTTTCTTGAGTCATTGTGGGTGGAACTCGTTGATCGAAAGTGTGACGGCTGGTGTACCAGTGATTGCTTGTCCACAGTGGACTGACCAGCCAACCAATGCTAAGCTTGTTACTGATAGTTGGGTTGTTGGAGTGAAACTAAGTTTGGATTCAAATGGTTTTTTCACTGGAGATGAAGTGTCAAGATGTGTCGAAGAGATTATGAGTGGACCAAGATCGGAGGAGTTTAGGAAGAACGCGGCGGCGTTGAAAGCAGCCGCACGGGAAGCAGTGGCGGATGGTGGCTCATCGGATAAGAATATCCAGTTGTTTGTAAAAGAAGTAGTTGCTTTGTGATATCTTGAACTCTATCTTGTTCTTGTTTTCTCATTTGTGAAATTGGCAAGTCGTGGAACTGAATACGATGTATCTCCATCTTAATCAGTGGATTAATTGTTGCAACTAAATCTAGTTTTTTGGCCAATAAAGTATCAAACATGCTAGCTATAGCATGTACAATAGTTGATGGAATGTCCGTGTATGCAATTGTTGTGCAAGCATTCAAGATCTTAATCTTGTTATTACACATAGATTTCGAGTTGATGTTTTGTCATAATGTTAACCTGAAAAGAATATGAATCGCTATGATATATAGTACATTGCACACTAAATAAACTAGCAAAAGGCCCGCGTGATACAACGGTATTAGCAAGGTCGTCTCGTGAATTTTTGGTGCCCTGATCAGCTAAGCAAATGAGGCCCTTTAAACACGAATAGTCTAAATACTTGTAAAAAAAGTGTACTAAAATTGATAAAAGTTGTACTAGGTATTCAAAAATAAGAAAAATAACAGCAAGTTACTTTCACAAATAGTTATCCATGGCGTAACTAATTTTGTGAATTCTGCACATCTCCTGGCATTCTATATTTTAAGAGCACTAGGTACAGTGGTCCGTAGAACTCGTGTCATATAGAAAAAGTGTTGTCACGTCAGCAAAACCTTCTATGGCATCAGAAATCCTATGGCACCACATTCTGGCCGTTACTGTTTGCACCAGAAAATGTGGTGCCATAAGACAATTTTTTTTTCTTTATATAAAAAAAATTATTCACAACATTCTAAAATTAAATTCATTCAATTAAAAAAAATTACATAAATAAAAAAAAGTTACATAAAAATAAAAACAAAATACGTAAACAAGAATTAAACATTATAAACTAGTAATCAACGTTCCATACATGCTCCACAAGGTTGTTTCGAAGATCGTCATGCACTTTTCTATCTTGAAGTTTTTTGTTTTTTCTAACATGTATATCACATCTTTCAGCCCACGACGTTGGAATGTTTGGCCTTGGATCAACGAACAGATCTCTTAAATTCACTTCGTACTCTTCGTCTTCCAATATCATGTTATGTAACAACATACAAAAATACATGATTCTTTTCAACGCGTTGATTTCGTAAGCACTTGCGGTTTGTAGTATAATACCCCAACGACCTTGTAGGACTCCGAAAGCTCGTTCAATATCATTTCTAGAACTTTCTTGAGCTCTTTTGAATTTCAATGTTTTTTCACCCCTTGCAACAGAAAACGTTTTGACAAACACGGACCATGCCGGATAAATGTCGTCAGCTAAATAGTAACCTTTCTTGTATGTATGTCCATTTACATCAAAAGGACACTCCGGAGCTGTACCGGAAAGTTCATCATCAAATATCGGGGAACCGTATAACACATTAAGATCATTATTTGCCCCTCGGAACCCCAAAATATGTATGCCAAATCCTTAACTTTTGATCTGCAACTGCTTCTAACATAAGAGTTGGGTATTTATGATAACTTCTTTTGAATTGAGCTTGTAAGGCCTTTGGACAATTTTTCCAATCCCAATGCATGCAATCAATACTCTCGAGCATTCCCGAGAGTCCATGGTTTTGTTCGTGCAATGCATATATTTCTTCAATATCCTCTGAAGTGGGCTTTCTTAAATACTTTTCAACGTATAAAATATGTATGCATTTGGTAAAGTTTTCTAAACATTGTCGTGAACAACTTTCACCAATTTGCAAGTATTCATCAAACGCATCAAGCGCAGTGCCTTACACCAGTTGACGGATGGCTGATGTGCACTTTAAAAGAGAATCAATAATTAAACGAGCGGTGGCATCGTAACGTTGTCTAAAAAAATTAAATTACTCGGGAAGAGGGTGAATTGAGTATTTTTTTTTAAAGTGTAGAACTCATACGATACCTTCGCCTAAAATTCTCTTCAGGATATTTAGGAAGAGTCTCTTCGTTGCCAAAATAGTCGTCAATTCAATGTTGTTCTGCCTCTTCCCGTTCACATGCTATGTATGTCCTCGTCCTCTTAGGACCCGATCCCCCCGCTTCTTCATCACACAAAGCTACAAATTGTTTATACGCCGCATAACCGTTAAGATATTTCCCCGGATCGTCTTGAAAATAAATATCATAATGGTCGTACGTATAGGTGTGATTGAGATTGTTTGGATCTATATTTGAAAGAAAGTTGAGTGAGGAGGTTTTTATAGGATTTTTAAAAGGTAAAAATATTAAAAATGGTGATTTTTTGGCCAACTAGCTGTTACCCAACATTATAATTTCAAAAAAAAAAAAAAGGCCTACGACTCTGCGTGGTAATGACGGCATGAGAGCCTATGGCACAAGTGGCGATTTCGTGCGCCGCTAATATTTTTGGGCTGGAGGGACGGTGCGAGCCTATGGCTCCACCGTACCTCCCGCTCTAATAATCCATAGTTATGTATGATGTAAGAGTTGGTGGCTTGGCTAAAAGCCTCGATTGTTACAGTGAATTTGATTCTCATGAAAACTAATTTGTTTATATTTTACGATTCATCTTATCATACCAAGCATCTTTGGAACATTTGTAGAATGGTATAAATCAAAATAACTAAACAAAAGAACAATAACTTCTTTTTATTAATCAATAATAAAAAACACACTTGTTCACCAGAATAGTGAAACAAGAAAAGGAATATAATGATATCAGTGATTGATATGTTGAATGGTATTAAAACAGTTTTATGCAGAGAGGAATGTGTATTCCACGTTATGTCCCACGAGACTCAATGGTGTGCAAACACTAGATCTAGATAGTTTGATAATGATGAAAAGTTAATAAATTACAATGCCCACTATATTTAAAGATCTCTTAAAACTTACGTTTAAATTAAAAACTACGTTATACCTACACATACAATCCTAATAATATTAGTCTTCAACATTGACTAGAAAAATAAAATTAAGATTTAGAAAAATCTAAAACTAATTTTAAAACTGCTTTTTATATATTTATTACTAATTTAAAACTATTTAAAACTACCACTTCTTTTATATTTATCTTAAACTATTAAAATTGAAAAATTATTTTGGAACTAATTAATTGCTTAAAGGCACCAAACTTCTAAAATTATGAAAATTTCAAAATGTTTTAGCTACAAATAAGCAGAAATAAGCTAATATATAAACTAGAAACTAATTTAAGCTACTAATCTAAATGATTAAGCTAAATGACTTAACAAAGAAAAAGTACTTATAAGCTAGATAAAATGGCTGCCAACCTAGCGAGATCACTTGTTCAAATATACAGCTAATGAGGACTAGCAATAAGGAAACTCTGGCAAACATGGACAAAGCCCATGCTCTAGTTTGAGCTTATTTAACTACTTATCCAATAAGGGTCTTAAAGACCACCTAGCCAACTGCAAATTTGCCAAATCTTAGACCCTAATTAGATGAAATGAAGATAGTGCAAGGCCTCACTCATGACACGATTTTGACTTTAAGAACAATTTGACTAAAATGAGATTTGAATGCAAAGTAAGGACTGATTAACATGAAATAAGGTGTGATGAAACTTTAGCAAGCTACTTTATCAACTTCTAAACCTATATGCAAATTCCTAACCACCGATTCCAACGAAATGGAAACAAGAACAGTTTCTAGAAAAGTTGACTTAGAGCTCAAATGCAGCAAAACAAAGATAAATGGATGCATATAACCATATCACACCTTGAGCAACTGATTATATCCACTATTTAAACCTCTAAAACAGTTTCAATCCTTAAACCAAACACTACTTAAAAAGAACAAAACTACAAATTAACTATGCAAATTTGATTGCTAACTTGAATCAATTGTTTAATCCTAAAACTCAACTAAAACGATAAGACCGTTCACTCACTAATTTGACTAACTTTGACTAACTTTGACTTTCACTTTTATTTTTCATGAAAAGCTATCACAAGCTTAAGCTTGTTGGAAGGATGAAGAGCTTTTGTATCTTAGATTTAAGACTATTTAACTCAAGAATTTAGATGAAACAAACATTAAAGTAAATTTTACACTAAGAAATGGTCTAAAACATGCACCCCCACTCTCTGTCTTCTTTCTTCTTTATAGATGACTTCTAGATGGGTCAATTCAGGCCTTCCATTGGTATTTTGGCGGAATGCAATTGAGTTGAGTTATTTAATGAAGTATTTAATGGTTTTGTTTTGTGTTGAGGTGGAGGAGACTATGTTTGTTACTATGCATTTGAATGGCATGACTAAAGGATAGGTCTTTAATAAAGGCTTATATGGCAAGGACCAATCTTGAAGGGACCATCATTTTTCAAACTTGTTGTAATTTTGCAAATTTTAAACTTCAAAGACAACTTTTGAATCCATGGACCTTAAATGACATTTTTCTTTACCGGTGGACTGTTTTTGAGAAACTTGGGGACTAAAACTGCCAATTTTGCAAATTTGATCACGTTTTCATCTGATTTTTGTGTTTTTGCATTTAAAACATATAAAACACTGATTTGTGATATTTTCATCATTTTGATGCATTTTTGAGTGTTTTCAGATGTTTTTGCAGTTTATATTGTACAAAAATGATGAGTATTTAGACACTCATCAATATGTTATCAATGAGAGAATGTGATAAAGTATCTAGGGTTTGATAATGATGAACAATGCCCGATCTCTCTTTATATACACATAAAGTCTTCAACATTGACCAAAACAGCCCCTGCACTTCTATCTTTAATAATCTTGGCACAACTTCGTGTTTTAGCTACAAAACAGATATAAGATTAACATAATCAATCCTTGTACTTATAAGGATAAAATTGATAAGAGAAATGTCATAATCTAACACCCCCCTCAGTTTTATCCTGGTAAGCATCATAGAGATCGATCTTATCACACAAGAAATTATGTTGTGAAGTAGGTAATCCTTTAGTTAGAATATCTGCAAATTGCTATTGTGAATCTACCTAAATAGATTCAACGATACCAGCTTCAATTTTTCTCTCACCAAATGCAAGTCTATCTCAAGATTTTTAGTCCTTTCATAGAACACAGGATTGGCTGCAATTTTGATTGCAGCCCTATTGTTACAAAAACATTTAACATGTAAAGGATTCTTAACATCTAAGTCTTTTAAAATCTTTAAGATCCATATTACTTCACAAGTAACTAAAGCCATAGCCCTATATTATGCTTCAATAGAAGAAGTGGCTTGAGGTTGTTTTTATTTTTTCCAAGAAACTAAGGAATTACCAAAAAAATAAAATAAAATAAAATAAAAATAAATTACAGATTTTTTAGTAGAAAGGCAGTTAGCCTAGTCTGAATCAAGATAAGCTTTAAGACTTAAATCATCACTTTTGTTAAAAATAATCCCTTTACTTGGTGACCCTTTTAAATATCTATGGACTCTCATAACAAGTTTAACATAAGACTGCAAATGGCTTATGCATAAACTGACTTAATGAATGAATGATATAGGAAATATCAGGCCTAGTTAAAGTCAGATAGATCAACTTTTATGAGCTTTTGATATCCAGTAAGGTTAGTTAGAGGAAGATCTTCCTTATCAACAACTTTCTTTTTACTACTTTTCTTTCTAACAATATTAGAAACCACAAGATTAGTTTTAATAGGAGTTGCTGCAGGTTTGCTTCCAAGCAAGCCATACTATGCTAGCAACTCCAGGCAATACTTCCGCTGGTTTAAACACAAACCAGAATTAGTATCAACAACTTCAATGGCTAGAAAATATTTAAGTTTTCCCAAGTCCTTGATCGAAAACTTAGAGTTCAGAGAACTCTTAAATTTCTCAATTTCTTCTAAATTATTCCCAGTTAAAACAATGTCCTCAACATATACAATGGGAGCTATAAACAGATCTCCTTGTGACTTAACAAATAAGGAATAATTACTTTTAAATTGTTTAAAATCATTTTCGTTCAAAGCAGAAGTGAGTTTTTCATTCCACTTCCTAGAAGCTTGTTTAAGCCCATACAAAGACTTATTAAGTTTACAAAATCTTTTATCATCTTTATTAAAATAACCTTTAGGTAAGGTCATATAAAAATCTTCATCAAGATCACCATACAAAAAAGCATTTTTAACATCAAGTTGATACAAGGTCCAACCCTTGTTAACAACTAAAGAGATAAGACATCTTATAGTGGCAAGTTTAACAACATGAGAGAAGGTCTCATCTTAGTCAACTCCTTTCGGACCAAAATCTTTTGCTACAAGTCTAGCCTTGTATCTCTCAATCTCACTAGTGGATCTAAAATTAAGTTTCCAAACCCATTTGTTACCAATAGGTTTTCTACCTATTGGCAACTCAGTAATAGTAAAAGTTTTGTTTTTATACAAAGCTTCCATTTCAGTATCCATGGTAGCCTTCTAATTAGAATCATTGAATGCCTCATGAACATTTTTAGGTTCAACAGTCTTATTAAGTTTAGAAACAAAGCAAAAGTTTTTAGGAGAAAGTTTAGAATAATTAACCAGCCTTTCAATCCTATATTTAACCTTTTCTTCAACCACATAATCTTGAAATTTCTGTGGGATCACAGAATTTCTCTTGGATCTTCTATTATTATCCTCATAAATACCATCAGTATTAGAATCAATTGTAACCCCTAAAAGTTTAAGTAAAGTAGCAGACTGAGGCTAACTGCCTTCATTACTTGAATAAAGTAAAGTTGCAGACTGAGAATGACTGCCCTCATTACTTGAATGAAATAAAGTTGCAGACTGTAAATGACTGCCATCAATACTTGAATCAAGTAAAGTTGCAGACTAAGAATGTTTACCCTCATTACTTGAACCTTCATGTATTGCAGATGCATCTGAATCAGATTCATTATCAGTATAATGATGAGAATGATCTTAATCAGAAGTACTACCAAGAACATGGGGAGCACCATTATTAGGATGGTAATCATCATCATTCGATAGATTTTGGGAAGTATAAGGAGTATAAATAAAGTTTACGTGATTAGTACCCCGTAATCAGTTTGTAGAACATCTTCAGTTTTATTCATTTTATAAGGAAAGATATTTTAATAAAATCTTACATCTCTGGAATAAAACACATGTTTATTTTCTAAAGACAAAAGTTTATAAGCTTTTTTTTTCTGTAGCATAGCCAAGGAGAAATTTTTTTGTTGCTCTGCTATTAAGTTTATCTGAGTTGTTAAGGATAGTTGCAAAGCAAAGACAACCAAAACATCTCAGATTTTCTAAAGAAGGTTTTGTTGTTCCCATTTCACAGTTAGTTTAAAAACAATTAAAACGACTAATTGTGAACAATGACTGAAGTAATGCAAGTAAAAACACACTGAGTAATTTTCAACGTTTATATTCTTTATTAAAGACGAATAAAAAAGAATACATTACCCAAGTACTTGCGGAATAGCACTTGGGATTGAAATGACAAGTATGGTATGACTCCTCACTAAGCTTAGGCTAAGTCTAAGCACAACTACACAGGAACCACTGAGCTATCTCAGGGACATAGTTGTATTTGGAGGAGTGAAAGATTGCTTGTGTGTGTGTTTTACAATTAATGCACAAGCTTAGGCTTTCACTCCAACTCTTATGCTATTTATACAAGTATGTTTTTAACTCTATCCTAGAGGACAAACTGACAGGTTACAGAAGACAAAATACTGATGTATTTTGTCTCTGTTTACATTTGCTATTTAGAGTAAGTGACAAGGCTGCTTTCTTCTTGTCAGTGATGACACTGAGCCTGAGTTAGCGATTCAGGGAAAGTTTGACTTTGGTTGATAAGGACTTCGTCTTATCTGGTCAAACTTATCCCGCCTTGTCCCACTCATTCTTCAGTCTTCTTAGCATTCAGTATTCGTCTTTAGTGGTAGTAGTTGGTGAGGAGTTTTGGGATTCAGTGAGTTATTGTCATCACTCACTGAATCCACCATCTTCTTCTTGACTCAGTCTTCACCCCTTAAGTTCCGCCTTACTAAGTGAAGAGACTTCTTCTTTGTCTCTTACTGAGTATCCCGAAGATAGCTAACTGAGTGGCTATGCGCCAAAGTGACTTATTAGTGTTTAAGGGACTAAACACTTAGGGTATTTTCTATTCAAATCCTAGAATCAATGGGTTTGGGTATTCACTGAACCCAATAGTCTCCTCCTATTTGGATATACAAATAGCCTAAGTGTTTGATCAGTGTAAGTGAGCAAATGGCTTCTTCTTACACTGAATGTACTAATGAACATAATAAGGAACACTGAATATTTTAACAAAAACATACATCGTTTATTCATCAGATTACAAAGTTCCTAACACTAGTAAAAAAGATGAAATGGTAGAGATTTCAAAGATGTCATTCAAGGCGGATTCCCAGTGCTTCAAGCTTTGGCTTCTTGGAGAATAGAGTTGCTTTGTCAGGGTAATCTCTCACTTTGGCATTTAAGTTAGCGCAGAACCTGATGTTTGCAGGAGACTGAATTTGAGAGGCCACTGTTATGTAACTCAGCATTGTAGCTACACCTGCCTGATTGATATCACTCCACCTTTGAAATGTTGGGTTCCCATATACATCAATGAAGAAGAGTCCTCTTTCAGGCTCTTCAATGACAAGGCAGTTTACAAATTTTACCCCTTCAGGCAGTTCCCTGTTACGGTAAAAACCAGGCACCTTGGCTTCAGGCTCAGATTCAACCCTTTTTCTTTTTCCTTGGGATGATTGAGGTTGTGACCCTTGAGCCTCAGGAAGAGCTGACTGTATCCCAAGCTGAGCTGGTGCTTCTCTCAGTCTTTCATAATGTTTGCTTACGGATTTCATCAACTCTTTGACCACCACATTTTGCTTCTTTCCAATGATGGGACCAAGTTCATCAACTTCAGTGATCCCTAAGTCAGTGAATTTGAACGGATCATGAACTTCAAAATCTCTTTTATCATCCCCCCTGTAGACATTCATTGCCAGTGGTTTGGATCTGGGGATGATTTTTACATCAGTGATTTTTTTAGGTGACCTTCTGCTTGTCATGGTCCAATTGTAGTGGTCAATCCTTTCTTGCCTGATTGCAGCATTCCTCTTGTTCTTTTCATCTCTTTTCCTCTTAAAGGCTGTCAACTCAGCATCCTGAGCTGCTTTAAACTTTTGGCCTGCTCCTTTTTCAAGAGTTTTAGGATTAATTCCTATCTTTTCTGCTTCTTCAGAGATTGCTTTGACCAGGGCTTCTCTGATTTTCTTTTCCTCTTCAGCCTGCTTCTTGCGTTTGTCTTCCTTATCAAGGTAGGCACTTAGCAGTTCAGGAGTAAACATGTACTTGATGCCACCAATTTCATAGGGAATCTTTATAGGCTCTGTTGTGGTCATGATTGCTTTGCCTTTATTCTGAGCAGATGAAGAGGATGATACCAGTGGGGGTGTAGTTGTGACTATCGATATTGTTGTTTTTGTATTCACTGAGATTTTTGTTCCTGATAGTGGGATGGATGAGATTGGGATTGCATATACAGGTGGAGTTGGCTCCCCCTCTGTGTGAGAGGGAGTCTCTTCAGCAGCTCTATCCCCCTCAACTGTTGCTGTAGCGTCAGTGAGGACAAGAGTTGTTTGTGACACTGAGGGAGAAGGAGCAGCTTGACCTTTGAAGGCTAGGTAGATCTCCGAGACCATGGACTTAATGTCAGATGTATCTTGTTGAAGACTGGAGACTTTTTCATCAAGATTGGCCTGAGATAATTCGAGTGCTGTCATTCTAGGCCAGAGATTCCAGGCCATAGAAGAAGAAGATTTAGCCAGATCAACAACCTTTGTATCTAGTGAACCCAGGGTGGATTGAAGAGATTGTACTGAGGAGCTAAGACCCTGAATATTTGCAGTGTTGAGCATGTTGATCAGTTCAGTGAGACTGGAGGAATTTTTCATGTAGACCTCAGTAGCCTCAAGCACTTTGGAGTTGAGTGCTGGGTCTTCTTTGACAGATTCCCTAATTTCATCCAGCTTGCTGTGAGTATCCTGAAAGTATTTGAGAAACTTCTTCAGGTTGTCATCCAGTCTGTGTAGGTGATCATACATGAAATCCCTGTGTTCATCAGTGTTCGCATTGGTAGGAAGCACTTCAGCTTTCAGATCGGCATAACTTGCAGCTGCTTCAACATGCTGATCCCAGAGAGTGTCAGTAACACTAGAGTATAGCCTCCTTGTAGCCCTTTTTATCCACATGACAAGCTGCCTTTCAGTGAGTGGAAGAGTGTTGTCATATTGCTTCCATTCATCAGAGGTTGAAGAGTCTGACGAAGCAGAGGAGTCATCATCATCATGAAAGGGTGACTCCTCAGGCTCCTTTGGATCAAGCTAATGTGCTTGTTCTTGTTGTTGAACATCAGAGTCCATTTCTTCACCAGCAGAAAGGATTTCATCTTCACTGTCAGCAAGCTCCTCATCAGAAAATAGTATGTCATTTACCTCAGCAACCGTAAGTAAACCAGTGGGGGTGATGGGTTCCGTATCAGCGAATGGTTTCTGTCCCTCTGAGTCTTTGTCCCCCAGTGACCCCTCAGACACTGATGGGTTTTTCACAGTGTCTTCTCTGGAGTCAAGATTGGTTTTGAGTTCCATATCAGCGGGTTGTTCCTTTCCCTCCAAGTCTTTGTCCCTCGATGCTCCTTCAAGTACTGGTGGGTGTTTCCCAGTGCCATCCTTAGAAGCAGTGGCAGTGATATCCCTATCAGTGGGTTGCTCGTTTCCACATGAGTCTTTGGGATTAATAGTTGTGCCCTGGGACAAAATCTTTGTTTTGCGAGTGTCCTTACCGAGCTGAGTGGCAGGCGCTCCCCTACCAGCAGGTTGTATGTTTCTCTCTAGATCTTGGGGAGTAGTCTTTGGGACCAAGGGCACTGATTGTGATGTATCAGTGTCCTTCGATGTCACCAGGGTGGATGTTGCTTGGTCTCCTTTGGGTGGCTTATCAGTCTGGGGCTTTCTTTGCCTTTTGGGCTGTGCTCCAGAAGCCTTAGGGCCCTGAGACTTGGGTTTGGTTTTATTCCCAGTCTGAGAATTCCCCTTTCTCTTTTTGGGAGCAGGGTTTGGAGACACTGAGTCCCTCTGGTTGTTTACAGCATCCATATGGGCCGCCAATTCAATTTCAGAGACAAGTGACGGGTCTTTTTGAAAATTTGTGGGGCTCAGGATGGCAGGTAAAGCGTTATATTTGTATTCCTGAGGATAATTGCAACCCAGTAACACTTGCAAAGCACATGAGACAAACCTAGGGTATGAAACATATTTTTCCCCAGTTTTGCTCAGTAGCTTGGTTACGAGATCACTGTAAATGATCTCCCCTATGTCGACATTAGTCCCTGTCATCAAGCTGTATGCCATTATCAACTGAATAGAATTAACTTGTTTAGTAGATGAATGGTTCCCACCGAGAACCTGAATCACAAAAGTGAACATGATCTTCCAAGCCACGGGAAAAGAGTTCTTGGTGACTGGGGTTCTGTCCAAAAATTTTGGATCTAAAACAATTTTACCCAACTCAGCCTTAACAGTGGCTAGGTCAGGGTGAGCAACATATTGTCCTAGATTATAGTCAAGCACTGTTGATGTACAAAAGGTTTTATAGTCCAGGGTGACTGATTGTTCCCCATTTAAGATTGAGAATTTGATGAGAAACTCCCTGAGTGGTCTAAGGTCTGTCTCATCAGTTGTGGGTGTCGGGTCATAGGCCACTGCAGTTGCCCAAAACTCCCTGAGGAGGTTTTGGTACAGTATTGAAGGGGACTGAACAAAGGCCTGTTTCAGTGGGCAGTTAAGTAGAAATTTCATGATTCCCTTATAGGCTGGGACATCACATGGATATTCAAAATTTCCTATAACATTATTTGTTTTAAACTCAACATTTTCAAGACTGCCCACCCACTGAGGTGCAAAATGAAGACTTTGTGTTCTTGCCATTTCCATTGAAAGATTTTAGGGTTTTTGATAATGTCTGACAAGAACAATCAAAGAGGTGAAAATCTTTTGAGTTTGGTGATGAAAAACCTTTTGTAAATTGTTTATAGAGAAGATTTTGCTTAAAACTGGTTGAAAATTAAAGAACACACAATGTTTCTGGATTGAGAAAAGATTTTGACAGAGTTTTGATGCAGAAAACAATTTGTGTGTGTTTTAATGTGTTTTGAGAGGGGTATTTATAGAGTGGTGAGAGGGTAGATTTTGTACATGTGAGGATTTGTAAAGTTTTTATTGAAAACGTTTTATTTACCTCATTTAATGCGACCACTCCACCACCCACAGTTTTCTCATGGTTTTCAAGGGAATAGTTGCAGTGCACAGTAAAAGTGTATCTTGTAGGATTAAAATATCCTAAGGATATTTGTTGTGAGAGGAGGCATTAAATGCCAAGTGGGATAAGGTAAGGTTGTGAGGGACCCATGACATGGATGACAGAAGGATATAGAGACATATATTTCTATATTAAATTGATATGTTTACCAACCTAGGGCATTAAGTAACTAAAATACTTAGAGCATTTAGTTACTCATTCAATGCTCAATATCAAATGTCAAGGACCCTGAATGAGTCTTACTCATTTAGTGAGAAGATTATTTTGGGCTATGTTCAGGGATCAGGGACCATTTCAGAGAAAACTTACTGAGATTAGGATTGATTATCAGGTTGATGACTTTCAACGTCAAGCATTCCCAATTCAGCTTTCAGTCTCCTGAAGGTAGGTTCATCCAAGGGTTTGGTGAAGATATCAGCGAGTTGATATTCAGTAGGAATGAAGTGAAGTTCTATGCCTCCTTTCATGATGTGATCCCTGATAAAATGATATTTGATATCAATGTGTTTAGTTCTTTGGTGAAGGACAGGGTTGTTGGAGATTGCAATTGCACTAGTGTTATCACAGAAGATGCGTACCATTTTGTAATGGATGTCATAGTCACTGAGTTGACTTTTCATCCATAGCACATTGGCACAACATCCTGTAGTTGCCATATATTCAGCTTTAGCTGAAGACGTAGCCACTGATTGTTGCTTTTTAGCACTCCAACAAACCAGCTTTCCTCCAAGAAATTGACAGGAACCTGAGGTACTTTTCCTGTCCATGTTGCACCCTGCATAATCAGAGTCAGAATATCCTTTGAGGTCAAACCCTGAGCATTTTGGATAGTAAAGTCCAAGGCTTGGAGTTCCCTTCAGGTATCTAAGGATTCTTTTGGGTGCAGTGAGATGGGGCTCTTTAGGATTGAACTAATATCTTGCTATTAGATATACTGAGAATTGTATGTCAGGTCTGGAAGCAGTTAGAAACATTAGTGATCCAACAATCCCTTTGAAATGAGTTTGATTGACTGATTTCCCAGTGAGATCAGGTCCACACCTTGTTTGTCATCAACATACACTTGGACTAGTATCACATCTTGTTTTGTCCTATAGATAAACAGTGTGTTGTCTATCTTTCCTCTGACAAACTTGTTTTGAATCAGGAAGGCTGAGAGAGTTTCATACCATGCTCTAGGAGCTTGTTTAAGTCCATATAGGGCTTTGTCAAGCTTGCAGACATAGTCAGGGTATTCACTACTCTCAAAGCCAGGAGCTTGCTGAACATACACATCTTCCTTGAGTTCACCATTCAGGAATGCACTTTTTACATCCATTTGGTAAACTCTGAAGTTCATGTAGGTTGCAAATGCAAGGAAGATCCTAATGGCTTCATTCTTACAACAGGAGCAAATGTCACATCATAGTCAATGCCTTATTGTTGACTGTAACCTTTAGCTACAATTCTGGCTTTGTTTTTAATGACAGTGCCATTTTCATTAGTTTTGTTTCTGAAAACCTACTAGATTCCTATGACAGTGACATCATGAGGACATTTGATCAAGGTCATGACCTTGTTTTTATCAAACTGTTGAAGTTCTTCTTGCATAGCCTGAACCTAGCTAGGATGTTTTAGAGCTTCAGTGACACTTTTGGGTTCTATTTCTGATAGAAAATCAGCATATAGACATTCATTGGCTGAAGCTGCTGTTAACTTAGCAGCCATGCTTCTTGTGAGCATGCCTTCAGTGGGTTCACCAATGATGTTCACAAGCTCAATGTCTTGAGATCTTGTCCACTTACTTTGTGGTCTAGGATCTGAGCTTGATGAGGTCACTAGAAACTCAGGAATGGGTTCAGATGCTGGGGCCACAGAATCATTAAGATCATCTATTGAGACATATTGATGTTCAGGCTGAGGTTCGTGGATTTCAGGTTCCTGAACATTTGGTTCAGTATTACCTATCCCAGAATGGACTGATTGATTATCAATGAATTCACTGATTCTTGGTTGAGGAAGGTTGTGGGGTAAGACATAGTATGAGATATCAGCATCAACATGATATGAGGAATTGATTTTAGTGTTGAACTCATCAGGAAGGTATCTAGATGAGTTATCAATTCCTATTTCCTCCACTGAGGTATTGGTAAATCTGATGCTTTCTGAACTTTCATCAAAGGTGACATGAAAGGTTTCCTCAACTTGTTGTCTTCTGGTGTTAAACACCCTGAAGGCTTTAGAGATCAGTGAGTAACCTAGGAAATACCCATCATCAGCTTTTGCATTAAACTTGCCTAAGTGATCCTTGTGATTGTGAATGAACACAGGACACCCAAACACATGAAAGTAGCTGATGTCATGAAGTCTTCCTGTGAAGATCTCATATGGGGTCTTGTTATGCCTTTTGACAATGATTGACCTGTTTTGAGTGTAACAGGCTGTTTTGACATCTTCAATCCAGAAGTGCTTTGAAAGTGCTGAGCCATTTAGCATGGTTCTAGCAGCCTCAATGAGAGTTATATTTTTCCTTTCAGCAACCCCATTTTGTTCAGGGGTATATGGAGATGAAATTTTTTGGGAAATTACCTTTTCATCACAGAAACTCTCAATCTCTTGATTTCTGAACTCAGTACCATTGTCAGTTCTGATTTGTTTAATTGTAATGTCATTCTGGTTTTCAATATTCATGATGAATGACATTATTGTATCAGCTTCCTGACTCTTTTTAGAAAGAAAGTATACTCATCAACAATGACAAGTGTATACTTCTCATGCTGGATTGATTTTGGACTGACTGGCCCAAAGAGATCCATGTGCAGGAGGTGAAGGCAGCTTTTGATAGAGAATTTTTTTTTTGTTTTGAATGATGCTCTGTGATGTTTGCCTTTTTCACAGGCTGAGCATGGTTTGTCTTTTTCAAAAACCAGTGATGGTAAACCAAGGACTTTGTTTTGTTTTGCCAAGTTGTTGATGTTTTTGAAGTTCAAGTGAGAGAGTCTCTTGTGCCACAGCCAGTTGACAGTTTCAGTGGCTTTGGCAAAGAGACAAATTCCATTCTGAGAGAATGTTGACATGTCTAACACATATACATCATCTCTCCTAGGAGCTATCAAAACAACTTCTTTGTTGGCATTGAAAATAGTACCTTGTTTATCATTGAACTGTACTATGTACTTAGCATCACATAACTGACTGACACTGATGAGATTGTATTTCAGACCATTGACATAAGCTATTCTAGTGAAAAATATTCCATTGGAGTTTACTGAACCATAACCTTCAATGGGACATGATGAGTTATCACCAAACACTACCTTGGGTCCTGGTTCCTTTACATACTTGTGCAGATACTCCTTTACACCAGTCATGCTTCTTGAACATCCACTATCTACATGCCAAATAGGCTCCCTGGCGTGTCCCTACACAAATAGTAAACTGAATCAGTTTCTCTTGCTGACCCACTTACTAGTGGGCTTGGGTCTTATGGTCTGTTTGAACTTAGCAATTGATTCATGGTCAGTGGATGAGTGAAGTGTGCTACCACAGGTTTTGAATTTGCTTACTGAGGAAGACTCAGTGATGCCAGGTTGTTTTGAACTTCTCCTTGCCTGGATGACTCTATCATGCTGAGATGTCTCATGAGCTGGATTTCCACATATATCATAACAAGAGTTCATGAGACATTCATCAGGAAGATGATCATTATAGCCATAATGTGCGCAAGGAGGAAAAGGTTTAGCTTTAGGTCTTTGACCCTGCTTTGAGGATGAAGCATACTGATGACCAGAATGGGTATGAGTTGCTTCACTGAATGAACTTACATTCTGTAAGTGGTCAGAAGTTCTATGATCTTCCTTTTTGCAGATCATGCAAAAAAGGATTCTGTAGCAATTATCAGTGGTATGGCTGGTATAATGACACAGATCACGCTTCTACTTGGGCTTGGTGTTAGATTTTGACCTTGATGAACTAGAGGAGGCTGGCTTAGTTTCCGTGATTGTTGAATCAGGAGCTTTCTCAATAGAGTTCTTTTTGTCAGTAAACTTTCTCACGAGTTTTGTCAGTTGCTGGATTTGGTCTGCCTCAGTAGGAATAGAAGATGTGGAAGTCTCAGTGGGAACAGAGTCTTCTTGGGTTGGTTTTGTTGGTCTTTTCAAAATGGTTCTGCCTAGACCTGACCTTCCTTTAGGAGAGTGAGGTTTGAATTGAAGTGGAGTAAGCTCAGAGCTAGGTGCAGCACCTTGAAGAGGTTTTAGAGGTGGAAGCGGTGCTTCAGATTCAACTTCAGACTCAGTGATGTGTTCAGTACTACTGAGTACATCAAGGAGTCCAAGGATGCTCTTGAGAGCTTGACTCTCAAGCTCAAGAATCCTTCCAGAATCAAAATTTGGAAGCTTACTCTCAGGGTTTACCCTTTCAACCCAATCACTGGGTTTAGGCATTAACTCCTTTTTGGAGAGCATACCAGAAGACACGAATGGTTTTAGGCTTTGGTCTTCACTGAGAGGATTAGTGAGATGATCTTCACCTAGGATTCTTTTTTTGCTACTGGGGGCTTAAACAGTGTCAAAAACTCTAGGATTCTTAGCAGTCCAACTTTCAATGATATCTTTTTCCTTTTTAAGTTCTTCCTAAAGAGCTTGATTTCTTTTAACTAATTCAGTGTTTTGAATTTGCAGTGTAACAGCCTCAAGCTTGGCTTGTTTTAAAAGTAGTAGTTCATCCCTACAATTGTTTAATTCAAAACTTAACTTGTTGTATTTAGAAAAAAGATTTAATCTTTGCTCCTCTACAAACTTAAGGTCAACATTGATATAGTTCATAAAGGACTGCCAATCAAAGTTATCATCCATAGAAAGTAAAATGTTTACCTTCTTCATTGTGATATTGACCCATTCACCATTCCTAGCATGATTCTTCCCAACGGCTAGATTTTCCTCTTCTGAGAGAGCCATCAGTGCACTGACTTGCACCATTTCATCATCTGAGGAGATTGGCTCTTCATCCCAGTCAAAGACTTCAGCTACTAGGCCCTTGTTTTTACCCTGCACAGATTTAACATTGTTTGTTGTTTCTGAGGGAGTGGCCTCAAGAAGTGCTAGTTTAGCCTTGGCTTTCCTATATTTAGCTTCAAAATCAACAGATTTGTTTTGGTCAGACTTGTTTTGGAAATTTTGATGAGACTAATAGACTTTTGGTTGAAATTTGCTAAAGCCCAAGGACTAGTTTGACCCTGAGGGTTTGTAAGAGGGTTCAGAAATTGTTTTTGAAAAACAATCTTTGGAAAATGACCTCTTTTGTGACACTTAAAACATTCAGTGTCCTCATTATCTTTAACATTTGAAAAACTTTTGTTTCTTCGTATAAACCTTTTAGAGTTAGCAAGGAGTGCCCTTTCCTGAAACTCAATGTTTAAGTCATTCAGGTATTCCTCGCGTGTTCTCTCATCAGCCTCTTCATCTGAATTTTCCTAAAACTCTTGAACCACATTGTTAGAATAAAAAGTAGTTGATACTGGTGTTGAAGTGGTGGACAGGGACTTCTTGACTTCTTGAGACTTTTTCAAGTCAGGGTATCGTCTGTTGATGAGGTTTTCCTCAAAGACAAATTTCCCATAAATTTCAGGAAGTTCAAGATTTTGAATATGATTAGCATTCCTGAGTCCCTGAGAGAAATTCAGCCACTTCTCAGGGAGACAATTGACAAAACCAACATTGATTTCATGTTTGGATAACTTTACACCATCATTTGAAAATTCATTTAACAAAGTTTTATACCGGGTGTAAGTTTGAGAGAAAGTTTCTGAGTCTTTAGCCCTGAAGGTATTGTACTCAAGTTTCAGGTCCATAATCCTGTTTTCCTTGGTATCTGAGGGACCTTCATAGCTGTGGTCCAGGTCATTCCAGGTTTGTTTAGCTGTACTACAGCCAATGACAGACTCCATGACATCATCAAGAAGACAGTATATGATGATGCTTTTGAGCCTTTGGTCCTGGTTGACCACTCTTCTCTCATCCTGAGTCTACTGAGCTTCAGGTTTAGGCAAACCTTCAGCAGTCTTTGGGATAAATGGACCTTCATTAATACACTTAATGTAGTAAGGTTCCATCCCAGTTAAATAGCAAAGCATTCGCTTTTTCCATTTGTTAAATTTGCCAAATTCTAGTCGAGGGGCAACAGCAGCATAGGCTCCACCCTTTTTATCGACAAGTTGGGGCACATCACTTTCAGCCATTTGGATCCTGATTAAAAAAAACGTGTTTGAGCGGTTTAAAAAGTTTTTATAATCAGCCTTGCTCTGATACCAATTGTTGTTCCCGTTTCACAGTTAGTTTAAAAACAATTAAAACGACTAATTATGAACAATGATTGAAGTAATGCAAGTAAAAACACACTGAGTAATTTTCAACGTTCATATTCTTCATTAAAGACGAAACAAAAAGAATACATTACCCAAGTACTTGCAGAATAGTACATGGGATTGAAATGACAAGTATGGTATTACTCCTTACTAAGCTTAGGCTAAGTCTAAGCACAACTACACAGGAACCACCGAGCTATCTAAGGGACATAGTTGTATTTGGAGGAGTGAAAGATTGCTTGTGTGCGTGTTTTACAATTAATGCACAAGCTTAGGCTTTCACTCCAACTTTTATGCTATTTATACAAGTATGTTTTTAACTCTATCCTAGAGGACAAACTGACAGGTTACAGAAGACAAAATACTGATGTATTTTATCTCTGTTTTCATGTGCTATTTAGAGTAAGTGACAAGGCTGCTTTCTTATTGTCAGTGATGACACTGAGCCTGATAGTTAGCGATTCAGGGAAAGTTTGACTTTGGTTGATAAGGACTTCGTCTTATCTGTTCAAACTTATCCCGCCTTGTCCCGCTCATTCTTCAGTCTTCTTAGCCTTTAGTCTTCGTCTTCAGTGGTAGTAGTTAGTGAGGAGTTTTGGGATTCAGTGAGTTATTGTCATCACTCACTGAATCCACCATCTTCTTCTTGACTTAGTCTTCACCCCTTAAGTTCCGCCTTACTAAGTGGAGAGACTTCTTCTTTGTCTCTTACTGAGTATCACGAAGACAGCACAGTGAGTGGCTATGCGCTCAGTGACTTGTTAGTGTTTAAAGGACTAAACACTTAGGGTATTTTCTATTTAAATCCTAGAATCAAGGGGTTTGGGTATTCACTAAACCCAAAAGGTTTGAATACAATCAATCCAGAAGTATAGAGGAATCCCTCCTTGATAAAGAAAAGACCTATCAACATTCAACATGTGTCTGTGCTTCCTTTCTGCTACACCATTTTGCTGTGGTGTATAAGAACAGGAATTTTGATTCAGGACATCTTTTGAATCAAAAAAACTTTGAAGTGTATGATTAACAAACTCAGTTTCATTATCACTCCGAAAAAATTTAACATTAACACTAAACTGAGTTTGCAACATGTTATAGAAAGATATGATATATTGACCAAATTTAGATTTGTTTTTTAACAAATAAACCCAAACAGCTCTAGACACATCATTAACAATAGTGAGAAAAAAATCTAAAGCCATACCAACTGGTAATCCTATAAGGACCCCAAACATCAAGATGTACAACATCTCCAATATTAGTGGTCTTGTGATCACTAATAGGAAATGGCTCTCTGGTTTGTTTAGCCTTGTGACAAATTTCACAAGGAGGAAAGCCTCATTATTATTAATGTTAAGATCTTTACTAAGCAGGTTTAAGACTTGGTTAGCAGGATGACCAAATCTAGTGATGCCAAGTATATCTAGATAAAGAACAAGAAAAAACTTCATGTCCAGTTTTATTACCATTAAAGCATTTGTCATCAAAAAAATATAAGCCATCAGATTGACTACTAGTCCCCATGCTTGTCATGTTGGCCAAGTCCTGAATATAACACTTATTTTCATCAAATCCAATAAACAACTTGCTATCTCTAGCAAGTTTATAAACAGAAATGAGATTAACAAAGTATTCCGGTACTAACAACACATCATAAAAAGTAATATTATCATTAAGTTTAAGATTTCCAACTTTTTTAAGTTTATCAAAACTCCCATTAGGATGTTCAACAGTGAGATTTAAATCACTGATATCAACAACAGAATCAAGAAGATCCTCAGAAAGAACCATATGTTGATTAGCACCAGAATCTATAATCCATTTTTTTAAATTTTTCATAAATTTTAAATCTACTTAAGAGAGATTGAAAAGTTATACCTGACATATTAGCCTGAACACTGTCAGAGCCTGTTTTATCACTGATAAGACTCTTAAGTTTCATAATTTGATCAGGAGTTAATGGTAGGGAAGTATTATTCTAAGAACTAACACTACTACCATTACCATTGACAACTGAATTGCTATTGAAATACTTTTTGTTGGCAGGTTTTTTCTTATTAAAACTGTCAAGATAACCAATAATTTTGAAGCATCTTCCAACTGTGTGTTCTGTGTAACCACACTTTTCACAAGTAACAAAAGGATTTTTAAGAATTCTAGGTCTGTTATCCATAGTTTTTGAAGCAAAACAAGATATATGACTTTTAGAAGATACATTTGTTAAAACAGAGTTTTTATGAGATTCTTCTCTAACAATTAAAGAAAAAGAAGTTTTAACATCTGGTAATGGCTCAATAGTCAAAATATTACTTCTAAGTGTCATATATGCATCATCAAGATTCATTAAAAATTGCATTAATTTGATTAACTGATTATGACTCTTTAAATCTTTTGCATCAGCACAAGTGCAATTAGGAAGTTTAACCATAGCATGATACTGTTTTCACACATAATTTAATTTTTGTATAATGATCAGAAACAACAGAACCATTTTGTCTAAGTTAATTAATTTGATGATACAAATTGAATATGACACTACCATTCACATTATCATAAGGTTTCTTGCGTTCATCCCACACATCCTTTGTATTTTTAGAAAAGATTTGCCCCATATAAAGTTCTTTTGAGACAGACCAAAAGATCCAAGAAAGCACAACAGAATTACATATCCCATTGATTAGCCAAAGAATTAGCAGTTGGTTTAATACACTTTCCATTAATAAAACTGTTAGGAATTAGAAAATTCCATAGTGAAGAGTCGGTCACCCCAAATATTATCTAGCATAAGTTAGCTCGTAGACTTGTCGTTATTTACGTTACTTAGTAGTTTATTAGTTAGTATGTAGCGTAGATTAGTTTAGTGCAACACCGTGGAGGAAGGACGGGTCTTTACCCACTGTATGCCTGATCCACAGGCCGATAGGAGGTCGTGTAGTCTTGTAACTATAAATACCCCTTCCATCCTTGGAAGGGGTGTGGCTTGGCAATCTAACCTTTCATTTTTTATAGAAGCAACTCTCTACCAAGAACACCATCTCTCTACTTTCTCTCTCTAAAATGTATAACATGTATTTTGATCATCCAAGACCACCCGAATCATCAAACACAATAATATATCGATCCTACAATTGGTATCAAGAGCCAAGGTTATTGTGTTATCTTTGATTTGTGTGGTCCGTACCATGGTTATTGTTTGTGGTTTGTTTTAATTCATGTTGTTCATTGTTTCAAATCTTTTTGTGGTCGAAAAATATAAAAACTTTACATTATTTTGCTAAAACTGTTTCACAAGTTTTTGTTTTAACCGATTACATCATATGTTTGTGTAAATGCTTTGTCGAGTATACTTGTGGTTAACAGTGTTTACATGGTTTGCATCTATTTTGGTCCAAAAAGTCTCCTGCTTTATCTGTCTCTTCACTTGTGTCAGTTTTATGGTCCTGAGATACTTAACTTATCAATATCATGTTTTGGTGACGGTTTTGATTATTTGTCCAAATCTGTGAAATCTTTGGTGGTCAAACTTTCAGGGTCAAATGGGCACAAATGATAAGCTTTTTATGCATTTTTTTTCTGGGTTTACTATGCATATGGTCGGAAATTAGTCGAAAAATTCATCGGAAAATTTTAAAAATTCATACTAGCGACTTGTTTATCAAGGTAGCGACTTGTCGCTGTGTCCAGGTTCATTGTACCTGTGTGTTTTTGACTTAGCGACTTGAGACCAAAAGGACCTAGCGACTTGTGCATATTGTGGCGACTTGTTATTTAACAAGTGTCGATTTGTGATGAAAAATGCAAAGTAGCGACTTGTTCTTTAAATGTGCTAGCGACTTGAATCAATTTAGCGACTTGTTACTGAACAAGTCGTAGCAACTTGTGCTAGCTACTTGGGCTATACTATGGCTAGCGAGTTGTTTTTGAAAACTTTGGTTAGCGACTTGCTTTTATAAAAATGGCTAGCGACTTGACATGGACAGATACAGAAAGGTAGAAGGAGATATGACCATGACCACTTGACCACAACCTTATTCACATCAATAACCCAACATCTAAACCAAGTACTACTGATACAAAAACAACTTCAATCAACAAAAACTACAACTATCCTAAACCATCAACAACAACCTCATTTACCTTATCTCACGAATCCCAACACCAAATATCAAACTATATACGGCATGATATAAGGATTTACAAGATCTCAGTGTGTTCAACTTTATTGAACAATATCCATCACAGATCTGTTTGAAGCTTACACCTCATATGAATATCCGAAACTTTTGATGAAAGTACAAAACCAAGTATAGTTTCATACATTCCTCACATTCGGTTAATGGAAAAATACAAGAAACGTATACTAAATGAATCAAACGATCTCAGTCTCGGTCACTAATACTTCAAATCCTTCCATGATTTTTTTTGTGTACCTCAAACATCATAGATCAATCAGTATTCCTCACTTGATATATGTTTGTTTTTCGAAAAACAAAAGTTAGATTAAAACATTTATGTTTTATCCACCTTTCTTTCGGTTTAAAATGAAAACAAAAGTAAAACAACTTTCTCTTGAACTGTTCGAATATGAAAACGTTTCTAACAATTTATGTTAAATCGTCTTTCATTTGTTCGAGTATTCTTAATGGTGAAATCATTTACAAACTTTACCTTTGTCCTTGGATCTATATCGTAACCATGTCAAGTCCTCGAGCCATCCCTGTGGCGAGATCATCTAAGGAAATATGTTTGCACTTGCTTGTTCATGGTTGAAGTGTTATCTTTATGATCTTTGGATCGATTTAGAGGCGTTTGTGGTTAATGAGTATTCAGACTAGGTTTTGAAAGAGATACGTTAAGGTGGGGGGCGGATACTTTTGAGAAGAGATTATTTAGGGTTTGGTAGGTGAAGTGGGATTAGGGTAAATGTGTTGTGTGCTCCTTATATTATGACCAAATAATTAGGGTAACACTTGAGATCCTAACCGGTTGTGTGTAGAGATGGGTTGTACGAAGTCTTTTATTTTTGTGCTTAAATGTGTTAATGGGCCTAAGGATGAATCGGATGGTATATACTGGGCCGAACAGATCTTCACTTTGATCGGATGTGTGTTTATGAATGGAAGGAATGGGCCTGTTACATGACCGATGTTTGCACATAAGATTTATACTGTTTTTGAAATTAAGTTCCAACATATTCTTTGACATCATATTTTTAAATGGAGTATTTAAATTGTGTTACAACACACGATTATGGTGATAAAGGGTAATTTAAATTGTGTGATATGGCCTACTACATCGTCTGATTTTAAATATATCTGAGTGGACCGAATATGGGACATGTTGGAATAGGTGTAAGTTTGTATAACAAGTTGTGTGCCAAGTTACTTCTATGAGGTAAATACTTGATTGAGATTATTATTGAATGAGACTTGATCAAAGGACCACGAACTGTTATGTATTGGATCGGATCTCATTGGTATTAACGAATGGAATGGACCGGGCTTGAGTAGTACATATGATGAATTAGATCTGGTATGATGATGAGAGTGTTGTGGTATGCACGTTGATACTTTGGTATATACATTTTCATGGGAGATATTATTTCACGGCTTGAATTATTTTTTGAACAAGGTTGACTACGAGGTTGTTTGATTTCAATATTTCTTATTTGGATTTGAAGTGAGGTTTTCCGGGCGCGTTCACTTATTTCATCTTCTTTCTTTCTATCCTTCCGCGAAGATGACTTGTTTGGGCATTTATAGAGTGTGATAAAGACTTGGCTATTTAGGTACGGTTGTTATTCTTTCTCGTTTAACCCACAACGTAACTATCACTTCAGTGTCTCACTCAGTTGAGAATGTCAAGAGGTTTTGTACATTGGGTACACCGTTTCTTCTTCACAAGGATTAGTACAAGTTTAAGTAACAAATCAGGGGATTTTCACTTCATGATCAAGTTTGACATATCGGGTTTACTTCTTAATGTGGTCACTACAATAGCCGACAAAATGCATGAATGATGTGTGTACCAAGGTGTTGATTGGATGGTTAATGATGTTGGATTTTGAACCGTTGATGAACCGCTGCATGTTCCACTAAAACAGATATTCACCAAAACCAAAATTGTCATAACACATTCAAGTTGACATTGTTTACGGTTTTGTCTTGATTTTGTAAAATCTCGCGAAAGAACCTATTTCTCAGTTTAAATCATAGATTTGTAAAATCCCATGACAATGAAAACATCCCTGTTTAAGTAAAGTGCATTTCTGGATCTATCTTACGGTTTATTCTTGGTTTTGTAAAATCCCGCGAAAGAAACTATTTCTCGGTTTAAACTATAGAATCGTAAAATCCCGTGATGATGGAACCATCCTGGAGAAAGGGAAAGTGTACTTATAGATCTTGTCTGATGCTGGTACTACGGTTTCTGCTTTGAAGAAGGGATAAAAAGGTGTACTTCATGAATTGGATGTGTGCTTGGATATTCGTCATGGCAGTTTGGTTATTACATGGTTTTACGGGGTTATGTGCTTTTAACCATGGTCGGTGTTAATACAAATAAACCGTAAAAACGTTTATTAATATTTTGCGATCTCTTTGTGTTTTGTTGATAACAAATGTAATGTTATCTTAAGTAAAATTTTAAGGATACATGTTATTTTTGTAAAGCATTTACATATAGCCATTTAAATACAAAAATGTAATAATTAAGCATTTGTTGTAATAGTTTATTAGGGTGGGTAAAAACCATAACCCATGGACCATAACCCATGGATCTTAAACCCATACCAATGAAGACTTGATACAATGTATACTTAGATACATTGAATCTAGAGAAACCCATGGACCAACCCATAACCCATGACCCATAACCAAAAAACCCATGGGCAAAGAGGAGCGTACCACGGATCCCTAGGATTACACTAGCCGGATCCCAAGTGGAAGGGATCCGTGGGATCCGTGGAACAGAGGAGAAATTTGCCTATAAATAGAGAGCCATTTCTTCATTCTAACTCACCCCTCTTCTTACTAAATCTCTCATACACTCTCATTCTCTTCTAACATATAGATCACTTGATCT
The DNA here is from genome assembly GCA_910596185.1 of Chrysanthemum makinoi. Taxonomy (NCBI): domain Eukaryota; kingdom Viridiplantae; phylum Streptophyta; class Magnoliopsida; order Asterales; family Asteraceae; genus Chrysanthemum; species Chrysanthemum makinoi. Next base: position 224,833,097 of record OU343221.1, on the reverse strand, counting down.
AGAGAGTTGTTCTTCTTTCTTTCTATTTGTGATCCTCATATAGGTCCTTCTCTAAGGCGAGATCACGAGCATTCTACAAGTCATCCAAGCAAGAGGTCCTTGATTGATTTGTCACTCCGCAAGATTTCTGTAGCGAAGATCTTGTATTTGATATTTCACATATTTGTTGTGTAATAGTTGTGTTGGTTTGGTCCACCGTGCTACGGACTCGGTATCTAGCTTTGTACCGGAAAAGTGTAAGCAACGTTGTGAAGGCTTCTCCGCCAAGTGAAGGAGTTTGTTGACATAGTGCTTGAACTCGCGAGTAGGTGACTCGGGGAGTGGAGTAGGGCAAGGAAGGTGACCTTGTAGCCGAACCACTATAAATCGGTTGTGTCATTTCTATCCCTTAACTTTATCTATTTGCTTGCATTATCATTAGATCTATACGTTCTCAACATCCATACGATTTCACATAATATCGAATCTAAAAGTTTTTGAAATCAACTTAAAATCGACAAAACTATTCAACCCCCCCTTTCGAGTTTTCCACAATTGGCATCAAGAGCTAAGTTTATAAAAGTTTTAAAATAAAATTGTATTTTAAAAACTTTTCGATCACTATGGGTTCTGAAAATTATAAGGAAGGGCAATCTATGCAACGACCACCACTACTTGAAACTAATGGTTTTATATATTGGAAAAATAGATTCGAAACATATGTGAAGTCTAAAGATATTGATCTTTGGTACATTATTGTTGAAGGTGATTTTGAGGCTACCTCAAATGATGATAAAGGAAATTTAGTTCACATACCTCATGATAAACTAAATGATGAAATGAAGAAAAAGCTTTCTAAAAATAATGAAGAAAAAATGGTTTTATATAATGCTTTACCGAAAAAGGAATTCGAAAGAATTTCTATGCTTAAAACCTCTAAAGAAATTTGGAATTCTTTAGTTGTAACTCATCAAGGCAACCAACAAGTTAAAAATAATAAAATTGATTTATTCGTTCAACAATATGAACAATTTTCAATATCGGATGAGGAAACTATAGATCATTCATTTGCTAACTTTAATACTATTATTACATCTTTACAAGCACTTGATGAATCTTTTTCTAGCCGTAACCATGTTAGGAGATATCTAAGGGCACTTCCATCGAAGTGGAGATCCAAGGTGACGGCAATCGAAGAGTCAAAAGATTTGACAATCCTCACCCTCGATGAACTCATAGGCAACCTAAAAGTCTACGAGCTTGTCCTTGCTAAAGATTCCGAAGCCTCAAAGGTGAAAGAGAAACACAAATCTCTTGCCCTTAAAGCCAAAAAGGCTTCAAGCTATGAGGAGAACTCATCTTCGAGTAGTGACGACGAAGAGTACGCTATGGCGGTAAGGGACTTTAAAAAGTTCTTTAGAAGAAAGGGTAGATACGTCAAACAACCGTATGATGATAAGAAAGGCTTTCGGAAAATCAAAGAGGACGAGAAGCCAAAGGATGATCGTACTTGCTTTAAGTGTGGGGACCCAAACCAGTTTATTAGTAAGTGTCCCAAACGGGATGATCAAAAGGCGTTCGTGAGCGGCACGTGGGGAATGAGCGACGAGGAGGATGAAGAAATTTGTCTTATGGCAAATGACGAGGTATGTCCCGAATACTATAGTAGCTCATCACTTGATGACGACTCATTGCATAATGAATATGATGAACTATGCAATATTAGCTTAAAACTAGTTAACAAAAACAAGCTTTTAAAGAGTCAAAATAAACATTTAGATAAAGAAGTCATAGAATTAAAAGCAAAACTAAAACGTTTAGAGAAAGGTAAAATAGCAAGTGGTGAATGTGAAATTTATGCTCAACTTCAAACACTAGTGGATCACTTCGATTCTAAAATTGCTAGAATGAGCACGAACACTTTAGATACAATACTCGATAGCGTTAAAACTGGTAACAATCAAAAGGGTCTAGGTAGTCAACAACTTGATCCATCAACTAGTGAAAGTAAAGAAACAAAATTTGTTAAAGAACTAGAAAAACCATCCATTGTTGTGGCGGATCCCACGGATCCCCTAAAAAGGGAACCAGCTAGTGTAGAAAAAGGGATCCGTGGATCTGCTGTAGCAAACATTAGCAATAATGTAGCTTCTTCATCTAGAACTGAGTTTGTCATAGTTAATAGGAAGAAACCAAATCATGTCACCACTAGACAACCACCCCCAAAATATAATCCTACTTTTGCAAGAAACAAAGCTCCATCTTTTTCAAAACCTAATTCATTTAGGAGACCTAATAGCGTTTACTCGAAAAGTAACCATCAAATGGGATGGAATCAAAACATGCAAAACGGTTTTTCTTTTCAAAACTTTGCTCCATGGAATGCATACTCATCTTATCCATACATGTCTAACATGAATGGAATGTTTAACACTAATGGACCCATGAACAAATGGGGACCAAACTTTTGAGTTTATTATTGTTTTAGGTGTGCTTAAAGGTCGACCTAGACCCCGATGAATAGGTCAAGGATAGCGGGTGCACAAGGCACATGACCGGGAATAGGGATCTATTCTCCACACATGAATCCATTAATGGAGGTAATGTGGTGTTTGGAAATAGCAAAAGTAGAATCATCGGTAAAGGTACGATTTCTAACAAATCTCTTAAGTATAGGACAAATATGTGATAAAAAGTGCAATGTAATTTTTACCGAAACCGGTAGTAAGATACTTAAAAATGGCATAACCATAGGAAGAGGAATTAGGAAACATGGAGTATATGTCATTAAAATCGGTAATGAACCTAAAGACAAATTATGTCTTACCTCTATGGATGATACTTCGACCTTATGGCATCGAAGATTGGGTCACGCCAACATGCGACTTCTTCAATCGCTATCATCCAAAGATCTAGTAAGAGATCTACCTAGGTTAAAATATGAACATCATTTTTGTGATGCTTGTAATATAGGAAAACAAGCTCATTCGAGTCATAAAGCTAAAAACATGGTGTCCACAACTAGGTGTCTAGAATTACTACATATGGATTTATTTGGTCCATCCGCTATCCAAAGTTATGGAGGCAACTACTACACTTTGGTAATAGTGGATGACTACTCTAGGTATACATGGACAAAATTTTTAAAGAACAAAACGGAAACCTTTAACTATTTTGAAATATTAAGCAAAAAGATCCAAAGACAACTAGGAAGTCCCATAGTGTCTATTAGGACGGATCATGGTAGGGAATTCGATAATGAAGTTTTTGTGACGCTAATGGTATTACTCACAACTTCTCGGCTCCACGCACTCCACAATCGAATGGGGTAGTAGAAAGAAAGAATAGAACTCTACAAGAAATGAGTCGAACCATGCTTAATGAACAATCCATACCTCAAAAATTTTGGTGTAATGCCGTTGATACTTCAACGTATATACTCAATCGAGTCTTGATTAGACCAATCTTAGGAAAAACTCCATATGAGTTACTTCGAGGCAAAAAGCCTACGTTAAATCATTTTAGAGTCTTTGGTAGTAAATGTTTTATTCTTAACACTAAAGATTACCTTACAAAATTTGATCCTAAATCAACCGAAGGTATCTTTTTAGGTTATTCGCCAAATAGCAAAGCTTACGTCATATTAAACAAAGAAACAATGAAGGTAGAAGAGTCATTAAATATAAAATTTGATGAAAGTCCACCCAAACCCTCTCCACCTCTTGTCGATGACGAGATTATAGAAAGTAAAGCCATAGTAATAAAGAAAAAGATAAGTGAAGAAGAAGAACCTCTAAGTGATGAAATAGTAAACATTAAAGAGTCCAAAGATCACCCCGTAGATAAAGTCATAGGAAAACTAAACGAACGAACATTAAGATCTCAAGTTCAAAACCAAAGTAGCTTGTTTTGTTTCGTTTCAACCTTAGAACCTAAGAATACACAAGAAGCCATAAAAGATGAAAGTTGGGTAATGGCTATGCAAGAAGAACTAAATCAATTTGTTTCTAATGATGTTTGGACACTTGTCCCTCCACCTAGTAATCAAACCATAATAGGAACCAAATGGGTTTATAAAAACAAATTAGATGCAAACGGAGTAGTGTCTAGGAACAAGGCTAGACTCGTTGCTCAAGGGTATAACCAACAAGAGGGAATAGACTTTGATGAGACCTACGCCCCCGTGGCTAGATTAGAGTCTATAAGAATACTTCTTGCGTATGCTTGTGCTAATGATCTAAAGCTTTATCAAATGGATGTCAAAAGCGCTTTTCTAAATGGTGTCATAAATGAAGAAGTATATGTAGCTCAACCTCCGGGCTTCATTGATTTTGAAAACCCAAACATGTGTATAAATTAAAGAAAGCCCTTTATGGTCTTAAACAAGCTCCAAAAGCTTGGTATGATAGACTCAAGTCATTTCTAGTTAAACACAACTACACCATGGGGTTAGTTGACAACACACTTTTACTAAGAAAAGAGAGTCACATATAATCATAGTACAAATATATGTAGATGATATTATATTCGGATCCACTTGTCAAGACATGTGTGATGATTTCTCTAAAATCATGCATGACGAGTTCGAGATGAGTATGATGGGAGAACTTAGTTTCTTTCTTGGTCTACAAATAAAACATGTAGAAGATGGTATCTTCTTTAATCAATCTAAGTACATCAAGGAGATGTTAAAGAAATTCGGTCTAGAAGAGTCAAAACCAATTAGGACTCCAATGTCATCCGACACCAAACTCACAAAAGACGAGGACGGAGAATCCGTAGATAATACTAAATATCGTGGCATGATAGGTAGCCTTCTCTACCTCACGGCAAGTAGGCCGGATATCATGTTTAGTGTTTGTTTATGTGCTAGGTTTCAAGAATACCCCAAAATATCACACCTAGAAGCCGTAAAAAGGATATTTAGATATATTAAGGGTACAACACAATTAGGATTATGGTATCCTAAGGGCACGGGAGTAGAAACAATTGTATATGCAGATTCTGACCATGCAGGTGATTACGTTGATAGAAAAAGTACAAGTGGGGTATGTACTTTTATGGGATGTTGTTTAACATCATGGTTTTCTAAGAAACAAACGGCACTTGCAATATCAACAACCGAAGCCGAGTACGTCTCCGCCGGCAAAGCATGCCAACAAGCACTATGGATGAAACAAGCGTTAGTAGACTACGACATCCATCTAAGCAACGTAGCCATCCTATGTGACAACAAAGGTGCAATCGATCTAAGCAAGAATCCGGTATTGCATTCTCGCACAAAGCATATAGAGATTCGTCATCACTTCCTAAGAGACAATGTTCAAAAGGGAAACATCTCTATTGAGAAGGTAGCATCCGAAGACAACATAGCCGACCTCCTCACCAAACCGTTGAAGCGGGAACAATTCAACCTACTTCGTCTTGGTCTTGGTCTAATGGAACAAATGTCGTAATTTAATTGACTCTACAAGGTATGTAAACACTAGCCTTCTTCTTTCTGAGTCTAGGATTTCTATTTCACGCACAACTCACAAACAATACGGGAATTTTAAAAACCCAAGATGAGTTTTTTTTTACTTATAATTTTCTTATTTTTTAAGCCTACTTTCACAATGTTTTCTAAAAGGATGATACCTTCCCGTATCAATTTCACAAAAGCAATTTCTCACGTCTAGGACAAATCGCTTTTTCATTATTAATACAAAGTAACAACCCGTTTTCATTGCATCTCATGTCTTTTGAATGCTAAAGGGGACACACAACTAATATGTGTTTTCGGGTACATTCATTTAAGCAACAATGAATTAGGAGCATTGATAACACAAAATTACGTACTCATGTACTAAATTTGTGTTTTCGGGTTATCTCAATAGGATGCTTTTACACTTCTAGTTTATTTTCTATTCCTTTTAGGGGTCGAGATAACCGAAACTCCAAATAGTTTGCATATAGGCACACACTAGGCAAAAATGTTTCCAAAAGGAAAATTTTGTGCTGCCTGAAACACCAGACCCACGGATCCCAGCCTTTATGCTGGACGGATCCTTCAAGGGAAGGATCCGTGGGATCCGTGTAACAGAAGCTGTTTTCAACTTCTATTTTTTCACTTTGGATGAAAAATCCACATTTGCTTCATTTTTGGGAGTATGCTCTTTAATGCTTGTGTTCTCATAATCACATGCCTTGAATTCATATCTAATCATTAGATTTTAATCCACATTTTGGGTCAAGCATTCATTACAATGCTTTGTTTTTTCTATATATATAACTCCCAAAATGCTTGCATACTCCATCTCCTTCTCACAAACACACTTCATCATGTCATCCAAAAACCCTTTAGGAGAATCATCTAGTACAAACAATCATGATATCCAAACCTTTGTACTTCCACCATCCAAAATACCAAAATCAAAGGCTAGGATATCCGCACGGATTAGTATCCGATCTTCTTGTTTAGCAAAACCAACCTCAAATGGTTCATCCTCAAGAAATAATTCACCACAAGATGCTTCCATTATAGCACCACCCTCATCACCAACAAGTACACCAACTTCATCACCACCTAAAATAACTCTTTTGGAACTCCTTAAGACTCCAACAAGATCTAACCAACCTAAAGAAAAAGAATTAGTCTTTTCAACACCCCCCACATCTCCAAATACTATCTTTCAAGATCATGAAACATCACCACCATTAGCTCCCATCACATTACAAGAACATCTAGGTTCTTTTCCACCACCACTTATTAACATTCAGGATTGTGATCCATATTTTCCTATTTTTCCACCACAACTTCCGCAAAACTCAAATCAAAACAACCTGGAAAACTTCCGCACTCATTACCCACATCATTTACATTGTGAACATTTCCAATCCACTAGGGAAATTGCAATAGAAGTTAGGGAAGAAATGCGTTTCATACTCAACCTCATCCTTAATCGCATCAATACCATTACTCATCAAAATCTCCATCCATAACCTTATGCAAGCATGGAAGGAATCACTACTACTACTTTTCTACTTTTAGTATTATTTTTCTTTTGAAGTCATTTTTCTTATTTTTACATGCTTGTAAGTGGCATACATACCACTACAATTTGTTGTTTTATTACACAGCCTTGTTTACATACCTTGGCTCCTAATCTTGATTCTCGACAACCACAAGATTATATAAGCATGTTACTAACCTTTCTTTTTATAGGAATTTTTATTTTTTTTCTTCACTTGACGCCCCAAACAAGGGGGAGCTACCGTCAAGGGGGAGTTAGGAGTTTGTTTATTTCTTCCAAGGGTTAACTTTTTGTTTTGACAAAAAGGGGGAGAAGAAGTTAAACTTAGGGGCTTTCAAAACTTACATCTATTTTTAAGTTTTACTCATCATAACATTATGTTTTGTCATCAACAAAAAGGGGGAGATTGTTAATACAAATAAACCGTAAAAACGTTTATTAATATTTTGGAATCTCTTTGTGTTTTGTTGATAACAAATGTAATGTTATCTTAAGTAAAATTTTAAGGATACATGTTATTTTTGTAAAGCATTTACATATAGCTATTTAAATAAAAAAATGTAATAATTAAGCATTTGTTGTAATAGTTTATTAGGGTGGGTAAAAACCATAACCCATGGACCATAACCCATGGATCTTAAACCCATACCAATGAAGACTTGATACAATGTATACTTAGATACATTGAATCTAGAGAAAACCCATGGACCAACCCATAACCCATGACCCATAACCAAAAAACCCATGGGCAAAGAGGAGCGTACCACGGATCCCTAGGATTACACTAGCCGGATCCCAAGTGGAAGGGATCCGTGGGATCCGTGGAACAGAGGAGAAATTTGCCTATAAATAGAGAGCCATTTCTTCATTCTAACTCACCCTCTTCTTACTAAATCTCTCATACACTCTCATTCTCTTCTAACATATAGATCACTTGATCTAGAGAGTTGTTCTTCTTTCTTTCTATTTGTGATCCTCATATAGGTCCTTCTCTAAGGCGAGATCACGAGCATTCTACAAGTCATCCAAGCAAGGGATCCTTGATTGATTTGTCACTCCACAAGATTTCTGTAGCGAAGATCTTGTATTTGATATTTCACATATTTGTTGTGTAATAGTTGTGTTGGTTTGGTCCACCGTGCTACGGACTCGGTATCTAGCTTTGTACCGGAAAAAGTGTAAGCAACGTTGTGAAGGCTTCTCCGCCAAGTGAAGGAGTTTGTTGACATAGTGCTTGAACTCTCGAATAGGTGACTCGGGGAGTGGAGTAGGGCAAGGAAGGTGACCTTGTAGCCGAACCACTATAAATCGGTTGTGTCATTTCTATCCCTTAACTTTATCTATTTGCTTGCATTATCATTAGATCTATACGTTCTCAACATCCATACGATTTCACATAATATCGAATCTAAAAGTTTTTGAAATCAACTTAAAATTGGCAAAACTATTCAACCCCCCCTTCTAGTTTTCCACAGTCGGGATGAAAACCATTATCATAGTTCACTTTAAATGTCAAAGGAGGCTAGATTTGAGCTTTTAACCAAGAAGATGTGACAACGGAGTTAATTCACTATTATTTATTTGAGGTTGAAGTAAAATATCACGGGCGAGGGTACTTAGTATCTGAAGGTATCGGGGATGGTTGGATGAAGATTCTTCATGATCCTTGTTCGAGCTTATTATCAAAAACGAAGACTTGGAAATCTAGTTATTGTTGGGTGTCTTTTTCCTTTTCTTTTACCACTTGGGGTAATTGGGCTCTTACCACTACAAAATAACTATCACTTTAAGGAGTTACGTTGTAGTGCTCAGTGTCACATTCAATTGTGGATTTTCAAGAGGTAATGTATGTCTTATACTTGATGGTTGGTTGGTTGAAGAGTATAGAGTACATAGAGAGTACTTAGAGATGCTAATGGAAATCGGCACCGATCTTTGTTACATATGTGCAAGTTTAAGTCACGAGTTCGGGGTAGTTTACTTCAGAGTCAAATTCATTATATCGGGTTTTCTCCATCAGCTGTCACTACAAAGAGCCTACTGAATGATAATGGGTTGATTACATGTTTTGCCAAGAGAGCAGAAAAGAGAGAGATTATGACGTATGAACACATCAGTTCATGCCTCTTTCTCTAAAGAAAAGAAATGTGTACGTTTCAGTGCGCATTATCTTTGAAAGAATAGAAATCTTCTTATGACGTCTGTTCACATCAGTCCAGGCCTCGTACTTCAACATTATGATGTATGAACACAACAGTTCATGCCTCGTACTCTAAAGAAAAGAAAAGTGTACGTGTCAGTGCGCTTTATCTTCTGAAGAAGAGAAATCTTCTTATTAATGACCATTCTCATCAACATGCTTCATACTTTTTCCATGCGCTTCAGTCATCAAGTGAACCGGGCTACCATTGATTGTTTTTCTTATTCCACTTGCTCAACTATAATGACGATGGTGACATCATGTGCTAATTTTGCAGGGGAGAAGTGTGAATAGAATACTTTTGGATGATTTCACTTATTTAGTCAAGAATGGCATCTCCGTATGCAATTCTTGAGGGGGAGAAGAAGTGTGAATTTTTTGCATTGTTGATTGATATTTGAGAATATAAATGGTCATACGGCTCTAAAATCATGTAAGAACCGAGCTTCTTCTTATCGGGTCATCTTCACATGGAGTTTTTCTCATCTAAGAGCCGTTGGTTGACATCTTCACTCGGATTGATGAGTTTATCGACAAAGTGCTTCCAGTTAATGCTTCACGTATACATCAACATGATGATTCCGAACAATCTCTTTGTTCTTGTTTGATGTGATAGGTAGTTTGGTGTTACCATCTTGTGTGTTCGTTGCGGCCTGATTGCTGATTTCCTTGATGAACATCTTTCTGTTCTTGTTTGATTGGGAGGGATTTTAGTTAAGGGGATTTGCAAGATGTAAGTTAATTGGGATGCTTTTTGGTGTGATGCTTTTTGGTGTGAGTTGAAGATGTTAACACTCTATTCCCCATTCGGACAATCTTGAAGAAGGTCGAGTCTACAGTCAGTTCTACATTTTCTGCTACATGTTAGAAGACTAAAGACGAGGTGCATTTGATTATTTAAAGACTTCTTCTTAATCTGGGCATTTATCATACAGATTGTCGGTTTAGGGGAGAGCACTAATTGAGGGAGAGTGAAAAGTCAGATTTAATCCTCAATTAGACTTGCTCACATTCTTTCGCAGCAAGTGGATTCTCACAAGAGTTCAAGTGTTCTTCTTAACAAATTTCTAGTATACGGGCTTATTATTTGTTGCTGATTCTGAAGTATCAAAACCAGAAATGGGAAAGGAGACAAGCATCTAAACGCGAGTAAACTTGATGAACTTAATTCTTCTAAGTGATTGAAGATATCCCGGGAAGACAAATGTTATTACCGCAGAGAAACTCAAGGTTTGACTCATGGCGAGTAAACTTGATGAACTTAATACTTCTAAGTGATTGAAGATATCCCGGGAAGACAAATGTCATTACCGCAGAGAAACTCAAGGTTTGACTCATGGCGTTTAGTGTTTATTCCAACTATGTAGGGGAAGAGAGGTTAGAGAAAGTTTCTGAAGATAAAAGAGGTACACAAGTGTGTGGTGATTTCGATGGTATCGCAATGATCAGGGGAGAGAGATTGTGTACATTGGGGATGCTCAGCTGTTTCACTTGAGTGCTTAATCAGTGATTCAGAGATATAATCACTTATTCCGGAGTTGACATCCGCAGAGATTGTCGCCCGCAGAGATAATCAGTGACTTGGCCTGCTTCTTCAATGTTATCAGTTATTCATTCCTTGTGTATTGGTATACTTCGGATACTTGAGCTTCATACACGATCATCAGGGAAGAAAAATGTGAACATGGGGAGGTGTTTTCATTCCCCTCATGATGTGTATTCGGGAGAGCTCTTGGATATTGGTGTACTTCGGGTTCTTGAGCTTCATACACTATCATCAGGGACGAAAGATGTGAACATTGGGGAGGTGTTCTTCATTACCCTCATGATGTGTATTCGGGAGAGTTCTTGAGCATTATACAAAGAGACTGACTGCATCAATTCAACTACTTGGGGGAATTGTTCTCTTGACACCTTTTGGAATGGATTGCTTCAGACTTCAGTGGAAAAGGAATTTGAGAAGATTATTTAAGTGTGGGATGAAACGTTGTTGTTCTTCTATTGGATGATATAACCCCGAACGGAGAACCTCGATTATCGTTCTTAAATGGAGCAGCGGGATTTATGATTATGGTGTGCTTCTTCGTGCACCTGGCTAAGGCAAGCTTGAAATAGAGCTTCGAATCTGCTCAGCTAAAGGTTTTTCGGTTTGGGGGGAAGCTGCCAAAGTCTCACTTTCAGATGGTTCAATTTCTTTCTTCGATTCAAGAGCCCTGGAAGCTTTGGTGGTGAATGTTTAAGAGTCGATGACTTCTATCTTCTACAACGGGGCTGCTCGATACCCTTATCTCGGTACTCGTATCATCATCTTCTTAAACTATATCATCTACTCTATCTTTGTATATATTTATCAGAAAAACCAAATACAAAAATATAAAACCAACAAAATCAAAATAGAAAAATATAAAATCTTCAAAAACCCATAAAAATCAGAAAATCTAAAAATACCAAAAATATGTTTTTCTCAAGACATGTCTTCTGGTATCGATAACATCTACGGTCTTAGAAATGTCATTCAATAATGGCACGGGACCATAGATGAAGTTCGAGCAGGAGGTGTAAATATTATTTTTCTAAACATGTCTCAAAATATGGCTTACAGTTATTTCAGACTGTAACCCGCGCTTCAAAAAATGGCTTGCAGTTACTTCAGACTGTAACCCGTGCTTAAACTATGGCTTGCTATTATTTCTGATAGCAACCCGCTCTTCAAAGAGGAAAGTGTTGCGCTAAACCATTCTTCAAATATTTCGTGCACTTATCCTAAAACATATTGAGGAAAGTATGTCGAAGGACTGCTGTTCCTACACAAATGTTTTTCCGTCTAAAATTCTTCAGAAAAATATTTGTTGTGTTTCAAAAATGGTGGAAAATGAGTTGCTTTAAAAACAATCAGATTCAGAATTTTTGTAAAATTGAAAACTCAATCAATGACTTCAGCGCTTTTAAACTTTTCATAAAATGAGTCATGGATTGAGGGGGATAATGTTTTTCAAATCTACATCATCTAAGGGGCTTTCTTAATTATCCTGATATGCTTAATTAAAAATGATGTTAACCTATGTTGAAGGACTAGGTGCCTAGGATATGATTGCTAGGATTAGTGTATTAGAGTTAGATGAACACATGATTCCCATACATTTATATGATCTGATTGATATGTTGCATTGACTTTTATTAGTCGATTGTTGTTTGGGTGATGTCGACCACCATATATTTGTATGTGTGTCCACTAACGTATGCAGGTATATTGGTATAAAAGAGTGTTCCCGATCCGGATCCCACAATTGAAGATGATTGGATGCCGAAAGGAAAGGGTAACTATATCTTGGGTTGACAAATGAAGAAACGGAGCTTAATTGGACTTCTATGGAGTGTTGGCATGGAAAAATGCAACGTAAGAGGTCTCACTGCATCAGCAGATGGTTTTCTTCTAAGTGACTGAAGAAACAGAGCTTAATTTGACCTCAGTTGGCATTAAAATGCAACGTAAGAAGTCTCACTGAATCTGCAGACGGTTTTCTTCCAAGTCCTACAACAACATCAACAAAAGCAGCTTATGAATCTCTCCACCTAACGTATCTTGTGCAGGAAAAGTAGTGAATGATACCATTTTAAACAATTTTTGAAAATATTGTTTTGAAAATGGAAAAATATTGTTTTGAAAATAAATTGGTCTTAATTTTGAAAATCACCGGACTTCTTTTTATCAAAACCTATGTCACTCAATTATCGACTTCGGTCATCGATTGAGGGGGAGAGTGATTTAAAATAAAATATTTTCAAACGATATCTCTTCACAAAAGTTCCGGTTTGTACAACAATAAGTGGTGATCTAAAGATTTAATGTTATGTCATGGTATGATTTTCTTTAAAACTCAAAGATCTTGCAAAATGAAATTTTTTCTGTTCTTGTTTGATTGTGAAATTGTTTTATTTTAATTAAAGATCTCTTAAAAACTATCATACCTGACACTAACAATCTTTAATGTTTAAAATTGATCCGTATCAATCATTTTTCAAAATTAAATCAAGCCACGTCTTTTCCCAAAATCTTTTAAATGATTTAAATCAATTGGGATCACAAATCTCAAAAGGTTTGAAATTTTTTGATTGGGGTAGAAATCGTGATTTAAATCTCAAATTTGTTTAAATGGAATTGGTTTTAGTCCTTTAAAGGCACTCCTGTCTCCATGTACCAAACGATTTCTAATACATAATGCACATGTTGAGGGGGAGCATTTATCCAAAAACAAGATGAGTATTTAAACCTGGCCACATTTTCTCCTATGTTTTCTAAACCTTATTAAATCACTTGGGATCCAAAATCTCAAAGGGTTTGATATTTTTGATCGGGAGAGAATTTGTGATTTAATAATGAAATTTGATAAAAGGTGATCGTTTTGATTCAATTGTGCAGGTTGCTCTCTCATATGTGCTAAACGCTTTTGAATCTTGAAGCACATATTGAGGGGGAGCATTTTAAAGGAAAATAAACTATCGAGGTACAAAAGCTTTTATGTTTTAACATAAAGTACCTTGATTGAGTTTTCAAATGGTTTTCTTAATGGTTTTTGTGATCGTGGATGTGTTTCAAAAGAACTCTTTCCTCTATGTGATAAAATGATTTCAAATATCCTATGCACATATTGAGGGGGAGAAGTTACCAAGAAAATCAAATGGCTTTTTCTATGAAAATTGTGATCAAAGAAAATATTTCAAAGTCCTCTTGCCTCCATGTGCTAAACAATTTCTAAATCATATGCACATGTTGAGGGGGAGGTTTTCTAAATGATCAAAACAATTAAGGTACAAAATGCTTTGATTTTATATCACAAGTACCTTGATTGATTTTCCAAATGATTTTTCAATAGGTTTCATGAAGGAAAGAACAATACCAAAAGACCGACCAATTTACTTTATGCATGGTGTTATAAGGATGGTTAGGTTAGGTATTCGTTCCCACGATCCGCAAGAACCAGAGGGATCTACCAAGGGATAATCCACTAGATAGTGTAGAAGTCCTTAGGTATGATGAAAAAAGGAGAAAATTGAGAATATGGGAAGAGTGCGGACTGAGATAGAGCTAGAACTGGAATAAACCCAACAAGGTTCTAGTAATGAAGTCTCGGTAAGCACTGAAGGGGTTGAAGAATGAAAAAGAACTGAATGTGAAAAAGGGTGAAAAGAAATAGCCCTCCATCAATTCAACCTTAGGGCAGAAACCGGGTTCAATATATATGCTACTGGTGGTTACTAAGGTAACGCCGGTATTGAAGACAAGACGCCATGGACCCAGTGACGCACTGCACTACAACTTCCCAAACCACTCAAGTTCCTCTTAAAAGGGCTTGTTTCATTCTCACGGGGAACCGACATTATCTATCGACTTTCTCTTAGAGATTGTTGATATTGAAGAAGGAGACCCTCTCCCTAGTCTCCGGCATAGGAACCAAATATGCACTATTGAGTCTAAAGCCAAGAGATCATCCACAATATCTCATTAGGACACTATATTCTTGAAGACTCACTGTTTCACACAATGTGGAAAGTGAGAATATATTTTAAGAGTCCTACGCATTATCCTTGTGGTATTGCCAGAACATCCGAGTGATATGTAAAAATATTCACAATGAAGATGAAAAGCCTTCTAGAGCCAACATCAAACAAGCTCTTGGTAGGTGACATGTGAGATCTTCTCGTAAGATCAAGCTTGTGACAACTGGATAGAAACGATGGGGAGATTCAATCTTGAATCAACCTTGGTCCAGGAAATGAATTGACGAATACTTTTGGAAAAACCGTTCGATGTGCAAATCTTCTTTTCTCTAGCGCAACGAATGTGTATTCATTTTCGAATTCAAAAAGTATCTCTGATTGAAAAATACTTTTAGAAAAACCATTCGATGTGCGAATCTCTTCTTTTCACTAGCACGTCGAATGTGTACTCATTCTTTAATACAAAAAGTATTTTGATTAAAAAATTGATCTTTCTCATAAACCTTCGTTGTATTGCAAAACTCTTTCTTCAAGAAATACACGATTGTTTTTCAAATCATTTTTCATCAATCAGTGAATCTCAATTCGCTGGTTCACTCACTCCGTGTTGTCTTCTTTGAGACGTTCCGGTTTGAGAACGGCTAGAACAGCTGCGAAACCCTGTCAAGGAGATTCCTCGGAATCCTACCTGATCACAGGCAGTACTTGTACTGATCAACGGGGAACCGTGGGCCGTGTACCTCAATTCAACGAAAGTGATCAAAGACACTTTCGTGTGTTTTATTGCTAACTGTTGTTTGCAGGTACATTTGGACGGTTGCAGCTGATCAGAATTGAGGAGTCAATCCAAAGCCGCATGCTCACAAAATCCACACTTAATTTGAAGAAATCATGACTGGTGCATATCTACATAAACTGGCTCTGATATTTCATACTATGCTTCTGCTTCGCTGCTGCAAATATCATGAACCAGTAAGGCTTCCGCTACTCTGATGGAAAGATGTCATGATTCAAAAGTGTGAGCATGTCGGTCCAAAAGTCACAACTTCACATGAAGGCAACACAACTATGGATGATCCAGAGAGATTTACTGTGGCGGATGATTTCGAAGAAAGCTCGAAGATCATCAAAGATGTGGATCTGTTCAAAGGCCTCCACTAAAAGTACAAATTATGCGGACTATGAAGAGTCATTGATTAAGCACAAAGATTGAGAAATTGAAGAATTGAAGTCTACGAGCTCAAGAAAAAAATCAAGAATAGAATGCCAGGATTCGAAATGTAAAACATGGGGTGACCTCCCTTAGGGGGAGATTGTTAGGAATTAGAAAATTCCATAGTGAAGAGTCGGTCACCCCAAATATTATCTAACATAAGTTAGCTCGTAGACTTGTCGTTATTTACGTTACTTAGTAGTTTATTAGTTAGTATGTAGGGTAGATTAGTTTAGTGCAACACCGTGGATGAAGGACGGGTCTTTACCCACTGTATGCCTGATCCACAGGCCGATAGGAGGTCGTGTAGTCTTGTAACTATAAATACCCCTTCCATCCTTGGAAGGGGTGTGGCTTGGCAATCTAACCTTTCATTTTTTATAGAAGCAACTCTCTACCAAGAACACCATCTCTCTACTTTCTCTCTCTAAAATGTATAACATGTATTTTGATCATCCAAGACCACCCGAATCATCAAACACAATAATATATCGATCCTACAAAAACCAAGTTTGTTCTCATTCTATAAAGCAATAGTCATGGAGATACTCCAGATATTATAAATTTCAGCACCACTTAGTTTTATAGGAATAATAGGAGTGCCATTAGTATCATTAGGGTGTAGAAAAAGTTTATCACCAAAAATCAGTTTACTAGCTTCACTAGCAGTATTACTTCCCCTAGAAGGAGAAGCATCATCACCACCAGCCATATTAAACTCTTAAAAATTTAGGAAAACGAGAAAAGAACCAACTAAATAATTTCAAACACACAAAGCTGTCCCGATTCTACCAAGATCAGGTAGGAAAGAGAACAATACAGTGATATAGAAGCAGAGAAAGATGAAGAACAGAAAATCCCCAAAAATTAGGGTTTAAGATGAAACCCTAATTTTAGATTTGAATCGGATCCGTCTAATTCAACCTAATCCAACCACAAATCTAACAAATCCGACCAATAAAACCAACAAATCGAAAATCTAACCGTTTTATAAACACGAGATCGATCAATACAAAGAACCTATGAAACCCTAACTCAATCGAGAAAGAACCACCGTAGAACTACCGTAACAATACCCACGACAATAGTAATCAGACTAAACCTGGCTCTGATACGATGTAGAATGGTATAATCAGAACAACTCAATTAAAGAACAATAAATTCTTCTTATTAATCAATAACAGAAAACACACTTGTTCACCATAATAGTGAAACAAGAACAAGAATACAATGATCTCAGTGATTGATATGTTATCCATGAGAGAATGTGATAAATTATCTAGGGTTTGATAATGATGAACATTGCCCGATCTCTCTTTATATAGACATAAAGTCTTCAGCCTTGACCAAAACAGCCCATGCACTTTTATCTATAACAATCTTGGCATAACTTCTTGTTTTAGCTACAAAACATATATAAGATTAACATAATCAGTCCCTGTACTTATAAGGATAAAAGTGATAAGAGAAATGTCATAATCTAACAACATTTGGTGTGTATATCTTTCGTTGCCTGTGCAAGTCACAGGGAAGTTTTCACGAAAACATTTAACGGACATCCAATCAACTATGGAACAATTCGTAGTCTACGAATGAACTATAAGTAACAACATTGACCTCTTAAAAAACTTAATTTTAGAGTTTAGAGCTAAAAAAGGTCATTAAACAATTTTGGAAATTGCGCTCAAGTTGACAATGTGGGCCCCGTGTCTTCCTTAGCGACCACATATGTGTAAGACAATGAAACCTGGTATGTGCTAAAACACATACCTTTTCATTATCAAAACTGACCCAAAATAACCAAGAAAGAGCCGTTTATTGCTAATATTTGTGGTTTTCTTGAGTTTGTGCTTGTGCAGGTACGGATATGTAAAAACACGCAAAAAAGAAGCCAAAACCGAAGAAAAACCGAGCACGAGAGAGAGAAGAGAGCTTAAGCCGATGCCGGGATGCAGTTTTATGAACTTTGATGCTCAAGAGATCAAAATGCGGAGTTCGGGACATGGTTTGGGAGATTTCACTGTAAACCCGTCATTGTATCACATTTTCACATTACACCTTTCATTTTACCACTTTTTCACAAATAATCCCTCAACTTTCCTTAATTACACTTTCACCCCTCGTAAAACCCTCTCTTCCAATTTCCCAACTCACCCTTACCCTTTCCCAATTTACATTTTTGGTCCTTGGTCTTTGCAAATTTACATGAAAGGTCCCTTGGTTAATATCCGGATACAAAACAACATCAAAGCCCAAAACCATTGATTCTATCCATTATCCAACACAAACACTACCCTTGGCCCAAATATATTACCAATTCACGGCCCAAATTTCCATAACCCAATCCATCTCAAATCCCCTTACCCGTTATCCAGTACCCGAATACCCCCACTTACCCGCTATTATTACCCGGTCAAAGCACTCTAGACCCGGTCAACAACCCACCCAAAATCAAAATAATATAAACAATCCCAACCCAATCCAAACGCGCCTAAACCCAGTTAACTCCATTTTCACTGTTACCATCCCCAAGCCCCATTTACCCACTCACCTCAACATTTACCTCACTTAATGTACCTTCTGGAAGCCTCTGCCACGTCTGACACATGGGTGTGTCACAGATTTGCCTGGCTGGACAAAAGGAAGCTCCTTATTGGCCCTGCCACATCACAGGATCCATCCAAGGGCTGATATTGATTAGATGAGTCACAAGGATTATCAATGGACACGATTAGAGGATCTAGGACCTTCTGAAGGCATCCCAAGCTTCCTCATCAGCTACTTATACCCATTTCAGTCTCACGAGCTCACTGTCCATTTTTCATGTCTTAGAGAAATGTTACCATTTTATTTCATGTCAATTTAAATGTTTTCAGTACTTAAGTAATTTGTATTCTCAAGTTTTCATTGTAATTTCTGTTTACTTAATGAAAAAGTTCACTTTTATTTGTTGAAAATTGTCATTAAATTCAATTGCTTGCAATCCGTTTTAAGATCTCACTTCCTGTTCTTTTAAGCTTATATAAGCTTTTATGAGCTTATATAAGCTTGTTGTTACTTTTCCTTGTTATAAGTTTTGCATTTGCAAAAAGGTCAACAGAAAGTCAACTAAAGTCAATCTTCATTAGCTTAATTAATTTCTAGTATTTCACTGTTTTAATCTGTTTTATGAATATTGTTAGAGTTAATTTAGTTATGTTAATTCAGTTTAAGTCTATTTTCATCAAGGTTTTAAAGTTAAAATGCATTTTGGATTCATAAAGTAGTGTTTGGATTAGTCAAGTTTTTAATGTTTGATTGGTTTTGGTAAGTCAAAGTTGGGTTGATTTAGTTTACAAACTGTTTTCAAAAAGTTTTGTCAATCAAGTTTCCATATACTCAAGTTCCATTTGTGTATTTATGTTCAAATCAAAATCTGTCTAAGTTCCATTCTGTCCCAAATGCAGCAGGATAATCATTGTTTTGTAAGTTCTCAATCAACTCTAAAGATTGGTTAATCTTATATTTCTTATAGTTTGAGTATCATAGTTTACATGTCATTAGCTTATTTACCATTTAGTTGCTTTTAGCTAGCTTAAATGTAGGTCTGCTAGTAACTGTTCTGCACCATCAGTTTGCACTCTTTTATGTACCTCCTGTTAGCTTAATTTAGTTGTAGAGATTGCTTATTTTTGTATTCAATAGATAGACTCTAGCTTAGGTTAAGTAAGTTCAGCTTTTAGATACCTAAGGAGCTTATTGAGTAGCTTATTAAGGCCTGCAACTAGCACTCTTCTGTCATACTTTTTCTGCATCAGCTAATACTGTCCCACTTCAGCCTTTAGATTTTGATCTCTAACTTCTTCATTAATAGTCCTTATGAGCTGTAAATTTGGATAAATGATCTCTGGTTGGTGGTCTTGAGAACCACAATTTTAGTTTTCTCATTAGCTTATTGAATAAGCAGTTGAAGTGGCTTAAAGTAGGGACCAGTTTGCTGTTTTGCTTATAGTAGCAGTTAGCTTAATCCTTGGCAATTTGATCATTAGAAGTTAGGAGTAGTGTTAATTAGTTGCTAATAGCTTATCATAGCATAATATAGCTTCAGTTACTATTTGATAGCTTATTTCACTGTTTTGCTTATTATAAAGTGCTTATTTCATAATCTGTTACACTACAGCTCTTTATTCTCATACATAAGCCCATGTTTTTATATTTTTCATAGCTTTAGAATAATATTTTAGAATTTTCCTGAGTTTTTCATAATTTTTGGTCACTTTTTAGTATTTTTCTTAATTAAAAACAGTTTTTAGTCATTTTTAATTAGCTTTTATTGCAATTAATTAAGAAAAAGTTCAAAAAAAATTGTTTTTCAATTTTTGAAACTGCGAATCAATTTTTGGCGCCGCTGCCGGGGAGGGATTGTAGCGAGTTTTCGTATTCCGTCTCGAATCGCGTGCATTTGAAGATCCTTCCCCGAGTGAAGTTACCGTCGTTTTTGTAAATATATCTTTTTCAAAAAACCAAAAAGATTCTCCTTTTCAAAATATGTTTTCTAAAAATCCAAAAATATTCTTCTTTACCCTCTGATTTGATAATTCTCTCCTCTTATCCCTCTTTTATGATTAATTCTCATGGAGTCTCAAAATTTCTTTCAACCCTATTGCTTTAATTGTAGAGATTTATTAAGAGATGATTCACTTTGTGAACGTTGTTTTTGCAAAGGGTGTGGATTTTATCGCGAATGTTGTATGTGTCGCCCTTTTGAAGAACCCACCGGGGGTATCAAGGACGTTTCCATCGATTTTGAAGAAAGATTTGAGCGACGTCAAAACCACATTGAAAGCATGCTTCAAACTTTATTAAGTCACATTCAAGCTCGACAATGTGTTAATGAAGAACCCGTTCAAGTTATGGAAGATGATCACACTATTCCGGAGCTACCCGAAAAACCCACCGAGGGTCACGGAGACGATTTCTTTGAACATCGTGCTTTTCTTAACAACATTGAAAAACTTGAAGCATTTTCAAAAATTTTGAAATGTAAGCTTGATGAACCCTCGATTCCTACTCCCTCTCCGGTGAGGGAGATGGAACATGTTTCTGAACCCGAGGTGATTCCCGTTTGTACTCTCGACTCTAATCCGAAGAATTCTAGAATCGATCCTTCTCTTTCACGATTCGCTATTACGAGTTTGTCAAGTTACAACAAAACGGAACGAAATTATGAGCTTAAAACGATCTCTCAACAGAAAGATCCGGAGACTACAACGGAAGTGGTGGAAATTGCTAGCTCTAAGAGCACACCACTTGTCCCACCTCCGGATTCTTATCCCTTTCT
The DNA here is from genome assembly GCA_910596185.1 of Chrysanthemum makinoi. NCBI lineage: Eukaryota > Viridiplantae > Streptophyta > Magnoliopsida > Asterales > Asteraceae > Chrysanthemum > Chrysanthemum makinoi. The sequence continues at coordinate 224,811,873 of OU343221.1, read as the reverse complement.
CGTTTCTGAGCCTTTCATTTCCGACTCTTCTCCTTCACTCACGCCGGTTGAGAGAAGTGACGTTCTTTTGGAAGAGGTCGATAATCATATTTCTACGGACATTGTTGAACCCGTTGATTCTCTCATAATGGGGGATGAGCATCTTAGTATTATTCCGGAAACGGAATCGTCTAGTGTTGAGATCCTTATCCCAAGCCCAAGAGAGTCCGAGTCTGGGGTTGTTGTTGATATTTGTGATGAGCCTTCTCTTGATATTTCTAACGATCATGATGAGATGTTCTCCGATTCCGATGATGATTCTTATGGAGACATCGATTTCGTCGACGATTTACCTTCTGAGCCCGTCCATATAGAAGAAGTAAATGATTTTGAGCCAGAAGAAGAAGAGATTGAGCCCGATAATATTGAGATCGAGGATGAAGCATTACGAGAAACATTGTCGAATGTTTATCTTCTCATTTCTAAGATTGAAGCTTTGAACGATAATTCGAGTTCGCCTCCTATCTCCGTTAAAGATAGTGATTTCTCTCCCGAGCTTGAGACCTTCCGATTTGATAAAGAGATTAGTGGCAATCCCACTATTGATGATGTTTATCCTCCGATTCTTGAGCGATTCTACTTCGAGGTTGATATGAGCAAGGTTTTGAACGATATTTCCGATAATTCGACGAATGAACCGATCATTGAGGAAGCCGACTCATTTCTTGCTCTTGATGACTTGATACCACCGGGTATTGAGGATGTTGTTATGAATGATCCCGAGGGGGATATGATGTTTCTTGATGGACTTCTTGAATCTCCTCTCTCTATTGAGTCGACCATCCTTTATCCCGTTGAGCCGACATGTGAAGACAAAATCTTTAAACCCGAGATATGCATTGATGAGCCTTTTGTTAAAATCATTTCTGGAGATAAGGATCCTCGGATGGATGCCTTCATTTGTGAGCCTAAACCTCTTATCCTTTACCATGAGCTCCCATCTTTCTTGGAGTTTTCTCATGTTGATCCGTCATCCTTTCGTCCGCCCGCAAAACCGCCGGATGATGGATCGATCTTTCTTATGCCTTATGAGAGTTTGGGAGGAGTCATTCCTTATGTGCTGATGCCCGACATTTTCTTCTTCACCCAACCCACCCAGTCTCATTCTTTCGGGAATGAGGACACCGTTTTTGACCCTGGTATCTCTACCATTTTCTTCCCCAAGGACAAATGAATTCGGGGACGAGTCAGGCTAGCGACTCGTTTAAGAAAAACAGTAGCGCTTCGTGGGAGGCACCCCATGCTTATCCATCTATCTTCTTTCTATTTTCTAATAAGTGACGCGAAGGGGTCTGCCTCTTCGATTTCTCGTGTTTGGTTGTTTGTGACGTTGTGTAGGATTTTCCCGATATGAAGACTCTCGTGCTCGAAGTTTGTCTTTTCTCTACTCGAGTTTCATGATCGATGCTAATGGAAAACCGATATCCTAATCTTATCGACTAACGTTTATCTTTGAGCATACTTAATAAACGGCTTTTAGATTTTCGTGATACCCTTGTTTTAAACATTGAGGACAATGTTTCGTTCTAGTCTGGGGTAGGGTAATCTTCGATTTGATTTGACCGCACTTGCTTGTTTTCTGTCGTGTTTCTCTCGTAACCCCGTTTTTCCTTAGAAAATGAAAAATTGTGCAAAAATGTGAAAAATTTAAAATTTTTTGTAAGCTTTTGCTAGTTTTATGATTGAAAATTTTTGCTAGTCTCTTAGACAAGAAGCTATAAAATGCGAATTCTAGCTCACAAGGCCAAGATGTTGCAAGTTTCCCTGAATGATTTTAAATATGCATGACTTGATTTCATGAGACGAAGCATTTGCTAAGTTAATATATGTTTTGACACCTTGATTGACTTTCCGCTGGTGAGAGTAGGAATAGAATTCTGACTTGACCGGGCGTGTTGAGCCCTAGCTTGTTCCCTTAACCATAGGTAATCTAAAAATTGTCGGCTAAGCATCTGCGGATCTCATTATTTGGGATTTTAAATTTGCAGAGATCGAGAAATAATAGAGTTACTTATGAGTTTAGATGCTAAGCATGGAGTAGTTGGTTCTCTTTAGAGCCCATCGAAGGTACTTATGGCTTTTTGTTCCCACAAAATTGTTTCACCCCATATCTGTCTAAATAATTAGAGATGTTGAGTTTTTGGCGATAGTTAGTTCTTTATCTTCTTAAAAGAATATTTGTTTTAAAAATTGGGTACACATCAAGGATCCGTAATAAGCAATCAGTAATAAGTGATATGTGAAATGTAATAAGTAGAGTTGTGAGCTGCGGTGTCGAGATCGGACCCTTGGATCTTTAGCCAGGATTGAGTGAGGTCTTAGCCTAGCCAGCCGGGATCCTCATTTCATGAAGCCTATAGTCTTGGAATTACCCCGTGAAGCTCCGTGGTTCATAGCTCATACACGTAAAAGTCTAAGTTCTATTTCAAATATAAAAAAAAAAAAAAAAATGTTGAAAAATGAAAATGAAAAATAAAGTATAAGTGAATAAAAATTCCTTGATGTGGACCTCATTTTTACGACAATGGTTCTTGAGAGAAGACGGATAACTAATTATCGACTTAGCTTTGTATCTTTATCGGAATAAAAGTTATCGAAACGAGAATTATGAAGAAATTCATTTCTCACCAAAAAATAAAAAATTCTAGAGGAAATAGGAAAATGGGAACAAAAGGTAATTACACAAGTAACTTCCATGGGTAGTGTTAGCATCTAGAATCATATTTAACAATGATTTCGATTTTACGCTTAGTTTGGGACTTGTGAAAAATCAGGGACGATGTATTCTATCCGTATGGTCACTTCACGCTGTGTTGTGTTTTCTACTCCGTGATCCTAACGTGTCGTTTGAAAAATGTTGGAGTTATTGATCGACATGAAAGTTCAACAAACCGTCATTCATAATCGGAATGTGCATAACCGTAATATCTATACATGTGAATTAAAAGGTAAACGGGGCGTTTTTTAGAATTAAGGCTTTCTTAATCTCTTTTGAGGAATCTTTGCTACTTCTTCATAGGTTTTGTAGAAAGAGATTGAAATCCTTGGTTTTAGAAGCGTGAGTTGATTGCATTGCGTGAGGACACGACAATGGTCTCGTCTGGGGTATTTTGGTATGTGCTAAAACACATACCTTTTCATTATCAAAACTGACCCAAAATAACCAAGAAAGAGCCGTTTATTGCTAATATTTGTGGTTTTCTTGAGTTTGTGCTTGTGCAGGTACGGATATGTAAAAACACGCAAAAGAAGCCAAAACCGAAGAAAAACCGAGCACGAGAGAGAGAAGAGAGCTTAAGCCGATGCCGGGATGCAGTTTTATGGACTTTGATGCTCAAGAGATCAAAATGCGGAGTTCGGGACATGGTTTGGGAGATTTCACTGTAAACCCGTCATTGTATCACATTTTCACATTTTCACATTACACCTTTCATTTTACCACTTTTTCACAAATAATCCCTCAACTTTCCTTAATTACACTTTCACCCTTCATAAAACCCTCTCTTCCAATTTCCCAACTCACCCTTACCCTTTCCCAATTTACATTTTTGGTCCTTGGTCTTTGCAAATTTACATGAAAGGTCCCTTGGTTAATATCCGGATACAAAACAACATCAAAGCCCAAAACCATTGATTCTATCCATTATCCAACACAAACACTACCCTTGGCCCAAATATATTACCAATTCACGACCCAAATTTCCATAACCCAATCCATCTCAAATCCCCTTACCCGTTATCCAGTACCCGAATACCCCCACTTACCCGCTATTATTACCCGGTCAAAGCACTCTAGACCCGGTCAACAACCCACCCAAAATCAAAATAATATAAACAATCCCAACCCAATCCAAACGCGCCTAAACCCAGTTAACTCCATTTTCACTGTTACCATCCCCAAGCCCCATTTACCCACTCACCTCAACATTTACCTCACTTAATGTACCTTCTGGAAGCCTCTGCCACGTCTGACACATGGGTGTGTCACAGATTTGCCTGGCTGGACAAAAGGAAGCTCCTTATTGGCCCTGCCACATCACAGGATCCATCCAAGGGCTGATATTGATTAGATGAGTCACAAGGATTATCAATGGACACGATTAGAGGATCTAGGACCTTCTGAAGGCATCCCAAGCTTCCTCATCAGCTACTTATACCCATTTCAGTCTTATGAGCTCACTGTCCATTTTTCATGTCTTAGAGAAATGTTACCATTTTATTTCATGTCAATTTAAATGTTTTCAGTACTTAAGTAATTTGTATTCTCAAGTTTTCATTGTAATTTCTGTTTACTTAATGAAAAAGTTCACTTTTATTTGTTGAAAATTGTCATTAAATTCAATTGCTTGCAATCCGTTTTAAGATCTCACTTCCTGTTCTTTTAAGCTTATATAAGCTTTTATGAGCTTATATAAGCTTGTTGTTACTTTTCCTTGTTATAAGTTTTGCATTTGCAAAAAGGTCAACAGAAAGTCAACTAAAGTCAATCTTCATTAGCTTAATTAATTTCTAGTATTTCATTGTTTTAATCTGTTTTATGAATATTGTTAGAGTTAATTTAGTCATGTTAATTCAGTTTAAGTCTATTTTCATCAAGGTTTTAAAGTTAAAATGCATTTTGGATTCATAAAGTAGTGTTTGGATTAGTCAAGTTTTTAATGTTTGATTAGTTTTGGTAAGTCAAAGTTGGGTTGATTTAGTTTACAAACTGTTTTCAAAAAGTTTTGTCAATCAAGTTTCCATATACTCAAGTTCCATTTGTGTATTTATGTTCAAATCAAAATCTGTCTAAGTTCCATTATGTCCCAAATGCAGCAGGATAATCATTGTTTTGTAAGTTCTCAATCAACTCTAAAGATTGGTTAATCTTATATTTCTTATAGTTTGAGTATCATAGTTTACATGTCATTAGCTTATTTACCATTTAGTTGCTTTTAGCTAGCTTAAATGTAGGTCTGCTAGTAACTGTTCTGCACCATCAGTTTGCACTCTTTTATGTACCTCTTGTTAGCTTAATTTAGTTGTAGAGATTGCTTATTTTTGTATTCATTAGATAGACTCTAGCTTAGGTTAAGTAAGTTCAGCTTTTAGATACCTAAGGAGCTTATTGAGTAGCTTATTAAGGCCTGCAACTAGCACTCTTCTGTCATACTTTTTCTGCATCAGCTAATACTGTCCCACTTCAGCCTTTAGATTTTGATCTCTAACTTCTTCATTAATAGTCCTTATGAGCTGTAAATTTGGATAAATGATCTCTGGTTGGTGGTCTTGAGAACCACAGTTTTAGTTTTCTCATTAGCTTATTGAATAAGCAGTTGAAGTGGCTTAAAGTAGGGACCAGTTTGCTGTTTTGCTTATAGTAGCAGTTAGCTTAATCCTTGGCAATCTGATCATTAGAAGTTAGGAGTAGTGTTAATTAGTTGCTAATAGCTTATCTTAGCATAATATAGTTTCAGTTACTATTTGATAGCTTATTTCACTGTTTTGCTTATTATAAAGTGCTTATTTCATAATCTGTTACACTACAGCTCTTTATTCTCATACATAAGCCCATGTTTTTATATTTTTCATAGCTTTAGAATAATATTTTAGAATTTTCCTGAGTTTTTCATAATTTTTGGTCACTTTTTAGTATTTTTCTTAATTAAAAACAGTTTTTAGTCATTTTTAATTAGCTTTTATTGCAATTAATTAAGAAAAAGTTCAAAAAAAATTGTTTTTCAATTTTCTCAGTTTAAGAAAAATATAAAAAGCAAAAAAAATATTTTTCCTTATTTTTCCCCTTTTATTTGGTATTTTTCACAATTTAAATTAGATTAAAATAGTTTTAAATTAGTAGAAAATAGAAAATTAATCTGAAAAATAAAAAAATAGTTTTGAAAAGTCTCTTATGATATTTTAGATTCTATAAAAGTAATTCCATATTTTTCTCCTTAAATTTCATATTTTCTAGAATTTTAATTTAGTTTAAATAGTTAAAAATTAGTTTTAAATTTTAATAAAATCCAGAAAAATCCAAAAAAATAGTTTTAATTCTAAATTAGTTTTTAAATTACATTTATAGAGTAAAAGTAATTTTAGGCATTTTTAGACGTAGTTGCATTTTTATTACGTTTCTTTTAAATCGTTTTAGTATAAATCGCGTATTTAGGATTTCCCGTAGTGTAATTTCCCTTTTATGCTTCCCTTGCCCCGTAGTTTAGAATATATCAATTTATCCCCTTCTCTTATTCAAATCCCGATAATCGTGACGTGAGTTGGAAATTCCATTCAACCCTCGTTCGGAACGATCTCGGTGCTCAAACCTAACACGTTTGAGTTACCCACATACTACTTCTTCTCTTATTATTGATCAGTGTCTGAACCGTTTTAAGTTTCTTACGGTTAGTCATTCACAAGTGGCTAGCTTGTGTGAGATAGCTTGACGTGTTTTGTTCAATTTGAATCAAAACCCGTAGGTATAACTTTATTGATAACCATTATTTATAATGGTAAAACCCTAATTCCCAAAACCCACAAACCGGGTTTGGGCCTAATTATCCACTAATACTCCCCCGCAGTTCGAGCGGCGAAATCGCGAAAGCTCGAACTGAAGAAGTAAACTAAGAAAGCAAAATAAAACAATAACCAATCGACAACACATGGTCGACAAACAGAAACAGAAAACAATGGTCGACAACTCATGGTCGACAAACAAACCAAACTCTTGGTATAACAACCCGTAAAATTTCGGATTATTATAATAATATTTATCACATCAGAAAATTTAAATCGGTTATTTTCTGATAGATGCCAATATCAAAAATTTAAAACCGAGAGGTCATCTCGTTTCCTTAGAAATAAGACACCGCTTGTCCACTAAGTATATGTATAATAAATGTGAAATTTATCATTATCCCAGTTAAAATTTAAGCATACATAAGCTTAATCCATTAGTTATTCCGCATACTGCAGCGCAGTAGCATACAACAATAAAAATAAATAATGAGATAAGTGAAATATATACATTTTATCATTCAATGATAATTTACGAAAGAAAACGAGAAGTTATCTCGTGAATTCAGAAAGTCACGGCACCGCACGCGTACCGACACCAAATTAGTAACGGCAAACAATTATAATCAAATTTCAACGTAATAAGAATGCCATATTATTACGTTTAAGAAATCGTTTCCAAATATATAATTTCTATAATTTTCAGGTACCGGGAAGGTATGTTTACTCAAGGATTCGACAAAACACGGGGTACAATCTACACTGTGTCTAATAATAAAACAAAATAAACATCAACCTCCTCCCCACATATTCTGATCCATCTTTTTCACTTCTCTCCTCTGTTCCCCATGCCTCACCTACAATACACTGAAACATATCTTTTGATTGTCAAGCTTGAGTTTCATCCTCCCCAACATGCCATAAATAATTCCCTACTACTCTAGCAATCACAAGGATGCCTAGGGGTGCGGCTGTGGACAAGAATGTGAGCTAAGATTAGGCCTGGTGCTATTCAAGACCAAGAGAAAAGGAAGTCCAAGCTTACCCAATCATTCATTTATAATTAAGGTTGATGTCTCGCAGGTTCATTCACATTTTTTTTACACACACCATCACAAATTAGGGTTCCTCAAATCATGGGGCTTTTCAAAATTGGTTGAGGGGTTTCGTTCTTGGATGCTTATGGAAGACTTTCCAAGTGGTTAATTGTTCCAATCCATCCTGAGTCTCTTCCGATGGAGCTGGTGGTTTTCGGTGTCATACCCATACGACCCACCAGTATAATTAATGTAAGAACACATATTTTTACCCATTGAATTTATAATCAAATTTTGTTCTTTCGCCTATATATAATTGTTGTCCATAAATGTTGTCTTGGTAACTTTTAAAATAACTCGTATGTGTTCTTGTATTTCAAAAAAAAAAAAAAAAAAAAAAGAACCATAAACGAGTAATGATAAGTTAATATGTTGTTGTTGCTAAGATGTGGGCAGACATATCCTTAAAGTTTGGTATAGGCTTATACCCTTCGGCTTATTACGTGGCTTATTTTCCCCAGCTTATTCTTGCTTGATCGTGTAAACTCGTACAGCCCCTAACCCCGTAAGGTTGACTGTGACGAGTCACATATGAGCATCGGGTTGTACCCGAATGTCGAGACACAACTACTTAGGTGTAGTTTCATTGTTTCAACTTACCCTCCTAGCTAGATAATGTTATCAAGGTGTGGCTCAGTCTTTGGCCTATACGAGTGGCTACTCGACTTCATTAGTCATAATGATGTAAAATGCCTAGTGTCCTTGTTGCCATGTTCTAGCATACATACAAACTCACAAAGAGTCAAAGTTATTGAAGCTCATATGAGACACAAAAAGGGGCGCAACTGCTTGTTATTATCAAGGGAAAAACACCCCGAAGGGTGTTGGATACCCGCGACTATCACAAGACCATGAGCATGGTTGTGTAAGTCTCGAATACTTGTCGTGTTGAACCAAAGTGGTTTTAATGTTGTTGAAATTAAAATGTACTTGGCCTAAATTTTACATTCAAAAAGGTATACTACTTCCTGTGTCAATCTGTTTCCGAACAGGAAATGAAAACAAAGCACCAATATCTTCATTTGGAATCTGCTGTGCGAAATGTTTAGGAAACCTCTTGGGCTGCAAGGCCCATCTAGGTCCAATAGGGCGCGTGTAGTTATGTAATTCCAAGGCCCAACTCACAATCCTTCTTTGGAGTATATTTGACTGCGAAGCCCATTAAATTTCCAAAAGGGTCCATTTAACTTTGAACAGCCCACCAGGGCATGATTGTTTACAACAGTCCAACACGAATACGTTTGGTTGTTGGGGTCGTCTCGAGTCATTCACATCTTGCCATGTCTCGACTCATCTCCATCCTGTTATGATTCATCATACACAACATGCATTTGCATAAGACTCGTCTCACAATTTAAGATTTATATTTGAGCACATGTTACGAAACGGATAACAAAAGAGATAACCTATAGACAAAACCTGAAAACCTAGTCGTTGTGCACTTAAACTATGAACCGATATTTTGTAATTACACATTATAGTTCTTGTAACATATTGGATTTCACATACACATCAAACCAAACACAAAGTAGGCGTACAAAGAGTTCTAGAGAGAGAAAGTTAGAGGTTTAGGGAACTTTAGTGAGAGAAAGAAAAATCTTATTATGAGCTCCAACTCTCTACCTTGGGAGGTAGAGAGTATTTATAGTACTTACATAAAACGCCACCTGACGGGCTGTGGATCAGGCATACAGTGGGTAAAGACCCGTCCGTCCTCCACGGTGTTACTTAACTAAATACTACTTGACATTAAATAACTATGACTACGAGCTTTCTAACGATTACATATACTTGAGGTGACCGAGACTTTAACTACTGGATTTTCCAAATCCTAACAATCTCCCCTTAAGGGAGGTCACCTCAAACATACATTTAAATTACATAGAAAACAAACAAATATATCATTGAGATTGTTCTTGGATTCTTGTTCTGTAACTCGTAGTCTTAGATTCTTCATTTTTGCATGTTTAGGATAATCTGAGTGGAGGTCTTTAACTGATCCACGTGATACTGAGTTTTGAGCCAGCTTTGAGATCATCAGAAACATTAAATCTCTGACTCATCCATTGTGGTGTTGGTATTATGTGATGTAGTGACTTTTTGGACCGACATGCTCACATTTTGGATCATGATTTCTTCTTATCAGAGTAACGGAAGCTTTCGTTAATTCATGATATTGGCAGCAGCGTAGCAGAAGCATGGAGTGAAAATATCAGAGTCATTGATGCACCAATCATGATTTCTTTAGATATGAATGTGTTGTGTGAGCATGCGGCTATGGATTGACCGCTCCATTCTCGATCAATGCAAACGTCGGGCGTACTTGCATACAACAGTTAGCAATAAATCGCACGGAAGTGTCTTTGATCACTTTCGTTGAATTGAGGTACACGCCCACGGTTCCCGTTGATCATACAGTACTGCCTGTGACCGGTATAATTCCAAAGAATTTCCTTGACAGGTTTCGCAGCTGTTCTAGTGTTCTCAAACCGAACGTCTCAAAGAAGACAACACGGAGTGAGTGAACCAACGAAATAAGATTCACTGATTGATGAAAAGAGATTTGACAAACAATCGTGTATTGCTCAATAGAAATTGTTTTTGCAATACAATGAAGGTTTTAAAGAAAATCAATTATCAATCATAAACACCTTTTATTTTGAGAAATAAGTACACAGTCGATGTGCTAAAGAAAAGAGTTTTAAGCACAACGACCGGTTTTTCAAAGGTATCCGTCAATCCATAACTGAACCAGGATTGATTCAAAAATTGAATCTCTCCATTGTTTCTGTCCAGTTGTCACATGGTTGATCTATTGAATAGATCTCACATGCCACCCACCAGGAGCTTGTTTGATGTTGGCTCCAGAAGGCTTTCCATCTTCATCGTGAATATGAATGCATATTACTTAGATGTTCTGGCAATACCACAAGGATAATGCGTAGGACTCATAATATATAATCTCTCTTTCCACATTGTGTGAAACAGAGAGTCTTCATTGAAAGTGTCCTAAAGAGATTTATTGATGATCTCGTGGCTCTAGACTCAATTTGTGCATATTTGGATCCTATATCGGAGACTAGGGAGAGGGTCTCCTTCTTCAATATCAACAATCTCTAAGAGACAGTCGATAGATTATGTAGGTTCCCCGTGAGAATGAAACAAGCCCTTTTAAGAGGAACTTGAGTGGTTTGGAAAGTTGAAGTGCAGTGCGTCACTGGGTCTATGACGTCTTGTCTTCAATACCGATGTTACCTTGGTAACCACCAGTAGTATATGAATTGAACCCGGTTTCTGCCCTAAGGTTGAATAAATGGAGGGCTATTTCTTTTCACCCTTTTTCACATTCAATTCTTTTTCATTCTTCAACCCCTTCAGATTTACCGAGACTTCATTACTAGAACCTTGTTGGGTTAATTCCAGTACTAGCTCAGTCTCAGTCTACACTTTTCCCATATCTCATTTTTCTCCTTTTTTCATCATACCTAAGGACTTCTACACTATCTAGTAGATTGTCCTGGGTAGATCCCTCCGTTCGGCGGATCATGGGACTCAACCTAACCTTATCATCCTTATATCACCATACATAAAGTAAAGTTGGTCGGTCTTTTTGGTATCGTTCATTTGCCATTGGAACCAGTTGAAAACCATTTAAAAAATCAATCAAGATACTTGTGATATAGAATCAAAGCATTTTGTATCTTAATAGTTTTGATATTTTAGATATGCTCCCCCTCAACATATGTATAATATTTTCGAAATTGTTTTAGCACATGGAGGCAAGAGATCTTTGAAATCGTTAGATTAAGAGTGAAAGGTCCAATCTTTTGATTAATATTTTCTAAAATGATCTTCATCACTTCCCAATCAATTTGAGTAGATAAAACATTTTGAGGAAGGATGAGGTTTTCAAAAGTTTGCTCCCCCTCAATATGTGCCTCGAATTTTGAAAGAATTTTGCACATATTAGAGGGAACCTGCACTTAGAGACAATTCAGTCACGTTTCAATAATTTGAGGTTTAAAATAGTTGCTCCCCCTCAACATGTGCATGGAAAATTTGAAATCGTTTGACACTTGCGGCACATGCGGGGAGGCAAACATGCTAAACACTTATGAAACCATTTATTGAACTATCAGTTTAAATCCAATTTAAATCACAAATTCTCCCCCGATCACAATTATCAAATCATTTGAGATTTGTGATCTCTGTAGATTTAAATTGATTTTGAAGGATTTTAAGGAGAATTGTGACTTGATTTGTGAAAACGTTTTAACCGATAAGGATCTGATTTTGAGACTTTAAACTCCAATGATTAAACATGCATGATTATCTTTTGAAAAAATTGTATGACAAATAACTTTTTGATTTAATTGAAATCATTCTCCCCCTCAATCAATGACATACGTTGTTGATTGAGAGATAGATGTTTTGAAAAAAATTTAAGTCCTGATGATTATCAAAAATAGAGTCCGAGTTATTTTTCAAAACAACTAGTTTTCATTAGATAGTAAAGATTAGTTTAAAGAATCAGAGCAAGGATTTTGAAAACCAATATAAAGTATGGCTCTGTTCTATCTTTGAGAAGCGGGTTATTGCCTGAAATGACAATAAACCATTTTCTTTTTCTTTCTCCCAATTTTTTTTTTGAACATTCGAACAACATCTAAAGTCCCGTATCATTCTTTGAAAGACAGCATTAAGACCGTAGATGTTATCGAATCGAGAAAAACATGACAAAATGACAATATTTTTTGAGGATTTTTCGAATTTTTCACATTTTTATGGATTTTGAAAGTTTTATAATTTTCTATTTGATTTTTTGATTTTTTGATTTTTTTTTTGGATAAATATATACAAAGATATAGATGAAGGAAAGACCTTTACTCCTCGTCTTCCTCCTGAAGACGTTTGAGTGTTTCTGGTTGAAGGCTTTTCAATCCAAGTCGTGGAAGAATAAACTCAAAACGTTCTCTTGGAAGAGCTTTGGTGAAGATGTCAGCTAACTGGTATTCTGATTTCACAAAATAGAGTTCCACAACACCGTTTTCCACTTGCTCCCTGATGAAATGATGTCGGATGTCGATGTGTTTTGCTCTTGAGTATTGAACGTTGTTGCATGAGAGAGCAATAGCACTTTTATTATCACAGTACAGAGGGATTTTGTTGAATTCAAAGCCATAGTCAGATAATTGGGATCTCATCCAAAGAATTTGAGCACAACAAGATGACATGGCTATGTATTCAGCCTCTGTATAGGAAATAGAAGTACTCATTTGCTTCTTTGAAGACCAGCTTACAAGCTTATCACCCAAGAACTGAGCACCTCCAGACGTACTTCGACGAGTATCTTGACATCCTGCATGATCAGCATCTGCATAGGCTGTTAGTGACATACCGGTGTCTTTCGGGTACCAAAGTCCCATATTGATGGTTCCTTGGAGATACCGAAAGACCCGTTTAACCGCTTCAACGTGCTTTTTAGTAGGCTTAGCCTGATATCTAGCACACATGCACACAAACAAGATCTCGCTAGTCGTGAGGTACATCAGGGATCCAATCATGCTACGATATTTCGTTTGATCTACCATGATCCCTGAGTGGTCCTCATCCAGTTTGGTTCGTTCAATCATGGGAGTGTCAACGGTGTCACATGATACAAATCCAAATTTCTTTAAAATCTCATTTGCATATTTAGATTGATTTATGAAAATGCCTCCGAGACTTTGTGAAATTTGTAATCCCAAGAAAAATGACATTTGTCCCATCATAGACATTTGGAATTTGGAACCCATTTCATTAGAAAAACGATCACATTCATTGGGGTCAGTCGAGGCAAAGATAATATCATCTACATAAATTTGAACGTGAATTAAATGTTTGCCTGACTTCCGGGTGAACAATGTAGGATCAACTGCTCCTTTGCTGAAGCCGGTAGACAGAAGAAACTTTAATAGCGTATCATACCATGCCCTTGGGGCTTGCTTTAACCCGTAAAGCGCCTTCTTCAAACGATACACGTGAGTAGGATGCTCTGGATTCACAAATCCTTCAGGTTGGCTGACGTAGACGACTTCTTTAAGATCTCCATTCAGAAATGCCGTCTTAACATCCATTTGATAGACTATCATGTTCTTACTTGCTGCATTAGCCAAGAAGATTCTGATTGCCTCTATTCGAGCAACAGGAGAAAAAGATTCTTCAAAGTCAATACCCTCTTCTTGACGGTATCCTTTGGCAACCAATCGAGCCTTGTTCTTTAGGACATCACCATGCTCATCAAGTTTCACTTTGAAAATCCATTTCAGAGCAATGATCATAGCACAATCTGGATCAGGTACTAACTCCCATACATCAAGTCGATCAAACTTATGAATTTCTTCTTGCATGGCATTGAACCAGCAGTCTTCATTCATGGCGGTTTTAATGTCTTTTGGTTCGACCTTAGAGAGTACGGAGTTGAAGAAACACCATAAGGCATCGGTTGCAAGTTGTTTCCGTGTGGATACTGGGCGAGAGGGGTTTCCAATGATGTTGTCCAATGGGTGATCATGTGTCCATTTTCTAAGGTGTTCATGTGGTTGTTGTTGTAGAACTGAAGTAGCAGAGTCAATGTCTCCGGATGAAGATGGTTCTGATGATGATTCAGGAGCAAAGATATTTTCAAATGGAGCTTCTTCGGGAGTAGCAAAGGGATTAACTTCATCATTGATGCCAGAAACACTTCCATGATGTACATTTGATGAAAGATGATTAGTTGATGAGACAGAGTGATCAGCAGCAGGAGCTTCTTGACTTAATGATATTGAGACTGAAGGGTTCACTTAATTCACAGGGATAGGAGCAGCCTCTGTTGATGGGACTGACATTTCATCAGCATTCGGTTCATAGTGTTCATCAAACATTGGATCAAATAATTTCTTTAAATCATCTTCTGATGGAGGTACATATGGAGTTGCTAGAGATGAGTTTGGTACAAGAGATGAACCAATGGGACTGTTTTGAAGTGCGGGTCCAGAACTGGATTGTCCAGGAGCCATTTGACCGGTCAGCTCATCAAACGTGACGTGAATTGTTTCCATGATATTTTGGGTTCTCTTGTTATAGATTCGGTAACCTTTTCTGTTTGGTGCATAGCCTACAAAAACTCCAATGTCCGCTTTAGCTCTCAGTTTTCCTAAATCTTGACCATCATTAGTTGGATAACATAAAGCACCAAACACACGAAGGTATGATAGATCAGGTTTTCTATTGTGGACAAGTTCATAAGGAGTCCTCCATCAGAAGTGTGAATTAGAGATCGATTTTGAGTGTAACAAGCAAAGTGGCAATAGCTTCAGCCCAGAGAAACATTGGAACCTTTGAGTAAATCAGCATTGTCCTTGCGGCTTCTACAAGAGTTCGATTTCGTCTTTCAACTACACCGTTCTGTTGAGGAGTTCGAGGGACACTTCTTTGGGGACTGATTCCAACATTTCCATAAAATTTATTGAGTTCTTTATTAACAAACTCAGTTCCATTGTCAGTATGGACGATCCGAATTGTTTTGTTGAGTCAGATCTGAAGTTGTTTAATGAGTTTAATGATGACATCCGGAGTTTCATCCTTCGTCCTCAAAAACTTAACCCAAGTGAATATGGAGTAGTCATCAACCACTACTAACACATATCTCTTCCCATTAATAGTTTGCACTCTCATTGGGCCGCACAGATCCATATGAAGGGTATGAAGGACTTCCATTACAGAGTTTGTGGGTTTTGGTTTGTGGGCATATTTCGAGCTTTTTCCCAGTTGGCAGGCTGAACAAAGATGATCTTTTTCATATTTTAATCTGGGTAAGCCTCTAACAAGATCCTTTCTGGAAAGGTTGTTTATGGTTCCGAAGTTCAAGTGATTGAGACGACGATGCCATAACCATGACTTTGTTTTAGAAGCCTTTGACAGCAAGCAGATTGGAGAAGACTTCATCATGTCTTCGATAGAAATGGTATATAGGTTAGAACCTCGAGTACCTCTTAATAATTCCACACCATCAAGTTGTCTAACGAAGCAAGTATGTTTTCTAAAAGCCACCTCTAGATCGAAATCACAGAATTGACCAACAGAGAACAAATTATGACCAAGACCTTCCACATAATATACCCTGGAGATTACACTTTTGCCAACTACATAGTCACCATAACCCATAATTGCTCCAAAATGGTCGTTCCCGAATCTAACATTCCCGATGAATTTGCTCACGAAGTTCATGAGCCGCGACCGGTGTCCAGTCATATGCTTGGAACAGCCTCAGTCCAAGTACCACAGAACGATTTGAACGATCTGCAGTTGAACACAGACAAGAATGGATAACTGGATAATTGGGATCCCCATGCAAGAATAGGTTTCACTTGGTTAGTAATAGTAATTGGAACACCCAGATCAGAAATAGAAACATCCATATCAGAAGTAGAAGCAATGGAATCATTGGGAATAGATGCAATGCTGGTGTCTGTATTTGACCTATTCAAAGTATGTTCACTTCTTAAGGGAATAGTTCTACCAGTAGGCATTCATTTTCTAGTGGGCATAGTCTTAGCATTTTAAGGGCAAAACTGATTATTCTTATGGCCAAAAGGTATCCAATAATAACCTATCTTTATAAATGTTCTTCCTGTGGGTTTCCACTGTTTTCTAACAATCTTTCGTCTTTGCCTTTTAGCCTTATTTGCACGATTATTAGCATTAACAATTTTAACTGGGCATTTGACAGCATTAGACAAAGCATTCACACCACATTCATGATTAGCAGCAGAATTCAAGCAGACATCATTACAAGGTTTGCAAATAGTACAGAATTGAATTAATTACAGTATTCCTATGGCTAATACTAGAATCAACACGATTCGTTTTATTCGACTCAAACTTAAAGTTCCTAGATTGGTCTTCTACTCTTTTCCTATGCACATTTTTAGCTTGCGAGGTCCTATCATTCCTTGTATTGTCTTGAGACTTTGACCTGCTCGCTTTAATGTCACTGATTACTCCTGTAGAGGGAATTATGGGAACATTAGTTGGTTGATCTTCTTTTTGCATTCCTGAACTAGACCTGCAAGGATCTGTATTACTAGACGACACATTGATTTTTACTTACTTAAAATTAGGCCTAGAATGATTTGAATGCTTGGCACTAGGCATAGAACAAGGCATCACAGCTTTGCCTTTTGCACCTAAGGATTTAGGACATGTTGCAATTACACATTCTAGCAGCTCTTGAGATCGTTTTTCCTGGAGGCAAGCAAACCTAATTTCTCTATCAAGAGGTTTGTTAATGAAATCCTCTTCGACAATCTCACGGAGACATTCTAGACTATCCTTAAGGTAAGCACAATAGTCATGAAACGCAGGTTCATTATTCCTAAGATGAGGAGGAATATATTTAACCGTCACAGTGTATTTGCAGTCTAAGGGTGACTTTGAAACAACATTCTTATTAAAAACAAGTGGCAGTTTCCCATTTTCCTGACTTCTCAGATTCTCAATTTCCTTTTGTAAAGACGTTATTTTTTCGTTGTTTTGGTCATGAGTGACTTTCATTGAATCATATAACTCTTTAAAGTGTCGTTTAACTTTTTCATTTTCCTCTAGAAAACTCTCGTTTTCCTTTTGTAAGGCATTAACTAAGTTTTGAAGATGGAAAGTTTGAGAGTACTGAGAATCTAAAGGAGGAGGCATTTGGGATCCAGTCACATTGTTCTTTTCACCCTTCAATTGAGAGATTTGGGCTTTCAACTTTTTGATCGTGTTACAATGAGCTCGAATCTGTTCATCACGTTTGCTAATTTCAAAAACTGCATCAAATTCAGGAGCATCCAAGGATGTCTTGATATTTGAGGTTTTAACATTTTCTTTTAGATGTTGATATTTTAGTTGTAAATCAAAATGTTCAACTTCTAGTTTAGAAAGATGCTTTACCAAATTATCGTAATCATCCTGATCAATTTTCTCATTAAGTTTCGTATTAATCTTTTCAAGCTCAATGACACGATCATGAGAGACTTTCAGAGCAACAGATAATTCATGAAATTGAGAAGCATTAATGGAGCAATTCGTAGCAGTGTAGAACACATCTTGAGCAATACATTCAGAAATAAGATTCTCATTCAAGGTATGCAAGTTCTTCCTCTCAATCTCATTATATTTTAATGCTCGCTCATAGTCACTAACCTCAACTATCATTGCATCAAATTCCTTTTCCATTCCTTTAATATCTGAATCTATCCCCTTTTAAGACTCTCAAAATGATCTTTTAGTAGTTTAAAGAAAGGCATGACCTCAGTTAGATAGCATTCTTTTGTTTGCTCAAAACCCCTTTCCCATTCAGTAATCCCGATGGGTGTGATCCTTTTCTTACAAGTTTTCTCAAAATCGACAAATAGTTGAAAAATAACATATTGACTGATTAAGGTCTTGCTTTTAGTGGCAATAGTCCTAGGAACTAAATGCATTGGTGTATTGGGAGGATACACAAAGGCATTTTCCTAAAGGGGGGGGGTTCGTTTCAACAAGATTCTCTGTTTTTGGTTTATCTAAATCCTTTTTCCAGAACACTTGTTCGGGTGTTAACAACGTCTGAGGCTTAAACATGTGTTAATACAAATAAGCCGTAAAAACGTTTATTTATATTTTACGATCTTCTAATGTTTTTTCGATAACAAAAGTAAAATCATTTTAACAAAACAAATAGAGTACGTAAATAGTTTGAATTAATAGTTTTCTAACACACTTACGCTTTCACATAAAATACTAAAATAAGTATAAGTGATTTTATGATTTAGATACATATGTACAACAACTAGTGTTTACATATTGGGTTAAACATATACTTAAACTAAGTATACTAAAATGGGTAAAAACTAAGTGTATACTAAATGGGTAAAATACTAGCAAATGGTTTTGACCCACAACCCATGGTTTTATATATACCACTTAACCAAGTTCATTGTATCTAGAAAGAAACCCATGGATCAACCCATAACCCATGACCCATGACCCATAACCAAAAATACCCATGGGCAAAGAGGAGCGGACCACGGATCCCTAGCTTTGTGCTAGCCAATCCCTTGTGGTAGGATCCGTGGGATCCGGGAATGAGGATTTTTCCTCTATAAATTGTGAGCCATTTCTTCATTGTTTCTCACCCCCTTTCAATATACTTTCTCCCTTGAGTTAAATCTCACTAACCTTAGATCCAAGAGATCTATGTTTTTAGTTTTGTTTTTGTGTGATCTTTTAGGTTCCTCTTAAAGGCAAGATCACCACCTTTGAAGTCGAGCAAGCTCAAGTCCATGAGTTGCCATGCTTCCTCATCATCAAGGCTACTGAAGTCTTCTTGTTGATGATTCCCTTCTTTCTTCAAAGAAGTGTAGTGTTGAAGACATTAGTGAAAGATGTCTTAAGAGTCAAGACGAAGCATTAGTGAAAGGTGCTTAGAAGTCAAGACTAAGAAGCATTAGTAAAAGGTGCTTAGAAGTCAAGACAAAGAAGCATTAGTGAAAGGTGCTTAGAAGTGAAGACACAAGACATTAGTGAAAGGTGTCTTGTAGATCTAGTCAAAGGCATTAGTGAAAGGTGCCTTAGATGTACATTCGATATGGTGTGTTTCGATGTACAAGATAGACTAGTTTTAGATCCAAGGATATTGATATCCTTGATGATGTTGTAAAGGAGTAGATCTCCTTTGGGATTAGTCGTTGGTGAAGTGTGGTAGTAGTTCCTCCATTGCAATGGAACTAGGTGCTTAGCCTAGTACCTAATAAAGGGTAGGCGACGTTGTGAAGGTGTAGTTCACCTAAAGTGTGAAAGAACTAGGTACTTAGCCTAGTACCTAATAAAGGGTAGGCGACGTTGTGAAGGATTATTTCTCCTAAGGTGTGAAAGAACTCGGTGGTTAGCCTAGCACCGTATAAAGGGTAGGCGATGTTGTGTTAGGTGTGGTTCGCCTTGGTGTGAAAGAACTCGGTATTTAGCTTTGTACCGGAAAAAGGTTAAGCGACGTTGTGAAGGCTTCTCGGCCATAAGGAGATTGGTGTAGTGATTACGAACTCTCGAGTAGGTGACTCGGGAGTGGAGTAGGGCAAGGAAGGTGACCTTGTAGCCGAACCACTATAAATACTTGCGTTGTGGTTTTGTGCTTCTTACTCTTATCTTTTCATTACTTACCTTTACATGCTTGTTTATCAACATCCAACACACACATCCAAATAGATTGACATAAGTCGATCTAAATAGATTAAAATGAAGTTTTAATTGGTAAAACTATTCAACCCCCTTCTAGTTTTCCACAATTGGCATCAGAGCTTCGTTACCAAGTTTCTTGAAGTATATTGTACTTTAAAAACTTGATACGATCCACGGTTAATTGAAAACTACAAAGAAGGTCTTTCATAAAAACAAACACCATGTCTTTTAAAACTATATGTTTGGATGTTGATTTGATAACAACATTTTCTTATTTACTTTTTCATTTAATTGCACTAATCTTCTTTGTCATGTTGATTAGTCAAAGCTCATACCCACCAAGCTTTAGGAGTCGCTTGGTAACAATAATACCTTCCTTAAGAAGGTATCTTAAAGGAGCGGGAATCGTCTAAGTGACATTTGTTGTGTCATTTGTAAAGACATTCCTAAGTACGTTAGAGGTATGATTTTCTCTTTACTTTGCTTGATAATTAAGTATATCTATTTAGGTATTTATATGATTATCTTTTGTGCTTATACATGTTTTACATGACGCTTCATTAGGAAGCCTTTTTCTCACATACGTGTTTTATTTCTCGTCTAAAATCGTGGTATATAAAACTT
>OU343221.1:224540663-224791299 GCA_910596185.1 Chrysanthemum makinoi | reverse complement strand
ATGTTTTGTTTCCTTTAAATCCAATAATAAAACATAACATGAATTTCAAAAATTCCTCCTTCCCTATAAAAACTCCCACCGTCGACCTATCTATCAAATCCTCACCTTTTTCAAATCAACCAATTTCAAAAATTCCCTCTCACTTAAAAACCTCATCTTCCTCCTCATTCCATCTCAACCGAAACCAAGAAGATCCGTCATCAACATGGTTTACATCGCACTCGTGCTCATCGTCATAACACTCATCGCACTTGTGTTCCCTATGATGAAGTTCAAATACGGAGACATTTACTTTGTGTTGTTAATCTATATTGGGGTAATTTACCCAATCCTTTGTATCATCCTTAGCATTGAAATGCAATATTATTAATGATCTAGATTATCTAGGTTGTTTTTGTTATAGTGTGTTTATCATTTCTTTTGATTTATATGTTTCATTTCTTTCGTTATACATTAGAAGTCATGTATGCATGCTAAAGGAAAATGTAGGATAAAACATATTTTCGTGGTATAAAAACTATAAAATCTGTTTCTGTTACTACAGATCCACGGATCCCGGAAGTTATACTAGCCGGATCCTTTTTGAAAAGGAACCGTGGGATCCGTCCTACTGGAAAACAGTTTTTCATGCAAATCAAAAACCTCTTTTCTTCTAAGAGTAATACTCTACCTATATGGCAAAACCATAAGTAAGTTAAGTGTATTTCTTGTTAAAAAACTATTGTTAATAAAAATCTAGTAAAAACATTAGATTATCATAAGTTGAACACAAACATCTCCTTTTATTAACTTGTCATTTCTATAGGTTCAACTATGACGCATGAATATGAGTTTGATTTTTCACTCACTAGCGTCTACACTCCGAACATCTCTCTCGAAACCAACACACCTGGCAATCATGTCCGTGGGTTCAATAATCTCGAAAACCGTCACTTCCATGAAGGACGTATTGTAGAAACCTCTCTACAATTCGAAGAAGGTATCAATACCTCCTTCCGAGCCATAGGACTAGAATGTCTTCTTGAAATCAACGAGAAGATATGTCCAAGGTTCATAATGGAATTCTTCCGTCAAGTCGAACTCGTTCGTAATGAGGATCGCTCTCTATCTCTTTGGTTTTATATCAAAAACCAAAAGTTCACTCTAACCCTTGGGCATTTTGCTCACATCCTCCGGATTCCAAATCATGGACAATGTGCCTTCACCGAAGATTGGTCTCTTGATTCTCTCTTCAACTTTCGTGAAGAAAGTAGTCCATATTGTTCACACATACCCTCCCCGGAAGATTTAAATCGCATAATATGCAAACCTCGACCATATTACTCCGATCCAAACATTATCTTTACAAGGGATATCTGAGAAGAGTACAAGCCTCTTGCACTCATCCTACGTGAAAATGTTTGGAGTCTTAGGGGAAATCGAGAAATCCTTCCCGCTTGTTGTGCTCACATGTTGTATTGTTTTCTAACACAACAACCATACAATCTCGCCTACTTCTTCGCAAGGCGAATTGCAAATCTTCAAGGCTCCAAGAATAAACTCATCCCTTATGGAATGTTCTTGACACGCCTCTATCATAATGTTATGCACTTCCATCCTCAATTTCAAAGTCCGTTGTACGTACTTGTGAACAAGATGATGGAACCGCTAAACATATCTCTCATGAAGACTTTCTTCATTCTTGATTCCACCAACACTCATCAATCACATAATGATCCTCCTAGTGAAAACACCCAAGGAAACCAATAGTATTCCAAAATAGGATCAAATCTCCTGTACTCGTGCTTTATCAATGTAATTCAATTTTCTTCATGAAATAAAACATTTTACATTTGATATCTTAGCTTTAGAACTCCTTTAAACTAATCTTGGAATATAATGCATTGTCAAGATCATTGCATACCTTTAGTAAAGGTTCTGCTGAGCAGATGGGCGGATCCCAAAAGTTACACTAGACGGATCCCTACTCTTAGGGAACCGTGGGATCCGTCGAACAGAAAATGCAATTACAAGCATTGTATTTCAAAGACATTCTTAGAACACCTTACACTAAGCTAAACATAGTGTCTTAAGGAAAATTAAGTCCTTATCAAGATAGGTTAATCTTTCCCATTCATACATAACTCACCGAGGTTACACTCTAAAAAACGCTTGTAGATCTACCGTTTCGTTTTAATCCATTACTCTTCCGCTCTTAAACTCACACCTTATTCTCTACTTGATCCCTCACATCTAGTCTTAGAAATCTTTCAATTATGGCAAAATTGATCATAAATCATCCTCACCTCCAAATTGATCAAATTTGATCAAAATCTAGTTTTCTCATCTTAAAGCTTCTAGGATATTTTCCAAAACACTATCCTAAGACACAACCTGATCTCTAGGATCATCTAGCTTCAATTGACATTCTAAATCTTTTGTGTCATCATTATTCATCCATTGGTACTCTTGAAAGTTCCAAATCCTTCCACAAAAGACAATCATTAGCTACATCATTCATTACCTTCAAGTACTCAAGCATCCCTTCATTTAAAACACTTAAAAGAACTGAAATAATCAAGATGATATAGGTCTTAGATCTTACAAACATCATTTCCAATCTTTCATAGCTGCTGAGAGACGGATCCCTAGGATTAGCCTAGACGGATCCCTCTGAGGAGGGAACCGTGGGATCCGTATGACAGTATAGGTCAAATCTTGCTAAAGCAATCATTTCAACTCATCTTCCTAACTCAAACACTCCATCTCATCTTAAATGAGTTCCTAGATCAGTACAACCTCTGAAGTTGACTCTTGTGCATGTCAATCATCACATTCCAATGAATCCTAGTGGCTTGAAGCTTAAATGCACTTGCCAAATCTCTTAGTTTATAAACCACCTTATTAGGACCTCCATAGTCATCACTTTCATCCCAACTTTCAGCTCTTGCAAACTCTTGAAATCATCTCATCATGAGGAAAACCCCAAGTAGTAACTTATCCACCAAAGAACCACCCATGAAAAGAGCTCGTGTTATACACGAAATTTCCTCAACCGAATCATCTCCGGTCAAGCCGAAAAATGATAGAATCCTTCATCATCCAATCAAACCAATTTCTAAAAGGTTAGTACCCACAAAACTACCTTTGCCAAACACCACCATACCTTCTAGGCCAAACAATATCATCTCCACCAAACCATCACCATTGGTTCCTAGAGCTATTTTATTTACATCCCCACTATCATCACCACACCTCTACAATTTAGAGGACTTGCCTCCTAGGTCGTCTCATCCGCTTCCACCGACAACATACTCCTCATTAGGAGGAATAATGGTTCAAAATCAAGGTGTTGAGTCAACACTTGCTCCGGCTTCCTTCTCGGCGTTTTCATCATATAATCCCATTTGGATTATGACAAATCATCAAAATCAACCACCCGACCATATGGAAGTTGACACCTTTCTACCACCACCATCATTCTTGGTTGAGTCATTTTTAAATGCACCTCCACCAATCCCTCCATCGTTTGAAGCTCCACAAGCCGCTTCACTTGATCCTTCGAATCAAGCCATTTCATTTCATCCACCACCACTACCTAGCCATAGCAAAGATTGCTATCATTGTCAACATGTTGAAAGTTTGATACATGAAGTACGAGAAGACCAACGTTTCATGTTCTATCATCTCCTCGAACGTTTCGACGAGATTAAACCTAAAAAAAAGTTGAGCTAGAAGATTATAGTGGTGTCTTAGCTTCAAGCGTTAGGGGATCTAGAAATTCCTAGTCATGTATTGTCTATTGTCTTGTTTTTTGAGTCATGTATATCATAACTCTTGTCTATTAAATGGAATTACATGCTACTTGCTATATTTCTGAGTATGTAAGTATACTATATAATCCATATCTCCTTTCGGTATTAACATTTCTTGTTATACCAATCTCTGCTGACTTTATTCATCAACCAGACGGATCCCTCAGATTTGCCTAGACGGATCCCTACTAGGAGGGAACCGCGGGATCCGTGAGACGGAAAGCCTTCTTTCTACTAACTTGAATCACATTTGCAGGAAATTGTGAATTATACTTGATTTCTAACCTTTGTTTTGTAGTTATTCAATTTACATATGAAGACTTTGAAATCATAAAGCTAGGGGGAGCTTTATGTCAAAGCAATACATTGCAAATTACTTGCAATACTAGGTTTACATTTCGTGACATCCCTTTGCAACAATTGCAATCATCAAGGGGGAGCACATTCGTCTCGTAGACGATATCTTTTGCAAACTTATTTAAAAACAAACTAGATTAGTATCATTTACTTGACGCCTTTACATAGGGATGGACTCGTTAAGGGGGAGTAAAAGACGAGATCCTATCCCGTTATTTGCTCTCTATCTCTTTTTACTTTTAATTCTTTCACATGTTTTTCTTAAAAACAACGTGTTACCTTCCTTCAAACACTTTTTGTTTCGACAAAAAGGGGGAGAAGAAAGTAAAAACTACAAATTCAAATTTTTACGAATTTTAGCTTTTTCCTTAAAATAATTTTATGTTTTGTCATCAACAAAGAGGGGGAGATTGTTAATACAAATAAGCCGTAAAAACGTTTATTTATATTTTACGATCTTCTAATGTTTTGTCGATAACAAAAGTAAAATCATTTTAACGAAACAAATAGAGTACGTAAATAGTTTGAATTAATAGTTTTCTAACACACTTACGCTTTCACATAAAACACTAAAACAAGTATAAGTGATTTTATGATTTAGATACATATGTACAACAACTAGTGTTTACATATTGGGTTAAACATATACTTAAACTAAGTATACTAAAATGGGTAAAAACTAAGTGTATACTAAATGGGTAAAATACTAGCAAATGGTTTTGACCCACAACCCATGGTTTTATATATACCACTTAACCAAGTTCATTGTATCTAGAAAAAAAACCATGGATCAACCCATAACCCATGACCCATGACCCATAACCAAAAATACCCATGGGCAAAGAGGAGCGGACCACGGATCCCTAGCTTTGTGCTAGCCGGATCCCTTGTGGTAGGGATCCGTGGGATCCGGGGAACAGTAGGATTTTTCCTCTATAAATAGTGAGCCATTTCTTCATTGTTTCTCACCCCCTTTCAATATACTTTCTCCTCTGAGTTAAATCTCACTAACCTTAGATCCAAGAGATCTATGTTTGTAGTTTTGTTTTTGTGTGATCTTTTAGGTTCCTCTTAAAGGCAAGATCACCACCTTTGAAGTCGAGCAAGCTCAAGTCCATGAGTTTCCATGCTTCCTCATCATCAAGGCTACTGAAGTCTTCTTGTTGATGATTCCCTTCTTTCTTCAAAGAAGTGTAGTGTTGAAGACATTAGTGAAAGATGTCTTAAGAGTCAAGACGAAGATATTAGTGAAGGGTATCTATCGTCTATAATATAAAGCACTTGTGGTAGGTGCTTGGAAGTCAAGACTAAAAAGCATTAGTGAAAGGTGCTTAGAAGTCAGGACAAAGAAGCATTAGTGAAAGGTGCTTAGAAGTGAAGACACAAGACATTAGTGAAAGGTGTCTTGTAGATCTAGTCAAAGGCATTAGTGAAAGGTGCCTTAGATGTACATTCGATATGGTGTGTTTCGATGTACAAGATAGACTAGTTTTAGATCCAAGGATATTGATATCCTTGATGATGTTGTAAAGGAGTAGATCTCCTTTGGGATTAGTCGTTGGTGTAGTGTGGTAGTAGTTCCTCCATTGCAATGGAACTAGGTGCTTAGCCTAGTACCTAATAAAGGGTAGGCGACGTTGTGAAGGTGTAGTTCACCTAAGGTGTGAAAGAACTAGGTACTTAGCCTAGTACCTAATAAAGGGTAGGCGACGTTGTGAAGGATTAGTTCTCCTAAGGTGTGAAAGAACTCGGTGGTTAGCCTAGCACCGTATAAAGGGTAGGCGACGTTGTGTTAGGTGTGGTTCGCCTTGGTGTGAAAGAACTCGGTATTTAGCTTTGTACCGGAAAAAGGTTAAGCGACGTTGTGAAGGCTTCTCCGTCATAAGGAGATTGGTGTAGTGATTACGAACTCTCGAGTAGGTGACTCGGGGAGTGGAGTAGGGCAAGGAAGGTGACCTTGTAGCCGAACCACTATAAATACTTGCGTTGTGGTTTTGTGCTTCTTACTCTTATCTTTTCATTACTTACCTTTACATGTTTGTTTATCAACATCCAACACACACATCCAAATAGATTGACATAAGTCGATATAAATAGATTAAAATGAAGTTTTAATTGGTAAAACTATTCAACCCCCCTTCTAGTTTTCCACAACATGTTCAAGGAAATCCAATTTTCCTTCTTGTAATCATGGGGTGTGATATTTATTTTCTTCTCTTTACATTTAGGATCATCTAACTTCTTGTTCATCATTTCCCTAGTGACTTCATCAGATTTCTTATCTTCCTCAGTGCACTCAGCGCAACTAGGTTTCTGTCTAGGTTTAAGGATTTCATTGCCATCATAAAGTACCTTATGAGCATTTCTAGCCTTTTTAATGACCTCTAGATTTGGTTCCTCAACAAGGGGAATGCTATGCTTATCGCTTAAGACTATATGCTTAGTGATCATGTGGGCAGTCTGAATGGTGTTCCCTTATACGTACAACTTATTTTCAAGCTTGTTCTTCAAAGTTTTTAGATTAGAAAAATCATTTAAAAGTTTTGATTCCTTAGCATGAAATTCCTGCTTAAGCACTTTAACATTTTCTTGAAGTTCTTGTTTTTGCTTAGCAGTTTTTGAAAGCTTTTCTTGTAAGGAGTTTAACTCTTGTTTTAACACTTCTTCTCTAAAATTACTTTTTCTAATAATTGTACGCATTTGGTTATCCAACTGCCACGCAGTAGTTAGCTCAAACTTAGCACGTTGTTCATAAATGTCAACTAGTTCTTTATAGGCATTAAGTTCAGAGATAACAGAATCATCAGGGGCACATGCAGTGTATTCATAAAAACATAGTCATTATTGACTGCAGAAGATGCATCACTTGGTACAACTTCACTTTCACTTTGTTTCACATTTTGATCATATGGGACAACATTGATATTACCCATATCTTCAATATTTGACTCAATAGTTTCAGTTGATTGTACTTCGTCATGCATCTTTTGCATATCAGCATCATCGTATAGTTTTAGTACCTCAGAAATGAGTTTTTCTTTGGATGGACCAGCTTGTGGTGATGAAGAGACTTAGGAGATACCATTGGAGAAATGCTAGCCATGAAAATGGTTTGTGCAGTAGGTTCATCATCAACATCAGAGTCGTATGCATCACAATCAGCTACTTGAAAGGCATTCTGATGATTATGGCCTATCTCCTGAATTGGCTGCTCATCCACATCTGCATCATATGTCTTGGCATTTCCCTCAGCAAGAAATAACAACTCTTCTTCATCCAAAGCTACACCATTATCCTGGGTTTGAACAAGCAACATCTTATCCCTGAAGTATTCAGCATTTTGAGGGCGTTTTGGCGATGTGCAGTTCCTTGCAGTGTGTCCCTCACCTCCACAGTTGTAACATTTGATCGTCTTAACTTGTCCTAGATTTCCATTTCTTCCCCTATTCTGATTTGTCACAAAGCCTCTACCAACTCCACTTCTTCCTTGTTCATACTGCCTTTCTTGAACTGGTTGTACTATAACCTTCCCATCTCTGAAAGTGGCTTGATTGTGAGGATTAGACGTTGTTCTGAGGTTATTGTTGGTGTGTGGGAGAGAGTTCATGTTTTGACTAATCAGGAGAGCCAGTTGATTAATGAAGTTACCCACGTGTGCATCAGCATCAGCTTGTTTGAACATTGGATCGGGAATGAGTTTGTGAGTTCCATCACCCATGGGTATAACTTGTGAAGCTTTGGTAGTAATCCCAATGTTTGAGTAGAAGGCAGTTGAATCATTTGATGAGCTTGTCTCCCCTGGATTTGTTTTGAATTGTTCAAGAATCCTCTTTTCAAACATGGCATGTCTCTCATTCTGAAGAAGGAAGGCGTAGAGTTGCTCATAGTTTGTATTCTTCAATCCTTTGGTTAGCTTCACAGAGGTGACAAACTTGTGCCATTCGGGATTCATGTTGTTCACAAACTTTGAGTTCAGCTGAATGTTTGGCATAGTCATTCTGATGTTCCTCATGTCATTCACAAGCTTATGGAATCTCACATAATACTCATAGACACTCTCATCTGGTTTCATCTTGAAATGCTCAAATTCATCATATAATTGAGATTCTCTGTCTTCAACTGTTAATTCAGAACCTGAGAGAAGCATCTTGACATTATCCCATACAGACCTTTGCTTCAGTTGTTGTGATTGATAAACTTGTAGATGTCTTTTGGAAGACCTTGTAATATGATGTTAGAAGCCCTGATATCCGCATCGAATCTCTTCTTCTCCTTATCATTGAGCTCATCATACGTCTTTTGTCTGTCTATTCCATAGATCATTGTTCCATCTTCAGCTGTATCAATTATGTCTCTAGTAGTCTCAACCCTATACGGTCCTTCATCAATGGATTTGAGAAAGTTGACTCCATTTTCCTTTCCAAGACAGTACAATCTGATTCGTTGAGCCCAAGAGTCGTAGTCATTCTGTCAAGCATAGGTGGACGAGTATCTGAACCAGCTGCTTGAACATCCTCGACAACAGTGGAGATGATTGTAGGAACGTTGGTAGACATGTTGACAGATTAAAAGGGATTTTATAACTCTATGATTAAACCGGGAAATAGATTCTTTCACGGGATTTTACTAAATCAAGAGAAACCGTATTACAGACAGAGTCAACCAAGTCGCTAAGGAAAACTGAACCAAGTCGCTAAGCACCAAGTTGCTAAGACACAGTCAAGTCGCTAAATAACAACTCGCTAAGCACCAAGTCGCTAGCAAAATTTTGACAGCAAGTCGCTAAGCACCAATTCGCTAAGTTGTCAAGTCGCTAAATAGCAACTCGCTAATCACCAAATCGCTAAGTTGTCAAGTCGCTAAAGAGCAACTCGCTAAGCACCAAATCGCTAACACCAAGTCGCTAACAAACTTAACTACAAGTCGCTAACTTTCACCAAGTCGCTACCCGTAGTGGAGAATCCACTAAGTGTACTGTTTGTCGGCTTGTTTCAATAGACAAGTCGCTACGCCTAAATCGCTAACAACATCAACTACAACTCGCTACCAATTTTCAAAGCAAGTCGCTACCAAGATAACTTTTCCGTGGGTTAAGTCGCTAGGTAGAAAAATCACATAAACACCAATTTTCAATCCAAAAACAACCCAACCACGATGATTCAAGCTTACCAAATCAAAACCCAAGCACATACAATGATTCTAAACACAAAACTACACCCAAGATTCAAACTTTAACACTAGAAATGATCCAAATGATGCAAAAACCACTAAACTTTTTCAAACTCTAAAACCACCTAAAAGTCACTAGAAATCCAAAGATATGTAAGAGATGATCAAACCATGGCTCTAATACCATTTGTAACATATTGGATTTCACATACACATCAAACCAAACACAAAGTAGGCGTACAAAGAGTTCTAGAGAGAGAAAGTTAGAGGTTTAGGGAACTTTAGTGAGAGAAAGAAAAATCTTATTATGAGCTCCAACTCTCTACCTTGGGAGGTAGAGAGTATTTATAGTACTTACATAAAACGCCACCTGACGGGCTGTGGATCAGGCATACAGTGGGTAAAGACCCGTCCGTCCTCCAAGGTGTTACTTAACTAAATACTACTTGACATTAAATAACTACGACTACGAGCTTTCTAACGATTACATATACTTGAGGTGACCGATACTTTAATTACTGGATTTTCCAAATCCTAACAGTTCTAAAACCCATTTATTGAAAATACATACCCATAATTTCCATATTACGCAAAAATTTAATGGAAAGTGTTTATACTTCAGATAGCTAAAATATAAACTTGTAAACATGTATTTACAAATGTTAATTCGGATAATTTAATTTGATAAATTTAACAATTAGTCAAACTGAGTAAATAGAAATTTCCACCCACGCCATTCAAATTTTCTATAATTATATAAATTATTTTCACATCCTACCAACGAGATATACACCTTTAAACTTATATTTTTCAAACATATATATATAAACCGGGTCTTATATATACAAATAACTTTTCGAAGCATGGTATTAATTGTTGGTATTTGAAAACTACATGGTATTTTATTAATGCAAGTTATACATAAAATTAAGCTAAGGCTTACTTTCTTTGAATAAATTCAATCATACAAAAATGTCATGAGCACCTATACATACATATATACTTAATATACACCCTTTTTCGTTCACGCCGACAAAGTCTCATCATATATTATTTTCCATACACCATCTCTTGGTTACCATCAATCCTAGATATCTTTTTCAGCGTGTACACTTCTAAGCATTTTCGTTTGGTCATCATTAAACCAAAGTCATAATTCTTTCTTCGAGATTCCTTTCATGTCATACCTTCAAAAGCCGAAGTCCATCCAAATCTTTGTAAATTGTTTTAAGATAAATGATGCCACATAAGCAGCAACAACAACAACAACAACAACAAAAACATTTAAAAATTTATAAAGTTAGTTAAACTTTATCGAGTCTTAAACATAAAGACTAAATTGCCGTATTAATTAGGTTGCGTGTCGGAGCCGTGCACTATCACTCCTTGATTTAATTCCCTTTAGACTTCATATTGCACATTGCCAAGGTGAGTTTCATAGCCCCTACTTTTACTTGTTTTATAAGTGTTTTGGGGGGAAGATACATGCTCATTTTACTTAAACAATTTTAATGATACATTTCCATGCATACTATGCTTTTGATTGATATGTTTTAAGTTACATCATACATAGATGTTTTATGGACCATACCAAAACCTTTGATCTAGAATATTACGCAGCTTAGCCTAAGACTTTAGATCCCAAATTGCCCTTTTCATGAACCGTCAATTCCTGCTGGGAAGCGCGAATGTTATAAATAGATCTATTGGGGGTGACTCCCCTGTTCGGTTGACCCCGCTTGGGTCAAGGCGAAACATATAGCATGTCGGGACCGAGTGTATTGGGATAAACACTCGCCATGGGCTCCTTATTTGTATGACTTCTTTGTGCATACATAAACTGTCGTAGCTTCGGTTGCATGAACTTAGTGCTAGCGTAATAGATTCAATATATGACATTATATTCGTTGTAATGTACATATACCCTACTTATGGTCCACTAATGAAATCTCTTTTATGAAATCCTTTTATGAATTGAAATCATAAACTTTGTGACATTATGCAAGACGTAATGATCATCAAAAACCAAAATTGAAACAGTGTACTGAAATCCCTTTTTATTAAACCTATGAACTCACCAGCGTAAGCTAAACCATTTTAGCATGTATCTTCAGGTTTTGAAGTGATAGCTTATCTTTGGAGGCGCAAGGCAAAGGCATGGCATGGTCATAGACAACTCTGATTTATGTATTGGGACCACTTGTTTATAATGGACCATTTTCCGCATCAAATCAAAAATGTAAACATTGTTTTAAAGATATGAATAAAAGTTTATTTATAAAAATCCGTTGTTCTATGCTTATGTTGTGGTATCAATTTAGTAGCACCCCAATACCCGTGTGCTTCCGCTGTACCATTTTGGGGGTGTTACACTTGCTCGACAACTCTAAGGTCGAGAAACAGGTAAACGAGGAAAAAAAATTGGTCGACAACTCTAAGGTCGACAATGCAAATTAAACCGACGAATAATTAGTGTCACTGGAGCGGAAAAAAAAAACCGATTACGAAAACGCAAAAAAATAATAGTAATAATAAAGCTTTAAAATATATGATCATAGTGGTCCCAAATGATTAGATAGCTTTTTACTCGAATGCAAAAAAATACTTCTCCCACCAATATGTATCTTGATCTCCTCGTCAACTTTGTCGGCTAGTTCAAGCTTGATATCATATTCATGCTCACCAGCTGTAGCAGAGAGTGAAAAGACAATTGTGAAAAGCTTTTTGTGATACAATTGTGTCGGCTGGAATCAATGAGATTATTGGGGCTAAGATTTGAAGGGAGCCCTCCGAACCTCCGGCGTGTAGCCAGCGGCCGGAGGCGGCGGAAGCGGTTTTGTTTAGGGTTTTGAGGTAGGATCGATTAGGCTTTGAAACCATGTAAGACAATGAAACCCGTAGGTATAACTTTATTGATAACCATTATTTATAATAGTAAAACCCTTATTCCTAAAACCCACAAACCGGGCTTGGGCCTAATTATCCACTAATAATATGTGGTCGCCAAAAAATCCCGATGCAAAAGGTTGATATTGTAGTAGTGGAAAATTGCCAAGATTCCATGTTGGATCCCTTCCTGTGAGGTGTTGGTATGAAGCTTTAATCATGTTCACATACCGGGGATGCACTACAAGAAAAAAGGCCTTTAGTGACAACACGATTATGGTTACTAATAGTAGATATTTGGTCACTAACCTGATTTAGTGACCATATCAAAGTGGTCACTCGTGGTCACTAAAAGTCGGTCACAAAAGGTAATAGTGATGACATTTGAATATGGTCACTAAATAGTGACCACTTAAAAGTGGTCATTAAAATTTGTGACAACTATTTGGTCACTTATTATGGTCATTAAATTGATAAGTGGTCACTATTTTGACCAGATTAGTGACCAAAAACAGTGACCACTATAGATCAATGTTGAAGTAACGATCGTTAAAATCATTTAGTGACGACATATGTGGTAACTAACCATGTTCTCGTAAACACCAAATTGGTGGTCACTAGCAAAACCCCGACTACAAACCAATATTGCCGGATTTATAATAAAAATACTAAATAAATCAAAATTATGCTAAAAGCAAGAAGATCATATAGCAAAATCATAACTATTTCATTAAGTACAAACAATAACCGAGTTGCAACCTTTTGTTACCGATAACGGAACTACAAATATAGCCTTTTGTTCATAACTACAAAATCATAAAAACGGAGAAATTGTGAATCCTTGGAGATAAGCATGTATAGCAAATTCCCCATGTGAGACATCTATTTCTATCATCAACATGCACATTCGATACTTGAACTTACCATCAACATCATTCAATACCAATCTACGCTACTTATAAACCACATGTCATTAGTCAGATAACTTCATGCTCGTGCCCATCATCATCTTGTCCAGCATACTCTCCATGTTCCTGCCCATCATCTCCCTCATCATCGTCATCTCCATCATCCACATCATCATCATCGTCATTCCCATCATCATCGTCAGATCCAACATACTCTTCAGACCCTTGCCCCTGCATAAAACGAATAATGAATACGCCACAGCCTAAAGAAAATTATAGCATCTTCGCGTGGTAGATTAAATCAAATTCCAAGGTAATATATCGTTCTTATTTCTAATGTTTCTCCTATCAAAAATCTTTGCCCCAAAATGGTGTAGCTTCGATTCAAAATCCAAACCAATATAACAGGCAAATCAACATAAGCATATGTCCAAGCATAGCTTGTCAAGCATGATTAAGAAGATGAGATAAAATTAAACTCACAAATCAATATTACAGGAAAAGTTTGGACTACCAGCTTTATCTAAAAATAAAGCTCAGGTACATAGGAAAAAGAAACACCCCGTTGCTACAAAATATGGACTGGGGGATCACCACAAACTAGGTATATAGAATTTCTAAAGTAAGAATGAAATCAGTTACTAAGCTATTTTATGTTCATATTATACAGTCCTGGCCCCTGGGTACATTGAAGCAAGTTATCTTGGCAAATGTTTGGCAACGGATGAAGGCTATTTGCACTGCTGCTACAACTCTTCTTGTACTGATCTTACTTTATAGCTTAGTAAATGTTTGGCAGAAGGCTATTTTATGCACACATATATTCACAATGTCTGATGTGTGACAAAGCTCAGGTAACCCTTATCTAAATATGGTAATTAGATAACTATGGTAATTAACAGGTCATGGCATGTCATCAGTTTTATATAATTAAGACCTCATGTCTTATTTCTTACCTGAGAATACAACTTGCATTAACAATTCTGATAAATAAAACTAAACTAAACTAAAAGCATTCTCTACTGTCTCTTGGAATATACACATATTAGATAACAATTTGCATGTTAAGAGTCTAGCACAGTTCTACACTTGCTACATTTTATTCTTTTCATGTTGATGCCAAAAATCAAGAGTTTCACCAAACCGGATGTATATAACTCATATAAATACTGTAAACCAAAATTTTTCACATAAATAATATTTTAAGGTAGTGTACCTGAGATTGCCATCCAGATAAGTGGGGCAAGTGTTTCATCAAGTAATCCACTTTTTGCTTAAGGTTGTTATGCTTCTTCCTGACTTTGTTAATGTCTCTCTGGAGTTTCTTTGTTTTCTCCTTTTCTAACTCGAGTTACCTTTGTAAACTTTCATTTGCCAAAATATTCCTTTTAGATGCTGACCGTCCCTTTAAATGTCCCGGGATATAACCTAGTTTTTCCATACAAATCTCTGCGGGTGTAGAGGAAGAATTAGCTTCCTCATTTTCCAGATCAAGCTGCACGAAAATACATCTTATTATGTCCAACCACATATGCATCGACTATAATAATAATATGCCAAGTAGGTAGGAATAGAAAATGACCAGAATTTCCTCAACCTTGTCATTGATCATTCCATTCTTCTTAGTTGAAAAATGACATATTTTAAATCCTCCGATAGCCGTCACTTTTTATCCTTGCTTCGTTTTCTGTTTCAAGTTAAAATCAGTTGTCATAACCAATGTATAAGTACATAACTCAAAGATACTTTAAATCATTTATAACCTTCACAAAGAAAATAACTTATCATGCTCAAAGTCAACAAAAACATAAGCAGTTAATCGACTACTCACCATATGAACTACTCTTGCCATCGATTTTGTCCCATTAGCAGGTGGAATTTCATTTTTTGATCGATTCAATTTATTTCTGGTGCTAATCTTCTGAAAAATTAATTAGCATTGTAACTTTAGAATGCTAAATATAATTAAATATTCTCATATGAAGTCAAAGAAGTGATAGGTTATAACCTGAAAGTCCTCGCTTGCAAATCTTTCGCACAAGAGTACCCAATCGGGAACCTTTACACCTCTTGGCGGGTTCATGATTGCCTGCTCCTTAGTAGGGTAAGTCTTGTAATGATTGTGCAATCTCCACCGCCTACTTTTATGTTGGCTAGCAAGCTGTGTGTCTATAGCATGTACCATCGATTTACAATTTCCATTGAAACTTGAATTTTCCTTCAAAAAAATATATGATATTACCATAGATATTCACACTTAAATATAAGTGAAAAAAAAACTACACACATTAAAGTTCCTTAATTTATTAACACGCATGATAAAGAACAAGCATGCAAAGAATCTGTAAATTTGGTTTCTCTTTGACACATAATGATACTCATCTTGACACAGTAAGTCCTAAACAGCTACATTTCCAAATCATTCTTTACAATCACCAATTTAACTGACTAGGTACAAAACAAGAAGTATATACACAAATGGTTCATCTTTGTGATACCAAGGTTATATAACAATAGCAGATTAAGACATACAAATGGACCATATTTATATAAGCAACGTTAACTAATAACATGATCATATGCGGCATATCCTGAATCCAGAAGACACAAATCTGATTCACCTAATCAACATTTGTATACTCGATGACTATCTATTTAAAACAAATCAGCATCCAAAAACAGGTTCAGCAAGGCATATCCATATTAAAGTATAAGTAATAACTTTACCACACACTTCGAGATGATATCTGTCTTCAACGAAAGTTCTTGCTTTCTCCATGTGGTTCCATCAAACTTTGCACGCTCTCTCACCAAACATCCACCTTTGGTGATAAAAATTTGGCTATCATCCCCAACTATACGTCCAGCACAATCGTCAACTTCAAAGACTAATTTTCTATTATTCAAGCGACTCTTTTTAGCTGCACTTAAAGCTCTAGTTTCCTTCCTGGTAACAGTTGTGCCTAAATATATTTAATCAGCAAAAAACGCCAATTCATTACAAAGTATACACATTAAAGAAACATTGTTCTAATCTAAGAAACGTACCATTTGAAGTTGAGCCAATGTGCTCTTCACTTTGGGGATCATTTGTGTGTATATCAGTTAATGGAGAATTAACTTCTAGATGATCTTCTAAGTCCTCGTTCCTCGTTCTCTTCTTAGAACCACCTCTTCGAAAACTTGGATTATGAGAGAAAGGTTTAGCTCTTTCACGCACAGGGGAATCTTCATCTCGCAGTCGCAATGAACTATCTGTTTTATGAATAGGCTGACTACGATGATTTGTACTTGAGTTTTGAAGAACAGGTCTTTTGAATACTCCTTTTCCAGGTCCAGAGCGGGAATAATCCATTTTGTAGTGGCCTTTATTCTTCATAGAAACATCACAACTCTGCAAATATCATAAACTCAAGAAAATTCAGATGGTATGTAACATATAGTAGTATTACACAGCCAATCTGTTGGCTAAGTCCTTCGCGGAAAATATTATCAAGATGGCTAAGAACAAATGTATATTTCAAACATGCTGCTAAGCTCAAGGTATTCACTTTTAGCATAAGGTTTAAAGAAGCAAAAATGATATTGCTTACCATAATGGCGTCGATCTCCTCTTGAGTCATTGGTGTTCGTTTGGGTTGAAGAGAGGCTTTTCCACCTAGAGAGGCTGTCTCAAAAGATGCGGATTTTGAGAAAAAGGTAGAAGGAACATCACTGGCGACAGGTGTTGCTTGTGTCTGAGTCACAGAACCTGCATAATGAGTTATGTAACACCCCAACCCGACAAGGGTAAAGATGTCACAAATACAGTTTCATATCAGAACCTTAAGTACTATACAATAGCGGAAGCCTTTACAAAACTTACAAAAGAAAATATAAATAACTTAATAATCAAAATAAATGTAAGATCCCTATTTCAAATCTTGCGCTCATCTCTACTCTCAACCCAGATCAGCTATCCCATAAGCTCATCTCGAATGCTTAATACCTGCCGCAGGAAAAGAAAATGCGGCTGAGCTTACAAAGCCCAGTGAACAGATATAACGAAACAAAAGCTAAACAAAACAAAGATACGAATAACGAAATCACAACGGAATCAGAAGAAGCATAATTATACAGAAATCCAGAAGAACACACAACAGTTAAAAATACCTCATAGCACATTAATGACACAACGTAAACACATCAGAATAACCAAACACTTAACATATCAAGAATAATAGATTACATAATAACCAAACGAAAAGTCTAAAGGCTAACTGAAGCAGTTCCTGGAAAGTAACATGGCATTCATACTAGTCGATGAATGTACATTTAACACACTTAAACAAAGATAGTAGCAGCGGAACAATAGCAGTCAAATCATGGCATCACACACATACAAATAGA
The DNA here is from genome assembly GCA_910596185.1 of Chrysanthemum makinoi. NCBI lineage: Eukaryota > Viridiplantae > Streptophyta > Magnoliopsida > Asterales > Asteraceae > Chrysanthemum > Chrysanthemum makinoi. Next base: position 224,773,796 of record OU343221.1, on the reverse strand, counting down.
AAACAAAGTAGGCAAACTATAACTAAATAGACCAAACAAAACATAGCATAGCCATTAGCAATTATCAGAACAGATATCACACGCTAAACCATTCCCCATATCAAATCTTAACATAAACAAAGTCTAAACATAACAGATCAATCATAAGCAAACATATAACTAACGAATAGGCAAAGTTTACAAAATTAACTGAACAATCATACATACTAAACTTTCAGGATACTCAAATTCACACTAGCACATTCATCTCACAGATCAACAAATTCACATAACGATAAACTAACATAACATCAGATGACAACATACGAATCATATTTAAACATATTAATCATATCCTAGCATGGCATACGGTAGTTACATAATCATATAAGAGCATAAACACATACAATAACATATAATAAACCTAATACATAAATATAAACACTTGAAAATACCAAATCATAAACAGAATACTTAACATAGAAATAACATATAAGGGTTTAGTTAAACTACCACGAGCCCAGAACATATCATATCAGAACATCATACTTATTCAGAATTGATCTCGAAAAATAATTTGGAGTAGCTAGCTCCCAGAATTTTGTGAAGACGCGTATTGTACACGACATCATTCACCAGAAACATATCAGATAACAGATCAGAAATAGGATGCATCCATACGCCCCAACAGACGGATAGTGGCCATACTATCAATAAACAGATAACGGAAAGGGACGTGGCGTAACATCACTCTACGCCTAGAGTCATGTCAAAGGTGCATCACTGACACGGACATGGAACCCCCATGACTAGTGAAAATATTGGCTCGGGTGTCAAACTAACTTAGGTCAAACAAATTGTCGTAAATGACACAGATCATAATCGAACACAAAGTTCAACAGATAACATATCAGATAATTCATATCATAAGGTTCATGTTCAAAGGTTCAGAAGTCAGAAGTTAATGTCGTAGTCACATATCATACTTTCATAATCAGAATTTCATAACCAAATGTTCACAATTCAGAAGTTCATAATCAAATATAGCAAGGTTCAACAAATGTACATATCAAAGTCTTTATAACATAATGTTCAAATCAGATATTGCATGATTCAATAAAACAGGTGTTTCAAACAAGCAACAGATCAAACAATCAGAAAGGGTTCATAGCAATGGCATAGGAAACCCTAATAATTTAAATAGAAGAGCTAACGAAAAGAAACGTCATAAGGAACCTTTACTGAAAAGGTCAGAATATCTGTACCTTAACGCAAATGAGAGAAAAGCAAACGAATGAGTGAATCACGAAGATATAACGTCGCGTATCCTTCAACGAATCTACACGGATTATGATTTATTTAATACTTATTAGCATCATTAAGTCATAACGGATTTATCGCATTCACACTCTTAGAATTGTAAGTATATTCTTATTCTTAGTGACGGACAGAATTTCAATGTTTTAGGGTTTTAATCATTAATTAGCCAACCTTATGAGACCATGCATACATTACTTTAATTTATGACACTTAGTTCTTACCCAAAATCATAACTCACGCATGCTTACAACACTTCTTAAGACTAGCTCGTTATATACTATATCAATGGTTATTAATGACCTCCAAACTTACTATTTTCACATGAAATAACAAATCAACACACACAGCTTAAAATCCTAATCGACTCATAATCATGACCTAGGGTTTCTCTCAAACTTTTAGCACCATATTAAATACACATTAAATTGACATGTTACGGATTTTAATGACTTATCACCTTGACCTAGAACGTGTGAAAAACAAATCGAAGATAACTCAAAACCCATGCCTACATTTACACTAGTAACTCACACCACCTTGACTTATATAAATCATGTTAACGAGACCAAAGTTTACCCGTTTCCCTTGCTTCAATATACACGCTCACACATGCAAACTCCAACTTACCCTACGTTGTTTCCCGACTCACAAACAAATCGACACACATATATAAACACTTAATTACTTTTCTCACACGACACGTTAACTCTTGTTCCAAACATGCATGCATTGACACCATCAAGACCTTTTCAAAAGACTCACGCTAGGAAAACATGCATACAACTCGACACAAACCAACCTACAACATGTGTTAACGTAATTCATATATACATCGTCTTATAGTTTTATCGAAACTAACACAACTTCTTGATTCATGCGACAAATCTATACTCTACTTGCTACTCGTTTTATTATGCAAGATAGATACGTATATATACATATAGGTTTCGGAAAACATGAACACGCAACATATGTACACGACAAGGCTTGCATGTTTCCCTAATATGACTCGACTCACTCAAATGGTACGGTGACATACACACACAGAAACCCTAATGCGCGTTTCTCTTATTCAAATCGTTTGGTTACTATCATGTCGCACGTTTCACAAGTTATACGACTAGCATACAAAGTTGAGACTAAAGGAAAAGATCGATTATACCTTGGCTACTCTCGACCAGGACGACACCGAACCAAAATAAAGAGTAGCAGTCGATCGTATGGGAGGGAAGACAAAAGCTTTAAGCCGAAACTTGCAACTAGGGTTTTCAAAAGTTGAGGTTTGTGTTGTATATATATATGTATACGATTGGTATATGTGGGCTTGGTGTGGTGTTCGGTTCAACGAGGGAAAAAGAAAAGAAGACAGCCCGTGGGCTTTTGGGGTGTCCTCGGCTCACATACCCAACCGGACGAAACCATGGCTCGAGCTTGGGCTTGGCCGAACTTCCATATGCATAGTTTAATATCTTCTTTGTGAAATTCGACACATGAAACATTATGAGCGTGGCTTTACTTTGTATCCAAAGTCGAATTTTATATCATGCACGTTAAGTCTTGATATCATTTATAAGTTAGATTGAATTTCATTTAATGAGTGTTGATTTATTTTACGTATTTTATAAATGTTAATTTTGAGGGTAAAATAGTCTTTTAACACGTTTTATATTTTTAGGGTTTTACAAGTTAAGTAAATATAATCAGATATACTCAAAACAAAGTGTAGAAAAATAATGATACAACAATCAAGACGACATAACATTTAACTGTGCTTTTCTAAATAGGATTACCACGATGATTGGTTCTTGATTTTTGAAGACCAGGTCTTTTCAATACTCCTTTTCCAGGTCCATGAACACCACCAGACACCACGGTATGTTCTCTTACAGTTGAAAGCCCACGATCTCCTACCTGGTAAGTAAGAATAATGCTAATATGAGTGCAACCTTTTTATGGTTATCAGTTATACTGGAGTCCTTACTTTTGATTGTGTTCTTGGAGGCAAAGATAGTAACAAAGAGATAAAATAGAAGACCATATAATTTTAGAATATGTAACATTGGAAGGATCTTACAATAGATACCGTAAATTGACTCTTGAAGATTCATTAAACAGAATATGTCATTACCCATCTGCCTGATGGAGTTGAGTTTCAGACTCTGGCCATCCACATACAAAACCCCCACACAGACTCATTAAATAGATTTATGTCTCTACTCTAACACAATGAATATATGACGGCCCCTAACCTAAGTATTTTTCTAGCTACATAGTTACATGGCCCAATCTGATTCAGTATGAATATCACAAGTATTCTCTTTAATCTGCTGAGATCCCAAATTGATTCATTTATCAGTACATGGGTTGAAGTTGCCTACTTTAGTTGTTGGCTCGTTGCTTTTTTATTTCATTTTGCTAACACTGGTATATCACTCCTAAATGTGACAGCTATTAGCAAGGTAACAATTTGAATGGTTCAAAAACGGATGCTACTTCATCAACTAGTCTGTTAAAAAGAGTAATGGGAGTACCTTGTTCTTGTGGATAAACATTCCAGTACTTGCTTGGACTTCACTAATCCGACTCTTACCGAAACATCAGAACTACAGATCTCTTCAGTTTAGTTTTAGCCTGTTACACATAAGTTATACACTAAAATGAGACAAACGGTCATGTAGAAGCATCAGACATAGTCACTGAAGAAATCCAATGTAACAGACTTAGCATTGCGAATTTTATACCAGTGCCATTTTGACATACCAGAGAATCTTATATCATTTTTTACCCATTCTCAGAATAGCCCTGAATACCCTCTTGCACAAAGACCAATATAACTTCGGATGCATAGGGCAACTGAATACCCTGCTGCACTTTCTGTTTCCAAAATAGCCTTCTTAGCATTCGACACTAAGGTACTTTAGATTTTGGGCATTTTGTTGATTAAGTTACACCATACGTAAACAATTTTAAGCAGTATGCATATGCATAACAAAACAAATAAATAACGAAAGATGGATGTAAGATATTGGAATACAGAAAACTATTGGATGCATGTATAAGATACGTCTAAATTCAGAATCCAGTTACATATCCAGTCCAAAGAACTGAAAGCTGTTTTTCATATTACTAACGGACTTATGTTCTGTAAACTTCAAAATTCCATATTTATATTGCATTTCGCATACCTTGCTACTTCTTGCTTAATATTAGTATCACCTATATTAGCAATTTTTCATTTTTAGTAACATAAATTGAGAACTCCATATTCATAATGCATTCATATTACATGCTAATGATTTGTTCAAAATTAGAATAATGCGTGTTAGTAACTTACATAAACTAGATCTCATTTGTCTGGCAATGCAATGCAAAATAACAATAAGAGCTTTAAACTTACTGATCCATTTGACTTATGCTTCAGTTTTCGGTAACATGGGTTCTCCATCTCTTGTTGTCTTTTCAAATCCATCTAGTAGCTTGGTAAGGCTTTACTCTTCTGTATACCTTAATTCCAACAATTGAACCTAAATGAAGTTAATAACAAATCATTAGGTTCTGTTAAATAGATTCCACAAACCAAGTATCAAATAAATGAAGTATCAAATATCACTAATAAAATACTCAAATTACAAGTAATAAAACAGTAAGTATCCCACATATCAGCAAAAAAAACAATATAAATGTAAAAGACATCTTACCAAATACCACGTAACAAATAGGTATTTTACCACGATTTAAAATGTAAAAAAACAAAAAAGCTTCTAATCTAATCTGAACTAATATAATCATCATCTTCGAACGAGTTCTCTTTTTCAGAAGATTCGGAAGTGGGTGTATGGTTTAAGTCATCATCATGGCACGACTCATCTTCTTGAGAAGAGTTAGAATTTGTTGCATCGACATCGACATCATCATCATCAGAACTTGTTGCATCGGCATCGACATCGACATCATCATCATCAGAACTTGTTGCATCAACATCGACATCATCATCATCAGAACTTGTTGCATTGACATCGACATCATCATCATCAGAACTTAACTGTTATCACAAGGTCTGTATTTCCATTTTATTTTCTTTACATAAATAACATATGTCAAATGTAGTTCTTACACGTTCTTGAAGCCATAGAGCAAATTGCTTGCCATGAAGTTCATTCACTTTGTTAGGGCTACTTTCTTGAAGTTCAGTTTTATGTTCACTATAATAAAAAGTAAGCTAAGCAACGTTATCAAAAAAAAAAGAAAAAAAGAAAAACTTATGAGGAGTGCACTTACTTTATTAGGTCTTGAATTTCATGGCAATTATTTAAAATGTATGTATGAATCTTCTCGAGTTCTTTATCACTTAGAGCACATTTTTGGGGACCGCCTAATGGACGCCCTTTGCATGCAAAAACTGAAAGTTCACCACCACTCTCCATCATTTCATTGTTACGCTCAACCTTGTTGAAGACGGTATCAACATCATTCATATACATAGAGCAAAAAGTTAGGCATTCATTATCCAAGTATCTCTCGGCAATGCACCCTTCTGGACGAGCTTTGTTTTTAACATACCCTTTTAAAATACGCATTTCCTGAAAATAAGAGCTAGTTAGTGTCATGAACATTAGCTAAGTGAATCAAAACATTAGAAATATACGATTACCTCTCAAAAGGGAACATCCATCGATATTGAGGCGGACCTGCTATCTTTGCTTCATATGGCAAATGAATGAGAAGATGTATCATGATGTCAAAGAAAGAGGGAGGTAATAGCCTCTCCAACTTACACAAGATGACAACAATCTTCTCTTCTTGCTTCTCAAGAACATCTAAATACATAGTTCGTCCGCATAGTCTTTGGATAAACTCACTTAGCTCGTATAACACAACTCTAACTTCTTTTGTCAAGCAACCCCTGATTGATAAGGGTAAGACTCGTTGAATGAAGACATGAAAGTCGTGACTTTTCATGCGAGACAATTGAAATTCCCCCTCTTTTATGCATCTCGAAATATTTGAAGAAAATCCATCAGGAAACTTGAGCGACTCTAGAAAGTGTAGCACTTTTTGTTTCTCATCCTTTGTAAAGTGGTAGCAACCCATAGGCATTTTGAATGAATCCCCACATTCCTCTAGATGCAAACTCTTCTTTAACCCCAATTCCATCAAATCTTTACGAGATTTCCATGTGTCTTTAGTCTTTCCCTTAATGTTGAATAATGTGGCTGTCACACTCTCCGCAACATTTTTTACAACATGCATCACATCTAGGTTGTGTCTAAGTTTCAGTTCTTTCCAATATTCAAGCTTGAAGAATACACTTTTTTTTTCCATCCCCGCTTGTCTTCTAAATACTTACGCTTTCTCGTGTCAACAAATCGATACGGGTCACTTATTGTACAATTAATATCATGCAAAATTTCACGTCCAGACTTAGGTGTGATTGGTTCCCGTGTTTCAACATCCCCATCAAAACTAGTTTTATCCTTTCTCCATCAATTTAAGGATGGCAAAAATCTTCTATGGCCCATGTAACAGATTTTTCTACTATGAGCCAAGTAATGAGATGATGTTTCACACATACATGTTGGACAAGCATCGTAACCCTTGACACTCCAACCAGAAAGCATACTATAGGCCGGAAAATCATTTATGGTCCACAAAAGAGCTGCACGAAGTGTAAAGCGTTCTTTTTTATGTGCATCATAAGCACCAACACCTTTCCATAACTCATTAAGTTCTTGGACAAGAGGTTGTAAATATACATCAATATTGATGCTAGGAGATTTTGGACCTAGAATCAATAATGACATAAACATGTACGGGTCTTTCATACATTTCCACGGGGGCAGATTATATGGGACAATAAATACAGGCCATATGCTCTGAGGACTACTCAAGTTGTTAGCAAACGGAGTAAATCCATCGGTCGCCAACCCTAAACGTACACTTCGTGGGTCACTGGCAAATAGGGGATATTTCCTATCAAGGTGTTTCCAAGCCTCACTATCCGCTGGATGTCTAACTATATTTTCATCATTAACCCGCTTCTCTTTATGCCACCTCATATCTAAAGCAGTTGACTCGTTTATGAACAACCTTTGAAGCCTAGGCTTTAGAGGAAAGTATCGGAGTACCTTTTTAGGTACCTTCGAATCCTTTTCAAATCTAGGCTCATTGCACTCCTCATTTGTACATTGGGTAAGCAAAGCATACTTCTTTTGATAAAGGACACAACCATTGACACAAGCATGAATCTTTTGTCCCCTGAACCCTAAATCACGTATGTACTTTTTTGCTTCATAAAAGTTCCTTGGAACTAAAGATGGAGTTGGCAAAGCTTTCCTAAATACACCAAGCAATAGATCAAAGGATTTGTTGGACCATCCACTCGTTGTTTTCAAATGTAAAATAGTAACAACGAAAGAAAATTTCGAGTAAGTTGGACATCCTAAATAAAGTGCTTGCTGTGAATCATCCAACAATCTATGAAGAGCTTCTAAATCTTTGTCAAGCCTAAGTTCAGATTCACCACTAGTTTTCCAATTATCGCCCCATGCACTTTGCCCTATATCATCTAACATATCACCAAGGTCATTATCTCTCATATCATCATCACTCTCATCTATTAATGTATCATCTTTACCATCATCTACATCATCTTCACCATCAGAAACCTCACCATGTTCTATCCACCTTACATAATCAAGAGACATTCCCTTTGGAATCAAATGCGAATATACATTGTCCTTTTTTTTAGGACGAAAATTGTGGCACATTTTACACGGACACGGAATTTCTAAACGCCTATCTTTGTTACGATATGCAAAATCAAGAAATTTCATTACACCCAATTCATATCTAGGGTCGCTCAACCTATGAACTATGTTCATCCAAGACTTGTCCATTAGTAGAACAAAACACAAATTACCTGAAAACAAATGGTGCTAAATTACATACATGTTCATATTTTCAAAATTTCTAGTTATGCTAAGCCATTAGTATTATATACAAATATGACTAGTTATGTAACCAACCAAAGCAGTTCATAAACACTATCTATGTACTCTTAATTAGTTTAAATAAGTTGCCCTAAACAAAAATCGATTCTAAAAGCGCACATAGAAACAAACACAATCTCTTACTTCAGAAAATCCGTTAAATAGCTCATCAATCCTTTTCTTCAACAAATTAATCACATACTATGAATACTTAAGCTCAATAAACATATGAGAAAATCGAGCCACATAACTATACAAAATACAAATAAGTAATCGAAAAATAACCTGATATACACACGTGTCACACTGATATACATGTCACTTATGCTAAGAAAATTAAAAAACTGTAATATAAATCTGAGTACTCGTCGAATATTAACGAAGCTAGAGTTAATGCAACCTAAATCGACGAAATTGTGATCTCAAAATTTAGGCTCAGAAGTACAAAAACTGAAGTATATAGCATAATAAATACATATAGCGAACCATGATATTATAACATACTAAAATTATATAAGCGTAAGCAACAAAAAATGAGGCTATGAAAACATAAGCCGAAAACCAAATAAGCCAGAAGCTGGCTATATAAGCGTAAACAAACACCCCTAAAGCAGCTAAAATAACGGACTCACAGTTGACGCTCAGATTTATATTACAAACACAACAAAATGAATAATGCTTAAGCTATCAAATTAACAACCTGTAATAGAATTATCAAATTATCAATTAACAAAATGAATAATACCTCAGCAACAGCAACAACTGAACGCCTCAACTGAACACCACTTCACGAATCGTTCAAAACGCCTCAATCTAACTAAACGCCACTTCAATCGATCTCAACTAAACGCCTCAATCTAACTAAACGCCACTTCACACCAACACGCACACCTCAATCTAACTAAACGCCACTACACCTCAATCGAATTAGGGCACAAAACGTTAAATCGTGAATTAAATTGAAAGAGTGTGTGTCAATTAAATCGAATTAGGGCACAAAACGTTAAATCGTTTTGCCAGAAATCCATATTGGTGAAAGAGTGTGTGTTCAATTGGTGAAAGAGTGTGGGGTTAAACGTTCGCTTTGTGAGTGTGTTTTGTGGATAAAATAAAGAGGGTTTGATTTGAGTACTCGTTCGTTCGTTTTGTGGATAAAATAAAGAGGGTTTGTTTTGGGTATAAAATAAAGGATCAGATCTTACCCAATTTTGTTTTGGGTATATAGTAAAAAAGAATAGATTTTATTTTTTATTTCTCTAATTGGTTATAGTAAAATAAAAGATTATATTTTATTTTTTATTTCTCTAGTTGGTTATAGTAAAAAAGAAATTGGGGAAAACTTGTGTTTGATTTATATAAAAATAACATTTTCTAAAGAAAGGGTGTTTATTTGACTCTTTATATTTTATAAGCTCGAATTTTGACTTATTTTGAGATTTATGGGTTTATATAAGTTTATTGTATTATAATAAACTTATATAAAACATACAAGTTTCAAAAAGTGAAAAATTATGACTTATGAAATATAAGCCGAAATAAGAATAAGCTAATAAGCCGCATACAAGCTTAAACAAACATTTTTCGCCAAGAACTTTTTAAAAATTTAGTGACCAACTAATTTTCGTCACTTTTTTATAATAAAAAATATCTCACATCTATAGTGACGAAATTAATGACCACTTTTGAGCTTGGTGACTAATTATTTATAGATGCCCAAATATTAGTGTCCATGTACTATATGGTCACTATTTTGCCTAAATAGTGACCAAAAAAAAAGTCGGCACTAAATTTTGGTCACTATAGGCACTTTTTCTTGTAGTGATGGATGGGTGTCGCGGATGTGGATGATGGTGGGGGATCGTGGATTTGAATGGAATTTGGGTCATACTACTCCTAGAGCACGTTGTCATCTCTACACCATCTACATGTATTAAAGTAACTTCAGTTATAAACCAGCTAAGTTTATGTCTTTACTTCTAAAACATTGGTCATACTTATACGCGAATGTTAATGGTAAATTGAATATTTACGTACGTGCCACATACGATATCTGGCTTATGCACGATCGACGTTGTCAATAATGTTATTGTAGCAAACGACTATGAAACAGTAAAATTTGTATGAGCTAGAGTGGGTTACGTGGGTTCAGCTCTTTTATATCGTCATTGATTGGCAACAACATACGAGGCATGGACCCAGTAAATAAGCCACTACCGAACGCAGTAAATCGATAAATCATTTACTGTTTCGAACTTCGTCTGAACTCAGGGAATAGAAAGTGACAGACTCAATGCCGGCCTCCAATAGCCGTCTTACGTATGAAAATAATTATATCTTTTGCTTGTTAACTAGAATAAAAATTACATCACAAATGTGCTTTTTAATAGAAAATGATCGAGCCTAGCTATATGACTCTTTTGTTAACTTTGTATAGTTGTCTTGTTCCTTAAACCATAGCACTTTTCTCACAGATTGTAACTGTAGTCGTGTACACTACAATAGCAAGTGCCAAATATGTCGATAACAAGTTTTTGAAAATAGACATCAAACTATATGACTTAGAGACTTCAATTCATACGCTACATGTATGGTAGTCTATAAGTATTAGGTCGACATACAACCCCTCATTAATTCAAAAGATGGATTCTATATGTGAACAAAACCATCAAACGAATGTTCTTCTAGTTACTATTTCGGCACAAGGACACTTAAACCCTATTCTAAGACTTGGAACCACTCTGGTTTCTAAGGGCCTCAATATCACTCTTGCTGCTACCGACTATATCCTCAAAAAATGTCCTTCGGTGCCGGACTCCATTGGTGGGGTACAATTTCAGTTATTCTCCGACGGCCTACCGATAGAGTACAACCGCCAGGGAAACATGGAGCACTTCATGGAAATGCTAGGTGAGTTTGGGCCTGTTAACCTCTTGGCCTTAATCCAATCACATCCAAGAAAATTTTCTTGCATCATCTATACTCCTTTCGTGCCATGGGCGGCTGATGTGGCAGCAGAGATTGGTGTACCAAGCGCCATGCTATGGATCCAAGCATGCACCGTGTACCAGATATATAATCGTTTTTACAATCAACTAGATGAATTCCCTTCAAAAAGCAACCAAAATTTAAATGTGAAGTTGCCAGGGCTGCCGGTTTTCGTTCCTGAAGAACTGCCATCATTTGTGCTTCCCTCAAATAGGTTCCATATGTTTGATAAGATACTGAACGAAATGTTTCATAACATGCAGAAGGTGCAGTGGGTATTGGGGAATTCATTCATGGAGATTGAAAAAGATGTGATTGCGTCCGTGAATAAGGCAGGCCGTAAATTTCTCCCGGTTGGACCAATTGTTCCACCCATACTTTTAAGTATGGAAGGAGATGTAGATTTAGATATTTATCAATCCGGTGGGGAGAGTAATTGCGTAGAATGGTTAAACAAACAAGAACCCTCATCGGTTGTATATATATCATTCGGAACTGTGCTATTGTTGTCTCAAAAACAGATAGAGAGCATAGTGATTGGTCTAAAAAACAATAAACGGCCGTTTCTATGGGTGATAAGGCCCACTGAAAATCAGAATATGTCGGAATTAGACATTTTGGAGGAGATTAAGGAACAAGGGTTGATTGTGAGTTGGAGTCCCCAAACATCAGTGTTATCACATCCATCAGTTGGGTGTTTCTTGAGTCACTGCGGGTGGAACTCGTTGTTAGAAAGTATTGCAGCCGGTGTACCACTTATTGCTTGTCCGGAATGGACCGATCAGCCAACAAATGCTAAGCTAGTGACTGATGTTTGGGGTGTAGGAGTCAAGCTGAAGAAGAGTTCAGAAGGTAGTATTAGCGGGGATGAAGTTGTAAGATGCGTGGAAGAGATTATGAGTGGCCCTAGGTCCACAGAATTCAAGAAGAATGCGGCGGAGTTGAAATTGGCAGCTCGCAGGGCGTTGACAGATGGTGGTTCATCGGAAAACAATATCCAGATGTTCATAGGTGAAATCATTGCTTCTTCCTCATCAAACTCCATACAAGATTAAATTGCAAATCAATGTCTACAATGTTGCATAATCTACAATGGAGTATGTATAAATGTCAAAATCATTATGATATTCCGTATAATGTACATTCACGTACGTTTATCTAAATGTACACAAATGTGTGACAAATTATTGAAAACTCAAATTCATAGCATCGCTTAGTAATTTGAATACCAATTTCGTAAACTAATGTTTTCCCTTATATTACATGGCATAACTAAACTTAATCGATACATCTTGGTACAAGAGAGACTCATCTATATACCTATATTTATAACTGTATCTATATTTATACTTATATATCTTCACTATTATATAAAATATTTAAATTGTGCGGTACATAAAAAATTTAAATAAAAATATTCAACAACTGATGAAAAACATGGTTATTTTAAAAGGAAACAAGAAAGTACACGAAATGATGTCGAACGTGTTTTTTGTGTTCTTCAAAGACGTTGGGGCATACTATGACAACCATCACGTCAAATAGAACTTGTCAAGATACCTAGAATCATGTATTATTGCATTATTTTGCATAACATGATTTTAAAAGATAAAAAATTTGCACTATGTGACTATGGCGAAATGTGGGTGGATCCGTCACCACGTATGAGGCAAGAAAGGTGGGTCGACAGATGTAATACCCATCGTCGCAAGGCAGAAGAAATACACGAACGAGAAACGTATACTCAACTCCAACTAGACCTTAGGAGCATATTTGGCAGAAACATCTTCAACGACAGCAACAAGATTCCGAAAACGATGAATAAGTATTTGTAATTAGTATGTTTTAAAATTTCCTATGTTTCGATTTTTTTTTCGTTGTAATTTTTTTTTTTTTTTTTTTTTTTTTGTTATTTTATGTTTCGTATTGTAATGTTTAAGATTTAATGTTACTTGGTTTATTAAATGAAGTATTAATTCGTGTTTTAAATGTTACTACCTCCGTCCCAAAATTATAGTCCCCATTTGACTTTTTTAGTCTTTCATTTTCAACTTTAACCTTAAATATTTTTTTTTTAAGTTATACAATAGTTGGTGAAAATTATATCAAATGAAAATACCTTGAAAACCCAATCCATTCATATATTTTATATCAAATATTATATAACACAAACAAAGATACCTAAGGTCAAAGTTATAAAAGAAAGACCGAAAAAATTAAAAGGGGACTATAATTTTAGGACGGAGGGAGTATGTTTTTTATTAAATGAAATATTAGTTTTAGTTTAGGGGTTTAATTTAAAAATATTTGAGTTAAAGTGAGTTAAGGGTGAGTTATGATAGTTAAAAAGTTTTTTTTTTTTTTTTTTTAGTTAACGTGAAAAAAGTTAAAAGTATCGCGCTGACATACGTGTGTTATTGATACCCTCCATTCTAACATTTTCATTACTTGCTACTGTACTTAAGCACCATCAATATTCACCCATAGTTCCATATATACATAGCCTAAAAACTCCCATTATATAATTATCACTCACACCAAGACATAAATTTTGAAATGGCTTCCAAATTAGATCTCCCACATGTGTATCTAGTCACGTATCCAGCACAAGGCCATGTCAATCCGTTCCTGAGACTTGCTAAGCTTCTAGCTTCAAAGGGTAACCTTCTAGTTACCTTCTCTACGACCATATCTTTCGGAAAGAAAATGAAGGAAGCTGGAACAGATGTCTCGGGTGATCCTACCCCAATTGGCAACTGTGGTGGAATGATTCGGTTTGAGTTCTTTGATGATGGGTGCTCAGAAGACAGCGAACGCAACGATCTTGAATCCCATTTGTCTATGATTGAGACTCACGGAAAGAAAGCACTTACTACTATCCTTAAGGATCATGCTCAAGATGGTAGCCCGGTCTCTTGCCTTATCAACAACCCTTTTATGCCTTGGGTATGTGAGTTAGCACAAGAGCTAAACATTAGTTCGGTGATGCTGTGGTTGCAATCTTGTGCTTGTTTTGCCTCTTATTACCATTACGGGAATTCGGTTATACCTTTTCCAAGTGAGGAACAACCCGACATGGATGTTCAGATGCCGAACATGCCTTTGTTGAAATCGGACGAGATTCCATCTTTTTTACATCCTTCAACGACTTACCCATTTTTGAGAATAGCTCTTATACGGCAGCTCAAGAGCTTGTCAAAAACGTTTTGTATATTGATGGAAACGTTTCAAGAACTTGAAGATGACTTGATCAAGTACATGTCTACAATATGCCCAATCCGACCCGTTGGTCCAATGTTCAAAAACCCTTTACTTGAAACGATCTCGAATATCTCTGGTGATATGAAAAAGGCGGACAATTGTCTAAAGTGGCTAGACACAAAGAACCCTTCATCGGTTGTTTATATATCGTTTGGAACTCTTGTAAGTTTTAGCCAAGAACAAATGTGTGAGCTAGCTTATGGTATTATGAATTCTGGCCTCTCATTTTTGTGGGCCTTGAGGAAGGGTGCCACATTTACGGGTGAATCTGGCACCCTTCCTAAAGAATTTTTGGAGTCTCTGGGTGATAAAGGGATGATGGTGGAGTGGAGTCCACAAGCTGAAGTTTTATCCCATCCTGCAGTGTCTTGTTTCGTGAGTCATTGTGGGTGGAACTCGACTTTGGAGGCGTTGTCAAGCGGTGTCCCCGTGGTGGCATTTCCGGGGTGGGGTGATCAAGTGACGGATGCAAAGTACTTGGCTGATGAATGGAAGGTTGGGATTAGGATGAGTAGGGGTCAGACCGAGAATAAAGTCATTGGGAGGAAGGAAGTCGAGATGTGCTTACGGGAGGCGACTGGTGGCGTAATCGTGGCCGAGATGAAAAGGAATGCTTTAAAGTGGAAGAAATTGGCGGAGGAAGCGGTGGCTGGAGGTGGTTCATCAGATCGAAATATTCAAGAGTTTGTTGATGAGGTTAGGACAATTATGGTGAAAGGGACGTGAGCTGACAAAATGTGCTGGATTTATTTCATGCATATTTGGTCTCATGAATTCAAAAGTGTTTTAAAGTTGTAAGTTATTGATTATGGTCCAATGAAATCGTAGAAGTTTATGTAGCATAATCTACGCAATGCTGATTAGTGCCAAAAAAAAATTGCCACAATTTAATGAAAAGCTGACTTCATATACTGTACGTTCTTTCTTTATAATTAAGTCAAAATACTTTTTGAATCCTGTATCAAATATTGGAACACGTTCGGTCATCAAATATTGTTAAAACACTAAATTGATTAAAAAAGAAAAAGAATGCAAGCACATAGGTGCTATCGGAAATACTTTGTTGGAATTAAAAATTTAGGGTGAGCATGAAAACCAATGAATCGGATTAAAACCCAAAAAAACAAAAAAATCGAACTAAAAAACCCTCACCAACTGACAACCCGAGGATTGTAGTTTTTATTTTTACAAAAACCGAGCTTTTGGTTTATAAGAAAATCGAACTGAGAAAACTGCACCGCCTCACAATTACATATGTTTTTATATATTTTTATCTACATAAGAGATTTGATATTTTATTTCAATGTTCGAATATATAATTTTATCTTAAAATAATAATAATAACAATAATAAAATAAAATAAAAAATACAAAATGTTATTGTTTATCATCTATACATTCAATTTAATATATTAATAGATGTTATATATTTGTTTTTAAAGAATAGTATTCTTTGAATGTTTTTGCGGACACATAGCACTAATACATGCATTTTATATTATAGATTTTTGTTTATATATTTTCAACATTTTCTTAGTAGCTATGAATTATTGGATATTATGTTACAATTGATATCTGTTTAAATATGTTTACTTGAAAACTTGAAATTATAAACTTTATGTAAGATTCAAACTTGCTTATTGTAAAGTAAGAAAAAACAAAAAACCGAAACCAAACCTATTCAACGTCAAAAACCGAAAAACCAAAGCCGAAAAAACCGAAACCAGACAGGTTGTATCTTTCAAAAACCGAAATATACGATTTGGTTTCTGGTTTTACCATAAAACCGTCCCACCCTGTCTCATGCTCACGCCTAATAAAAATGCAATCAAGTGTAGTTGTTATATACACTTTGATCCCTTAAATTAGTAACATGACTAAAGATTAAAACATTTTGATGTCGTATGATTATGTATATGACCGAAACTTAGAGCATCCACAATGCATCAAGTTGTGAAAAGCTTTTGACTATTCTAAAAAGCTTTTTGAGATGGCTTTTTGCATTGAATCAATAGCTTTTTGAAAAGCTTTCCAATAATGACTCGGTAAACTTCAAGTCATTCCACCAAGTTTTAGTCCTTAAGTGTATTATGCATTGAATGCATTAAATGCATCAAGTCTTTAGGACTTGATGCATTGTGGATGCTCTTATAAGTGTGTCCGTAAATAAATGCCTTTTGATATTCAAAGAGTTTGTTGATGAGGTTAGGACAATTATGGTGAAAGGGACTTGAGCTGGCAAAATGTGCTGGACTTGTTTTCATGTATTTAATTTGTTTGGTCCCATGATTTCATAAGGCTGTCCCAGTAGGGGATTCAATCCTTTTACTTTTCACTGTCATGTCAGCTTTTTCTCTCCAGCGATCTTCAGGCGATTAGGTGCTCCAGTAAGGGTGAACAAGTTTTATTTTATTTTATTTATTTATTTTTTTTTGTGTTTTTTTAAAAAAACATTTTTAACACAAAATAAAATTTCATTAATAATTAAAACGTTACATAATAATTCAAATAAAATTAGAACATTACGACAATACAACGACTAAACTAGTTTTGATTATGACGATGCCAAATGTCTTCCACCAAATCAGCTTTGAGGCTAAGATGAGTTGCTCATTGCATATCTCCTTGGTAATTTTCAACGATTCCACATGCGTTATTATGGGATCATAAGAAGGGTGCTGCTCTGCTGGAAAGAATATGGGAGATATCGCCTTCGTCCCTGAATTATCATATTATGTAATATGATACATGTGTACATTATATGCGATAGACGCTTTGTCAAACCTTCTAGCCGGATGTTTAATCATTAGCCACTTCTTCTTTAGTACACCAAAAGCACATTCCACATCTTTTCTTTGCGTGCATCGCTCTTATACAATATTCGTTTGTGATCATTCGTCCCTTGATTTTTAATGGACTTCATAATAACCGACCATTCAATATATCCCATCGCAAGATAATATCCGCGTTTATAAGGCACGCCGTTAGCAACGAATTCAACATCCGGTGCTCTCCCCGTTTTGAGATCATTGAAAATAGGTGATGCACATAAAACATTTACGTCGTTATTCATCCCGTGACACCAAAAACGCATGCCAAATCCATAAATCTTGGGACGCGATCGCTTCCAATAAAATGAAAGGACTTTTCAGTGATCACCCCTACAAAATTGAGCTTTTAAAGTATGTGGGCAAATCTCCCACGGCTAATCAGGTAATCGATGCTTCCTATCATCCCATGAAACCCATGACTTTGGTAGTGATGAGCATAGAGTTTGTCAATGTCACTAACCGTCGGCTTTCGAAAATACTCTGCACCATATAACTCCATTATGACCTCACAAAATTTTTGGAGACACTCACGAATTGTTGACGCACCCATTTGCACGTATTCGTCTAGAGCATCAACATTGACTCCGTATGCCAATTGACGGATTGACGAAGTACACTTTATCAATGGAGAAATACCAAGTACGCCTGTACAATTAGGAGTTTGTTGGAAATAAGGTGAATGATCGGTTATATCTCGGACAATTCGTGTGAATAGTCGTCTCCATACGGAAACGATCATGGAATGCTATATCGCCGTATGTTGGGGTCTCGCTGAAGTAAGCATCCACTAAACGGTTATGAGCACCCAAACGATCCCTAGTAACAGTGATTCGTGAGAGTTTTTGTGAGGCTTGAAAAGCCTCCCAACACTCTTCCGCAAACATCATAAACTCGGTACTTACTTCATTTTCATCATCCGATGACGAATCGGCAATGAATAGCTCGTAAGAATTAAAACTCATAGTGTGGAAAGAATATAGAGAATGTGTGAAATGATATTTGTGAGTTTAGTGTGTAAATATGTTGTGTATTTATAGGGTAGTGTTTTTTTTTTTTTTTTTTTTTTTTTTTTTTTAGCCAAAAACATTTGAAATATTAAGTTTAAATGGTAGGATTCTTTTTTTTTTTGTTTGTTTCATATGCAACGGATACAAGTAAATAAGTCGATCTTGCAGACGATTGATTTGGGCATGACATGAGGCGATCGACAAACTCCACAGCAAGACGATCGAGTTGAAATCGATCGCCACTTGCACCCGATCGATACTCGATCGTGTCTACTGAGGGCAGCCTAAGTGTTTTTTGTAACTTGTTGATTATGGTCCAATGAAATAGTAGAAGTTTATGAATCATAATCTACGAATTGGTGATTAATGTGAAAAAAAGATGCTACAATTTAATAAAAATAATGTTTTTTAGTTGTAACTTTATATAATGAAAATTTTTGAATTTTGATAGGCCTGAACGCACATAACGAGGCTTTTCAAAAATAAATTGTTAAATATAAAATGTCACCGTTTAAAAGATATAATGCAATTAGTTATTTAAACGTTTAACATATTTAAACGTTTAACATATTACTCATTTAAGATATTTTTTCATTTAAATACTGTTTTTTATGTAAAAAAAAAGTATACACATGCATATAAATGTTAAAAAGACAAATTTTAATGCTATCAAAAATTTTGAGCTTTAAGCGGTCGCATAATTTGCACCCCATCAAAGACGGCCATGTATTTTTATAATGGGAGGTTACTTATCCGCGGGAGAAATTGATTCATCCACGTAACATTAAAAACATTACATGTCTACCTTTTGCTTAACATTAAAGACATGGGTTATTTTACATACCAAACTTTTCTCACATACCAAGGGACTCATCTTCACCATCCATCTATAAAGAAAATCAATGGATGAGATTTAAAAGCATTTTATTATTTCACCCATTTTTTATAATTTAAATATCTCTTAAACCGTTTATCATTAAGCGAAAATATTTACACCGTCGCGATGAGCATTTAATTATCTTTCTATGAGCGACTTTGATATACTTTCGAAAAAGAAAAAAATCATTTTTTCACGTTTTTCGTCTTTTTCGTTTATTTTACGCTATCAAATTTGTATGAAAAAAATCATATATGATAAAACACCAAATTGAATATCACATGTGATATTAGTGTTAAATTATATATGATATGTAATATCACATGTGATATCATATGTGATTTTACACTAATATCATATATGATATTACATATCATATATGATTTTACACTAATATCAAATTAGTGTTATATCATATATGATTTTTCAATGTAAATTTCAGTAACGTAAAAAAAACGAAAAAAGCTTAAAAAAAAACGTGAAAAATACGAATTTTTTTTTTGTCGAAAGTATATCAAAGTGCCTATCTATTGAAAGATAATTAAATGCTCGTCGCAATGATATTTTTTTTCGCTTAACGATTAACGGTTTAAAAGTTATTAATATTTGAAAAAAAAGGATGAAAGTTGATTTTTTATATTGTTGGGATTAATTTCATCCATTAGATCAAATAAAAATGGAGGGTGGAGATTGATCCCTTGATATGTAAATAATCTTTTGTCCTCAAATGATCTTATATTAACATTAAAATCATTACATTTCTACCTTTTGCTTTTACCTACCTTTATTCTACACTTTTTATCCTTAAATGTATTTTATTTTTTTGTCATAAGCGATCATTATTTCTTCCACCATAGAGTGCAAAATTCTTATTATACATATATGGTATTATTTGAGACTAACTGTTTAAAAATGTACGTATTATACTTTGACATATTTTGTAACTTTGCGTACCAACATTAAAACTGATTATTATGTATTAAATCTTTCAAATTTTGATTATTTTGTGTATTGATTTTTAAAAATATTTAATTCGATTATGTGGAAAATTAGAAAGGAAGGTTAAATAGTTTTTACCCTTTTTTAGCCTTTTTAAGAAATATTAGACTTGTTGCTTGATGTGAAATCAATACGACACACAATAGATATATATACAATGAGTAATAAGTAAATGCAATATATAAAGAAACAACAAACCAAAGACACAGTGATTTATAGTGGTTCGGCATGAAACTTTCTTTTTCGCCCTACTCCACTCCCCGAGTACCAAACTCGAGAGGTCACAAGCACTA
Source organism: Chrysanthemum makinoi (assembly GCA_910596185.1). Taxonomy (NCBI): domain Eukaryota; kingdom Viridiplantae; phylum Streptophyta; class Magnoliopsida; order Asterales; family Asteraceae; genus Chrysanthemum; species Chrysanthemum makinoi. The sequence continues at coordinate 224,753,256 of OU343221.1, read as the reverse complement.
TATCAACAAGCTCTCTTTCGATGGAGAAAACCTTACAACGTCGCTTTACTTCTTTATCGATACTAAGCTAAATATCGAGTCTTTCCCAAAGCAAGACCAACCTTATCACTCAATGTATTTTAAAGCCTAAAATACTAACCGAACTCTCTATGATGAAGTATGATGATGACTACCTACATTGGTGTATGATGGTGAAATATAATGACACAACAAATATACACAACAATGTATATGATGACACGCTACTACTATAACACTTGAAAGCTTGAATAACTTTTTGTGTACTTCACTTGAGATCAAAGTAGAAATCAATGGATTACTTTGAATGTGTTATGAGTCAAGTGTAATAATAAAATAGTGTTTTATGAATGCTAGAGAGTGAGAGTCATAGAGAGAATCTACAGAAAATTGTTTAAAAAGATTAGTTATAAATGAAAACTTAACTCTCTATTTATAGTTGGGGTTCTGTCCCAAAAACGCCATTCGACGGATAAGCGGATCCGTAAAATATAGATCTCTTCGTATAAAATACGGATCCGCAGAGCGTATTCAGACACTCTTTTGTCTAGTGTATTTTTCACTTTCTTGTACCAAAAATTATTATTAAACTAATTCTTCTAGAATTAAATGGGCACAAAGGGACTAATTAAAATTAGTTTTTATTTAATTTATGGCTAATAACCTATTAAAGCACTATACTTGTCAAAAATGCCAGTTCTGCGTAGCGAACTAAAAAAATAACTCTTTTAGACATTAAACTTGACATTTTTGTCTTCCTTTAAATATTATAACCATTTTACCCTTCCAAATGAGTTTGCAAAAATTGCATCCATCGTCCATAGGCTAAATTACATAAATGGTCCTTGTCATTTGGAAAAAATTGCGTCCATCATCCCTTTTTTTTTCTTTTAGAGCCATGAGACCATGTCTCCATTTAACACTAGCGTATAACCACACACAAAGCTACTTGAAGTAGTTGGTTCATTTGCAACACTATCTTTTCTCATTTTGTTTTAGAATACAGATTATGAGTAGGTTGTCTATACAACTTTTATATTGTTTGAAGGGTGAAGGCTGAGAATACGTAACTAACTTTCTCAAATATACCGATGTACGTAACATACAAATTTTATTACTTTTGTACGTAAATAACTTTCAAATTATGATCAATGTACGTAATGTGACCGGTAAGTAAAAGTTACCAGGTCAAAAGTTTCAAATTATTATCAATGTACGTAAATAACTTTCAAATTATGATCAATGTACGTAATGTGACCGTTTTTCTTACGTTTTGTCCGTTTTTGTTCCGTTTTCGTCCGTTTTTCTTACGTTTTTGTCCGTTTTTCTTACGTTTTTGTCCGTTTTTCTTATGTTTTATCCGTTTTTCTTACGTTTTGTCCGTTTTTGTTCTGTTTTTGTAAGTTTTTCTTACGTTTTGTCCGTTTTTCTTATGTTTTGTTCCGTTTTCGTCCGTTTTTCTTACGTTTTGTCCGTTTTTCTTACGTTTTGTTTCTTTTTTTCTGTTTTTGTCCGTTTTTCTAACGTTTTGTCCGTTTTTGTCTGTTTTTCTTACGTTTTGTTCCGTTTTTGTCCGTTTTTCTTACGTTTTGTCTGTTTTTGTTCCGTTTTTGTTCGTTTTTCTTATGTTTTGTCCGTTTTTCTTACGTTTTGTCCGTTTTTGTCCGTTTTTCTTACGTTTTGTTCCGTTTTCGTCCGTTTTTCTTACGTTTTGTTCCGTTTTTGTCCGTTTTTCTTACGTTTTGTTTTTTGTTTTGTCCGTTTTTCTTACGTTTTGTCCGTTTTTGTTCCGTTTTTGTCTGTTTTTCTTACGTTTTGTCCGTTTTTCTTACGTTTTGTCTGTTTTTGTTCCGTTTTTGTTCGTTTTTCTTATGTTTTGTCCGGTTTTCTAACGTTTTGTCCGTTTTTGTCCGTTTTTCTTACGTTTTGTCCGTTTTTGTCCGTTTTTCTTACGTTTTGTCCGTTTTTGTTCTGTTTTTGTTCGTTTTTCTTATGTTTTGTCCGGTTTTCTAACGTTTTGTCCGTTTTTGTCCATTTTTCTTACGTTTTGTCCGTTTTTGTCCGTTTTTCTTACGTTTTGTCCCTTTTTTTACGAAACAAAACGGACAAAACGTAAGAAAAACGGACAAAAACGGACAAAACGTAAGAAAAACGGATAAAAACAGAAAAAAAACGGACAAAACGTAAGAAAAACGGACAAACGTAAGAAAACGAACAAAACGGACAAAAACGGATAAAACGGACAAAATGTAAGAAAACGGAACAAAACGGACAAAACGTAAGAAAACGGAACAAAACCAGACAAAACGTAAGAAAACGACAAAAACGGACAAAACGGACAAAAACGGACAAATGTAAGAAAAACGGAACAAAAACGGACAAAACGTAAGAAAAACGGAACAAAACGTTAGAAAAACGGACAAAACGTAAGAAAAACGGACAAACGTAAGAAAAACGGAACAAAAACGGACAAAACGGACAAAAACGGACAAATGTAAGAAAAACGGAACAAAAACGGACAAAACGTAAGAAAAACGGACAAAAACGGACAAAACGTAAGAAAAACGGAACAAAACGTTAGAAAAACGGACAAAACGTAAGAAAAACGGACAAACGTAAGAAAAATGGACAAAACGGACAAAAAGGGACAAATGTAAGAAAAACGGAACAAAAACGGACAAAACGTAAAAAAAACGGACAAAAACGGACAAAACGTAAGAAAATCGGACGAAAACGGAACAAAAACGGATAAAAACGAAACAAAAACGGACAAAACGTAAGAAAAACGGACAAAACGGACAAAACGTAAGAAAACGGTCACATTACGTACATTGATCATAATTTGAAAGTTATTTACGTACATTGATCATAATTTGAAACTTTTTGACCTGGTAACTTGTAGTTACCGGTCACATTACGTACATTGACCATAATTTGAAAGTTATTTACGTACAAAAGTATTAAAATTTGTATGTTACGTACATCGGTATATTTGAGAAAGTTAGTTACGTATTCTCAGCCTTCACCCTTGTTTGAATGTCTTAAAACCAAGCTCCTAGTATTAAAGATTAGAAACGCCAAACAACATCCAAAATAAAGATATGTATTTAGTTATGTATGTGTGCATTCAAATACATATCAAGCTATACTCAAAACATATAAGATCGACCTGCAACATTTTCATACTAATTAGGCTTGCATAATAACAAGTGCATCCTGGTATACTGAATGAGATCTTGGAGTCTTAACGCGATAGAGCACATAATGTTGCACGATAAACAATAGGTCAAAGAAGATAGAGATCTGCTAGCATACATAGGATATATTATCTTCCATTTGTCCATACAATTACTACTCTTTACTACTCGAGAGTTACGAAATGGTAATAGTAGATATTTGATTTAGTACATGATACATACCACAGAATGCAACGCTTTGCCTACATTTCCATAAAAGTTCACCCAAGAATCTGCACAACACGACAGTATGGCATATAAGTTGATAACTCAAGGAAAAACCTTAACCAATTGTGCTCTTCCTTTTAAAATTCATGTATGCCTGAACCAATACAACATATTTAATTAGTACCTACAGGCAAAATAGAAGTAACATCCATAAGAGGTAGCAATTTGACCCGTCTATACTTAATAATGTGTCGATTTGGGCTATATACTATCTCAAACTTCTCAAATTATATTATTAGCTATAACAGGGATGGGATAAAAACGTCTAATAGCAACTAATGTAATTTACTACAGTAAATCATTCAAAGATTCAGCACTTTCAGAAGAAACTAAAAGAAAATAACAAGAAGTGTATGCGGGTCAACCCAACATGTTTCAACCCGTGAACAAACAGAACGGTCCCCACCCATCATGCCACCTTACTACCTTAGATAAAGGAAACCAACAGTTACCTGGGGTATGTACTTGATGACAGTCATGAAAACCTGCAACATGCTGCAATAAGCATCATACTTGGACAGTTAGGCTTCATCCCAAACACAACTATGTAGGAATAGCAATAAGCTTGAGCACACAATGTAGTTATCATGTCAGGCACATGGTTGAGCATAATTTACCAAAACGAACTATCAAACTAGAAACCTAAGTCGATTGCTATTCTCTAACGTTAGACCAAAAATCAGATACTATTATAAAGATAACAACTAAACAAGGTATCATGCATGATTGGAACAAATAGAAGAACCTGATTAAAGCCATATTTCTTTAAGAGGGTGTTTGTTATTGCTTGTTAATGGAATAAGCAGTTTGGAGAAGCAACTCTGAGCTGTTCTCTTTTCCTTAACTAACAAATAATCGCACGAACACTTAAGCAGCTTGGATAAGCAACCCCAAACACCTTTAAACAGCTATTCAGTAGGCATTAACATGGAATAAAATTAGTAACACAAATAATAATTACAAATCACTGCAAGAACCCATCTTTTTCATAACATATACTACCAAGTACCAACAATTGTATAAAAATAAAGTAACAAAACTAAAAAGAGATAAGATTAAGCAACTCACATGCCAATAATCATAATCAATAGTAAGCAACTAAGTAATCCCAAAAGTACCAGCAGCAAGAACAATACTAGCATTAATAACTCTATTCATCAGCTTATAGTCATCAATATCCTCACCCTCACCCACTGTTGGATTGTGGGAGTTTAAAACACACGTAAACGACTAGAAGTGTGTGAGCCGATGGGGGCACACACGATAAACACGAGTATACGTGTCGAACGTAATTATGCTTGAATATTATACCCGTTACATGCATGCAAGTTTACCCGATTAATTGTAAACGACCCATGAGCTGTTATTTGGCTTGTTGAATGGGTTGGTTATGAAGCTGCCATGGGCTTTGATTTCTTCCATCTGATCGGGTAGAATTGTGAGAATGGGAAGCTTGGGTTCTTGACTTGTTGACCAAGTCATAGCCCAAGTCTTAGGGTGGTTTGTTTTTGTATAAAAGCATATATACTCCATTCCAAATTCACGACATAAAAATATATATCCCTAACTAATCCTAAACCAATTCACAAGTACTTGTTACTAATTCCTAATAGACTTGTACACAAGTCGTTTAGTGGTTTTTTGGTTTTAGTTCAAATCTTTACTTGCAACGATTCAAGGTGATAAGAGATTGATCGATTAGTGTTCTACTTGTTCCAAATTCCTAGCTTGAATTGATTGGTAGCAAGGTGTTTTGTTTCCTGGTTGTTGCTTTAATCTCGGATAAAACACAAGAGGATATCGGATACTTTTATTCGATATCGGGTAATACTAAAAGGTTCTTTGGCAGCTTTTAGTTATTGGACAAAACAAAGAATGGTGCTTTGGTGTTTTGCTGTGATCACGAACATAAGTGTAAGACTAGTTCCAGAGGTTCTTTGTTTCGTGTGATATATATTCAAGTGGTGACAAATTGTTGTTGGGTTATTATTACGTTCTCGACTAGCTATTATATCGAACGTATACGTTATCGGGTTTGTGTGTGATACTCTTCGAGGTATCTATTTTAGATACTTGAGGTTTCGTATTGGTTTCTTGTTCCGTTAATAGAGATCAATTGCCAAGCAAGGTTAGGATTTCTTTTATCCCTTTTAATTAATTAACATTGTATTAATTATTTGTTTATTAAATACGTGCTTAACATAATTGCATTAACTAGATCCTTATCCGCTGCGTACTCGTAGAGGTTAATGGTTAACTGGTTCTAAAATTCCAACAGTGGCATCACGAGTCAACTCGTTTTTGCGATTATGGGTTACACGTTTCTGATATTAATAAACATATTTTAAAAGGCTGCATGAAACCTAATTTAGTTATTTGTTTTATTTTATTTTGACAATTACATGCAATACTTGTCAATTTTTAATAAATAATAACTAGTCACACACAAATTAAATTATATTGATAATTAGAATTAATTTGTTAATTAAATTACATGTTAATTAGAATTACTTTGCTAATTGGAATTAACTTGTTAATTAAAATTACTTTGTTAATTGGAATTAAATTCTTAATTAGAATTACACGTTAATTAGAATTAAATGTTAATTAGAATTATAATAATAATTAGAATTACATATTGGTTATTAAATACATAAAATTGCGATATTACTTGTTAATTGAGATTGCTATGTTTTATGTGTTTTTCCGGCCACAAGACCCACTCAATTGCTTTTCTAAGTGATGTATGGGGCGATCTAGGTATTACATCCTAGTGACGGTCTTATGGTTCTCCGTTTGGGGAAGACTCGCAAGAGAACTCGGAACAATATGTGTTTTATATTAATGTTTATGCTTATATGTTTGTGATTCATATATGTGCATTATTACTTGTTTTGACACCTAATTGTATGCAATATGGAATAATACATATCGTAACCATAACATTAATATGGGTCTTTATTTACACGCCTTAATATCATGCTCATTGTGACCTGCTATTTGATTCGTGGAAAATTGTTTTTGTAAAATAAAGTGACCTAATATATGAAACACGTTTTCAAGAATTTAAAAACTAGACGCTATGGACACTTGGGATGTATGGCTCACCCACTAGAACAAACTAGAAAGGGGGTTTAAAGAAGTGAGCACAGTCTCACTGAAAGGATGTCTAAGGTTATGCTTCATCGCTTACCTGGTCCTCTGCCTACATGTGCGTTCGATTGGAGCTACCGTGAACCATGATGATCACTACAGTGTCATTACCAAAAGTTTTTAAAATTAGTGTTACAAAGTTGTTTTGCATGCTTCTTTGTACACAACTTTTACCACATTTATGTGTGCATACCTATTTTTAATATTAAGTCTATGCCACCCAACTATGGACACATGCACTTGGATTGACTTCTCTGGTCAGACCTAAGGGCCTTTCCAACCCATGGTAATTATTTCTCACTTTGGTCGACCTCTGGTTATTTTTACACGTTCATACTTGGTCGACTTATATCGAGTTAACTGGTCGACCTGGACCCGAGGCATAACATGAGAACTAAACATGCTTTTGACATTATTACTTGATACTAATGCCTTAAACAGTCTCATAAATCTAAGAGTTGCATTTTGCAATTAACGCCCGTCGCTTACCTCTTGTCCTATTTTTTTACACACCGGTCAGACCTATGGTAATTAAGTGGGGTTGCAAGATGAATCTTAGTCTTAATTAGTAATTAATTGGGTAGTTAATTCTTTTAAGAATGTAATTATCGAAAATACTAGATTTGAACTTTTTATGTTCTGATTAATTGTGTTATTGCAATATAATTCGTAAACAAATTTGTTTTTCTTTGAAAGACAAACTTAGTCTCTTTTCCTAGTAAGAAGAGTGAGACTTATACCTATCTTTTCTCCTTAGTTGACAAACTAAGATAGGATTCCAAAATTGATAAACTCTTATATGATCTTTCATTACCCTTTTCGTGGTCTAGAGTTAATTGAAAGATAGAATATTTTGTGTAACTGGAAACATTGTGTTTAGAGCTACCAAAATAAACAACATCCTACACTTGTCACGATGTATGAGTTTAAACCGCAAAGAGTAAAGAAATTACTAGGATATTCGCTAGGTAATTTTCTTGGACTCTTGTTTATTCCTAAAGTGCTAAATACCCTTGGGGCTTTGTAGATAAAGGAGGAATTGCGTGCTAAAGATTCAAGTTAATTGAATGAACGAATGGCTAGTCCATTGTCTACATAAGTAAAACTTGTATACTCGCTCAATACCTAAGTACATGCTACTAGTAGGCAATTGTAGAGAATAGGAAAGTATATAAAACTGCTATATGCTTTCTACTAGAAATGTAACACTTACAATGTTGACAAATCCAGTGGGAGCAGTTGCATTTTATTATTGAAATATCATTCATGTAATGTTGTCAATTTCAGTGGGAGCTACGGGATTTATTTCCTGTTAGTCACCCATATCATTTCAAACTAGCTTTGAAATAATCCATTACTTTCCGAATATGAACAACCATTGCTTAAAGGAAAATTGCATTTTATTTTATAAGATAACACGTTGCCTTCCTGCTGTCGCTTCCTGAAGCGTTATCTATAGAATAATAATCCACAATTCCTTATTAAAGGTTATGGTTCTAAAACTACTTATGATATCTATGACATTATCATATCGTTTGAACAATCAATCACGTGTTGTTTGTTTTCATAATATGATGTTGTACCTTTCACAAGTGGGAGAAATCTCAAAGTGTGTGCAAGGAACAACAATATTATTGGTATCTCTTGACCGCAAGGTAAAGGAAACTAATAATTCTACTAGGACTTAAACACGTTAGTTGTTTAATGCCCTACTACATTCTAATAATGATTCTACTAGGACTTGAACACACTAGATGTTTGTTGCCCTACTACATTCAAATGTCATAATATAGTGTAAAGTTACTTCAACATTTGACTACATGTTTTAGTTAACATAATTATGGTTATATGATAATAATCATAATTCTAAAGTATAAAATTAACTTGAAATTACTATAGAACTCAAGAGTTTGCGTTCATGATTACTTTTGTTAGAATAATTATGCTTACATGTTAAGACATAATTATAAAGTCCCTGGATTTATCAATGACTTATAACATAAAGTATATATAGTAAATGTGTTATGTCTTCTCGTTAACACATAAACATAAGGCCTTTGAATTATATCAAAGATTTATAATGCATTATTGAAATGTTCTGTTTTCTTGTTAACACATGAACATATAATCCTTGAACAGTTCTGTCTTCTTGTGAACACGTGAACATAAGTTTCTTGAATTGTTCCATGAATATACATTATTGCATGCACTTGGTTCGTAAATACTTTATATGCAATTTGGCTCGACCCAATTGGCAAGTATCTGGTCCAAAGAGAATTAAGTTATCTATAGAATTCTGATATAGTTTCACAATTCTAATAACTCATAGGATACCACTTCATTATGGTATGTCTAATGTGTTAGATCAAACCTTATTCTTATTGTTTGGTTTATGATAGCTTTAATTGCTCTACCTCCAAAATATATCAATGTTAGAAATTGCGTGTGTCATGGATACACTCAATATAGTTCAAACCTAGAAGGTATTCAAGACGATCTATAACTGAAAACCCTAATTCATTAGGGATTTGAGGTTTTTCCACTCAAACCAATTGAATCCTAAATCCTTTTGGATTTTTGAGTTTTCTACACTTCCTAGCTTGAAGATTGTTGTTTTGGTGTTCTTCCTAGCTTGACGAAACACAAAACTGTTGCTAGAACTTTTGGTTAAAGAGTGATACTAAATTAGAGTTTTTCTATAAACCCTAATTTGAGTTGTTGGAAGGAATTCCATTATGTCTTGATTTAAATTCTGAATTTGTTAAAATCTTATGAAGGATTTTATTAACAAATCTTGAGATGAGAACTTAAAATATATTTTGTGATTCTCCATAAAAGACAATTTATTGTTGCTTAAATACTTAGTATTTAGAGAATTGTCTCTACTTACAAAAGTAAGTGGGAGTATATACAAATCTCAAAGTTATTTGAGAACAAAATACTTAACCTTCTAAAATCCACTTATTAATGTCATACTAAGGTTAAACATGAAAATGTTGACTGAAGTATAATGATTACTCTCATTCATAAATCCGCAAGGATGCCTCATCACTTGAGTGATATTTTATATCAATGCTGAGGGATATAAGTTAGAAGATTATTGTAAATCAGCTAACTACTAAAATATATTATCACATCTTGAATCTGATAAATGTTTTAGAACTATGAATGATAAGATGCAGTCCTTAAAAGGAAAATCGAGTTTTGAGCTTGATTGTTATTTCGCCTAACAATTAACCTATAAGGTTGGAATGAGTTTCTTTTGAAGAAAGACTCACAAGGACAAAATTGTATACATATTAATGTTTGGCATTTAATAAGAAGTTTTTAATCATACTTAAGCAATTGATTGTGATTAAATTTTCTTATATAATACATGCATTATCTATATAAAGATATTTAATTGTCATACATGTGATTTGTATGTTGAATATGACAATTAGATTTTATAACTCTTTCTTTATGATTACCTTTTGCGAGGACGGTGTGTAATCAAAAGGGTTATGAATCTATATAATCTTTATGTAGTATACAATATTTATGCAATCCAAGTTTGGATTGAGTCATGTATCTAAGAGCTGAGATCTTGAATTTAATTACAATATGATTCTGATTAAATTAAGACAACTCTTGAGTATATCTGACATTGAGTGGGAGCATTGTGTTTTTCCTCTAAATTTATATGTTGAAGATATCATTATATTTAAGCTAGATATTGATCATTAAGCTTGAAATGAAACTTCACTTGGAATTTAGAGAATAAAACAAACAACCTTGGAATAAATGTTTATCTGGAATAAACAAATGCGAAAATAAAGTCTAACACAAATGCAATATATTATTCAAACAAGTCTTCAATGATATATTTCACTTGGAATAATTTACATGGATGGATACCTTATGTCTTTAAACTAAGGGTTTATCATGTATATATTATATTGTGTATAAGACTAGTTGTTGCTTTTGTACAAGTACAAAATAAGCTGACAACAACAATATATAATTGAGAGAATTTAGATTATTGTTTTATAAATGTTTACGAATTTTAAAGCATAATGTTGTATAAGTACAAATGATGCTAGAGGATTATTAATACTAGTTGTAGTAGGATTTCATCTTTTATGATAAATCTGCTAACTAGTTATGCTCAACATAGAGCATTGTTGCATTACACATTAATGAATGAGAATACTTTACACTTTTGGAAACTGTAAAGATGACTGTCAGTATGTCGTTGATTTCTAATACCTCATGCAAGGTAAGACGATATCTCCATACTATAATTCTTGCAATAGTATGAGCATATGAGATAAGACACTCATCTTATATTTCAAATCACTCACTATATGTGATATTTGAAATAAGTATTCGGAAAGTTTACTCAGATGACTATTTAGTTTTTTTTTTTTTGTAAAAGAAAGGTTGATAATGTTGGAAACATTAGGCTTCAGCTTACTAAATGAGTTTCATGCATATCTGTTTTAGTATTTGGATAATTGGGATTGAAAGACAATTTTTACCTTATGATGAATAAAGATACTTGGTATTTGTTATTCATTCATATAATAATTGTTATCCTATATTTGCATGTTTAATCCTTGAATAATTTTATTATTCTAAATATGCCCATTGTCGGTTAACAATATGGGAATATTGTTATGTAAGACAAATGTGAGCGTTGGTTATATTCTAACGAGAATGTGGATTGTTCCCACCAAACTCATATGTATTCACTAGAGATGCATATTGGATTCCCCAACTTTCAAACATTTACTTTTGGATCCTTGTCATAAGTAAAATATTGAAAATGGTTTGTTATCTTCATCCTTAGACTTGAGATACAAGCAAGTTCTGTTATGTGTGGATATTATTTTTTGTAAGTATACGCAAAACGCTATCTGAACAAGGTAGTTATAAAAGCTATATTTCGGAGTGATGTGAAGCGACATCCACAACACTTGTAGTCAATAAATGATTTGTTACTCCACTTGATATGTGCAGAAAGATACCATGGCCTCTCCGAATTAATAAGATAATTATTCGGCCGAACCCAAAGGGTAATGCAAGATGATACTTGATTACATTTGGTATATCTAATTAAATTCTATAACGAGATTCTAAATGGTTAAACTATATGGAATGATTTGAGATCCATAATCCATGGTTTAACGGTATCTATAACAAAAGATGATTAGAGCAAGACATTGAATGACCATGCTACTGAGAAACTTTTACGAAACTATTCTCTCAGACACTTTTAGTTAAAAAGCGAGTGAGAGCGTTTGCTAGGCATTTCCGTCGTTAGTTTTGTGTGACATTCGACACTCCAACTCCCAAGTGGGAGCTGTTGGATTGTGGGAGTTTAAAACATACGTAAACGACTAGAAGTGTGTGAGCCGATGGGGGCACACACGATAAACACGAGTATACGTGTCGAACGTAATTATGCTTGAATATTATACCCGTTACATGCATGCAAGTTTACCCGATTAATTGTAAACGACCCATGAGCTGTTATTTGGCTTGTTGAATGGGTTGGTTATGAAGCTGCCATGGGCTTTGATTTCTTCCATCTGATCGGGTAGAATTGTGAGAATGGGAAGCTTGGGTTCTTGACTTGTTGACCAAGTCATAGCCCAAGTCTTAGGGTGGTTTGTTTTTGTATAAAAGCATATATACTCCATTCCAAATTCATGACATAAAAATATATATCCCTAACTAATCCTAAACCAATTCACAAGTACCTGTTACTAATTCCTAATAGACTTGTACACAAGTCGTTTAGTGTTTTTTTGGTTTTAGTTCAAATCTTTACTTGCAACGATTCAAGGTGATAAGAGATTGATCGATTAGTGTTCTACTTGTTCCAAATTCCTAGCTTGAATTGATTGGTAGCAAGGTGTTTTGTTTCCTGGTTGTTGCTTTAATCTCGGATAAAACACAAGAGGATATCAGATACTTTTATTCGATATCGGGTAATACTAAAAGGTTCTTTGGCAGCTTTTAGTTATTGGACAAAACAAAGAATGGTGCTTTGGTGTTTTGCTGTGATCACGAACATAAGTGTAAGACTAGTTCCAGAGGTTCTTTGTTTCGTGTGATATATATTCAAGTGGTGACAAATTGTTGTTGGGTTATTATTACGTTCTCGACTAGCTACTATATCGAACGTATACGTTATCGGGTTTGTGTGTGATACTCTTCGAGGTATCTATTTTAGATACTTAAGGTTTCGTATTGGTTTCTTGTTCCGTTAATAGAGATCAATTGCCAAGCAAGGTTAGGGTTTCTTTTATCCCTTTTAATTAATTAATATTGTATTAATTATTTGTTTATTAAATACGTGCTTAACATAATTGCATTAACTAGATCCTTATCCGCTGCGTACTCGTAGAGGTTAATGGTTAACTGGTTCTAAAATTCCAACACCCACCACCACCACCACCACCAAATCTACCTTCAAAAGACAACCTCCCTTCATTACCACCAAAACCATTAATCAGTTGAACCTCATTCTCACAACCCACATCATTTTCAGTCACCAAGTTTCCAACTTGATTATCTGTATAATCATTAGTTTGTACTGGAATCAAACCTTGCTCATTTCCGGTGGTTGTTCCGGCAGCTTTCAAGGCGCCGGATAATTTTTTTCTTGTTTTCTTCACGGCGCCGGTGGACCCGACCCGTATGGGTCCTACCCGACCCACTTCATAGCCAAAACAAACCAAACACAACTCTTAATCCGTTTACCACCACACAATTTATATAAAATCGCTTCTAATTTGAGACATATTGGATTTCATAAACACATCATAACATATCAAATGGGTCGTATGGTTTAGAGTTTTAGAGAGAGAAAGTGGAAGAGTTTTAGGAACTTAGTGAGACAAAGAAAAATGATATTATGAAGCTCCAACCCTCTACCTTGGGAGGTAGAGGGTATTTATAGTTTCTTACAAGACACGCCTCCTACGGGCTGTGGATCAAGCATACAGTGGGTAAAGACCCGTCCGTCCTCCATGGTGTTACTTAACAAACTACTTACTAATATTACATGACTACGACTACGAGCTTTCCAACGAATACATATACTTGAGGTGACCGACTCTTTAACTATCGGATTTTCTAACTCCTAACAATCTCCCCCTAAGGGAGGTCACCTCAATTTATATTGAATACAAACAGACATTACATTTTGATTATTCTTGGATTCTTGATTAAGTTCTTTGCTCTGTAGTCCGTAGCCTTTGATTCTTCATGTACCGCATGTTTTGTTATTTCAAGTGGAGGTCTTTAACTGATCCACGTGATGATGAGTTTTGAGTCAGCTTTGAGATCATCAGCCACCATAAATCTATGTCTCATCCTTTGTAGTGTTGCCATCATGTGAAGTTGTGATTTCTGGACCGACATGCTCACATTATGGATCATGACATCTTCTTATCAGAGTTGCGAAAGCTTTTTTTGATTTATGATATTTGCAGCGGCGTAGCAGAAGCATGGAGTGGAAATATCAGAGTCACTTGATGAAGATATGCACTTATCATGATTTCTTTGAGATGTACGTGATGTGTGAGCATGCGGCTATGGATTGACTTCTCAATTCTGATCAGCTTCAAACGTTGGATGTACCTGCATACAACAGTTAGCAATAAAGCGCACGAGAGTGTCTTTGATCACTTTCGATGAATTGAGGTACACGACCTACGTTTCCCGGTTGATCAGTACAAGTACTGCCTGCGATCAGGTATAATTCCGAAGAATTTCCTTGACAGGGTTTCGCAGCTACTCTAGCTGTTCTCAAACTGGAACGTCTCAAAGAAGACAACACGGAGTGAGTGAACCAGTGAATTGAGATTCACTGATTGATGAAAAATGATTTGAAAAACAATCGTGTATTGCTTAATATAAAGTGTTTTGCAATACAACGAAGGTCCATGACGTCTTGTCTTCAATACCGGCGTTACCATAGTAACCACCAGTAGCATATGTATTGAACCCGGTTTCTGCCCTAAGGTTGAAATAATGGAGGGCTATTTCTTTTCCCCCTTTTCTCATTCATTTCTTTTTCATTCTTCAACCCCTTCAGTGCTTACCGAGACTTCATTACTAGAACCTTGTTGGGTTTATTCCAGTTCTAGCTCTGTCTCAGTCGGCACTCTTCCCATATTTTCATTTTTCTCCTTTTTTTTCATCATACCTAAGGACTCTACACTATCTAGTGGATTGTCCCTGGGTAGATCCCTCCGGCTCTGGCGGGATCGTGTGAACGAATACATAACCTAACCATCCTTATAACACCACTTAAAGTAAGTTGGTCAGTCTTTTGGTATTGTTCTTCTGCCATTTAAACCAATTGAAAATCAATCCATGTACTTGTTATACAAGATCAAATCATTTCGTACCTGAATCGTTTTTGATATTTTTAGAAAACGCTCCCCCTCAACATGTGCATCAAATATTTGAAATTGTTTTGGCACATTGAGGCAAGAGGAATTTGAAATCTTAGATTAAGATTCAAAGATCCAATCTTTGATTAACATTTTCTAAAATGATCATCATCACTTCCTGATCAGATCTAGTATTTTAAATACTTTGGATAAAACAATTTTGGGAAGGATGAGGTTTTCTTATGATTGCTCCCCCTCAATATGTGCATCGTGATTCGAAAGTGTTTTACACATATTAGAGAGAACCTGCACTTAGAGACAATTCAATCACGTTTCAATTCTTTTTGGTTTGAGATAGATGCTCCCCCTTAACATGTGCATGGAAAAATTGAACTCGTTTAGCACATGTAGGGAGGAGTGCTTGTTATTATCTTTATAAAACCACTTATTGAATTATCGATTTATATCCAATTTAAATCACAAATTCTCACCCGATCACAATTTTCAAATCTTTTGAAATTTGTGATCTCTATTGATTTAAATTGTTTTTGAAAGCTTTTGAGGGGAATTGTGACTTGCTTCTAAAACATTTAACCGATAAGGATCAAATTAAGAGACTTTAAACTCCAATGATTAAACATGCTTAAGTATCTAATGAAAACATAACATTAACCTTGGTCTGGATCCAATTGTACAAAAACATTGTTCTTTTTTATTAACCAAAATTAGACCTTGCTCGAATACGTGCCAACTGTTTGAAAAATAACTTTTTGATTTAATTGAAATAATTCTCCCCCTCAATCAATGAAATAAGTTGTTGATTGAGTGTTAGAGATTTTGACAAATGATAAGTCCAGATGATTTTCAAAAATATAGTCCGAGTTATTTTCAAAGCAATTTTGTTTTCATTAGATATGACAAATATTTTTCAGAAGAATATTTAGAAGGAAAATTATTTGTGGTGGAAACATTTGTCTTTTTGGCGACAAACATTTGTTTTTAGAATCAGAGCATGAGGTTTAAAAAATTAATTTAAGCGTGACTCTGTTCTTTCTTTTAAAACTGGTTACTGCCTGAAATGACAGTAAACAATCATTTTTCTCCATCCCATTTTTTTCTCTTATTATTATTTTTTAAGCTTATGTACATTCGAACTACATCTAAAGACCCGTGCCATTCTTTGAGTGACAGATCAAAGTCCGTAGATGTTATCGAAGAACAGAAATAGGTGGAAAAAATAATATTTTTGGGCTTTTTCAAAGATTTTCTGATTTTTATGGATTTTTGAGATTTTGTATTTTTCTATTTTCTTTTTTTGGGTTTTATAATTTTGTATTTTGCTTTTTGAATAAATATGTACAAGAGATGGATGAAGAAAAGCCTTTATTCCTCGTCTTCCTCTTGAAGACGTTTGAGTGTTTCCGGTTGTATACTCTTTAGACCAAGTCGTGGGAGGATAAACTCAAAACGTTCTCTAGGAAGAGTTTTGGTGAAGATGTCTGCTAACTGATATTCAGTCTTCACAAAATATAGTTCCACCTTACCATTCTCCACTTTCTCCCTGATGAAGTGATGTCAAATGTCGATATGCTTTGCTCGTGAATGTTGCACGTTGTTGCATGAGAGAGCAATGGCACTCTTGTTATCACAATACAGAGGGATTTTGTAGAATCAAAGCCATAGTCAGATAGTTGGGATCTCATCCATAGGATTTGAGCACAACAAGATGACATGGCTATGTATTCTGCCTCTGTAGAGGATATTGAGGTACTCATTTGTTTCTTTGAAGACCAGCTCACAAACTTATCACCCAAAAACTAAGCACCTCCTGATGTGCTTTGACGTGTATCTTGACACCCTGCATGGTCAGCATCTGCATAGGCTGTTAGTAACATACCGGTGTCCTTCGGGTACCAAAGTCCCATGTTGATGGTTCCTTGGAGATTCCGAAAGACCCGTTTAACCGCTTCAAGGTGCTTTTTGGTAGGCTTAGCCTGGTATCTAGCACACATGCATACAGCGAACAGAATGTCTAGTCTACTGGCGGTAAGGTACATTAGGGATCCAATCATACTACGATATTTAGTTTGGTCAACCATGATCCCTGAGTGGTCCTCATCCAGTTTAGTACGGTCCACCATGGGAGTGTCAACAGGGTCACAAGAATCAAATCCAAATTTCTTTAATATCTCATTTGTATATTTAGATTGATTGATAAAAATGCCTCCGGGACTTTGTGAAATTTGCAATCCCAAGAAAAATGACATTTGTCCCATCATTGACATTTGAAATTTGGAGCCCATCTCCTTAGAAAAACGGTCACATTCATTGGGGTCAGTCGAGGCAAAAATAATATCATCAACATAGATTTGAACATGAATTAAGTGTTTTCCTGACTTTCTGGTGAACAATGTCGGATCAACTGCTCCTTTGCTGAATCCATTAGATAGTAGAAACTTTGATAGCGTGTCGTACCATGCCCTTGGAGCTTGCTTCAAGCCGTAAAGGGCCTTCTTCAAGCGATAGACATGAGTAGGATGCTCTGGATTCACAAAACCTTCAGGCTGGCTGACGTATACAACCTCTTTCAGATCTCCGTTAAGAAAAGCAGTCTTTACATCCATCTGATATACTACCATGTTCTTACTATCAGCGTTAGCCAAGAAGATTCTGATTGCCTCGATACGTGCAACTGGAGCAAATAATTCTTCAAAGTCAATACCCTCTTCTTGACAGTATCCTTTTGCAACCAGCCGAGCCTTGTTCTTTAGCACATCACCATGCTCATCAAGTTTTACTTTGAAGATCCATTTTAGAGCAATGATCATAGCACAGTCAGGAGCAGGTACTAATTCCCATACATCTAGTCGATCGAACTCATGAATTTCTTTTTGCATGGCATTGAACCAGCTGTCCTCAGTCATGGCTGTTTTAACATCTTTTGGTTCGACCTTAGATAGTACGGAGTTGAAGAAGTACCACAAGGAATCAGTTGCAAGTTATTTACGAGTGGATACTGGACGAGAAGGGTTCCCAATGATGTTGTCCAATGGATAGTCACGTGTCCATTTTCTAAGGTGCTCGTGTGGTTGTTGTTGAGGGATTGAAGTAGCAGAGTTTGGACTCCTGATGAAGATGGTTCTGAAGTTGGTTCATGTTGGAATCACTCCTAAACTATATTTCAAGTGTTTGTAATTAACATGTAATAGGTTGCTTAAATAGGCTTTTATGTTAGTAATTATGGCAAGGCTTATGTAGAAAGCCCATAAGCCTTGGCCCAAGCCCATAAGGAAGGAAGGGACTAGATGTGTTGCCCTAGCTCCCTTCCCCTATAAATAATGTTGTAAACCTTCATTTGAAGGTTGGTTGTTCACTTATAATACATTCCTACGCATAACATTTCTCATAACATATTGATGCTTGTGTTACAATATGGTGACCTAACAGTGGTATCATTCGCCATCTAGTTGGGTGAAACGTGTTGTTTGAATTTTTGTAGTGATACGCGTAAGTTTACTCTCGTTCTAAACCTTTCTCACGCATAAAACTTTGATTTTTACACTTGAAAACTCAAGATTTTTATGGGTTACGGTTCATATAGTGTTAAGGTTTCTAGTTTTTGAAAAAAGTCTCAAACTTTACGTGTTTTACATTGGTTTTGAACTCGTTTTTATCTTTTGTACTCATCTTACGCATAATCTAAAATTTCATCTTGGTTCATCAAGTTTAAAACTTTCTTGTTATTTTGGTGATTTTGAAGTTTTTTCTTCATTAAAAACGAGTTTCAAAAAGTTTTAGTGCATAAAAATTCGTTTTGGTGTATTCTGTTGAGTTTACGCCTAAGAAAACCCCTTTCTTACGCCTAAGGAAACCCTATTCTTACGCCTAAGGAATTTTCTTCAACGATCTTCAAAGCTAGTGGTAACTCAGTGTTTTTCTTGCTTGGATAAGCCTGAAAACACTTCGACTTTGGATATCTTTTACACTGGAATAAGTGTAAAGGATTTTTGGGTAAAACCCTAGTTTTACGCCTAAGCATAAAAGCTTACGAATAAACACTTTACGCCTAAGCATTTTATACGCATAAGCTTGTCTAACGTCTAAGGAAATCTTATGCATAAGGTTCTTACTATTAAGTCTTTGGTTTACGCCTACGCTAAGTTTTATCTCAAGTCTACGCGTAAGCTATTCCTACGCGTAAGCTTCTGTCTACGCGTAAGAAGGGATTTACGCGTAAGGTTCAGTCTACGCCTAAGCTAGTTTTCTACGCTTAAGGACTTCTTCAACAAACAAAGTTTCATTCGACTACAAAGATCCATCATCAACACAAGTAGATTTAAAAAAATATATATAAAAAAAATAAAATAAAATAAAATAAAATAAAATTTGGCAGGAAAATTTGAGTAAAATTTAATTTTTAGGGGAGACTAAATGTTCAATTTTTACGCGAGATTCAAATTTTGGTTTAACTGTGAAAATTTTGGTCAAAAATTCAAATTTTTGGGCCCAAATTCGAATTTTTCGGGTCAAATTTGGCTTCAAAATTGTCAAAACTCAAAATTTTCTTACAATCTTAAAATTGGATTTTATTGTGAATTTCAAATTTTGGGAGAGAAAATTTTTCAAAATTATTTTTGGAGGGAAATTTTGAAAATCACTATATCGGCCTTTCAAGTATGCTGACTTCACAAATCTCCTCACCTTCCATCTACTGCATAAAACCTTCATCACCAAACCTTGTTACTGATGATTTTGAAGATGCTGATGCATTTGTGGAAATGAAAGAAGGATGGATGGTTCTGTCTGAGATGTACTCAAAATTTATCAATTCCAAGAGTCAGACTTCATCCCGAAATCCATTAGTCGTGCAAAATGAAAGAGTTGATGTACAAGGAAGGAATGCTCAAATGGTTGTTAAGAATGTTGTGACCACTTCATCTGTCGGTAATGCGGACAATGAGGTTATAGCATTGGAAAAGCAGGATGACAACAGCAAATCAGGGGAAGATATCATACCCATCTATGACACAGAGCCCAACTTTGACAAAGAACAAATGGTTGAGGAAGATATCTTACCCACCTATGACTCTGACACAGAAGAAATGGTTGAGGTAAAATCTACTGTTGATCATATTCTGCCTGCAAATGCGACACAACAAACTGAGCAACCTGATTTCAGAAATGAAGGAGAGGTTGACCAGTGTGTTGCACAATGTCCACACAACTATCTCATGTCTGAGCCCTTACTTGTAAACAATACAACTGATACATCAAACCAAACTCTTGAATATAAAAACATTCTTCTCAAAAAGACCATTGCTCAGTTTCAAAAAGATTTTTCAAAACTAGAGGCTTATTGCATCTCTCTTGAACTTAAAATGCAAAACAAAATTTTAAACTCAGAGCCAAATAGTAAATCTTTGAATGAACAAAGTAATCGTGTGGATACATTAGTAAAAGAAAATGAGCATTTAAAGGCTCAAATTCAAGCAAAGGGGCTTGCACATGTTGCTTTACAAAACAAACTGAGAAGATTAACTGACAAGAGTGTGGATACAAATTTTGCAAAACCAACAATCTTGGGGAAATAGTCTCTACAACCTTTCAGAAAACAATCAGTAGTTAGACAACCAACTCCATTTAAATCTGAACGTTTAAAATCTTCAAAACCACGGTTTTCCTCCCAAGTAGTTGAGAATAATCATTTGTCAAAACCAGTCACTCCCCATTCCTGGCCTAAGAAAAATGCTTCTGTTTCTGTTATACCTGTTTCTGCCAAACCTCATCAAGTGGCTGCACCTGGCCAGTCTAGGATTAGTTCGAAAACAATGTCTAAACCAAGCATCAAAATTCAATATTCATATGATACAAATGACTTGCACAAGAACTATGATCTAGAAAAGGCTAGGAAAAGGGCACTACTCCAAAAGGATGGAATCTTAGGTTCACGACCTAGTGTATCACCTTCTAGTGTACTACTGAACACTGCTTGTAGTAGCAAACCAAAACCTAAGTGTACTCAACAGACAGTTAGAAATAAACCCGTTGATCTAAAAGACAAATTTCAGAAACCTAATAGGTGGATCAATATAGGACGCAGACTCTTCCCAAAAGAAGTTTCAACATCCCCTAGATCTAACCTTAGATGGATACCAACGGGTAGAGTTTTCAAAACTGTTGGTCTTAGGTGGATTACTACAGGCAAGATACTAAGTAGTTGCACTAAAACAAGTGTGAAACCCACTACATCCATCCCTGAGGTAGGAAAGGGAATCATCAAAATAGCATGTTCAGGTGTCAAGAAGATTATTGACACTACATCTTTATGCGTCTAACATCTGGAACCCAGTTACACTTGGGGATCCATGTTTTTTCTATCTTGTCCCCTCTGATTTTTCTTTACAGGTACAACAGCTATTGATTCTAAGTAACACAGCTTAGGACCCGTTTCTCACCGTCGAAAATTTAATGATCAATCAGCTGCTCCACCATTGTATTTATCTTCAAGAATTAGAAACAATGCTTGCTCCTCTGGTTAAAGATTATGTCAAAAAGTCGTGCTTCAGATGTATCGAATATTTCCGCTGCATAACCTGATAATACTCTAATTTCTGATACACCTAAATCTACAACAACAACTGTTACTGTAGATGCACCTCCAATTGAATCTCCGATAACAGAAGATCAAACTGTTTCTAACAACAATGACACAACTGATGATCAACATTATGAACAGAGAAGTTTTATCAGCAGTTGATTCTCTCGAGATATTTATGGTTCTTCACACTTGTTCGATTAATTGGACATACATGGTTTCGCTGTCTCCTTATACATGGTTTCGCTGTCTCCAATTCATCATCAACATACGTGGTGTATGCTTCTGTTTCATTGAAAACATTAGGGGGAAGATAGTATAGGTGTTCATCGTTTCCTTGATGTCGTTTGCGAAAACCCTATCTCTTCTTGGATTTCTTCAATTAGGGGGAAGAAATGAGACGATCTGTGGTTCAAATGTCTCACTTTGGTGTTATCGTCTCACTTTCTCAGGGTTATCGTGCGTGAAGTTACCTAAATATGATGATATGATGCCTCTCACACGGTCATTTTATCGAGAAATTGCATACTCACAGATAATTATTATTCTGATAGACCGCAACATTCAGGGGGAATTTGTTTCATTTCATCTTTCGTGGTTTGTTTGGTGTGAAGCATCTACATACGTGAGAAGATCTTGCTGATTTCTTGTCTGTTACCCCCGAACGGATTTTCCGCAATAAGTCAGATTTACATTGTGTGGTTTACTGCTCATCTACAAATTCCGCTGCGTACTGAAACCTTCAAAAGTTAGAGGAAATGTATACTTCATCAAAGTTTCAAATATGCTAAAGACAGTTGTCAGCTTAGGGGGAAGCTAATTCTGAAACCTCTTCATAATGGCTTCTGAGTAAAACAGCTTGGAACCCGGTCATAACCGTCTAACCTTTCCCCAAACCCCATCATTAGCTGAACCAAGCTTAAAGCTTACTCGTCAACAAATGGAACAGCTATTTGCTCCTCTGTTTAGTGATGATATTGATCAACGTGCTCCAGATGTATCAAATATTTCCGCTGCTCAACATGATAATAATCCAATACCTGATACACCTGAAACAACAACAACTGTTGAAGAAGCACCTCCACTTGATTCTACAATGTAACACCCCCAAATATGGTTTGGCGGAAGCATACATGTTATGGGGAATGCTACAAAATCGGAGATCACAACACAAGTAATAAAGAACGGAATACATACTCCGTTTGATTTCATAAAATAGTTTTAAAACATTATCTTACAAACATTGTTTAAATAAAATGGGCACTTCCCATAAGTTCAGTGGTCCCAATTTAAAAACATCATTATGTGTAAAAACACTTCTTTAGACATTACTACGACCATTTACCACCTCTTGCCTTGCATCCATGATCACAATTTAAACACCTGAGAAAATATGCTAAAAAGGTCAGCTAAAAGCTGGTGAGTTCATAGGTTTAAATTAAAACAGTAGGTATGGACCAAAATTAAAGACATATAATCATTACCAAGAATATAATGATATATGGATGAAAGTCTATTACGTTAGCACTAAGTTCATGCAACCGATACTACGACAGTTTCTGTATGCTAAATGATATCATACAATATATAGGCCCAATGCGAGTGTTTTGTCCCTCAACACTCGATTCCGACATGGTATACGTTTCGCCTTGGCCTAAGCATGGCCAACCGAACGGAGGAGTCACCCTCAATAGATCTATTTATAACATTCGCGCTTCCCAGCAGGGAACTGGCGGTTCATGAAAAGGGGCATTTCTAGGGACATAAGGGCTTAGGCTAATCCACGTAATAGTAATCATGCAATAGTTCAGGTCCATAAAAAGGTTTTGCATATTTTCTCACCCCAAAATGTATAAAACAATTTATCAAGTAAAAGAGGGGCTATGAAACTCACCTTAGCAAATAAGCAATCCAAAAGTGGGATTCAGTGAATATTGTGAAGCTGCACCGACACGCGACCTAGATAAGGAGGGCAATGTTTTAGTTCATTGTTGTAAGTAGCACTTACTTAAAATAGTTTAATTTATATTGTTTTCATTATGGTATTAAAACCAACCTTTAGTTTGTAAAAATGATTAAAAGGTTTTACCAGTAAGTATATGAATGTATATATATACTTTTTCATGTTGACACTATAATGGTATTAAAATCCAAAATTTGGTTTGTAAGATAATTACGATATTCTACTAGTAAGTATATAAATGTATATATACACTTATTTATGTCGACACATAATAGTATTGTCAAAATCAAATATTAGTTGATTTATTTTCTAATTGTATTTAGAAAATACTTAAGATAAAGTTGAAGACTCTCAAGTTTATTAGTTGACAAAATGATATAGTAGTCTTCATTTATTTATTAAAATTTGTTCTTAATATATATATAGTTCTCAACTAGAAATTTTACTTCACATACATATGTCTACACATTGACGTTAAGCTTTGACGTAGATCTTATTAAGTAATGATGTTTTAAGCACTTGTTGTTTATGTTAAACCTTTACACTTGTTTCGTTGGATTAAGACTTTTGACGTTAAGACAATATATACGAAATGAAAGGAAAGAATAGGCGGGAAAGAGTTTAACTTATATTTGGACTTCTGGGTATACGTTTTGAGTATTGATTTGTTGAGTTATTCGGCTGCCGTTTGAGTACAGACCCAACACGGTTGGGCCGCGTCTAGCCGGAATGGGTACAAGACTGGGCTTAAGCCCATAAGTTAAAATGAACTCAAGTTTAATAAGAGTGTGGGCTGAGGCCCATAGGTGGTCTAGTAAGTCTTTTAGAGATTAAATCTGGGCTGTGGCCCAAATAATTTTTAAACAGGTGAATACCAAACTTTTGGTAACATATCACCTCTCCATGACTTAGTACTAGAGTTGTTCCTTCGACATAGGGGTTCGAAACACCCAGTTTGGACTCACGACACCAATTAGTCATAACATGCTTTAGGTCGTGTAGTCAAGACTTCGACCCGGGAGCATGACCCCAACACCATGGTACTACCAAAGTGAGGTTGTCGACTCACTTACACATTTTCAAAACTTTTCAATTTCGATGACAAGTATGTACTTAATGAGGGTAACTATGGTTACACTTTTTCTTGGCTGACAATAGGAGAATATGACCAGGAACGGAACCATTTCAAATGAGTTGACTAGCACGTTTTACCCCGAGGTCACTTTAGCTTCGGCTAAAAAGACACTCACAACCTGACTATGCCAACCTTTAGGATATTGTTCCTACCAAACTAAGCATACATCTAACCTTGGTGTTGCAAGTTTTCTTTAGTTGTTATTGACCCGATTCGACCAAAAGTTTGACAAAGGTTTAGGAGAAATCTCACATATCAGTTTTCATTACAAGATTGACAACATTAGATTAAGCAACAAATAAATTGACAACCAGTTCCAGATTCGATACCAATGAGACTCGGAATTTTTATAAAACTTAACTTTCCTATTTCTTGTTTCATACTTCTCGACATAAAACTCAAACAACACAAACCAATGACATCTTTAATTTCGACATAGCAACAAAGAAAGAATGAGATTAATATGGTCAAGTATATCATGAATTTTTGATACAAGGTACCAACTTAACATTACATGAATAATGCACAAAACATTACAACAAGAAAAGATTTATAACCTCAACTCGAGAGACGAAAGTGTGAAGAACGAAGCTACTTCGAGAGTTTCGAACCAAATGGAACTTGAATTAGCTCAAATGCACTCCAAATTGCAAAACCCCCAAATCAATTTTTGAAAACCCTAAGTTTCACAAACCCTAATTTTTGGTAAAGTTGATGATGAAACTGAATTGGGGCGTTTCACACCTCTACTAGAAATAGAGGAAGTGTTTTGGAAAGCCTTGACCTTCTTTCTCCTATTGAGGCTTGGTATGAAGCCGATTTGAGCTAAACTCCTACAACTTAGGGAGTCTTGAGCTTTGACTCTAGGTGGGTTGATGTTGATGTGTGCTTCTCTTTGGTGGCTTTTGTCTTGAAGCTCTTGGACTCATTCAAATGGCAGCGGATGCCTCTAAGAGAAAGGTTTGTGAGACAAAAAGATTAATGGTTTTGGATGAGAGAGACTTGGAGATGATGAAAGGAATGTGTTGGTATACTATTTTGGGATACTTGACCTACACGAGGTTCAGGTATAGAGGATGAAGAAGGTGGCTTCACTTTTCTGCTTTTCTTCTCTTTCCTTTGGTGTTTTGTCGTGAAGGGTGAAGACACAAGGGATACTTATCCCAAATTTTTATAAAGGGAGGATTTTGTATAAAACTTAAATTCATTTGAAATATTAAGTATGTGGTAACACTTTTAAGTATTAAGAGTATTAATTGAAGTGAAAGATGTGTTAAGTATTTTGTGTCCCGCGGTATTAAAGCCATGACTGAAGTATTAAAGTTTGAAAATTTTTATAATGTAATATCTTGTAGATATTATTATCTTGGTAATATTTTCCATTACGGGGTTTTACCATTGGTTTTGTTTGCCCTTATCTTAGTGTCGGTACGCGTGCAGTGTCGGTCATAGTGGGGAAACGAGATAACCTCTCATCTTACAAATTTAATCGTAAGACAATAACACAATATTCATATTATGAAATGAATGCAAAAGAAATGCAATAGGCTACCGTATGCGAGTTATCTACTCAAATGATCAGGAAAAGCTTATGCATGCTTAATGACTAGGCTTAGCAATAATAAATTACCATTTATTATTTAAATATGAGTGAAAATTTACCGTGTGTCACATACAACAACAGCCGAACAAACCAAATCCAATGACGCTGAACCAGCTAATGATCTTCTGAACCATGAAGTACCCCCACGTGCAGATTATGATCCAAATGTGTTTTTCAACCCTTTTGCAAATGAAACTGCCACTTCTGATGTTGCGGAATCATCTACAAGCCATTTGAATCCTCCTAATCTGCATAATGTATATCAACATCAACCCTCCACACATCGTTGGACTAGAGACCATCCTCTTGTGAACATTATTGGAAACCCGAATCAACCAGTCGTAACTAGACAACGCCTTCAGACCGACGGTGAACATTGCATTTATGCACTCACCGTCTGCCAAGCTGAACCCAAAAATATTAAAGAAGCCATGACATATGACAACTGGATTGAATCCATGCAAGAAGAACTTAACCAGTTTAAACGTCTTGAAGTATGGGAATTGGTTGCAAAACCAACAGGGGTCTATGTTATTGGTCTGAAATGGATTTGGAAAAACAAGTTGGATGCTGAAGGTACGATTATCAGAAATTAGTCACGTCTGGTGGATAAGGGTTATAGACAAGAAGAAGGGATTAACTACGAGGAATCATTCACACTGGTTGCTAGACTTTAGGTTGTTCGGATTTTTCTGGCATTCGCGGCTCAGATGAACATAACGGTCTTTCAGATGGACGTAAAAACTGCTTTTCTAAATGGTAATCTGAAAGAAACAGTCTATGTTAGTCAGCCAGAAGGATTTGTTGATCCAGAGTTCCCTAATCACATCTACAAACTGAAAAAGGCTCTCTACGGTCTTAAACAAGCCCCTCGGGCGTGGTATGATAAGTTCTCATCCTTTCTCATTTCTCATAATTTCGTCAAAGGATCGGTCGACCCAACACTATTCATACAATATCACTAGGAACACATTTTAATCGTTCAAATTTATGTGGATGACATCATTTTTAGGTCAACACATCTAAAGTACTCAAACGTTTTTTCAATACTTATGAAAAAACATTTTGAAATGTCCATGATGGGTGAACTTACGTTCTTTCTAGGACTGCAAGTTCATCAATCACCCCGTGGTATTTTTCTAAATCAGTCCAAATATGCTCTTGAAATTTTAAACAAACATGGAATGACAAGTTGTAACACCTATGCCACTCTAATGTCGCATACCAACAAACTGGATGCTGATTTGCATGGGAAATTGGTTGACCCTACCAAATACCGAAGTATAATTGGGTCACTCATGTATCTAATAGCCAGTAGACTTGACATAGTATTTGTTGTATATCTTTTCTCCCGTTATCAGTCGAGACCAACTGAAACTCACCTCTCTGAGGCTAAAAGAATCCTTCGATACATCAAGGGAACCATTAACTTGGGAATCTGGTATCTGAAGGATTCTGGTTTTGAACTAATAGCTTTTTCAGACGCTGATCGCGCAGGTTGCTTAGATTCTTGGAAAAGTACTTCAGGTGCTCTATAATTTCTTGGTGATAAACTGGTGTCATGGCAATCGAAGAAGCAGGATTGTACAACGCTGTCCTCAACCGAAGCCGAATATGTAGCCATGTCGGCGTGTTGTACTCAAGTCATTTGGATGAGAACACAACTCAAAGACTATGGTTACGTATTTGACAGAATCCCGATGTACTGCGACAATCGATAAGCTATTGCGATCTCATGCAACTCCGTCCAACATTCGAAGTCCAAGCACATCGATCTTCGATATCATTTCATAATGGATCATATGGAAAAAGGTACCGTTGAATTATACTTTGTAGGTACTGATCACCAACTGGCAGATCTCCTCACCAAAGCCTTGGCTCCTACTAGGTTTAATGATTTGATCCTCCGGATTGGTATGAGGTTTTTGACTCCAAAGGAACTGGAAAAACTTTTAACACATTCTTGAAAACCAGTCAAACACCAAAACCTCTTTTGTAAATATTTGATCAAAAAAACAAAATACAAAAATATAAAATTTACAAAATACAAAAATATTCTTCTATCTAATTTCTTTCAACATGGCAAGTACAAATCTTTCGTCAACACTTTACTCTTTCAAACATTTCAATATTTTTACGGTCAAGTGTTGAGGGGGAGAAAGTAAATATTTTATGTTTCATAAAACCTTGTACTTGCATGTTACCAAATATATGTTGTTTCTTCTAAAATGGTGGATACGTTTCTTGTCACATACTCTCCTCAGACTCAAATGTTTTCAAAATTCATTATTTCAAAAGTCGAGGGGGAGTATCATTAAGTTTCTTGCCTTACACGTGTTTTGTCTAACCTAAACGGAAGTTAAAGGATCTTGGTTGGAATCTCTTTGAGGTTGAGGGACTGAATGTGTCAACTTGGCAAATTAATTTTAACAAAAACATTCACCTAACACATTCAATGCACCACTTCATGTGCATTTACTCCTAAACCACCAAGATCAAACGACCCAAATCAAATCTTCAAAATCCGTTCAAGCTGTTCATAATCTGTAAGTTCTAAATTGTTTTGATCAAGATTCTAAAAGAGGATTTCAATAATCTTTCAAATCCAACGGTTAAAACTGTTTAAAACTGATCTTGAAAAATTGTTCACTCGAACGAATTGGGTGTTTATGCATAAAAGTGTTTGGATTGAAACGAGTTATGTTAAAACCTTTCTTAGTGTCTATCAAACATGTTTCAATCGTCTAAAACCATCCTGAATCTTCAAATTCATGAATTTGAATTCTAGGGTTCTTGCGCTCATTTGGGGTTTTTTTTTTCTATTCTACGATGTTTTATAGTGGTCAAGAAAGTGTTTTGAATAAGTTTATATGCATGTTTTGAACCTTTAAATTAGCCCAGAAACATCTAAACTGTAAGAATTTAAGTTTTAGCTTTTTTAGGGTTCATCTCCCATGAATCTTCTGATTCTGTGGTGGAAATGTGTTAAATCTTGTTCCATTGCACTCATATGACATCTAGGACACTCCAGAAACTTTCTTGTTTGATTTGTGTGGCTATATCTATTACGTGTAAGAAATTTTACGCCTAAGTCTTTCTGTGTGTATCTGATATGTTCTTGTGCTTGTTTTGTGATCTAAAAGATGTTTGGAATAAAATGTAATCAAGTTTTCATGTTTATATTTAACAGGTTAATTATTCGTAATGTCAGAATCTTCAGGTGTTCAAACCGTTACGCTTAAGGATTACTTTTATGCGTAAAGGTTTCACCTAAAAGAAATCTTACGCGTAACTCTTACGCATAAGAGGTCTACAGTGGATTACACGTATCTAGGAAAGATATTTGTAAACAAGGTTTGTTACGCATAAGATTTACTCTTACGAGTAAACTTTACGCATAACATCTAGCTTATTCCTATGCGTAAGCCTAAAGCCTTTGAACTTGTCTTACGCATAAGTAACTCTTATGCATAAGCTTGATCTTACGCTTTAGCTTACTACTACACATAAGCTCCTTTCTTACGCATAAGGATCCTTGTTACTCATAACCCACTGTTCACTGCATTTTGGCCTGTTACGCATATGTTACTTGTTAAATGTTACACATAAGTCACAAATACCTGATGTTTCATATAAGCTTACAAAAGTTAATATGTTGTGTGATTAAGTGAAAATTTGGACTCTGAAATTTCAAAATTAACACTTTCACGTAACTTATCACATCAACTTCAAAAAATTGGAAAAATGTGACTTAGGACTTGTAACTAACATAAACATGTTACCATCAAACAAGTAGTTAGATAATAAATCTGACTAAATCAAACACATTGTGTTTCCATATGTCTGTCTCTTTGTCTAATGACAGTCAGATCACAAAATGGCTGCAAATCAAGCAAACATCAATGCCCCAGCTGAGCTCTCGATGGCAAACACATTCCTAGCTGGCTACGACAAAACAATTTGCAAGAATAATCTCCATGTCATCTTCAACAACTTCATATGATCATGATCATATTGCGGAATTGCTGTGGACATCCTTCTGCAACATCCATTCAAATTCATGCTCACAAAGTCATACTGATGATAAGTATGATTCAATGGATGAGGAAATACAATTTCATAAGACATTAAAGCAGAAAAGGATGAAATACCATGCTTCAACCTTTCCAGTTAATCAACCCGGTGGGGCAGGAGGGTCAAGCAGTAGTCCTCCACTTATGGAAGATCCATTGCAAACAAATCTTACCACATCCGAAAGGATCAGGGTGTCACTGTCACGAAAACTGTTGAAATGAAGCATCCACAACAATAACTAAAACAACCGCAAGAAGAATGGCATGATGAAGATGAGGAAACTTATGACAAAGGAGATTACGATCATGATAAGGATGAATGAGTCACTGATGATGATAATTTGGCGACTGAAGAAGAAATGATGCGAAAAGAGGCAGAAGAAGCTGCTAGAGCTGAAGAGGAAAAGTTAAAGTAGGAATCAGGCAACTAATTAGTTGACAATCCAATACACAAACCTAAACAGTCTTCTGAACCACCTATTGACACTTCCACCAAACCCAAATCATCATCTCAATTAGCACCTCCATCAACTAAAGAAACAACTAAGTCAACAACAAAATCTGTTAATAAGGCAACTCCATCCAATGATTCGACAAATGGTTAAGCAGGTTATCACCACTACACAACAAGCTACACAGCCACCACCATCTGATCAACCAAGGGATTCAGAAACCACACCACCAATGGAGAAAACCATTGATCACTTTACATACACTGGTGGTGAGAATCCCGACATACCTGAGCCCCAACCTGAACCTCAACCGAAATTTAGATCAAGAACATTACTGCACTCCTCGTTTTCATACGTATCAAATCAAAGAGCGTGTTGAAGATCTCCACCTCGAGGTCGAATCTTACCAAAATTCTACACTTCAACGAAATCAATCAAGAACCTCAGTACAAAATCGTTCATAATCCAAAGTTTGGGTTTGTCTACCAAAGTGAAAATTCATCATACTTGCTTCATGGCTTTCGATGAAATTCATAAAGTTCTATGACTAGGACATTGAGTTTGGTATTATTCAGATGAAGAGATGGAATTCAAAGGATCGCAAGGATGTTCGTTGATTTATCACTAGGATTGATGAAAGGTTGATTCATCGGGATCACATGCGACGGTTGGAAGAGCTATGTGGGAGGATGACCAAACTTTCCAATTATGACTTTCCAACGTCCTCAGAAAGTAGCTGATCGTCTGTAATCATTGGGTACTCTCTTAACTCTCTTAATTGTGATTTTGTTTATTTGATTTATTCATAATGGTTTGTGCACACATTACAGTGTACAACCCGTACTTGTAATGAAAGGACCCTGTGGTACGCTTCAGTGCCACAATCTTATAAAAGGAGCGAAAGCTTCCTACTTTTGAGTAAAACTAATCAAAACTTTCACTTTCAAAGTTTTGCTCAAAAGAACAAGTACTCCCCCTTATGATTTTCAAAACCTCAAAAGTTAACATCACTTGTTGAGGGGGAGTATTTGCTTAAAACCTTTGTTCACAAATGATTCTTCATGGAAATCTTCCCACAAAACTCGAAATGGACATATTCGATATCAAAATTTCGTCAAAAATAACATTTATATGCCATTTTTGAGGGGGAGAAAAATTGTTTGATACAAATATGTTGTGAGAATTGTGATTGAATCTTCGTGCCAAAGACTTAACCCATGAATTGACGAGATCTGAACTGTCATACATCGAAAAGATTTGTCTTCCAAGACTTATCCAAGTAGACTGTACCTTTCGAGAAACTCTTGATAGACATGAACTTTGACGGGTTTGACAACCTTTCAAGGTTTGTCCACACCTTCAAGGTAGTTATTAGAGCTAGTTGTCACCTAAAAGCTGACAATGTAACTCTTTAACTATGCAACGTAACCGTGTCTTGTGGGGAATTGTATATCTTGAGTCGATCAATTCAAAAGTGTGCGCTCTTCTTTCACCGTGCAGATTTCTGTCAAAACATTTAAGCACGTGTGGAGGGGGAGTATTTCTGCAAAATACAAAACTCTCACAGTGGTACAAAATGTTTTTACTCATAACCACTTTGAGAGATTTTCATGTAAATGGTCATATGGCAACATAAGTTAGTCATGGAGTTATAAGGTGACTAAGGTTTGGAATAACCGTCTTATGATCTGCCAGAGCCGGAGGGATCTACCCATGGACACCACCAATAGTTAGAATTTAGAAGTCCTTAGGTATGATTATAAAAAGGAGAAAATGAGAATCGGAGAAAGAAGGAGTTGAAGAATTAAAAAAAAGTAAAGAAAAGGGTGAAAAGAAATAGCCCTCCAGATTATTCAACTTAGGGCAGACACCGGGTTCAACTCATATGCTACTGGTTGTCACTTGTTGACACCGGTATTATAGAATAAAGCCGTCATGGACCCAGTGATGGATGCACTATACCTTCTTAGCCACTCAAGTTTCTCTCAACAGAAGATTGTTTCATTCTCACAGGGAACCCTACGTAAACTATCGGCTTTCTCTTAGAGATTGCTGGTATTGAAGAAGGAGACCTCTCCCTAGTCTCCGCTCAGGAAAACCAAAGCGCACTATTGAGTCTAGAGCCACGAGATTCATCAAAAGATCTCTTAGGAACACTCAACATTTCATCACTTGTCGTTCAACAATAAGGACGCAAGTGATACTATTCTAGAGTCCTACACAGATCTTAGCAATCTGTCGAGAACATTTATAAGGGGGTCACAACTGTGATCCTCAGTGATTGAATGGAAACTCCTGCTAGGGTCAACATCAAATAGCCCTGACAGCAGGTCACTTCGGTAACTCCTTGTGGGTTATGCTTAGTGTTGTCTCAAACGGTCTACAGTCGTGGGGTGATGCTTCGGTGTACCTCAACGACTCACCTGAACTGTAGGTGTACTTCGGTACATCGTGTTATCCTACTTGAGGTACTCCAGTTCAGGAACAGCCTTTGCTAGAATTAGAGATGTGTTTTTACACTATGTTGTTAACACGCTCGAAGTTCGAACTTGTAAGTGCTGGAAATCCCGCTAAGGAGATTCCTTTCAAGAATCGAGTCCTGAAGATGTGGGTCATTACTTGAACTTGTTCAATGTAATGCCAACTGTCCCTTATGGGATTCGGACCGCTGCTTCGCCCGACCAAGGTGAATGGAATCAAGACATTCATCAGAAGAAAAATCGTAGTGGTCAACTCTTTAAGAAACAACCACAATGATCGATTGGTGTTTATCACTAACCCATTCTTATGTTTTCTTCTTATGGATGCTCCTGGGAGATGATCGTGCAGATTCTCCACATGCTCATACCAACAACAACGCATATTGAAGTTCTCTCGAAAGGCAACACAAAGGTCAGAACGATTCTTCCTCTAAGCCAAAGAATCAACAAAGTATAAAGACTAAGAGAACTACATCTATCCTGATATCCAACGTTAAAGAGCGTGTGAGCATGTTGGAGAAGGACGTGGAGACACCTAAGCAACAAAGCAGACCTGATGCAGATCACAACAACATAACATCACCATATCCGCACCAGAACAAAGAACAAAGATAAATGAAGACGTCAAAGCTGAAAAATTCAAAGAAAACAAGATCCTCACACTGGGGAGATTGTTCGAATCAAGGCACTTCTTCTCACAAGAAAGAAGAATGTCAGAAGACGTCAAGGCAACTATTACATCAGCACCTGTAACATATTGGATTTCACATACACATCATAACATTAACACTTTAGGCGTATAGATGATTTGAGAGAGAGAGAGAAAGTGGGATATTCTAGAAAGAGAAACTCATGTAAGGTTAGATTACCAAAGACCATCCAACCCTCTACCTTGCAAGGTAGAGGGTATTTATAGTTTACAAAATAAACGACCTCCTGACGGCCTGTGGATCAGGTATACAATGGGTAAAGACCCGTCCTTCCTCCACGGTGTTGCTCTAAACTATTCTATGCTACTAAATGACTAATTAACTACTGAATAACGTAAATAACTACAAATCTACGAGCTAACTTAAGCTAGATAATATTTGGGGTGACCGACACTTTACTTATGGAATTTCCAATTCCTAACAATCTCCCCCTAAGGGAGGTCACCCCATGTTTTACATTTTGAATCTTAGCATTCTTTCTTTGTCTTTGTTCTTGAGCTCGTAGATTTCACTTCATCAAAGAATTCATATTGTGTGTGTTTCTGTGGTGATACCATCATTGTTCATGTTTAATGCATATTTCGTGGAGGTTATGAGGCTGATCCACATGATAATGAGTTTTGAGCCACTCGAGATCATCACTACTTTAAATCTCTGCCCCTTCCTTTGTGGTGTTGAG
Source organism: Chrysanthemum makinoi (assembly GCA_910596185.1). Taxonomy (NCBI): domain Eukaryota; kingdom Viridiplantae; phylum Streptophyta; class Magnoliopsida; order Asterales; family Asteraceae; genus Chrysanthemum; species Chrysanthemum makinoi. The sequence continues at coordinate 224,718,541 of OU343221.1, read as the reverse complement.
ATTATGAGATGTTGTGACATTTGGACCGACATGCTCACATTCTGGATCATGATATATTCTCATCAGAGTAGCGAAAGCTTTTGTTGATTCATGACATTGGCAGCAGCGTAGCAGAAGCATGGAGTGATAATATCAGAGTCATTGATGCACTAATCATGATTTCTTTTGAGATGAATGTGTAGTGTGAGCATGCGGCTATGGATTGACCGCTCCATTCTGATCAGCTGCAAACGTCGGGGCGTACTTGCATACAACAGTTAGCAATAAAGCGCACGAGAGTGTCTTTGACCACTTTCGTCGAATTGAGGTACACGGACCACGGTTCCCCGTTGATCAGTACAAGTACTGCCTGTGATCAGGTATAATTCCGAAGAATTTCCTTGACAGGGCTTCGTAGCTGCTCTAGCCGTTCTCAAACCGGAACGTCTCAAAGAAGACAACACAGAGTGAGTGAACCAGCGAATAGAGATTCACTGATTGATGAAAAAATATTTGAAAAACAATCGAGTATCGCTCAATAGAAATTGGTTTTTGCAATACAACGAAGGTTTTAATGAAAATCATTTATCAATCATAAACACCTTTTAATTTGAAATATTCGTACACGGTCGATGTGCTAGAGAAAAGAGTTTTTGAGCATAATGACCGGTTTTTCAAAGGTATCCGTTAATCGATAACCTGAACCAGGATTGATTCAAAAGATTGAATCGCCCCATTGTTTCTGTTCAGTTGTCACATGGTTGATCTATAGAATAGATCTCACATGCCACCCACCAGGAGCTTGTTTGATATTGGCTCCAGAAGGCTTTCCATCTTCATTGTGAATATGATTTCTTATCACTCAGATGTTCGGGCAATACCACAAGGATACTACGAAGGACTCAAGATATAATCTCTCTTTCCACATTGTGTGAAACAGAGAGTCTTCATTGAACGTGTGCTAATGAGATTTATTGATGATCTCGTGGCTCTAGACTCAATTTGTGCATATTTGGATTCCTATATCAGAGACTAGGGAGAGGGTCTCCTTCTTCAATATCAACAATCTCTAAGAGAAAGTCGATAGATAATGTCGGTTCCCCGTGAGAATGAAACAAGACCTTTTAAGAGGAACTTGAGTAGTTTGGGAAGTTAAATGCAGTGCGTCACTGGGTCCATGACGTCTTGTCTTCAATACCGATGTTGCCATCAGTAGTATATAAATTGAACCCAGTTTCTGCCCTAAGGTTGAATAAATGGAGGGCTATTTGTTTTCACCCTTTTTTCACATTTAATTCTTTTTCATTCTTCAACCCCTTCAGTGCTTACCGAGACCTCATAACTAGAACCTTGTTGGGTTTGTTCCAGTACTAGCTTAGTCTCAGTCCGCACTCTTCCCATATCTCATTTTTCTCCTTTTATCATCATACCTAAGAACTCTACACTAACTAGTGGATAGTCCCTGGGTAGATCCCTCCGGTTCTGGCGGATCATGGGAACAAATACCTAACCTTATCATCCTTATATCACCATACATAAGGTAAAGTTGGTCGGTCTATTTGGTATTGTTCATTTGCCATTGGAACCAATTGAAAACCATTTGAAAATCAATCCAGATGCATGTGATCTATTATCAAAGCATTTTGCACCTGAATTGTTTTTGATATTGAGCTCCCCCTCAACATGTGCATTATGTATTTGAAATCGTTTAGCACACGGAGGCAAGAGGAAGAATTAACTTCTGTGATTTCTATTTTCTAAAAGATATCAACATCACTTCCCTTATCAAATCAAGTAGATAAAGCATTTTGGAAGGATGAGGTTTTCACAAGTTTGCTCCCCCTCAATATATGCCTCGAGGTTTAAAGGAGTTATGCACATACAAGAGAGAAGTTCTTTGAAGTGCAGCCATGATCACCAAATATTTAGAAACCATTTAACACACCATCAAGGTACCTTATATAAAAGCATGGAAAACTTTGTACCCTGAAGGTTTGAATTAGTTTTGAAATGCTCCCCCTTAATATATGCTTCGAGATTCAAAAATTGTTTAGCAGCACATATTAGAGAGCAGTATGCACATAAAATGGTCATCTTTTAACATCTTTCATATTTATATCACATTTTCTCCCCCGATCAAAAATTTCAAATCCTTTTAGATTTTGGATCTCAAGTGATTTAAATATGTATGAGACAAAACATTTGTGGGAGAAAAATGTGTCCAATTTTTATATGATCAGAAGTGGACAACACTGAGGTTCCCCTTTTTGATACAAGGGGAAACCACAGTACATAACCTAACACTATTACATGCATTATAGTTGTTCATAGTTTGTACACCACATTTTACACAAAATTAATACAAAACAGAAACTACTTACAGAAGATGTCTTCATTCAGTTCTTTGAAGTAGTTTGTAATGTCCATCACGAAGTCTACCACCAACAAAACTTTCAAGGCTGCAGAAGATCCTTCGAGTCTTGAGTCTTCGCCTGATTGCAGCAATGAAATCTTCACACCGCTTTAAGTCATCATCAGTCCAGAATTTAGTCTTTACCCACGGTTTCAGATCAACTTTAATTTCTTTCACTCTAGAGTTTAGTTCTTCTTCAACCAATTTGAGAGTTCCATCACTGAATTTGTAGAGCTCACATAGTCTCATAAGCATGCGAGTCCCGTATCTGTCGATGAAGATGACAACTCTAGGGGTGTCAAGAACTCTGTATTCGCGATGAAATTCATGCCCTGTTGCATTCCATTGTGGACTTGTAAGGTTGATCCTGGTTTGGTAGCTTTCCATTCCAAGTTGAAAGTCCTCAACCTTTTTTCGAATGACTAAGCCCCTGATCCAAAGGTTGACAGCAGCAGAGAGGGCCTTTTTCTCACGGACAGGAAAATGCTCAAGGTGTCCTTGGAGATTCAAGAGATAGAGATCTTCGAAGTCATTTGGCAGCAGATGTTTGAAGTCGTTTTCTTCAATAATGTACTCTTTCAAATCTGCTCTTTTAAGAACTATCTTCTTCAAATACTGATAGCCGTAGATTGGGAAGATCTCTACTCGTACAACACTTAAGATTTGCAACTTGGATCGAACATCTTTGCGTCTTTTATCAGCACCATGTCTCTCGATGTAGAAGTTCTTCTTTTTATACCACCAGTGAGAAATACCATATGAAGCGGCAATGTCATACTTTTGTTCTTTGTCAGCCCAGAATTGATCAGGAACCATCTGTTCAAGTCCCTGATCAGAGTAGGTTGCAGCTTTCATCTTAGAAATCGATAGAGCAGGTCTTCTTTCAGTTGAACGAGCACACAGATAATCCAAGTCATGATTGAAAAAGAATTCAGCCTGTATGGTCACCTGACCAGGTTCACCGCCTAGAGGAAGAGGCTTGTTTACATTGAATCGACTAATTTGTTCACTGACTTGGTCATTCAGCATCTTATGGCATTCTTCCATCGGGTATTGAAGCTGGTTGGCATCTGAGTGAAAGACTTTGACAATTTCAAAAGCTTGACCTTCAAGATCCTTTGGCGTGATGGATGAGATATTATTTTGTCCACAAAACCATCTAATGAAGCTTCCCATATCACCAGTGAAGTGCAGAAGAGAGTCTTCTGCTGGAACTTCATAATTATTGTTGATAGTTGATGCCCAATTGTTGTCGGGAATCATTGTGTCTGTCTCTGGGATGGACCATGAGGGTTCTGGAGTATGAGGTCTTTCTTCAGAGAGCCAACTTCGAATGGTGTCCTTTGAGGGTGCAGCTCTGGATGGATTAGATGGTTCACCTGACATATAAGTATTAAACAAATCATCTTCAGATGGCTTGGGAATAAACCTGGTAGATGCATCATCTTCATCTGATTCTGACTCTGCTATGACAAGCGATTCCTCATTGACAACTTGATCTTCAGGGATAAAGGAGACTGTAGACGTGAACCTTGAATCAACCGTGGTCCAAGCTACTAATTTCCTCTGCGTTCCTTGATTTCCGGATGAGCTAGGTTGATTGGCAGGCTTTGGTGGTGATGATGGTGGTTGTGGTGGAGGTGTGGTGGTTGTCTTAGAAGATCCACCAACTCTAGAAGTTCCAGCACCCCCAGTTGGAGGTGGAGGAGGATCTTTAGGACCTTTGCGCAATGTTTCCAACACTATGGTCCTCCTTTTCTTCTTAGCTTCCTTTTCTCTGATGTCAATCAAGAACTGTTCATGATTGTCGTACTTAATTGATTCTTCGAGAGCCTCATATAGCTTATTATGTACATCATGCTTATGCTCGCCAGCTTCATACATCTTATCTGAAAGTACAGCTCTCATATCTGCAATAGGTAGATCCTTGAATCGTCTAAGAAGTGGAGCTTCCATTGCCCATTCCACAGCATCCTTAACTTCGCCTTCAATGGCGTCTGCAACCCCTTCATCAAAGTTGAGGTGCTCCAACCTATAGACATGATCTATAAGGGAATCAACCGATTTCGGTAGTTGCCTTTCAAGAGCTTCAATTCTTTTTACTGCTTTGTCAAGCAGTTGATCTGAAGTAAGAATTAGAGGTGGTGAAGCTGGTGGAGTTTCCATATCAGCAACTGTGATCACTTGTTCAATGGATAGATTCTTTGCAGAATCAGGAAGTGAAAGTGTGGTTACTTGATCAGGTTTGGGAGGTGGAAGTGAGGTTGTGAGTGAAGATGCTGACATAGGTGGAATGGATGATGTGTCTTGCTGAATATTGACTGTAAACATTGATTGTGCATCCTCTTTATCATTATCTTGCTTAGAAAACTCAGTATCTGTGGGTTTGTCATTTAAGAATTGATCACTGAAAGTGATGTCTGTATCTAGGTTCTTTAATGAAGATAGAGAACTGGTAGACAGATTTGGTTCTTCCAATGGCATGGTCTCATCAGATCTTGACTCAGGATTCTCCTGTGTGACTTTTTGTAACTTTTCTCCAATATTTTGATCATACTGGACATCACTTGAAGCAGGAATCTCTTCTTGTGCTACAGATGTTTCCTTTTCCAATCTAGATGGTTCCTGAGCTGAAGACGATTCAACACTTCTTTTCTTCAGTTCGAATTGAGTGGTAGTTCTTGATGGTGAAGAAGAGAAGGTAAGGAGTGTGTGAGCAGCTTGTTCTACGCCAACAATCCCTTTCCCCTTGTCTTGTGTGATTGGTGTTGTTTGTTGAGGCAATTGATCAGGCTCTCTTATCACTACTCCACCTACTGGTGTTCTCACATTCTGACTTTCTAGGCTTTGCTGGATTCCAAGCTGCAGAGCAGCATCATCTTCATCAGTTAACCTTGTATTATCCCTTGAAACCTCAGTATCTTCACCAATTTCCTTTTCCACTTTCTTCTTCTTTCCTTTCTGCTTCTTGGATGCGGTGTCTGAATGTTGTGACCTTTCACGTCTCTTTTTAGGAAGAGAGGCATAGGATGCTTGTGAGTCTGAAGTGGACTTGGGAGCATTGGGTTGTGGAGGAGTGGGTGTGACATCATCAGAGGATCTGGTAGCTCTTTTCTTGTATTGTTTGAAGTAGTCCTTCTTCTTGATATCGTCCGTGAGTAGAGTATCAGGAATTGGCAATCCAAAGATTTCTTTGTACATACCTCTAGGAACATATTTAAGATTACCCAGAACGAATTCATTTTCTGCTTTATGTAGAGCTGAGTCAATCCTGGGGTTGAAGTTGTGAGTCTGTTGCAAGTACTGGATAACAAGTTTTGAAAATCTGATGCTGGGAATCACAAGCTTGTTCAGTTTCTTTCGACCTTGAGCTTTATTCTGAAAGTTTGTTCTATCGAATATGAATGTGTTCATTGACAACGAAAATTCTTCCCAAATACGTTCTGAGACATTCACATTCACTCCATTGACAATACCCTATAGGATTTGCAAGATGGGAATTCTCACTTTATCGAACCCGAGGTTTTGCGATAAGCACAAGTTGAGAACTGTTGTCATTGCTCTCCAGGGTTGATACATGTGTCCAGCGATGATGTCGGAAGCCCTTAATATGCCGGTCTGATATCCCAAACCAATTAGAAAGACAATTAGATCGTCAGCAGAAGGTGGAGGTTCAGATCGTATGTTGGGGTTACAGGGAGTGATTCCTAGAGCCTTGCTAAGAATGTCAGAGTCTATCACAAATTCCCTATCATCCAGTTTGCACGAGTATTTAGCTGTGATTTTGTCCCATTGAATGGTGTTCCAGAATTGTTGTATGTAAATGGTGGGAATTGTGCATTGCTTGGTAATGGCACCGAAGAAGTTAGTGTTCTTAAGGATATCAATAGATACTTTGAGGATAGGATTTTGTTGCAGCTTTTGAAGGTCCACATAACAGTTACTTTTTCCAATCTCTGCCCATTGACTTTTAGGAAGGATTTCGTCATCTGAAAGGACTTTGGGTGGAGCGGGAGATGCAATGTTCTCAGCTGAGGTTGTGAATGCCATTGAAGATCTGAAGATACATACAATCAACAACAATGATTGGGAACACATTAGATTATAATTGGTTAGTTAGACAGTATTGAATACACCCTCAAGTCATAAACATGCACACTTAGAAGCTCAGACAGGGTTCCTAAAAGCAAATAGAGAAAGATTGAGTGGCAAAAGCGAGACATTAAGGATAAAGACTCCATTTGATACATTTTTCACGAGACGAGTTATTTTGGAATTAAAAGGTTAAAACGCACATTTGCAAAGAAATAATGTCATGAAACAAGATACAAATGTAGAAATGATATAACAGATTTGTATGAGACAAGTTGTAACATTAAGTTGCCACAAGGGAATCCAAGTACAACTTGCTCAAACAGAAATGTTATAGCAGGTTACAAAGAGTAAATTGTCAATACAAGTCGCTACAGGAAATCCTGAATCAAGATTGTAAGCATGAGATTATCCTAGCAAGTTGCCTTAAAACATTTTAATAACCCTAGTCGCAGTATGAAAAATAAATCAAATAAGTCGCTAATCATAAATGGAGAATTCGCTAAACAAGGCTAAGTCGCTACCTGAAAACATACTATGTCGCTAACTTATAAAGACAAGTCGCCATCAACAGTTACTCAGCCAAGTCGTTACAAATCAGTTCACTAAATCTCTACAATTACTAAGTCGCTAACTTGTAAAGACAAGTCGCCATCAACAGTAATATAGCTAAGTCGCTACGATTTAATACGCTAAGTCGCTAACTTGAGAGCACTAAAAATAACAACTCGCCACGAAGAAATTGAACACTAACTCGCTACCAAGAACATTATCTCAGCAGATAAATCGCCACCAAGAACTTAACCAATATCATTCAAATAACATCGCAAACCAATCAACATAATCAGATCATCATAATTTTTTGAAACACAACCCAACCCATTCAGTTAATCCATACTTACAAACGATTACAGGCACACGATCTAACTCGAATCATAAAGAAGACGCTCACAAATTCATTAATACACAACTTCATGAAAATTACAACAACCCTAGTGCATCCAAACAACCCTTAATCTATTACCACATACATCACAATTAATTCCATTCAATAATTCCAACGACAAACCTATACGAGGTAATCAAAAGCTGAGGATTAAGTTCCGTGGGATCTGTTAAGGAAAAAGGAGTTAGGAAATGCATATATTCATCGCATTCTGAGGACAAGAAACAAGTTAATATTGCCATACCACACGCAAGTCGCTACGAAGATCCTTGAGAGAGAAAGAGAGAAAGAAAGGTTTTTAAGTTTTTGAAGAATGAAAAACAAAAAAATTGGTAAGTCGCTAGGGTAAGTAGAGGAGAATAATCAAGAAAAGCAAGTTGTCACCTTTGGTCCCTGTGGTTAAGTGATTTGTGTAGCAACTCGCTATCAAATGATTTTAATAAGTCGCTAATGTTTTTCAAAGCAAGTTGCTAACATAGTCATGGAAAGTTGCAATCTTATCATATTATGTATAGTAGACATTTATAATCCATGGCCTTGACAGACTTATCAGATAGCATACTAACACAGATAAGCACACTATCACAATGATCACCCTGAAACAAATAAACATTCAATACATGGGTACACAAAGATTACGACAAAGGCAAGACAAGACAACAACCTGCAACTGAACACACACCATAACCAGCACTGAAGCAGATATAAACAAGATATCTTGATAAAATCTCCCCCTCAATCAATGTCAACAAAGACCATTGATTGACTTTAACCCACCCGTTTTAAAATAAGAATATATCAGTTGTTCGAACTTCATCTATGATCCCGTATCATTATTGAATGACATTTCTAGGATCGTAGATGTTATCGAATACAAAGAATATATCCTTTATTAGATGGATGAAAATGACTAAAAAAATGAACTTAAAAGAATGAAATATTAAAACAGTATTAACCCAAAACCTATTTTTTTTATTTGTACACAGATTTATAAGAACGAGTCCTGATTAAAGATGAAAAAGGAGTCAAAGTACGAGGTACATCAACTCTGGCATGCTATAGCTCCAGAGTGAGCTATATTCATTTCCGATGGAAACCAAGTTATGAAGTTCCTGATTGAATTGATCATTGTACCTAAAAAAGACTGAGAGCACATTGTACTAGAAGCACATGTAGAATTGTAAATGGATGGGTTAGTGACATGATTAATCTCACTATTGGATGTATCACAGTTTAATACAGACGTATCAATATTAGGGATCCTTTTTGGCTCAATATACTTGAAGAGTTTTCCTGTGGGCATCCACTTAAGGCAAGATCTAGGTACGTAAGTCTGTTTGGATTCTGTGAACTTAAATAATCTGCCAGTGGGAATCCATTTGAAGCAGCTACTAGTAGATTTGTATGTGTGCACTTCCCTGTTTTGACTATTTGTCCTTTTGTGATTAGTATGTCTCTTAGGGGATTGATGAGCCAAATGATGTTTCTTATGTGAACTAGTCATACTTCTAGTATTTCTAAACTTTGAGCTTTGAACATTTCTCTAGGGTTTGAGATTCATCATATTGGAACGAAGCAATGAAGTGACTGGTTTTGTCAAAACAGCATTTACATCAATTTGGGAGGCAAGCCTAGATTTCGATGATTTACCTCTTTCAGTTCTAAAGGCATTAGGCTGCTTAACTACTGTACGTTTAGAGAGGTTCTTAACATTTGACTTTCCCAAAATTGATGGTTTTGCAAACTTAGTGTTCATCTTATTTTCAATAGATTTCCTAAGCTCATTTTTTAAGGCAACAATATTGAAGCTCTTATCCTGAATTTGGGCTTTGAGGTCATCAATGTCTTTCAATAAGATGTTAGATTGATTGATCAACTTGGAATTGGTCTCCTCTATGTTCTTTCTTAATGACTCATTTTCCCTTAATAGGTTGGACACACATAGAGCTAGTTCAGCATTTCTAGATTCAAGTGTATCACTCATCTCATGACAGTCATATTTTCGCACATCTGAGAGTAGGAGTTTCAGATTGCATATGGTTGAATCTTTGTTCTGAATCTGGGTTTTTAATTGATTAATTTCAAAAAATTCTTGAAATTCTGGAAATTCCCGATTAATACAAGATTTTTTTTGCATAAAAGCTTTCATCCTTTTGTTGTATTTCAACTTCCAATGAAATACAATGTTTTTCAAGAATTGAGTATTTGTTTGAAAGTTCATCATATATCTTTTTTTCAATCATGTCATTAGCTTTAATAGTTTTAGATTCAGGCTCAACCAAGATCGATTTCACAGTATTATGTTCAGAGTTAGAATCAGGTACATTAACATATGAATTACTCTGATTAGTTAAGTGTACCTCATCACATGAAACCTTTTCTGACTCTGAGTCTTTGAGATCAGTACAATTGTTTTCATCCTCATTTATTTCTCCTGAACTACTGCACTCATTATCATTCATTGGTTCAACTGATCCATTGCACGACTTATCACAATCATTCCATATCATCTCTTGACACCCATTCACTTCATTCAGCTTGTCATTCTTTTGAGCAGCTTCCTTAATGTATAATTCCACATTACTCATGAGTTGAATAAAGGTGTTTCTGAACTCATGAATTTCCATTCCAGTGTGTTTCTTGAATGAAATTCCAGTCATGTCATCATCAAAATCTGAGGAATATTCCCCTCGGATAAGTGGCTGAAATTGATTGAAGATTACTTGAAGAGCTGCATTAGACTTATCAGTTGTGAACTTTTTATTGGTAATTTGAAACCTCATTTGTTCTAAGTTAAGTGACACAATCCTAGTCAAGGTGGGAAAGTCCTGACGAAGGAGAGCACTGCTTGTTCGATCCATAGCTGTAGATAAGAGTAGTTTGAGATGCTGATGAAGTAGTTGAAAGGGCTCAATGTTGTATTCCATTTGCTTTGCATCATTTGTTAATATTAACACAGAATTGTTTTGATTATAAGTTGCAGAATCAATCACTGAAGGGTATTCTGGGAGGCAGCCTGAATCATTATTCTGCGAGGTATCATAGAGTGCAAGTACTTTGGTGATTAAAGGATCAGTGATATAAGACATTGGGTGGAAGAGTGTGTTTATGGAAATTAGATGTAGGTAACTTGCTTCACTTCACCAAGGTATAAAAGACCAAGTCGCTAGGCACCAAATTGCTAAGAATTTTAACTCTAAGTCGCTAAGCACCAAATCTAAGTACCAAGTCGCTAGCAAGATTTTGACAGCAAGTCGCTACAAGCCAAGTCGCTAAATTGTCAAGTCGCTAAATAGTAACTCGCTAGGCATCAACTCGCTAACACCAAGTCGCTAGCAATATAAAGTACAAGTCGCTAACTTTCTCCAAGTCGCTACACGTAGTGGAGAATCCACTAAGTGTACTGTTTGTCGGCTTGTCTCAATAGACAAGTCGCTAACCCAATTCGCTAAGTCCTTTAACAACAACTCGCTACCAAATTGCAAAGCAAGTCGCTACCAAGAAAACTTATCCGTGGCTCAAGTCGCTAGCAAGAAACTCACATAAACACCACTTTTCAATCCAAAAACAACCCAACCACGATGATTCAAGCCTTGTAAATCAAAACCTAAACACTTGTGATGATCCTAAACACAAAAGTACAATCAAAATCCAAACTTTAACACTAGAAGTCAACCAAATGATGCAAAAACCACAAAACTTTTTCAAACTCAAAAACCACCTAAAAACCACTAGAAATCCAAAGATATGTAAGAGATGATCTAACCATGGCTCTTGATACCAATTGTAACATATTGGATTTCACATACACATCATAACATTAACACTTTAGGCGTATAGATGATTTGAGAGAGAGAGAGAAAGTGGGATATTCTAGAAAGAGAAACTAATGTAAGGTTAGATTACCAAAGACCATCCAACCCTCTACCTTGCAAGGTAGAGGGTATTTATAGTTTACAAAATAAACGACCTCCTGACAGCCTGTGGATCAGGTATACAATGGGTAAAGACCCGTCCTTCCTCCACGGTGTTGCTCTAAACTATTCTATGCTACTAAATGACTAATTAACTACTGAATAACGTAAATAACTACAAATCTATGAGCTAACTTATGCTAGATAATATTTGGGGTGACCGACACTTTACTTATGGAATTTCCAATTCCTAACAGCACCAACAACGTTTCAAATTACTTAAGTCATTAATTACCAACACTTAGGGGGAGATTGTTGGAATCACTCCTAAACTATATTTCATGTGTTTGTAATTAACATGTAATAGGTTGCTTAAATAGGCTTTTATGTTAGTAATTATGGCAAGGCTTATGTAGAAAGGCCATAAGCCTTGGCCCAAGCCCATAAGGAAGGAAGGGACTAGATGTGTTGCCCTAGCTCCCTTCCCCTATAAATAATGTTGTAAACCTTCATTTGAAGGTTGGTTGTTCACTTCTAATACATTCCTACGCATAACATTTCTCATGTCATATTCGTGTGTGTGTTAGTGTGTTCATCCAATTTTTCTTATCTCATTTCTAACATAATGATGCTTGTGTTACAATATGGTGACCTAACAGTTCAGGAGCAAATATGTTCTCAAATGGAGCATCTTCAGGAGTAGCAAAAGGGTTATCTTCATCATAATTTGCAGCTTCATTTCCATGATGTACAACTGAAGATTGAGGATTTGAGGATGACGATGAGTGATCTACAGCTGGCCCTTCTTGAGACAGAGTTATTGAAACAGATGGATTATCTGTGTTGATTGGATTAGAAGCCGCCACTGTTGATGGTGTAGAATGATCATTAACACTAGGTTCATAATATTCATCAAACATTGGATCAAACAATTTCTTCAAATCTTCTTCAGAAGGAGGTACATATGGAACTGCAGGTGAGGGATTCTGTACAAAAGAGGAACTGATAGGACTACATGATAAATGTTGAGATGCGGGTCCAGAACTTGATTGTCCTGGAGCTATTTGCTCAGATAGCTCATCGAACGTGACGTGAATAGTTTCCATGATATCTCGGGTTCTTTTATTGTAGATTCGGCAACCCTTTCGGTTTGGTGCATAACCAACAAAAACTCCAATGTCCTCCTTAGCTCTTAACTTTCCTAATTCTTGACCATCATTCGTTGGATAGCATAAGGCACCGAACACATGAAGGAAAGATAGATCTGGTTTTCAGTTGTGGACAAGTTCGTAAGGAGTCTTTCCATGAGAGGTGTTAATAAGGGAACGGTTTTGGGTGTAGCAAGAAGTGGCAATGGCTTCAGCCCAGAGAAACATTGGAACCTTTGAGAAAATTAGCATAGTTCTTGCAGCTTCGACAAGAGTCCGATTTCTTCTTTCAACTACACCGTTCTGTTGAGGAGTACGTGGAACACTTCTTTGATGGCTGATTCCAATGATTTCATAGAACTGACTCAGTTCTTTGTTAACAAACTCAGTTCCATTGTCTGTTCAGATAATTCTGTCAATTTTATTAAGTCGAACCTCTAGCTGTTTAATAAGTTTGATGATGACATCTGGAGTTTCATCCTTTGACCTCAAAAACTTAACCCAAGTAAACCGAGAATAGTCATCAAACACGACTAACACATATTTCTTCCTGTTTATAGTTTGCACTCTCATGGGTCTGCACAAATCCATGTGAAGAGTATGAAGAACTTCCATAACTGAGTTTGCAGGTTTGGGTTTATGGGCATATTTCTTGCTTTTTCCCAATTGGCATGCTGAACAAAGATGATCTTTTTCATACTTCAATCTGGGTAAACCTCTTACGAGGTCCTTTATAGAAAAATCATTTATGGTTCCGAAGTTCAAGTGATTGAGATGACGATGCCATAACCATGAATTTGTTTTAGAGGCCTTTGATAACAAGGAGATTGGAGAAGACTTCATCATATCTGTGGAAAACTAGAAGGGGGGGTTGAATAGTTTTACCAATTAAAACTTCCTTTTAAATATTTAGATCGACTTATGTCAATCTATTTGGATGTGTGTGTTGGATGTTGATAAACAAGCATGTAAAGATAAGTAATGAAAAGATTAGAGTAAGAAGCACAAAACCACAACACAAGTATTTATAGTGGTTCGGCTACAAGGTCACCTTCCTTGCCCTACTCCACTCCCTGAGTCACCTACTCGAGAGTTCGTAATCACTACACTAATCTCCTTATGGCGGAGAAGCCTTCACAACGTCGCTTAATCTTTTTCTGGTACAAAGCTAAATACCGAGTTCTTTCACACCAAGGCGAACCACACCTAACACAACGTCGCCTACCCTTTATACGGTGCTAGGCTAACCACCGAGTTCTTTCACACCTTAGGTGAACTACACCTTCACAACGTCGCCTACCCTTTATTAGGTACTAGGCTAAGTACCTAGTTCTTTCACACCTTAGGTGAACTACACCTTCACAACGTTGCCTACCCTTTATTAGGTACTAGGCTAAGCACCTAGTTCCATTGCAATGGAGGAACTACTACCACACTACACCAACGACTAATCCCAAAGGAGATCTACTCCTTTACAACATCATCAAGGATATCAATATCCTTGGATCTAAAACTAGTCTATCTTGTACATCGAAACACACCATATCGAATGTACATCTAAGGCACCTTTCACTAATGCCTTTGACTAGATCTACAAGACACCTTTCACTAATGTCTTGTGTCTTCACTTCTAAGCACTTTTCACTAATTCTTCTTTGTCTTGACTTCTAAGCACCTTTCACTAATGCTTCTTAGTCTTTACTTCCAAGCACCTACCACAAGTGCTTTATACTATAGACGATAGATACCCTTCACTAATATCTTCGTCTTGACTCTTAAGACATCTTTCACTAATGTCTTCAACACTACACTTCTTTGAAGAAAGAAGGGAATCATCAACAAGAAGACTTCAGTAGCTTTGATGATGAGGAAGCATGGCAACTCATGGACTTGAGCTTGCTCGACTTCAAAGGCGGTGATCTTGCCTTTAAGAGGAACCTAAAAGATCATAAAAACAAAACTACAAACATAGATCTCTTGGATCTAAGGTTAGTGAGATTTAACTCAGGGGAGAAAGTATATTGAAAGGGGGTGAGAAACAATGAAGAAATGGCTCACTATTTATAGAGGAAAAATCCTACTGTTTCCTGGATCCCATGGATCCCTACCACAAGGGATCCGGCTAGCACAAAGCTAGGGATCCGTGGTCCGCTCCTCTTTGCCCATGGGTATTTTTGGTTATGGGTCATGGGTCTTGGGTTATGGGTTGATCCATGGTTTTCTTTCTAGATACAATGAACTTGGTTAAGTGGTATATATAAAACCATGGGTTGTGGGTCAAAACCATTTGCGAGTATTTTACCCATTTAGTATACACTTAGTTTTTACCCATTTTAGTATACTTAGTTTAAGTATATGTTTAACCCAATATGTAAACACTAGTTGTTGTACATATGTATCTAAATCATAAAATCACTTATACTTGTTTTAGTGTTTTATGTGAAAGCGTAAGTGTGTTAGAAAACTATTAACTCAAACTATTTACGTACTCTATTTGTTTCGTTAAAATGATTTTACTTTTGTTATCGACAAAACATTAGAAGATCGTAAAATATAAATAAACGTTTTTACGGCTTATTTGTATTAACAATCTCCCCCTTTTTGTTGATGACAAAACATAAAAATATTTTAAAGAAAAAGCTAAAATTCGTAAAAATTTGAATTTGTAGTTTTTACTTTCTTCTCCCCCTTTTTGTCGAAACAAAAAGTGTTTGAAGGAAGGCAACACGTTGTTTTTAAGAAAAACATGTGAAAGAATTAAAAGTAAAAAGAGATAGAGAGCAAATAACGGGAAAGGATCTCGTCTTTTACTCCCCCTTGACGAGTCCATCCCTATGTAAAGGCGTCAAGTAAATGATACTAATCTAGTTTGTTTGCAAATAAGTTTGCAAAAGATATCGTCTACGAGACGAATGTGCTCCCCTTGATGATTGCAATTGTTGCAAAGGGATGTCACGAAATGTAAACCTAGTATTGCAAGTAATTTGCAATGTATTGCTTTGACATAAAGCTCCCCTAGCTTTATGATGTCAAAGTCTTCATATGTAAATTGAATAACTACAAAACAAAGGTTAGAAATCAAGTATAATTCACAATTTCCTGCAAATGTGATTCAAGTTAGTAGAAAGAAGGCTTTCGGTCTCACGGATCCCGCGGTTCCCTCCTAGTAGGGATCCGTCTAGGCAAATCTGAGGGATCCGTCTGGTTGATGAATAAAGTCAGCAAAGATTGGTATAACAAGAAATGTTAATACTAAAAGAGATATGGATTATATAGTATACTCACATACTCAGAAATATAGCAAGTAGCATGTAATTCCATTTAATAAACAAGAGTTATGATATACATGACTCGAAAAACAAGACAATAGACAATACATGACTAGGAATTTCTAGATCCCCTAACGCTTGAAGCTAAGACACCACTATAATCTTCTAGCTCAAGTTTTGTTTAGGTTTAATCTCGTCGAAACGTTCGAGGAGATGATAGAACATGAAACGTTGGTCTTCTCGTACTTCATGTATCAAACTTTCAACATGTTGACAATGATAGCAATCTTTGCCATTGCTAGGTAGTGGTGGTGGATGAAATGAAATGGCTTGATTCGAAGGATCAAGTGAAGTGGCTTGTGGAGCTTCAAACGATGGAGGGATTGGTGGAGGTGCATTTAAGAATGACTCAACCAAGAATGATGGTGGTGGTAGAGAGGTGTCAACTTCCATATGGTCGGGTGGTTGATTTTGATGATTTGTCATAATCCAAATGGGATTATATGATGAAAACGCCGAGAAGGAAGTCGGAGCAAGTGTTGACTCAACACCTTGATTTTGAACCATTATTCCTCCAAATGAGGAGTATGTTGTCGGCGGAAGCGGATGAGACGGCCTAGGAGGCAAGTCCTCTAAATTGTAGAGGTGTGGTGATGATAGTGGGGATCTAAATGAAATAGCTCTAGGAACCAATGGTGATGGTTTGGTGGAGATGATATTGTTTGGCCTAGGAGGTATGGTGGTGTTTGGCAAAGGTAGTTTTGTGGGTACTAACCTTTTAGAAATTGGTTTGATTGGATGATGAAGGATTCTATCATTTGTCGGTTTGACCGGAGATGATTCGATTGAGGAAATTTCGTGTATAACACGAGCTCTTTTCATGGGTGGTTCTTTGGTGGATAAGTTACTACTTGGGGTTTTCCTCATGATGAGATAATTTCAAGAGTTTGCAAGAGCTGAAAGTTGGGATGAAAGTGATGACTGTGGAGGTCCTAATAAGGTGGTTTATAAACTAAGAGATTTGGCAAGTGCATTTAAGCTTCAAGCCACTAGGATTCATTGGAATGTGATGATTGACATGCACAAGAGTCAACTTCAGAGGTTGTACTGATCTAGGAACTCATTTAAGATGAGATGGAGTGTTTGAGTTAGGAAGATGAGTTGAAATGATTGCTTTAGCAAGATTTGACCTATCCTGTCATACGGATCCCACGGTTCCCTCCTCAGAGGGATCCGTCTAGGCTAATCCTAGGGATCCGTCTCTCAGCAGCTATGAAAGATTGGAAATGATGTTTCTAAGATCTAAGACCTATATCATCTTGAGTGTTTCAGTTTTTCTAAGTGTTTTAAATGAAGGGATGCTTGAGTACTTGAAGGTAATGAATGATGTAGCTAATGATTGTCTTTTGTGGAAGGATTTGGAACTTTCAAGAGTACCAATGGATGAATAATGATGACACTAAAGATTTAGAATGTCAATTGAAGCTAGATGATCCTAGAGATCAGGTTGTGTCTTAGGATAGTGTTTTGGAAAATATCCTAGAAGCTTTAAGATGAGAAAACTAGATTTTGATCAAATTTGATCAATTTGGAGGTGAGGATGATTTATGATCAATTTTTCCGTAATTGAAAGATTTCTAAGACTAGATGTGAGGGATCAAGTAGAGAATAAGGTGTGAGTTTAAAAGCGGAAGAGTAATGGATTAAAACGAAACGGTAGATCTACAAGCGTTTTTAGAGTGTAACCTCGGTGAGTTATGTATGAATGGGAAAGATTAACTTATCTTGATAAGGACTTAATTTGCCTTAAGACACTATGTTTAGCTTAGTGTAAGGTGTTCTAAGAATGTCTTTGAAATACAATGCTTGTAATTGCATTTTCTGTTCGACGGATCCCACGGTTCCCTAAGAGTAGGGATCCGTCTAGTGTAGCCCATCTGCTCAGCAGGACCTTTACTAAAGGTATGCAATGATCTTGACAATGCATTATATCTCAAGGATAGTCTAAAGAGAGTTCTAAATACTAAGATATCAAATGTTTTATTTCATGAAGGAAATTGGATTACATTGATAAAGCACGAGTACAATAGATTTGATCCTATTTTGAAATATTATTAGTTTCCTTGAGTGTTCTCGCTAGGAGGATCATTAAGTGATTGATGAGTGTTGGTGGAGTCAAGAATGAAGAAAGTCTTCATGAGGGATATGTTTAGCGGTTCCATCATTTTGTTCACAAGTACGTACAACGGACTTTGAAATTGAGGATGGAAGTGCATAACATTATGATAGAGACGTGTCAAGAACATTCCATAAGGGATGAGTTTATTCTTGGAGCCTTGAAGATTTGCAATTCGCCTTGCGAAGAAGTAGGCGAGATTGTATGGTTGTTGTGTTAGCAAACAGTACAACATGTGAGCACAACAAGCGGGAAGGATTTCTCGATTTCCCCTAGGACTCCAAACATTTTCACGTAGGATGAGTGCAAGAGGCTTGTACTCTTCTCGGATATCCCTTGTAAGGATAATTTTTGGATCGGAGTAATATGGTCGAGGTTTGCATATTATGCGATTTAAATCTTCCGGAGAGGGTATGTGTGAACAATATGGACTATTTTCTTCACGAAAGTTGAAGAGAGAATCAAGAGACCAATCTTCGGTGAAGGCACATTGTCCATGATTTGGAATCCGGAGGATGTGAGCAAAATGCCCAAGGGTTAGAGTGAACTTTTGGTTTTGATATAAAACCAAAGAGATAGAGAGCGATCCTCGTTACGAACGAGTTCGACTTGACGGAAGAATTCCATTATGAACCTTGGACATATTTTCTTGTTGATTTCAAGAAGACATTCTAGTCCTATGGCTCGGAAGGAGGTATTGATACCTTCTTCGAATTGTAGAGAGGTGTCTACAATACGTCCTTCGTGGAAGTGACGGTTTTCGAGATTATTGAACCCACGGACATGATTGCCAGGCGTGTTGGGTTCGAGAGAGATGTTCAGAGTGTAGAAGCTAGTGAGTGAAAAATCAAACTCATATTCATGCGTCATATTTGAACCTATAGAAATGACAAGTTAATAAAAGGAAATGTTTGTGGTCAACGTATGTTAATCTAATGTTTTTACTATATTTTTATTAACAATGGTTTTTAACAGGAAATACACTTAACTCACTTATGGTTTTGACATACAAGTGGAGTATTACTCTTAGACGAAAAAGGTTTTGATTTGCATGAAAAACTGTTTTCCAGTAGGACGGATCCCACGGTTCCTTTTCAAAAGGGATCCGGCTAGTATAACTTCCGGGATCCGTAGATCTGTAATTAAAGAACCAGATTATATGAAAACTCATAGATTTTTGAATCTCATAATTTTATACCAAGATATATGTTTCAACCTACATTTTCTTTTAGCATGCATACATGACTTCTAATGTATCACAAAAGAATATAAAACATATAGATCAAAAATAAGTGACAAACACATTATGATAACAACAACCTAGATAAACTAGATTATTAATAATATTGCATTTCAATACTAAGGATGATACAAAGGATCGGGTATATGATCCCAATATAGATTAACAACACAAAGTAAATGTCTCTGTATGTGAACTTCAACATAGGGAACACAAGTGCGGTGAGTGTTATGGCGATGAGCACGAGTGCGATGTAAACCATGTTGAAGACGGATCTTTCTTGGTTTCGGTTGAGATGGAGTGAGGAGGAAGATGAAATTTTTGAATGAGGGAAGATTTTTGAAATTGGAAGATTTTGAAAAAGTGAGGATTTGGTAGAATGGCCGATGGTGGGGTTTTATAGGGAAGGAGGAATTTTTGAAATTCGTGTTTTGTTTTATTATTGGATTTAAAAGAAACAAAACATAAGTTTTATATACCACTATTTTAGACGAGAAATAAAACACGTATGTGAGAAAAAGGCTTCCTAATGAAGCTTCATGTAAAACATGTATAAGCACAAAAGATAATCACATAAATACCTAAATAGGTATACTTAATTATCAAGCAAAGTAAAAGGAAAATCATACCTCTAGCGTACTTAGGAATGTCTTTACAAATGACACAACAAATGTCACTTAGATGATTCCCGCTCCTTTAAGATACCTTCTTAAGGAAGGTATTCTTGTTACCAAGCGACTCCTAAAGCTTGGTGGGTATGAGCTTTGACTAATCAACATGACAAAGAAGATTAGTGCAATTAAAAATAAAGAAGAAACAAATGTTGTTATCAAATCAACATCCAAACATATAGTTTTAAAAGACATGGTGTTTGTTTTTATGAAAGACCTTCTTTGTAGTTTTCTATTAACCATGGATCGTATCAAGTTTTTAAATTACAATATACTTCAACAAACTTGGTAACGAAGCTCTGATACCAATTGTGGAAAACTAGAAGGGGGGGTTGAATAGTTTTACCAATTAAAACTTCCTTTTAAATATTTAGATCGACTTATGTCAATCTATTTGGATGTGTGTGTTGGATGTTGATAAACAAGCATGTAAAGATAAGTAATGAAAAGATTAGAGTAAGAAGCACAAAACCACAACGCAAGTATTTATAGTGGTTCGGCTACAAGGTCACCTTCCTTGCCCTACTCCACTCCCCGAGTCACCTACTCGAGAGTTCGTAATCACTACACCAATCTCTTTATGGCGGAGAAGCCTTCACAACGTCGCTTAATCTTTTTCCGGTACAAAGCTAAATACCGAGTTCTTTCACACCAAGGCGAACCACACCTAACACAACGTCGCCTACCCTTTATACGGTGCTAGGCTAACCACCGAGTTCTTTCACACCTTAGGTGAACTACACCTTCACAACGTCGCCTACCCTTTATTAGGTACTAGGCTAAGTACCTAGTTCTTTCACACCTTAGGTGAACTACACCTTCACAACGTCGCCTACCCTTTATTAGGTACTAGGCTAAGCACCTAGTTCCATTGCAATGGAGGAACTACTACCACACTACACCAACGACTAATCCCAAAGGAGATCTACTCCTTTACAACATCATCAAGGATATCAATATCCTTGGATCTAAAACTAGTCTATCTTGTACATCGAAACACACCATATCGAATGTACATCTAAGGCACCTTTCACTAATGCCTTTGACTAGATCTACAAGACACCTTTCACTAATGTCTTGTGTCTTCACTTCTAAGCACCTTTCACTAATGCTTCTTTGTCTTGACTTCTAAGCACCTTTCACTAATGCTTCTTAGTCTTGACTTCCAAGCACCTACCACAAGTGCTTTATACTATAGACGATAGATACCCTTCACTAATATCTTCGTCTTGACTCTTAAGACATCTTTCACTAATGTCTTCAACACTACACTTCTTTGAAGAAAGAAGGGAATCATCAACAAGAAGACTTCAGTAGCTTTGATGATGAGGAAGCATGGCAACTCATGGACTTGAGCTTGCTTGACTTCAAAGGTGGTGATCTTGCCTTTAAGAGGAACCTAAAAGATCACAAAAACAAAACTACAAACATAGATCTCTTGGATCTAAGGTTAGTGAGATTTAACTCAGGGGAGAAAGTATATTGAAAGGGGGTGAGAAACAATGAAGAAATGGCTCACTATTTATAGAGGAAAAATCCTACTGTTTCCCGGATCCCACGGATCCCTACTACAAGGGATCCGGCTAGCACAAAGCTAGGGATCCGTGGTCCGCTCCTCTTTGCCCATGGGTATTTTTGCTTATGGGTCATGGGTCATGGGTCATGGGTTATGGGTTGATCCATGGTTTTCTTTCTAGATACAATGAACTTGGTTAAGTGGTATATATAAAACCATGGGTTGTGGGTCAAAACCATTTGCTAGTATTTTACCCATTTAGTATACACTTAGTTTTTACCCATTTTAGTATACTTAGTTTAAGTATATGTTTAACCCAATATGTAAACACTAGTTGTTGTACATATGTATCTAAATCATAAAATCACTTATACTTGTTTTAGTGTTTTATGTGAAAGCGTAAGTGTGTTAGAAAACTATTAACTCAAACTATTTACGTACTCTATTTGTTTCGTTAAAATGATTTTACTTTTGTTATCGACAAAACATTTGAAGATCGTAAAATATAAATAAACGTTTTTACGACTTATTTGTATTAACAATATCTTCAATAGAGATGTTGTACAAGTTTGTTCCACATTTTCATCTTAAAAGTTCCACACCATCAAGTTCTCTAACGAAACAAGTATGTTTTCTAAAGGCCACTTCTAGATCAGAATCACAGAATTGACCGACAGAAAACAAATTATGACCAAGACCTTTAACATAATATACCCGGGAAATTACACTATCACCAACCACATAATCTCCATAACCCATAATTGCCCCAAAATGGTCGTTCCCGAATCTAACAGTCTCGATAAATTTACTCACGAAGTTCATGAGCCACGAGCGATCTCTAGTCATATGCTTGGAACGACTGAGTCCGGTACCACGAACGATTTGAACGACCTGCAGTTGAACACAGACAAGAATGGATGACTGGACAATTGGGATCCCCATGCGAGAATGGGTTCCATTTGGTTAGTAAATGAGATTGGAACACCCACATCAGAAGCAGAAACAATGATATCATTAGAGGCAGATGCCGTGCTAGTAGTAACAGTAGATCCATTCAAAGTATGTTCACTTCTTAAAGGTATAGTTCTACCAATAGGCATCCATTTCCTAATGGGGATTGATCTAGATAATTTAGGGCACAACTCATTAAGATTGAGTTTATGGCCAGTAGGTATCCATTGATAACCTAAATTACTAAATTTTCTTCGTGTTGGTTTCCAATATTTTCTATCCCTCTTCCACCTTGGTTTTCTGACCTTCTTATCATGTTTTCTAGTGTTAACAATTTTTACCGGAGATTTGACAGCATTACTCAAATCATTCACAACACATTCATGATTAATACCAGAAATCAAGAATTCATTACATGTTTTGCAAGTAGTAGCAGAATTCTAATTAATTACAGTACGCTTATAGCTAATACTATAATCAACACGATTTATCTTATTCAACACAAACTTATTGTTCCTAGGGTGGTCTTCTACTTTCTTCCATTGATCACTCTTAGCTTGGGAGATCCTATCTTGCTTTGTATTGCCTGGAGGCTTTGACCCGCTTGCCTTAGTGTCACTGATTACTCCTATAGAGGGAATGATGGGAACATTAGTCGGTTTTGCTACTTTTTGTGTTCCTGATCTAGAAGTGTTGGGATCTGAAGTACTAGTAGGCACATCAAAGTTCACATGTTTAACTTTAGGCATAGAACAAAGCATAATGACTTTATCTTTAGTACAAAAGGATTTAGGGCATGTTGCTCATAAACATTCTAAAAGATCCTGAGATCGTTTGGCATATAAGCATGCATACCTAACTTCTCTATCAAGTGGTTTATTTATGCTATCCTCTTCGACAATCTCACGGAGGCATTCTAGACTATCCTTAAGATACGAAAAATATTCTTGACACACACGTTCGTTATTTCTAAGATGAGGAGGAATATACTTTACAGACACATCATACTTAGAATCCGCAGATGCCTTTGATACAAAATTCTTATTATAGACAAGTGGCATTTTCCCCTTTTACCTGACTTTTCAGATTCTCAATTTCCTTTTGTAAAGAAGTTATTTTTTCATTGTTCTTGTCACGAGTGACTTTCATTGAATCATATAACTCTTTGAAATGTTGTTTAACTTTTTCATTTTCTTCAAGAAAACTCTCATTTTCTTGTTGTAAAACATTAATGATGTTTTGAAAATGAAAGTTTTGAGAATTCTGAGAATCTAAAGGAGGAGGCATTTGGGAGCCATTTACATTATTCGTATCACCCTTCAATTGTGAAATTTTTGTTTTCAATCTTTTGATAGTGTTACAATGAGCTCGAATCTGTTCATCACGTTTGCTTATTTCAAAAACTGCATCAAACTCAGGAGCATCCGAGGATGTCTTGACATTTGAGGTTTTAACATTCTCTTTGAGATGTTGATATTTTAATTGCAAAGCAAGATGTTCAACTTCCAATTTAGAAAAATGTTTGACCAAGTTATCATGTTCATCCTGTTCAACTTTATCATGCAATTTTGAATTTGTGGTTTCAAGCTCAATGACACGATCATGGGAAACTTTTAATGCAACAGTTAATTCATGAAATTGAGACGCATTAATAGAATAATTTGTAACAGTGTAGAACACATCTTGAGCAACACATTGAGAGATTAAATTATCATTAATGATGTGCAGATTCCTTATCTCAATTTCATTACTCTTAAGCTCACGTTCATACATATTGACCTCAAATTCCATATCATTAAACATCTTTTTCGTTTCTTTAATCTCTGGGTCCATTCCCTTTTGAAGACTCTCAAAATTTTCTTTAAGTTGTTTAAAGAAAGGCATGACCTCAGTTAAATAGCATTTTTTAGTTTGTTCAAAACCCCTTTCCTCTTCAGTTATCCCAGTGGGTGTGATTCTCTTCTTACACGTATTCTCAAAATCAACAAATAGTTGGAAAACTACATAAAGGGTTATTAAGGTCTTGCTATTAGTGGGAAGATTTCTAGGCACTAAGTGCATTGGTGTATTTGGAGGATACACAGTGGCTGGAGGCAATTTCCAACAAGGGGGATTCTTTGTAACAAGATTATCTGCCTTTTGCTTATCTATATCTTTCTTCCAGAAAAATTGTTCAGGGGTTAGTTAATTTTGAGGTTTAAACATGTTAAAGGAAATCCAGTTTTCCTTAGTGTAATCATGGGTTTTAAACATTATATTATACTTTGTACACTTAGGATCATTTAACTTCTTTGCCATTTTCACCCTAGAGGTTTCTTCAAATTTTCTATCCTCATCAGTGCTTCCTATACATGATGGTGTTTTCCTAGGCTTAAGAATCTCATTACCATCATAGACTACCTTTTGTGCAGCTCTAGCAACTTTTCCATACTCGGGATTGGGTACCTCTACAAGGGGAATACTATGTTTATCGCTTAAGACTCTATGCTTAGTGATCATGTGAGCAATCTGAATGGTGTTCCCTTGTATGTACAGTTTGTTTTTCAAAGTTTTTAGGTTGGAAAAGTCATTCAAAAGTTTTGATTCCTTAGCATTAAATTCCTGTTTAAGCACTTTTACATTTTCTTGAAGTTCTTGCTTTTGCTTAACTGTTTTAGTAAGCTTTTCTTGTAAGGAGTTTAACTCTTGTTTTAACATTTCTTCCCTAAAGTTACTTTTTCTAATGACTGTACGTATTTGGTTATCCATCTCCTACTCACGGGTGGTTAATTAAAACTTAGTACGTTGTTCATAAATGGCAACTTGTTCCTTATAGGCATTAAGTTTAGATGTTATGGAAACATCAGGGGCACATGCATTGTATTCATCAAAAACATAGTCATCATTGACTGCAGAAGATGCAATACTTGGTACATATTCACTTCCATCTTGCTTCACATATTTATCATATCAGATAACATTGCTATTACCCATATTTTCAATATTTGATTCAATAATTTCAGTTGATTGTACTTTGTCATGCATCTTTTGCACATCAACCTCATCGTATAGTTTTAATACCTCTGAGATGATGGATTCCCTGGAAGGATTGGCCTGTTTTTGTGTAGAAGCCCTTGGAGTGACCATTGGTGAGATACTAGCCATGAAGATGGTCTGGGCAGTTGGTTCATCATCAATATCTGAATCAAATGCATCACAGTCTGCAACATGAAATGCATTGAGATTGTTCTGACCCATACCCTGCACTGGCTGTTCATCCACATCAGCATCATAAGTTCCGGCATTTCCCTCAGCAAGGAATAGCAATTCTTCCTTATTCAACACAGCTCCACTGTCTTGAGCTTGCACCACCAGCATCTTGTCCCTGAAGTACTCTGGATTTTGTGGATGTTTTGGAAGAGTGCAATTCCTTGCGATGTGACCTTCTCCACCACAGTTGTAACACTTTATTGGCATTACTTGACCCTGAGCCATGTTCCTTCCACGATTCTAATTACCCACATATCCACCACCACCGCCAGCATTCCTATATCCAGCACCAACATTCCCATATCTAGCACCAACATTTCCATATCCAGCACCAACATTCCCTTGCTCATTATGTGGAAGGTATGCATTCTGTCTTCCTGGCACATTTTGCACCACTACCTTTTCGTCTTTAACCGTAGCATGATTGTGAAGATTGGATGCAGTTCTAAGGTGATTGTTGGTGTGTAGGGTGAAGTTCAAGTTCTGCTTGACCATTAAAGCCAGTTGATTGACAAGCTGTTCCATGAATGTGTATGATTCTGGAGGCTTATATCCTGGATCCGAATGAGTTTGTGATTACCATTTCCAGTAGTTATGACTTGATATGCCTTGGTAGTTATTCCCACATTAGTGTAGAATGCGGTTGAATCATTTGAAGAACTAGCATTTCCAGCATTGTTGTTAAACTTTTCAAGGATCATCCGTTCAAACACAGGATGCTTCTCATTTTGGAGCAAATAAGCATACAATTGCTCATAATTGGTGTTCCTCAAACCTTTGTTTAGCTTGACTGCAGTGACAAATTTGTGCCATTCGGGATTCATGTTGTTCACAAAATTTGAATTGAGCTAAATATTTGGCATTGTCATTTTGATATTCCTCATATCATTCACAAGCTTGTGGAATCTTACATGATATTCAGTAACACTTTCCCCTGGATTCATCTTAAAGTTCTCAAAGTCATCATACAACTGAGATTCCCTGTCTTCTTTAGTCAATTCAGAACCAGAGAGAAGCATCTTAACATTGTCCCATACTGCCTTAGCTTCAGTGTTGTGATTGATCAACTTGTAAATGTCCTTAGGTAAACCCTGAAGTATGATGTTTGAAGCCCTGATGTCTGCATCGTATCTCTTCTTCTTCTTATCAGTAAGTTCATCATACGTCTTTGGTCTATCCAATCCTAATATCACTGAACCATCAGCAGTAGTTTCAAGAATGTCTCTGGTATTCTCAACTTGATAAGGTCCTTCATCAATTGACTTAAGTATGTTAACCCCATTTTCTTTTCCTAAGCAATACAGTCTGATTCTTTGAGCCCAAGAGATTAGTTCAAACATGTGATGCATGCCAACGATCGGGAAACATTTCAAGGAGGGATGAATCTCCTCAGAACTATATCCAAGTCTGTGAAATATTCGATGTTTGGGGTATAGATTTCATGGGACCTTTTCCCTCATCTGGAGGAAATGAATACATTCTAGTGGCTATCGACTATGTGTCCAAATGGGTGGAGGCCCAAGCCCTTAGGACTAGTGATGCAACAGTAGTCATTCATTTTCTTAAAAAGCACTTCGCACGATTCGGGATTCCTAAGGCATTGATCAGTGATAGAGGAACCCACTTTTGCAATGCTCAAATGGAGAAGGTGATGAAGAAGTATGGTGTTCCGCATAGATTCTCTACGGCATATCATCCCCAAACCAATGGGCAAGTAGAGAACAGGAATAGAGCATTAAAGCGGATATTTGAAAAAACGGTCCACCATAATAGAAAATATTGGGCATTAAAACCGGATGAGGCACTCTGGGCATTCAGAACGGCTTATAAAACACCTATCGAAACAACCCCTTTTCGCTTGGTATAAGGGAAAGCATGCCACCTCCCTATTGAACTTGAGCAAAAGGCATACTGGGCACTTAAGGCCTGTAATATGGACTATTTTGAGGCAGGGTCAAATAGGTTCCTACAGCTTCAAGAACTGGATGAACTAAGACTTGAAGCTTATGAATCGTCGATCACATATAAAGAAAGGGCGAAAAAATGGCATGATCAACGAATAAAGAATCCTAAAGAGTTTGTGGAAGGAGATAAGGTGCTCTTGTATAATTCAAGGTTGAGATTATTTATGGGAAAACTCAAATCAAGATGGTATGGGCCCTTTTCGGTGAAGAGGAAAATGGACAACGGGGCTGTGATACTACTAGACCATGATGGAAGGGAATTTACCGTGAATGGACAACGTGTGAAACATTATTAGTTGGAAAATAATAAAATGGTCAACGATGAGGATATTGTTTTGGAAGAAGGTGACGGTAATGAAGTCACGTAGGGGCACGACTTCGAGTCTAGCTACAAGACTCATAAATAAAGAAAAGCGCTTCGTGGGAGGCAACCCATGCTTAATTGTTTGCTTGTTTGTGTATCGTATATCTTCTATTGATTGTTTATTCTCATGTTTGAATTTGTAAAAATGCTTTATTTTGTCTTCAACCTCGTCTTAATTACATATAAAGGTATTTTACAAAAGGGATAAATGTAGGGAGGATTACACACGTTTTCAAAAAGAACGTGAACATGAGAATTATGATCATTAAAAAGATATACATGTGTGTTTGTTTGAGTCAAATGCTTGTATCGAGTCATAATGGATGTTTTGCAGGAAATTTTTTCAGATTCTAAAGATATAAATTATCCAGAATTTTTTCCAGAAAATCGCAGACCAGTTTCTGTCAGAATAACATGACGGCCTCAGGGTCGCAACCTGATGGCGTCAGGAGGAGTAGAAACAGCTTCTAACTTTTTCTCGTTTTTTGTGCTACTTATAAATTTTTGGAATTTTCCAGGTCTTAATTTTTCAAAAAATCTATAAACATCCATTCCACAAGCATTATATCCTAGTTTAGTAGAGGCATATATATATTGTTACCGTCGATTTTACATGAAGGTTTCGTTTGTTTTCTTCAAGTGTGCATGTTTTATTTATCAAGAAGAAGATACATAAGATTGGATGAAGCTTTTCGC
The DNA here is from genome assembly GCA_910596185.1 of Chrysanthemum makinoi. NCBI lineage: Eukaryota > Viridiplantae > Streptophyta > Magnoliopsida > Asterales > Asteraceae > Chrysanthemum > Chrysanthemum makinoi. The sequence goes on along the minus strand of OU343221.1, from coordinate 224,689,953 downwards.
GCATACATTCTTCTTGAAGAAGGACTTAACCACTACTTCACACGGATCCTACCGAGCTAATCAGGGGAGTATTAATTTCCTTCGTTTTTAATTACCTTCCATTATCATAACTTTGATACTTTCAGGGAACATTGGGGACAATGTTTAGTTTAAGTGAAGGGAGGGAAAATAAAACGGGAACTTTGAAACTATGCTTATCCTTGATTATTTGCCTTGTCCAATTTCATTTGTGTAATAAACCATGAGAAATATCGGTTAGGGATAATTTTGGCACCAAATTTAAATTTTTTTATGACATGCAGGAGTGGGCCATTAGTCTTAATAAAGCGTCTCATTGATATGAAGTTATATGACTAGCAAAAAACCCTTTACCACTTAAATTCCACCCAAAATGTGAGGATCGCCCTTAAATTTGTAGGAATTAAAGTATTCATCTTTAATGCTTCGAGAGTGTACCGGTAGTGTAATAGATTCTAGAACTTGTTTTGTGATGCATTCCGAGATCGCTAGTGAGACTACACTTGTGTAGTTAGGAATAACTAAATGATAAGAGGCATTAGGATAACCCTTGTTTGATACCCGTATTATAATTACTTCTTCCAGATCGGTTGATTAATTCCCCCACACCCTTGCATCGTACTCATCTTTAGTACACGATACCCCTAGTTAACCCCTCAGAGCCTATCCCTTTCGCGGTTCTCGTGATGTTTCTGTTTTCCGTAATATCAATGAAGAGCATTGTTTACAATCCACCCCCAAATGTACACCCAAATCGCCTTAGCCTACCTTGTATGCACTCACTTTTAGTGCATTATTGTTATCACACTAAACCCTTAGTTCAATTATCTAGTTGCTTGCATAAGTTGCTAAGTCAAGTTATATCCTTTGTACACAGTTTTGGGACGATTGGGACTCATGGGAAAAGTTAAATTTTATGAAATGATGGGAAGGAACGTTAAATTCAAATTCCCTTTATTTACGTAATAATGTGCTCCAAGTGTTTTGATCTTTTCAATTCGGGTCAAATTAGTGTTAGAGAAATAAAAACTCAAGTATAGGGATGTGCCTATAAATCCCTATTATTTTGATGTTATCGTAGAGGATGGTAGAGTAAAAGTGTATGAAAAAAAAAAAAAAAAAAAAAAAACATACGGGCTACCATCCTACATCTATCTTTAAATTTATGTTTGTTTGTTTCAAGTTATCTAGAGTTTAGAGTGTCGAGTCTTGGCTTAGCAACGCCATTCTTCTCATGCTTGTAACATTAAGATTTTTGACTTGCCACCACTAAATCGCCTATCCCACCAAACCCTTTGTTTCCCTACCGTAAGCCTAAAGTTACAACCCTTTAAAAGACCTCTTGGATAGTTTTTCCTAGGTGCTTACGCCAAAGCGTTGGAGGTTTGATATAGTCTCAAGCCTATGGTAATCTATGTACTAGGACCGGTTAATGAGTGTATGTCTTCCATTTCAAATTTGATATATTTCATATACACCCAAGAGATGAGAGTATCTAAACACCACTTGTGAGGTGCTAGTATGTAATTTCCGTGCTTGTTATGACTTTTGTGGGGCTTATACGTGTTGTGAATTGTTCTAAACTAATGCTTCATGACCCCTAACTTATAAATTAAAAGGCTAAAAGCACATTTGCTTGAGGACAAGCAAATACCAAGTGTAGGGATATTTGATAAGGATTTAAAAGGTACACTTTTGAGGGGTCATTTAAGCCCTTAATCGATCAATTTTGTATCCGTTACTACTTAATTTCGTTCCTTTTCACTTTTTAGGTCTCTTGAAGGCAAATTGCTGGAATGACACTTATTCGACCGAAAAGGCGCGAATATATGAAAAAAATGACCAAAGTCAAGAATCAAGACACTCAAGCTGCTGGAACTGAAGCTAACGGCGTCACAGCCTAATAGCGACGCCGTCCCAGCACACCTTGAGATGACTCAGAGAGAAAATTGCTATTTTGCACTTGACGGCATCTAGTTTAAAAGAGTAGGGCGTCACAACTCAGAAGGACTAGATTTGGATCCCGACGGCGTCAGAAGATGAAGCCGACTTCGTCACAAGCATAAGGTGACGCCGTCACAACGTTGACGTGGCCAAGACGAAAACCTAATGGCGGCGACCTGACGACGTCACAATTAAAGAGTGACACCGTTGCATATTGTAACTCTATATGTAGAATTCGGATTTTCAGTATTTTAGAGAGGTAGTTTTGTGGAGTAAATCCTAAACCGAACTTTGGCTGTCTTGGGCAGTATCTTAGGGTTCCATACCCTATTTTACAACAAGATAAGTGATTTACTTCATTAATTCAATTATGTATTCAATTTTTTGTGTGTATGCTTGCATGTTTTCCATGTCCGGCTAATTTACTTGTGTGTTTGCTTAGATCTATGAAACCTAGGTATTGAATATTGATTGGTTATCTCTTATCTTAATTGTGATTGACCTAGTATTGCGATAGGTCATTCGTTGTGTTTTTAATGCTTGAGTAATCTTTGTGAACATTAGTTTATAATCACCTAGAGTTATTGTAGTCTAAACATCCAAAGATAACCTTAGAGTTAGCTTATGAATCCTCAAGATTTCGTAGGCAATAACCTTAAGGTAGTCTCAAAGAGTTAGGAAAAAACGCATACCCTACGACCTTAGAAGACACAACGCGTTAAGAATAAGGACGTGACAATTCAACCATCAATAGGAGATAACTAGGGAGTAATAGCATCTAAGTAAATACATTTTTAATAATCATAAGAGCACACAACAATAGACATAGACTACACTCACCTTAGCTTAGTTAAATTAGATAAGTAGAGTAATCGGTAGAAATACCAACCCCCCAAATCCAATACCCCGAGATTCGTACCTTTCAATTTCTAAAAAATATAAAAAAGAATAAAAATAATCTTCCTCAACCCCAACCTTAGCGTAGTAACTTCTCACTAGCATTCCTATTCCCCTAGAGAACGATATCAATTCCCGAGGCTTACCCTAATACTACACTACAACGATTAGGTTCACTTCCTAGGGTGTTGAAAAACTTGTTCGACGAAAAGGAAGTTCCTTTGACCCTGAACGCGCGTTGTACGCGTATCAGCCGTGATGAGGGACTTTGTGGAGTAAGTACTTGAATCAAGTCCATGCCTCATAAATGGTTTCGCCTTGACGTTGTTGGAACATCAAGATGTCATTCCTTAGCTTGGTGGTTCTCCCCGGTGGAAACAATTGGGCGAGGAAACGGGTGGTGAGATCATCCTAACTTGAGATGGATCTTGCGGGAAGTCGCTAAAGCCAGTTACTAGCTTGGTCCCGTAGAGAGAATTGGAAGAGACGCAAGCGCGTGGTCTCCCGAGTGGTAGCATCAAGGTCAATAGAGTCAACGATTTTAAGGAATCCTTCAGATGCTAATTACGATCTTCGGAACGAAGTCCATGGAATGCACATACGTTTGGCACCAACTGGATGGTGTCGGATCGCAGGGCCGTAGTTTGAGCTTGAAGTGGGAGCTCAATAGTGTTCCTATAGCCTTAATGGCTTGGTCTAGAGTATTTACCAAGAGTACAGCCTCTTGGCGGGTCGAGTGGTGGTTGATTGGGTGGTGGTAGTGGATGATGTGGTGGTGGATTGTTGTTGGGTGGATTATCACCTTCCATGACGAAAAGTGATGAGGTTACGAACAAAAGAACAAAGAAAGGGGATAGACTAAAAGAAAGCGAAGAAAAAAAAGAAAAAAATCTCACTTGATAGGAATCAAGAGAGTAGACCTAATCGAGATAGAAAACTAACTAGCTATTCGATTCCCCGACAACGGCGTCAAAAACTTGATAGCGGAGTTCAGGGTCAAAAGACTTCCTTTTCTACGAGCAAGCTTTACAACCCTCTAGGAAGTGTACCTAATCGTTGCAGTGTAGTATGGGTAAGCCCAGGGGTTTGATCGTTCTCTAGGGGAATAGAGATGCTAAGAAGAGATGTATGATGAGAAGGTAAGGTTGAGGGAGATTCTTTTTAGTCTTGTATGTTTTTTAGAAAGCAAGGTAAATATCTCGGGGAGTGGGGGGTGGTACTTCTACCAATTTTAACTACTAATTAATTAAACTACTAAATAATGAAAAGGTAAACATAGGCTATGTATTGTAGGTGTGCTCTTATGATGATTAAAAGTGTGTATACTAAGATGTTTTTACTCCCTAGTTATCGCTTATTGGTCGGTTGAATTGTCACATCCTCATCTTAATTGGTGCGTTGTATTCCGTGTGGTCATAGAGGGGTGCCTAATTCCCTAGTTCTATGAATTGTAACTCTCCTCTAGACTACCCGGTATCGCCAAGTACCGTGGTATCTCCCCCGAATACTATATTATCCTAAAGCTACAACTCACGCAATAAACACAACGATGGCTCAAGTGCACTCTCAAGCTTTTTGTTATTTAGGATGTTCAAACTCGCAAAAATTAAAGAAGAAGCCAGTTTTTCTTGCTCTAGCGTCTACTAATCAAGACAAGAGACAACCTAACAATAATTAACAACTAGGTTTCATAGATTTAATCAAACACAATAGTAATTTAGCTACTTATGATAAATAAGCAAGCATACACACAAACAATTAAACATAGGGTATATATAATGATATGATGGATTAACAAACTTATCTTATAATGTAAAGAAGGGTTTGGAACCCTAAAATACTATCCAAGTCGGACTACACATTAGGGTTTGCCCTCCAAAATTATACCTCTCTAAATGCAGAAAAATCGAATTTTGTATATAGATTTACAAGTGCGACGACGTCACCTTTTGATGGTGACGCCGTTAGGTCGCCGTCTTTAGGGTTTCGTTTGGGCCAAGTCATCGTTGGGACGGCGTCAGTTGATGAGTGTGACGCCGTCTGTCTTCATGAATGAGTCGTCTTGAGATGGTTCTTGAGCGTCTGGTGTAGACAATAAAGGAGACGCTTTCCAAATTTTAGACATGACGCCGTCAACTATTTATGTAACCGACCAACAATTTCATCTTATTACACTTAGCCTAAACGGTGTACTTCAACCTATTTATGCAACCACTCCAATTATACACAAGACTAGGGCTCACACTCGAGCGTTACATATTATATCATAAACTATAAACCAATCAAATAGTAATACAAACAAAATAAGTATATGAGTATATGACACAAGAGTAGAGTTATTTTACATACCAAACTTTTATCACATACCAAGGGACTCATCTCCACCATCCATCTAAAAATAAATCAATGACTGAGATTAAAAACATTTTATTACTTCACCCATTTTTTATAATTTAAATATCTCTTAAACCGTTAATCGTTAGGTGAAAATATTGATTTAATTATCTTTCTATAGAGGAACTTTGATATACTCAAAAAGAAAAACGTTTTTTCACGAAAATTTGAAAAAATCATATATGATAAAACACTAAATTGAATATCACATGTGATATTAGAGTTAAATCATATATGATATGTAATATCATATGTGATATTACACTAATATCACATGTGATATTACACTAATATCACATGTGATATTACATATCATATATGATATTACACTAATATCACATGTGATATTCAAATTAGTGTTTTATCATATATGATTTTAATGCAAATATAACGTAGAAAACAAAAAACTTAAAAAAAAAACGTGAAAAATACGAAAAAAAAAATTTTGTCGAAAATATATCAAAGTGCCTATCTATAGAAAGATAATTAAATGCTAAGATATATTTTTAACGATTAACGGTTTGAAAAATATTAATATTTGAAAAAAAAAATGATGAAAGTGGGTTTTTAAATTGTTGATTAATCCATATTAGATCAAATAAAAATAAAGGGTGGAGATTGATCCCTTGGTATGTAAATAATCTTTTGTCCTCAAATGATCTTAAATCTATGACACAAATGCTTTCAACTCGGATATATCTATAAATTATAAGGCAATGTAAGATGAAACAACGTGCACCTCAAATTCCAACCGCATTGGGAACAATTTTATCTTTAACTATATTATAATGCATTTAGATTATTCTTAAAAAAAAGTTTTTAAAAAAAGGCCTACATATTGTAATTACTATAAGAGAAAGACTTAAAATTCAATGTATCCAATTATTCAAAATTAAATGCAGACATTTCCAATAAATTAAATACAGTTTTCAAAACATTTACAAACCATTATTAAAAATGTGTAACTGCTAAAAATTATTATTATCAGTAATGATTATTAAAAAAAAACATATAACCGCATCCACTATATAAACAAACTATTTCATATCTCTCTCACACACATCTAAAACATCAGCAATAAAGCCGAGTGTACTCGCCGCCATAAAATTTAGTCACATGATATCCGCCGCCGCATTGCACGGGTACCTTGCTAGTCTATAAACCATATACTAGCTTTTGCAAAGATATGGTCTAACTAGCACATGCTGCCCAACCGGGTAAAAAAAATGCGCAAAAATATAGCTTGCTTGCCATATTTATATTTCTGTGTAGCTATCTTTTACTTTATTATTTTTTTCTGTCCAATGTAGCGTACTTTTGAATTTTGTTGGTGTGTTGATCGATTTACCCCTCAATCAATTAAATGGGAGTGTGTAAATTAAATGGTAAAATGATCAAATAATACATATAATTGATCACACGATAAACCAAAAAAATTTAGCTTAAAAGTATGCTACATACATAAGGCTGTGCGTAATCGCTTGATTGGGGGATAGGTCAACCGACCAGTTGGCATCGGTCACCCCAGTGTGCGTGATCGGTTGGGTTCGGTCGAGTGAGGAGAAATGGACGAACTAGTTCGGGCTGGCAACCGATTTCAACAAAGAAATAACCTTATAAAAAAAAACAACTTTTTTTTAACTTTTTCACTATGACAACTAGGTCGTCGTCAGGTTGTCAGAGAAAGAAATCTGATATGACACAGGTGACCCAGATCACCACTGTGCATAACCTAAAGAAAGAACATAAATGACACACAAAACTATAAAAGTGACCGATAAAAAATATTTTCTTGCAATTATCCTTAATAAAAAATTCAAACCGGCTAGCACAAAAACCATTAAAAACCTTGTCTGTGTTGTAAATGTAATGAACAAGAACACAAGAATGAGAGAGGAAGAGAATTCTTATTATTGAGATGTATTCATAATGTTACAATATGAGGTATTTATAAGACATAGAAAAACCCTAACTTGTTAATCAAGATTAGGATGAATAGACATAAGCCCATAAGCCCATAATATTTTACAATACTCCTCCTTGGATATTCATCGTTCATTATACTTCATAAACTGCCTCATCAAAAACCTTATCAAGAAAAAACCCAATGGGATAAAAGAACTTGATGAAGGAAAAGAGTGCAGTGCGTATAATGCTCATCCTCCTCAATTTAATGTATATGTTTCAAGCATCGCATGCTAATCTTCTAAACGAGTTGCTCGTATACTTTTGTTGGCAACAACTTTACAATGAAGCCCATTAAATTGATGATATTACGAATAAGTCCTGCAAAAATGACAAAATATATGTGTAGCTTTCAACCCAATATCAAATCAATTGGTTGGAAAGTATACAATGCGTATACAAATATTAAAATAGAAAAATAAACTCTAGTGACGCATATTAATTTCAAAATTGGCATCCAAACCTCAATTGTACTTATGTATAGTACTTGAGGACTAATTATTTCTTTGAGACGTGTGCAAAAACAATTTCTATAATATCCGTCCAAAATCATTTTAATCCATATACGGATTTTCATTCAACTTTATCAAATAAAGTTATTGAGAACTTTATTAATCGTATCTTGAAGTTGAAGTTGTAAACCATGTTTGAGACATTACATATCCTTCATAGAATACGAGAGCTCTAATAAACCCAATTTTAAGGAAACATAGATACCTATCTCATAAAATATCAATAAGATATTTACATCCACCTAGAGATAATTGTCTCTCAATAATCAACTTATTGTTTTGTGAATTTATTTATTTCACACTTCAAGTATTAAAACACATAACTTTAGAGCTCTTATTTCGGTTTAGCACAAAAACCGATTTATATCCAATAGATTTTACACATTGACGTGTACGAACTTCACGTTTCAAGACTTTTAGTATTTGCAAGATACTAAGTCCTTTTATGTTGGCCAATCATTTCGTTGAGCGCACATTTGGATATGAATTGATATTTGATCTTCATCATGCATAGTAGCAAGCAATATATTGTATGTAGACAAATTTATCGACGTCGTTTTGTGTAGATTCCATAATAATTCAAAATAAGATAGAATTTACTGAGATCTCATTAGCTATTTGAGGTTCTTTGGAACCTTAATGTCTGGTGTCTCTTTATGAGACTATCATGGAGTCTTTTATACCTCGAACAACCATCTTATTTTCATGCTCCATATTTTTCATCGAGGATTTTATTTGGAGTCGATTTGTCTACCATGCTTGAGGCATGCCATAATAAAATAGTGTCCTTGAGGGACAACTTCTAAATAGAGCAAGAGTAGCTGAAATATTATTTTCGACCAATGTTTATTTATGGCTATTAGATTATCCATTGAATAATCAATTCATAAAACACTATCTTTCGAGGATCAACAAAATATGATAATTCATTCTGAATTTGCAGCTACTTCTCTCCTCCTGATGGAATTATCCATCTTCTATATCCCATATATGTGCGTTTAGGTGGATTAATTTGCACACAAAAAACAATAATGGATATGTTTGGTTTATAACCAAAACCAATTATAAAGGAAGGATTTATAATAACATATTGGCATGATGCTAATTTTGTTGTTGTGCATATTATAATATGGCCCCGTACAACAACACAAGTTTTTCTCTCAGTTTCATTTCATAATTTAGAAGTAATTCATCGCATTTTCATGATGAAATACTTACTCTGGAATGTTAGGCTCGCATTGAGCTATTAATCATGCAAACTTGAGGTTGCGATTTAATGACCATTTAGACGATGCATCGATTTTAAACTCTAAATGGTTCATACAATGGATTTGTATGCTTACATATATCCATTTGTTTTCTTTCCTATTAAAATTGAGGAATTTAATCCTCATTCTAGTTGACAGAATAATAATCAACTTTCTTTGAGAGATTATAACATTAGATTGTAGAATCTTATTCTTTCGCATCATTAATGACTCAGGATGGTGTAACTGATCATGCCAAAAAATATTATAATTATTATTGCTCATAAAATTTAGTTTATGACAGTAATTAGCTTTTACTAATCTTTATATAATGCATGTCGAGGAAGATATGAAAGAATATAATATTTCTTTAATACTTAACTTCGTTTCTCATGACAATTTTATATTCTTTTGTGGAGCAAAATGCGCTAGCATGGATTTTTAAATCTATGAATATAGTGTGTAATATCTTTGACACACTTGTATTTCATATACATCACATTGCATTTTTTTTTTGCATAAATAGCATTTTTTTTGCTCCTTTCTTATTGTATTTTCGCCACTACTAGTGGTTTGTCATTGTCATACTTCTTCGACCACAACATTTACCATGATAAATGATCATTAACCATTTATCGTTACATGAGGGAATGAGGATCTCATATTGATCATTTTATCTCATTCACTTAAGGGAATGAACATCTTATTTTGATCATTTTATCACATTCACTTGAAGGGATGGAGATCTTTATGTTGCAAGTTGAGGTTGCCACTACTAGTGGTTTGTCATTGTCATACTTCTTCGACCACAGCATTTACCATGATAAATGATCATTAACCATTTATCGTTACATGAGGGAATGAGGATCTCATATTGATCATTTTATCTCATTCACTTAAGGGAATGAACATCTTATTTTGATCATTTTATCACATTCACTTGAAGGGATGGAGATCTTTATGTTGCAAGTTGAGGTTGCCAACCAGTTTCTTTTAACATGACAATATGGAGCAAATTTAGTAAACGGGTTTATCGTGTTTGTTCAAACATGCCCATTTCTTTTATATCAAAGCATCGTTCTCGATATATGAGTATATCCGAGGCATTAACCATCTCATCGCATTTTTTTTCATCATTCAGATGTACTACTTAATATTGCGAAAAATATGCTCGCATTTGCAAGAATCCCTTCCTTATGATGGTCAAATCTTTCTTTTAGATCTTGACATAAATTTAACGGATCTTTCACTGTTATATATTTTTTAATTTAGATCTAACACTGAAATTGTGAGACCGAACTCGCTTATGCTTTTTTTTAATGAAATGCATACAATCATAGCGAGATTTTTGGGAATATTATTTTCTTTTGTGTGGTAATGTATCCTTGAGATCTTACCATAATTTAACGAATCTTTCATTGTTAAGTATTCCCTTTTAAGGTCCTCACGAAATAAAGAGGTTCTCATAAGAATTTTGACAGTTAAAATAGATCTTAACATCAAAATTCCACACAAATATTAGGAAAAAAATTGATGTTTGAGAACTTCAAATCGGACATGTGAACAAAATCAATATTTCTAAAATTTCATTTAACTTATTGAAAAAACATATGTGGAATGCAATCAGTGAAGTAATAGTGTTGCACAGACAATTAAAGAACATCTATTACATTGTGTAATATTGAATGATGTAGTTTATAATCATATTAATCGATACAAGCATAAAGAATGCAAGACTGAAGAATGATATGACAAAATAGATATTTGCCTTCACATATAAGTTGTCTAATTTATACAACCAAATTACAAGTTAAATTCATGTTAATCGTTTACAAGTTAAATTCATGTTAATCATTTGCAACAAATGAATAACAACATTCAATATTTATCGTTTACCATACAAAAACTCCACATTTACACATCTAAAAAATATATCATTTGTAGCTATATAAGAGTTCATATTTTCATTTTTGTTAAATATACACGAATTCAGAATATATCACTTAATCAATGTCTCGCCTCATAACCACATAATTTGCAATAAAATCATAGAAGTGATATTATTTAAATTTTAGCAAGAAAATAGATGAAGTATTGACATGAAGTTAAAGATTGTGTTAGGTTTGTAAATAGAAATAACCTAAAATAAAATAAAAGGTAGACACAAAATAAAATTATCAATAGAACTTGAGGTTCTATATATACATGCTTTTTTTTTTAAACATAACATCAGGTTATGTTATTGATTCTATTGATGAATCATTTTTTTTCTAACATAATGAGATTATGTTATTTGATTCACTTGATTGAATAATGTTCTAGCTTCTTTCTTTAACATAATGAGATTATGTTATTTGATTCTCTTGAGAGAATCACCATAGACCATTCTAATCATAACTTGAGGTTATGTATTTGATAGAATCATGATAGAACATGAGTTCTTATCTTTCTTTTTTTTTTTTTTTAATTGAATATCATAACACAAAGTTATGTTATTTTGACTCTTTCATGAGAACCATGATTCAACATTAAAAAGAATAATTTGAAGTTACTGCATTTTGATTATGTTCATCGTAGTAGAACTTGAGGTTCATACTTTTATTTATTTATTTATTTATTTATTTTTAATAACGTGAGGTTATGATATTGTGATTCTCTTGAGAGAATAATAACTGAACTTGAGGTTCATTAAAAGAGATACAATAACTTGAGTTTATTGTATTTTTTTAATTTATTCATTGTAATAAAACTTGAGGTTTTATTATGAATAAATATATTAATAACATGAGGTTATGATATTGATTAATGAAAGAATCATATTAGAACTTGAGGTTTTATTTTTTTTTCTAACATAACACGAGGTTATGTTATTGATTCTATTAATCGAATCATATTAGAACTTGAGGTTCTAATAATTTTTTTTTCTTTAACATAACATGAAGTTATGTGATTTTGATTATAATAGATCTTAAAGATCTTATATAGAAAGTAACACAAAGTTGTATTATCTTCTTTGTAATCACAATAGAACATTTTTTTTTCTTGTAAATTACAAAAGAGTTACCAAAACATGAACATAGGTCATGAATCAAAAATCTTCAAATAAAAAGAAAAATACAACTAATAACCAAACGGTAAAAACAGTTAATATTCACGAACATCAAACTTTAAAAAAAAAAAATTTATAACCTCAAACACATATGTATTGAACATCATGAATTGAAGTAAGACAGAGATTAATTTTTAATCATAACTCTTGATCAGCGGTTCACTAAGATAATTTTGCTCCGTCTTAAATAACTATTGTATTTAACAAACAATTGATTTAGATGTTACGACCAAATCCACCATGGCTAATGGTATTCACAAATTCAGTGTCATACGAAGAAAAAAAACAAGTAGAATTCAAGACAATGATAGGATTTATATGGTCATAGGGTTACCAGTTAATGGGGCAAACTAAGTTTATATCATATTAAAATAAACTGTTTGGGCATCTCTAGTTTCAAGAGTCAACTAATTTGAATGGCATAAAAGAAAACATAATGAATTTAACATAAAGAAGATTTCCTATAGTTCGTTAATATACTTATATTATTTAAAGTGATTCTTTTAAAGTGATTGACTACAACAAGATCATATAAACTTTTAATAATATTAATCATAGAGACTCGTGCTGATAACGTGTTGTAAATGTAATGAACAAGAACACAAGAATGAGAGAGGAAGATAATTCTTATTATTGAGATGTATTCATAATGTTACAATATGAGGTATTTATAAGACATAGAAAAACCCTAACTTATTAATCAAGATTAGGATGATAGAAATAAGCCCATAAACCCATAATATTTTACTACATGGATTCCAAATTAAAGAAACAAACACAGTTTTTCCTCATTTGATCACGTTTTAAGGAAGGTATTTATGAGTTCTTCCGTGTCATTATCTTGTATCAATCATCTACTACAATTTTATGCTTAATCATATAATTGCCCAAAGTCAAATTCTATGACCCACACTAAATGTGGGTAAAAAGCTAGACGTTTTTCCTTCTTTTGTAATGCGTGTCCTAATCTCTGGCCAAACCAACATGGAGGTATTCAGTGCCCTCAAATAATCCCCCGATATTCCGTTAAGTTTGGCTAAGCAATGCCATGATTGCTTTGTCGTTTTGTATTAACAACAGTTTAGCTTGATTAGAACTTTAAAATAAAACAAACTGGTGGGTTTGTTCTAATAATAGTTGCGGTTCTTGATAAACATCATAATACATGTAACATCTTTTCAGGCTATAAATTGTGTGCATACACTTGGCTGATTAGTGTTTATAAACGTATTCTAATATGAACTATGTATATGTGCTCCATAGTTTCGCATGATCTTTAAGGCGTGTTATTATTATTTTAGTAGATCGATACCTAATGTCTTAATATAGATGTATTCTGAAATCAAAAGGTGCTATTAATTTCTTTGATGCATCGCAAGCAAATAATTAAGTTTAGCGTTGTATATATGATTTCATAGCCTACATTTAGGGTTTGTTCGGCATGCAAAACTTTACAACTTTTTTTATATGCCAGATTTTTTTAGAATAATTTGTTTGAATACGCAGACCAAAAACTTCTGTTTATAAGAAAAGCTTCATCTTTTATCTATATCTATACTACTATTTAGGCCTTCTAAGATTAGAAGGCTTAAAAATTCAGACTTTTTTACTTGCTTATTATGGAAAGAATTCCAAGCCTAACTCCTAACCAAAAATTAAAATAAGGAGCTACAATCATGAGATAACACGCGTCACTTCTTAACAAACTCCAAGCCTAACTTCTAACAAACTCCAAGCCTAACTCCTAACCACTAAAAATTAAGATAAGGAGCTCCAATTATAAAATGACATGTGTCACTTCTCAACTAAAAATTCATCTTTATTTTCAAATTAAAATATCTTTTATCTACTTATTTTTTTTATAATCTAATTTCACCATATTTTCTAAAATTTTATGCTCTTTAATTCAACATCCATTTTGATATATTTTTATGAGTTTTTAGTTTTTATATTTTTAGTGGATTTTTTTTATTTTAATTCAAATTTTTACAACTTTAACCTTTATTTCATTTATTTCAATCAATATAATCTTGATTCGTCAAAATCATATACTTTTGGGGGAGTGTTTGACGCGTAAGAGATTGCGAGGGTATTTCTATATGCGGGAATAATGATGTCGCGGGAAAGCTACGGGAAAGTTACGGGTAACCCAAACAAACACTTACAACTAACACATATACATTCGAAGTGTTGTGAAACGAATTCACTAAACGGGTAAGCAAATACATATAACTATACTTATCGCCGCCGCTATACGCGGGTATCCGACTAGTACGCTACAATGGAAAGCGGTAGAATTTTCTTAGAGCTTCTCACAACTCTAATTACTAACATACTCTCTAATCATTTACCTAAACGCAATCATAAAAGTGTATTAGATAAGCCCACTTGTCCACTAGTAAAGATCAAATTTCTACCATGTGCATAATTGTTCTTTATTTATGCACCACTTTTAACACTACTAGAGATTTGAGAATATAGCCCCCTTCATAGAGCCCCATTTTAGTGAAAAACGGGCTCTAAATGGATTCCGTCTAAAAAAAAGGGTATAGAGCCATGTTTTCTGGTAAAAAATCGGGCTTTATGTTAAAAACCGATAGAGCCCAGTTTTCTTCTAAGAAACCGGGCTCTATTCCTCTTATAGAGCCATGTTCTCTAACACAAAACCGGGCTCTATGTTCTGAACTCTTAATGCCATGTTTTCCTCTACAAAACCGGGCTCTAATCCTTTTAGCCATTTTTTTTCTTCTTTCTTTCATTTTTTTTAAAATCAAAGTTGGTTTTATAAAATTATAAGTAGGCGGTTCTCAAAATTAAAACCTAAAAATTTAATCCAAATGGGCGCGTTCTTTCCCTCCCCAAATTTCATTACATTCACAAAACCCTAATCTCTTCCCCCTCACTTTCACAACCTTCCACACACACCAGTAACCAAGACCACTTAATGACTTACCAATACCACTTAACCACTGTCGCACACCACCACCACCATCGCACACCATTGGCGTCACATGCCACCTTTCCTCACAGAACCAAGCCAGCAACAGACTAATTCGAATTAGGAGGTACCAATTTTCTACAATTGATGTTTTTCTTAAATTAATTATTATGATATCTCATTAATGTTGTTGTTACATTTGATTCTTGAACTAGATCTGTCATATACGTTTTTATATTGTTAGTTAATAAGGTCTTGATTTTGGAAAGAAATTGTTGAAATTTATTGTTTTTTTTAGGCTTTGTATGGGAATTAAATAATGTGACACCTAAACAGATCTTTATTTTCAATATGAAAACAATATAATTAGTTGTAAATGGGTGTTTTGGTTGTGTTTTGCTGTCATAAATGGTGTGTTTCGTTGTGCTAATTGCTGTAATATATGGTGTGTTTGGTAAGACTTTTTTCTGTCACAAATTGGGTGTTTGAACTTGCTCTTGGTTGTTTATTATATGTGTTTCAGGACTTAGTTTTGCTGTCATAAATGGTGTGTTTCGTTGTGCTATTTGCTGTATCAAATGGGGTGTTTGATAAGACTTTTTTTTATGTTAAAAATTGGGCATCTGAACCTGCTTTTTGCTGTCCAAAATAGGTGTTTTAGGACCTGGTTTTGCTGTCACAAATTATGTGTTTCATTGTGCTATTTGGTATCACAAATGGACGTTTATGCTTGTGCTTATGTCTTAATACGTTTATCATTAATCAAGTTGCAATTGCTGCATGTTTTGTTATTGTTAGGCTGATATGGATGAGCATGATATGGTTGGGCAAGATGTGGTTGAGCATGATATGGTTGGGCAAGGTATATTTTCTTAACACCATTAGTTCGGATGTCACTTAATTACTATGTTTTTAACCTCTTATGAGCTTCATTTTTACATTAAGCAGGAGAGTTGTAGGCTTAAGGATGATGACTACAAAACACAAGTGCTCAAACAGTGCAACAATTATTGGAAAAGTTTCAAGAAGATTCTTCGTACAAATTACATGTATCTGAAAAGAAGTCCTTCTAATAAGTGGCCGTTTATTGAACCCGAGATATGGAAAGAGTTTGTGAAGATGGAAAGTACCCCTGAAACAATGGTTGGTCTTACTTTATAATGTATTATTATATAAAATGTTAGCTTCAATTCATTGCAGCTAGGGGTGTCAATCGGGTTATCGGGTGGGTCTATCGGGTTATGAAAATATAAAAACTAACCCGCAACCCGATCCGATAAGCTATCGGTTCTATCGGGTTTGGGTTGCGGGTTGTCGGGTCGGGTCTATCGGGTTATATGCTAATCTTATCCCAAAATTTGCTTCATTTATTAAATACCGCTAAACTTGAAAATTATTTAAAAAGAAAACCAAAACAACAATTGCATATCCTAGAGCCTAACATATCACGGAGAAACAAGCAATTCAAAGAATATTACAAGTAACTATTTGGCTTCAATTTTTTTAGTCAGTAGCTATGTAGTTTTTTCCTCTTGTAGTACCAACTTTTAAAATAAAGAAAAGAAACTAAGCTACTGATGTGTATAACTAGAACTAAGTTTAAAGATCCAATTTATAAATTTGTTCAAGAATTGCGCTAATGGACTATAATAAACAGGCGTTAGTTCAAAAATTATAGATTTGTTAATGGGACATTATAGTTTATCGGGTCAACCACATAGCTCGCATCTTCCAGGATCTCATGCTTCTGTAGTCGCCAAAAGTGGCTTCCCACCATATGAGTACCTGCAGAGAAGATAACTTAGAATAAGAAGATATATTAATCCAGTGACATACAAATGGTTAGGTCATATGGCTATGCTAAGAGATTTAACTAATAAGGAAACAAGTCAATGGGTCAAGCAGGTGAAATGGACCCGAAATGTGTTCAACTTCATATAACCTCCTAGTTGGACACAAGAGGGAACATAATTGTTATGTTCAACAATATAGCATATTGTTTTACTTTGTTTACAAAGATATTCTTTGCAGGGTATATAAATCTTGCGACTGTGATGGGTGCTACGCTGTTGTAAAAAGCTATTACATTCTTCCATTACTACCCATCTTATTTACATTGTTGGTATAGCATATAGTTTGTTCGTTTCGCCATTAGATCAGTCAAGTGTCTCTGATATGTTTGTTCTATTAGGCATATATGAATCTACCTTATACTTGCAAGGCTTATCGGACACATGATGCTACTTAAAAACAACATGAATAAAAATATTTACACCTTGATTATAAACAGAAATCATCACTGATTGAGTTTTTTTTTACTATGTATGGCCAGTATATATATTTGACATCTATGCGTGGATGATTTTGTTATCAATGATGTGCATAAAGCTTATGGACGTTTTTTTTATAGGTGCCTTGGAATGATAAGAAGCCATTTACTGCTAAGGAGTTGGATGATATCGTGAGCTCGTGCATTTCGGTTTGTGGCATCTGATCATCAATCATGTTAGTGTTTAGGAAAGGTTGGCATGTCGTTAGGTTTGGTAGTCATAGGACCTGTAATTTGTAGTAAATTGTTGTGAAACTGATATTGGATCTTAAATCTATTTGTTTTGGTATAGATCTTCATTTATGGTTTTATTACAATTTTGTTTCTGGTTTTATGTTGTGGGTTTATACCTGGAAATATAATCAGGTGGTATCTAAAAAAAATAAAAATCATTAAGCCATGTTTGTAAGAAAAAAACAGGGCTCTATGCTAATTAAAAATGATTTTTTTAATAACATAGAGCAAGGTTACAAACCGGGCTCTATTACAAATTATAAAGCCCGTTCCTAAAACCGGGCTCTATGGCAATTCCGCATAGAGTCCCTCCCCCTTTGTGCCCTCATGCAAAACCGGGCTTTATGGGCATTTTTAACCGGGCTCTATGTCAATTTTTGTAGTAGTGTAAAGAATTAATAATCATGTTTATATAACTTTGAAACTTCATTAATATATAATTCATAAAAAAAAACAAGACAATAGGTTATCAAAGTCGTCTCGTTGATTTTAAAGGTCCTGTCTCTCGAACAACAATTTTAATTATGCGTAACAAAATATATAAAAGCAAATTAGTGTGTATAACATATCAAGATTTATCACAATGCTTTATTTGGTTAGTATAAAATCTTTAATCGAGAATGTATAAACAAAGATTACTTGAAATGACAATCAGACGAAATAAAATAATTAAAAACAGCAATTGACTATTCCTAATATTTTTTTTTAACTTGGGTTAAAAGTGTACATTTTGTAAACTCATTTGTACTTTATTTAAGAATAAAACTAAAAGGCTAGAATAAAAGTGTTAAATCTACTAACGGTCTAAAGTGAATATTACACAAAGATATTGATAACATCAAATGGTCCTAAATATAAGTGTCAATTTCTTCCGATAATGCTTGTAATTTATATCATTTATTTGGATTTACACTTGTTTTCCACTTTCAGGCAAATTACGAGCATTGGAGCTAAAGAGACGCGGAATTGGAGAAATATCAAAGATTTATCATAATATGCTGACTTTGAAGAAGTTACGGCGTAACTTATCTCTCACATTACGCCGTAACTAAAGCGTGACTCAGAAAACCAACTCATTAGAAGATTACGGCGTAACTCCCCCTTATGACTACGACGTAACTTATTAGGTTAAATGAGGTTTCACGCCGCTGATAACTACGCCGTAACTATTTCACCAACTACGTCGTAACCACGTAAAATTAAAGATACGGCGTAACCACTTATAAGGTTACGCCGTAACCAGCAGATCTAGTGCAAATTACGAAGGAATTGAAGATTACGGCGTAACTCTTTTATTAGTTACGCAGTAACCCAGATCTAGCCTATAAATACCCCATGATTTCCAGCATTTCAAAGCATCCCATTCCAAACACCACAACCAAAGAACGTGGGAAGAAGCCAAAGGCAGGTCTAGAGGAGCATACGGAGCTGTCTCCAAGGGAGAAATCACTCCCCTACGATAAGCATTAGCATTTTATCTTTTCTTTACTTTCGATTCATGTATTTCGTAACTTTGAATATTGAATTGATTTGTATGGTTAATATGAGCGGCTAAGCACCTCTTGGTGCTGGCCTAGTTATGATTCCTTAATTGTTTTGTTTGCGTTTACATTACTTCCGTATAATTATTTCTAAGTGTATGCATGCATAGTTTATTGGTAACGACCCTTGTTTCGGTAATTTTGAATGGCGGTAGAGGCTAGTTGCTTAGGAGATATGACCAACTGACCCTAAGTGAATAGACTGAGACGGGAAGGGTAAGATATGACCAATTGACGACCCTTTCTACTTGTGCGATTTGACCAACTGATCACTTACCGTTTGGATGAACTTAAAAATTAGGGGGTGAGTGTTTAAGTTGCTAACGCCCGGGCACTCACTATTATAAATCTAGCATGTAGCGGTACTTAATGACTTGGCTTAGGGGACCAGGAACAACTGGACTTATGAAGGGACACA
The DNA here is from genome assembly GCA_910596185.1 of Chrysanthemum makinoi. Taxonomy (NCBI): domain Eukaryota; kingdom Viridiplantae; phylum Streptophyta; class Magnoliopsida; order Asterales; family Asteraceae; genus Chrysanthemum; species Chrysanthemum makinoi. The sequence goes on along the minus strand of OU343221.1, from coordinate 224,670,407 downwards.
TGACTTCTCCAGTGGTGGCATCTTTGCTGATAGGTTAGGGCGAATTGACCAAATGTTGTCCTCTCGAATTTGACCCCACCTGAAGTAATTGGAAGTAAGTAGACGCAGACATCACTAGCTAGGAGGATTAACTAGGTTAGCACCACTCTCCTCTATTGATTAAACCTTTGCCTTTTATCTGCTTTACTAATTAATTCATTAATTCCTTATCGAAATCATATTAAAAACTGTGACACCTAGACTTAGTAATAATCCACACACATAGCTCTTGGGACGACCTCGGTTTTACCGAATACTACACTACACACGACCGGATACACTGCCCGTTAGTGCATTAGGGTAGACCATAGGTATAACGAGACAATATAAATATTAAAACCTGGTTAGTAAAACCTGCATCAAGTTTTTGGCGCCGCTGCCGGGGAGTTATATTAGAATTGCTATTAAGTCTTTCATTTTCGTTTTGTTTTAAATTTCTCACGATCATTATTCAAGTTTTCAGGTACCATGGAAGTTGTTAACATCGATGACCTCACTCTTGAGGAATATTTGGCGTTAAAAAGGGCAGAACAAGGGCCGGGTCTCGTAAGACCGGCGATTGGAGCTGATGTCCATTTCAAAATTAAAGACCAATTTATGAGGGAGCTTCGTGCTAACCCTTTTTCAGGAAACAGGGACGAAGATGCATATGGGCATGTTGAAAATGTCTTATATATCGCGAGCCTTTTCAATATTTCGGGCGTGTCTCATGATGCTGTTATGCTAAGGGTATTCCCCATGACTCTTACTGGGGCTGCCAGAAGATGGATTGAAAGATTGCCCGCCGAGGCAATTAATACTTGGGCTCTACTCAAGATACACTTCATTCAAAGGTATTGTCCGCCGTCGAAGATTTCTAATCAGCTTTTGGAGATCCATAATTTTAAGCAAGAAGACGATGAAACGTTGTATCAGGCCTAGGATAGATACAACGATCTCCTTTACAAATGTCCTACACATGATCTGAACAACCAGCAAAAGGTCAACATCTTCTACAAAGGAATCAACGTAACTTCACGCAGACGATGTGGACTATCAAGGACCAATCCCAAACATGACTCCTACTCTAGCAATTGAAGCCATTCAAAAAATGGCTGATCATTCTCAAAAATGGCACGACGGAGGAAGCAAAAGAAACCAAAGTGGAATTTTTGACGGAATTGCAGCAATTGCTAGTAAAATTGAAAATCTTAGTCGAGATATCTTTGAAAGTCAGAGAAACCGTCCATGCCATCCAAGTGGGTTGTGAAAGCTGTGGGGGAGGACATCTCACGAAGAATTGTCCTCACGTTGACGAATAAAATATAATCGAAGAAGCCAAATATGGAAAAAAATCGACCGTTTTACGGAGATAATCGAAATAGTAACTGATACCGTGGAAATTACAACCGTGGGCCTTATGGAGAAAAAAGGCCCAACCTTGAAGAAACAATTAACAAATTTCTGGAAAGTTCAGCCCAAAGACAAAAGGAACTAGATGAGTGGTTAAGAGAATTCCAGGAAAACACTAACAGAAGCCTTTCCAATCACGACACAACCCTAAAAAACCTTGAATCTATGGTGGAAAATCTTAGTGAGAATGAATAACAAAAAACCTGAAGGATCAAAACCCACAATGGAATGTAAAGTGATTTTTGCTGATAATGACTCTAAGATACAAGCCAAAGATACGGATTCTGGTAAAAATCCCGTCGACAGATCTGAGTTACGCCGTAACCTGTCTGAAGAGTTACGGCATAACTATGTTTTTGATAGCGATAAAGGGATTATGAAGAATGTTGATAAGGACGATTCTAGTGAGTTACGCCGTAACCAAAAATCTGAGTTACGGCGTAACTGGGATAAGTGGGCGGACGAATTCCTCGAAGTGGACGAATCAGGAACACTGGAGATTAACGAATGGTGCCACGATATTAACTTATGCCCTCTGTCCCCATCTAAGAGGAAATATCACTGGTGCAAAAAGATACCCGTAGCTAAGGGGGATTGGTATGATCTATGGGCCTCGTTTGACCCAAGAAATGAAATTTGCGATGGAGGTAGCGATAATGATAGGGTCAAGAATAACAAATTCATGTGGCCTGCATATACTGATGATGAAAGACTAGAAAAACTCTCCTTCGAGGATGAAGAGGAGCCACCTATCACTCACTGGAGTACTCCGATAATCATAATCGATGATGAATCCACAAGAGCATGGCCTACGAGCGACCCCTTCCGTGAGTATTGCAACGGTGGGGATAGTGTTAAAGAAGAAGAATGGACATGCCCTCACGAGCTTGAAAGATATAATATCAAGTTCGGAGATTTGGCATTTAATGATTGGTACGCAATACAATTCGGGAATGCTATGATTAACCCGAATCTTCTTAAGAAGCTCAAGATTGACTACAAGGATTATAATCAGAAAAAGGAAGTGGCTAATAATGACATCTACTGCATGGAAGATCATTTAAGCGAAACTGACAACAATGAAATTCGAAGTCATTGGTGTGAAAGGATAAAATCTCCTGGGGAAGTTTTCTGGGCATCATGCAACCCTTACGATGATAAATGTAACGGAGGAAGCAGATTAAAGAGAATGGGAGAAGACGAATTCTTTTGGACCTCAACCAACGATAAGGAAAGGACAAGTTTGCCTTGGTTGGACAACTTGGGATTTGGGTAAAGATCAAGTATGGATATGTAGATACGTTAACACAAGTGAATATTTGGAAATGTTAATACAAATAAGCCGTAAAAACGTTTATTTATATTTTACGATCTTCTAATGTTTTGTCGATAACAAACGTAAAATCATTTTAGCGAAACAAATAGAATACGTAAATAGTTTGAGTTAATAGTTTCCTAACACACTTACGTTTTCACATAAAACACTAAAACAAGTATAAGTGATTTTATGATTTAGATACATATGTACAACAACTAGTGTTTACATATTAGGTTAGCATATACTTAAACTAAGTATACTAAAATGGGTAAAAATAAGTATATACTAAATGGGTAAAAACTAGCAAATGGTATTGACCCATAACCCATGGTTTTATATATACCACTTAACCAAGTTCATTGTATCTAGAAAGAAAACCATGGATCAACCCATAACCCATGACCCATGACCCATAATTAAAAATACCCATGGGCAAAGAAGAGCGTTCCACGGATCCCTAGCTTTGTGCTAGCCGGATCCCAAGTGGAAGGGATCCGTGGGATCCGGGGAACAGTAGAGAATTTTTTCTATAAATAGAGAGCCATTTCTTCCTTTCTATAAAAAGACTTTACACACATACTTCCCCCAAGTATTATAACCCTCTAACCTCAGATCCAAGTGATCTATGTAGATTGTCTTTTGTTTTTGTGTGATCTTCTAGGTTCCTCTTAAAGGCGAGATCACCACTTCTTGAAGACGTGCAAGCTCAAGTCCATGAGTTGTAATGCTTCGTCATCATCAAGACAACTAAGGTTCTCTTGTTGATAGTTCTTCCTTTCTCCATAGATGTTGGATTGAAGGCATTAGCGAAGAATGCCGAAAGTGTCAAGATGAAAGCATTAGTGAAAGATGTTCATCATCCGTGTCTAAGCATTATTGAAGAATGCTAAAGGTGTCAAGACGAAGGCATTAGTGAAGGGTGCCAAGCGTTGTGTCAAAGGCATTAGTGAAGGATGCCGAAGAATCAAATCAAGTAGCATTTGTGAAGAATGCCTAGGTCGTATAATCGATGAGGTGCATCGTTATACATATAAGTATTTGTGTATTTACAAGGATGGAGATATCCTTGATGGTGTTGTAACAAGGAGTAGATCTCCTTGAGATTAGGTGTTGTGTTGTGAAGGGTAGTAGTTCCTCCATAGTAATGGAACTAGGTGCTTAGCCTAGTACCTATTAAAGGGTAGGCGACGTTATGATAGGATTAGTTCTCCTTTGTGTGAAAGAACTCGGTGGTTAGCCTAGCACCGTATAAAGGGTAGGCGACGTTGTGTTAGGTGTGGCTCGCCTTGGTGTGAAAGAACTCGGTATTTAGCTTTGTACCGGAAAAAGGTTAAGCGACGTTGTGAAGGCTTCTCCGCCATAAGGAGTTGGTGTAGTGCTTACGAACTCTCGAGTAGGTGACTCGGGGAGTGGAGTAGGGCAAGGAAGGTGTCCTTGTAGCCGAACCACTATAAATAACTTGTGTCGTGATGATGTGCTTCTTACTCTTTATCTTTCATTACACGTTTATATATCTATCTATCAACGTCCAACATAAACAACCAAATAGATTGACATAAGTCGATCTAAATATTTAAAAGGAAGTTTTAAATTGGTAAAACTACTCAACCCCCCTTCTAGTTTTCCGCAATTGGCATCAGAGCTTTGTTACCAAGTTTCTTAGAGTATGTGGTACTTTAAAAACTTGATACGATCCATGTATGTTTGAAAACTACAAAGAAGGATTATTTTTGTCATATTTCAAAAAAAAAAACATTATATTGTTTATTGTTGGACAATGATAGAATGTTCTAACATTGTTTTTGCGTCATCCATACTTGGAGTTGGAGTTACCTAGAAGATCATAAAGAATTTATCTAAATGTCTCTTTTCGCAAAAAGAATGTTTAGTATTCTTACAACATAAATTTGGAGATTCCAAGAAAATCACAAAACATCTAAATACTTCTTTTCCTGAAAAGAATATTTAGCAAATGTATGATCTTTAAACTACTTACCTTTATTGTTATTATTAAAATCTTTGTTGCATGATTTATTAGTAACTGTTCTAGTAGTTATTCATATTATAGTCATCATCTAAATAGTATTCTTCGACTTATTTGTATAGACTACATTACCAACTTGTAATAATGATATCTTGGTTATTCGATAACCTCAATCATTATTTATCACAAAGGATTTATTGACACTTCATCCATGTCAATAAATATTCATGTGAAACTTATTATATTATGATAAAATGTGATTTTATTATAATGTTTGAAATGCTTCCCAAGAATTATGACTAATTCTTAAAAAGGGAACCTCGTCTAATAGGAATAGTACTTAATCTTCAAAACCTCAAACCACAAGTTTTAGAGCCTTAACATCAAAACACTAGGCATTTTAGAACTTCCAAACCAAAGTTATCAAGGAATGTTTGAGCTGACTTTTGCTGTTATGCCGGATCCCTTCGTTTATACTAGCCGGATCCCAAATGAGAGGGATCCGCGGGATCCGTGCAACAGAAGACAGTATAAGCTGAAAAATGACCACTGTGGATGTTCCACAATCATACTCACCTCAAAGACTCACGAACAAGAAATCAGGTACTGTTCACAGGAGCAAATTGATCATTCTTCTCAAGCTTAACAATCACTTGTGTAAGTATAATCTTCACTACATTGTTAATTTAATTCCTTGATTCTTAGAATTACAATTTCTTCATTTTTAAGAGTTGGGTTCAAATGGGTTTATCATACTTTGTCACCACATTCTTTTCTAAGATAATCTAAATCAAAGAATTAACATTGTTAATACAAATTAAACACATTTCTTGAACTCAACAAAGATGATGAGAGCAAAATTGTGATCAAACCCTCTAGGTTACTATTCACAATTAACACCACATTGTGGTTGTATTGTTTAGGAACAATCATGCCAAGCAACAAGCAACAAGATTACCAAGATACCGCTCAATACATACCCATGTATCATAGGAAAGATGGTTTAAGTCCGGATGATAGGAAAGCCTTTAAGTTGCTTGAAAGGAGACTCTTTCATGAAGGTAGAGTTGTTGATTCATCATTTCTTGCGAATACCGACATAAGGGAAGTTTTTGCAACTATTGGGTTTGATTGTCTATTGGATATAAACGAGCAAATTTGCCCGGTCTTCATGCTTGAGTTTTACAAGACAATGGGTATAATTAGAAATGATGATGGGTCCATCTCAATTGAATTCACCATCAATGAGCAAGAGTTCAATCTTTCGCTCATAGAGTTTGGAAGAATTATAGGGGTTCCATATCAAGGCGTTTGTATGTACTCGAATGAATGGTCTTTAGAACAACTACACACAATGGTTGATCATCATGATATTTACAACACTTTGATCCCGGAAGCAACCACGGTAAGGGACACCGTGTTCATGCCAAGAGCATCACCGTCAAGAGTCACAAGGAAGTCAAAAGTGATCTATAGGGATCCTTTTCAAATGGAGCTTTCGAAAATGTATGGATTGTATAGGAAATGGGAAGATGTGATAAGAGAAAATGTGGTGTGCCTAGTAGGAAACAAGGACCACCCCAACGCATGTATAAGCTTCATGATCTATTGCCTAGTGACCAATACTCAATTTAACCTTGCCTACTACATGGTCAAGAGAATGGCAAGTGTAAGAAGCATGGACAAGATGGTGCTTCCGTATACAATGCTCCTAACCCGTCTTGCCAAATTCATCTTTGCATTCGACCCTTCTCCACAATCCCTTGATCATAGCTTTTGCAATAAGGTTATGGTACCATTAACCGAAGGTAGAACAACAAGGTTTATGGTGGAAGGAAAAAGGCCACACCCACCCACGGATTCCTCGGACGAAAGGGAGAGGCAAGGAGAAGGTGAAGGGAGTAGTAGCAACCCACTCAAAAATATCGAACTTGATCCCTTGGACTACATTAACCAATTGCCAAACATCCCTAATGAATCACCCGAATGGCAACAAACCAAGGGAATCTTCAAATGCTTCGCTAATTTCTTGAAGAAGAAGAAGTGAAGATAGTTTGATAAAGAGTGGAGGACAGGTGAAGAAGTGAAGAAGGAGGAGAAAGGTAAGATTTTAGGAATCAAACGTATGATGAACAATTTCAAACAATGGTTTGTAAACATTTTAAACTATGCTTGTAGTTTGTAGGTATTGCAATATCTTGGCACTAAACAATCCTAGCTTAGGTACTTGGAAAATGAGATGTTACGACCCTTTGAGTGGTCGTCGTCACTCATTCTAGGAATTTTAGCTCTTCCTACCTTGATATACATTATATTAGTTGTGTTATTGAATTTAGTCCCCATAGAAACAACTAAGAAAAGCATTTGCTATAAACGTGCAAAGATGCACATTTTCTGAAAGCTCTCTGATCTGCAGTGGGCGGATCCCAGCTTTAGAACTAGCCGGATCCCTCCCATAAGGGAACCGCGGGATCCGTGGTATCTGTTATGCAATACAGACTTGGCTACATCAAAATTGTCTACTAGATCACCTAGAACAAGTCAAACATAAGATACTAGAACCAACTAAGTCTTTCTCAAATAGTTTAAAACCTCACTCTCATTCATGGATTATCTAGAATATTTTTTCAAAATATCTTTGATTTATCAACTAGTCGAAACTCACCATAATTCCGCTCCAACACTCGCACAACATCTATCATGTTTAATAGCACTTAGTTTGGCCTATCCCTCAATTTTAGCATATTGATCTCAATCATCTTTGACTCAAAATTAGGCTCAAAAATTAGTTTTTCATTTCTTTCTATTTTTAAAGATTTTAGTAAATTCTTCTTAGGACATCATCTGGCTTCTAGAACCTGTTATCACCACTTCTCCACAACAAATTAAATGGAATCATTGTCAAACATATAGTTAGACTACCCAAGGTCAAATTTTCTTGGCCAAAACCATCATTAAGCACCATTACTTGTTATGGTTAAGGATTTGAGATATCCAACAACTAAAGACTTCATAATTAAGTCAAAACCTCGAAATCCATTAATAACAAACCTTACAAAAGCATAATGATTTCACCTAAACCCTGTCTGATAGCCGGATCCCTGGTCTTTAACCAGGCGGATCCCTGCTGAGAGGGATCCGTATATGCAGAGAGCATAAACCAGCTCCTATATTCAAATTCATGTAACCTTTTGGTTCTCTAACCACTTTTAACATACATTAATTGTCCTCCTAGAGCTGATCAAAACCTCAAGAGCATGCTTAGTCTTCTTAGTGGCCAAGAATTTAATTCCCAAATTCAAATTATTCTTTATAAACCAAACAATCTTAGGTTTATGGCATCATCCTCAATTACCTTTCAAAAATCAGCAATTAGAAGCTCACATTAGCATCTTCATCACCATGTCTAAGGCTCTTAGCAACAACTCTTCAAACATAGGATCATCCAAAAGAAAAGGTCAAATGATCCATGAAATTTCATCCACCGAAACATCTCTTATTAGAGATAATGACACTAGAATCCCACCTCATCAAACCCATCCAACAAAAGCTAAGAGAACCGCAAGGATTAGCATCAAACCCTTCGAACTAGAAAAAGGATCATCTAGTCTAAACCAAACATGGCTAGTTCTAGCAAGCCATTGATATGTCCAAAACCGTCAAGTTATCTCACACAAGCTAGCCACTTGTGAATGACTAACCGTAAGAAACTTAAAACAGTTCAGACAAACCAATAATAATAGAAGTTGTAGTATACGGGTAACTCAAACGTGTTAGGTTTGAGCACCGAGATCGTTCTGAACGAGGGTTGAATGGAATTTCCAACTCACGTCTCGATAATCGGGATTTGAATAAGAGAAGGGGATAAAATGATGTATTCTAAACTACGGGATAAGGAAAGTAAATGGGAATAAAGTCTAAGGGGAAAACCTAAGAATATGGCAAACTACGCAATTCTACACTAAAATGCAAATACGGAATTTAAACGAAACGCGAATAAAAATGCAACAACGACTAATCTAACTCCTAAAAATAAACTAAAATTACTTTTACTCTAAAAATGATATTAGAAAACTATTTATGAATTAAAACTATTTTTTAGGATTTTTCTGGATTTTATTAGAATTAAAAACCAATTATTAACTTTAAAAATAAGACTAAATAACTAAAAATTATAAAAACAAAGGGGAAAATTATGAAACTAATTTTATAAAATCTAAAATATCCTAAGAGAATTATCAAAACTATTTTTGTATTTTTCTGATTATTTTTCCATTTTCTACTAATTTAAATCTATTTAAATCTAATTAAATTGTGAAAAATACCAAATAAAAGGGGAAAAGTAAGGAAAAATATTTTTTATGCTTTTTATATTTTTCTTAAACTGGTAAAATTGAAAAATTATTTTTTGGAACTTTTTCTGAATTAATTACAATTAAAGCTATTTAAAAAGGATTAAAAACTATTTTTAATTAAGAAAAATAGTAAACAGTAGCTAAAAATTATGAAAAATTCAGGGAAATTCTAAAATGTTATTCTAAAGCTATGAAAAATATAAAAACAAGGGCTTATGTGTAAGATATGAAGGCTGTAGTGTAACTGCTATGAAATAAGCTACTTAAAATAAGCAAACAAGTTAATTAAGCTACCAAACAGTAACTGAAGCTAAGATATGCTATAATAAGCTAATGCCAACTTATTCCACCTAATCCTAACAAGCTACAAGCTCTGACTTAAGAATTATACTAACTGCCTACTTAATTAAATCAGCTTTCTGGCCCTATGTTTGAGCTGTTGCACCAGCTTATTAATAAGCTCAAAGGGAAAATCAACTCTTGGGAACTAAAGACTACCAGTCAGAGATCACATGTGCCAAGTTTCAGGCACTACTAAGCTTATATGAAGCTTTGAGAGCCTCTGCAAAAGACCTGTGCACAACTCAAGATAAGCGAAAGTGTGCACAGGACAAAACTGGTCAAATTGAGAGCTTATTTACTGCTTAAAGAGATTTCTAGAGTTTTGACAAAAAGCACATTTCAAATCTTGACCAATTAAACTTATGATTCCCAAAATTTCAACAACTCTAACTCAAAAATGAATCAATGATTCATCCTCAAAGTTTTATGAAAAACTGATTTAACAACTGTTGACTCTTTGAAAACAGATTTGGAACTTTGACTTTAGTGAAATTTAATCCAATTTATCTGTTTATGTTTGATGTATTAAGATGAAATAAGACTATAAGAAGCTATATTAACTAAGTCTACACCTAAATGCTTAATTTGCAAAGCTGATTCCAACAGATGTGCACATGAGATCAAATAACATGTGATTTTGACTTAGAGAGAAAGTGGATGCAATATTAAGGCTAAAGTGACTATAACAGATCTAAATGAACCTATAGCAGTTATATTTAAACACTACACTCATCTCTAGCTAAGATTAACACAATGATCCAAACACTAGTTAATAAGTCTAATATGCAATCTATACTAACTTGTTCTATAACAAACTTGTGAATATGATTTAACAACAACCAAATAATACTAACAGATACTATGCTATGCTAATTATGCAGTAAAACAGTTGTGAAATATCAATTGAAATTAGCACTTACAAGAAGTCCTAGCCACAATGGCTTGCCAATGAGACCAAAGTAACTACTATCCTAAAATCTCAACCCCAAAACAATACATTAAACCCAATCCAAGCTCCATATCAGCAATCCATTCCATTTCCATGATCAAATCAGCAATTCAGAACCAAACAGTACTATTGACTTAATTTGATTGAAAACTATTTTGAGAGTAGAACTTGAGTAGAGACCTTGATAAGTAATCAATAAGCTAATGATGAACTTATAAAAACTTATACTAAACTGATTTGCTCTTAAGTACAGATTCAAGACATTTTTTTATTTTTCAATAATTTTTCTTATTTTTTTGTGATTTTTTATTTGATAGAGTAAATAAGCTGAAACTAAATTTATATAAGCTAATATGAGTAACTGAAACAATAATAAGCTACTGAGATTAATGTAACAGTGATTGAGATTAATTGGAAATGAAAACTGAAATTTACTTGTATTAATAAACTTGTGGGTACAATAGAAATCTGAAAAAACTGAAAATACAGAAATGAAATTTAGAAAGAAAACATTAAAAAGCTACTAATTCTACTCAATATTCTACATCTTTTACAAGTGAAATAAGAGGTGCCTTTTATAGGCGAGCTAAGGCCTTGGAAGGATCTGGAACGCACAAATGTGTGCTTCTTTGAGACGTTTACAACCATTAGATCACCCTCCACGTTTCCCAAATGATATCAACCCTTGGATTAGATCATCCACGCATCTTCGACCAATGAGAGAGCAGATATTGGACTTGAGCACACGGATAGCTGACCTGGCATCCCCATGTGTCAGTGTGTGTCAGAGGAAAGTACAAGTATACCCTTAATCGCTGTTAATTTGACCAATTGACCAAGTGGGTAATTAGGGTTCATAGGATTCCCAGTTTTGGGGTAAAATAAAGGCGGGGTTGATTTGTTAATATTATTTCAAGTGGTTTGACCGGATCTTGGGTGAGTTGACTCGGGTAAATAAACCGGGTAATGGCTGGGTAACGGGTTAAAGGGTTTGGTTTGTTTAGCTTAATGGACCGGGTGAAGGTGTTGGGCCGTGAGTTTTTATTATTGGATTAGGAATTTGGACTTAGGATATATTATAAACCCAATAGACATATAAAGGACCAAAAGTGTTAAAAACTGAAACTTTAGGGACCAAACTGTACTTTCTGAAAATCTTTATCAAGGGCCAATCTTGTCAATCTCAAATAATCCAAGGGTGAAATTTGTAGATTTCTGAAACTTGAGGGATCACTCTTGCCAAAAGCTCAAAGTTCAAGGACTGATCTTGACATTTCTTCAAACTTGATTGTAACTTCTAAAAATCATCCTCAGAGAATAAAATCTTCCAAAATGCACAATCCCCGACCTTCCGCTCAGCTCAAACTCTCTTGATCTCTCGTGCTCGGATTTACGTCCTCGATTTGGTTCCTTTTAGCGTGTTTTTACATATCCGTACCTGCACAAGCACAAACTCAAGAAAACCACAAATATTAGCAATAAACGGCTCTTTCTTGGTTATTTTGGGTCAGATTTACTAATGAAAAGGTATGTGTTTTAGCACATACCAAAATACCTGTGACGAGACCATTGTCTTGTCCTCACGCAATGCAATCAACTCACGCTTCTAAAACCAAGGATTTCAATCTCTTTCTACCAAACCTATGAAGAAGTAGCAAAGATTCCTCAAAAGAGATTAAGAAAGCCTTAATTCTAAAAACGCCCCGTTTACCTTTTAATTCACAAGTAGATATTACAGTTAAGCACATTCCAATTATGAATGACGGTTTGTTAAACTTTCATGTCGATCAATAACTCCAACATTTTTCAAACGACACGTTAGGATCATGGAGTAGAAAACACAACACAGCGTGAAGTGACCATACGGATAGAATACATCGTCCCTGATTTTTCACAAGTCCCAAACTAAGCGTAAAACCGAAATCATTGTTAAGTACGATTCTAGATGCTAACACTACCCATGGAAGTTACTTGTGTAATTACTTTTTGCTCCCATTTTCCTATTTTCATCTAGATTTTTTTTTTATTTTTGTGAGAAATGAATTTCTCCAATTCTCGTTTCGATAACTTTTATTCCGATAAAGATACAAAGCTAAGTCGATAATTAGTTATCCGCCTTCCCTCAAGAACCATTGTCGTAAAAATGAGGTCCACATCAAGGAATTTTTATTCACTTATACTTTATTTTTCATTTTCATTTTTCAACATTTTTTTTTTTTTTTTTTATATTTGAAATAGAACTTAGACTTTTACGTGTATGAGCTATGAACTACGGAGCTTCACGGGGTAATTCCAAGACTATAGGCTTCATGAAATGAGGATCCCGGCTGGCTAGGCTAAGACCTCACTCAATCCCGGCTAAAGATCCAAGGGTCCGATCTCGACACCGCAGCTCATAACTTTACTTATTACTTTATCACTTATTAATTATTTCTTATTCATTACGGATCCTTGATGTGTACCCAATTTTTAAAACAAAGATTCTTTTAAGAAGATAAAGAACTAACTATCGCCAAAAACTCAACATCTCTAATTATTTAGACAGATATGGGGTGAAACAATTTTGTGGGAACAAAAAGCCATAAGTACCTTCGATGGGCTCTAAAGAGAACCAACTACTCCACGCTTAGCATCTAAACTCATAAGTAACTCTATCATTTCTCGATCTCTGCAAATTTAAAATCCCAAATAATGAGATCCGCAGATGCTTAGCCGATAATTTTTAGATTATCTATGGTTAAGGGAACAAGCTAGGGCTCAACACGCCGGTCAAGTCAGAATTCTATTCCTACTCTCACTAGCGGAAAGTCAACAAGGTGTCAAAACATATATTAACTTAGCAAATGCTTCGTCTAATGAAATAAAGTTATGCATATTTAAAATCACTCAGGGAAACTTGCAAAATCTTGGCCTTGTGAGCTAGAATTCGCATTTTATAGCTTCTTGTCTAAGAGACTAGCAAAACTTTTCAATCAAAAGACTTAACAAAAGCTTACAAAAATTTTTAAATTTTCTCATTTTTGCACAAATTTTCATTTTATAAGGAAAAACGGGGTTACGAGAGTACATGACAAAAATAAGCAAGTGCGGTCAAATCAAATCGAAGATTACCCTACCCCAGACTAGAACGAAACATTGTCCTCAATGTTTAAAAGCAAGGGTATCAACGAAAATCTAAAAGCCGTTTATTAAGTATGCTCAAAGATAAACGTTAGTCGATAAGATTAGGATATCGGATTTCCATCAGCATCGATCATGAAACTCGAGTAGAGAAAAGACAAACTTCGAGCACGAGAGTCTTCATATCGGGAAAATCCTGAACACAACATCACAAACAACCAAACACGAGAAATCGAAGAGGCAGACCCCTTCACGTCACTTATTAGAAAATAGAAAGAAGATAGAGATAAGCATGGGGTGCCTCCCACAAGCGCTACTCGTTTTTCTTAAACGAAGTCGCTAGCCCGACTCGCCCCTAATTCATTTGTCCTTGGGGAAGCAAATGGTAGAGATACCGGGGTCAAAAACGGTGTCCTCATTCCCGAAGGAATGAGACTGGGTGGGTTGGGTGGAGAAGAAAATGGGTGTATAAGGCATATCATGTAAGAAGGATCCATCATCCGTGGTTTTATGCGGCGGACGAAAGGATGACGGATAGAAATGAGAAAACTCCAAGAGAGACGGGAGCTCATGGTAAAAGATAAGATGTTTAGGCTCACAAATGAAGGCATCCAAGAAAGGATCCTTATATCCAGAAATGATTTTAACAAAAGGCTCATCAATGCATATCCCGGGTTTAAAGATTTTGTCTTCACATGCGGGCTCAACGGGATAAAGGATGGTGGACTCGTCAGAGAAAGGGGAGTCAATGAATCCATCAAGAACAACCATATCCTCATCAGGATCATTCATAATATCCTCAATACCCGGTGGTATTGGGTCATCAATCGCATCCTCAATGATCGGGTCATTTGTCGGAGTATCGGAAATATCGTTCAAAGCCTTGCTCATATCAACATCGAAGTAGAATCGCTCAAGAATCGGAGGATAAACATCATCAATAGTGGGACTGCCACTAATCTCTTCATTAAATCGGAAAGTCTCAAGCTCGGGAGAGAAATCACTATCTTTAACGGAGATAGGAGGCGAACTCGAATTATCGTTTAAGGCTTCAATCTTAGAAATGAGAAGATGGACATTCGACAATGTTTCACGTAATGCTTCATCCTCGATCCAATATTATCGCTCAATTTCTTCTCTTCTGGCTCAAAATCGTTTTCTTCTTCTATGTTAACAGGCTCAGACGGTAAATCGTCGACAAAATCGATGTCTCCATAAGAATCATCATCGGAATCGGAGAACATCTCATCATGATCATTTGAAATATCAAGAGAAGGCTCATCACAAATATCAACAACAACCCCAGACTCTCTTGGGATTGGGATAAAGATCTCAGCACTAGTTTCTTCCGTTTCCGGAATAGTACTAAGATGCTCATCCCCCATTATGAGAGAATCAACGGGTTCAATAATGTTCGTAGAAATATGATCATCGACCTCTTCCAAAACGACGTCACTTCTCTCAACCGGCGTGAGAGAAGGGGAAGGGTCGGAAATTAAAGGCTCAGAAACGGGAGTGGGATTGCCACTCGGAGGAGTATAATCATCATCAGAATCAGAATCGTAATAATAGGTAGTTGGACGATGTTGGATCACTTTCGCTGCCTCTTCAGCCAATAATTCACGATAGGTCTTCTGAGGTGGATCTTCTTTTCCGTGGGAAAGTTTTTCAAGAAGACTCTTAAGATCAATCATGATCTCTTGAACTTTTTGATTAAATTCTTTAGAACATGGTGAAGGTTGTGGTTGAACTTCTTGGTATTGTGGAGGTGGGTTATAAGGATAATCATAATTGTTACAAGGAACTTGCTCGTAAACAATCGGATTCTGCATCTGACAATCGGAATTAACGTGCGGACCTCCACAATACTCACAACAGTACGATTGTTGTGACGAATAAGGGTAAGGTTCATAACCAAAGGTTGAGTTGTTAAATTGAACTTGACATTGAAAACCTTGGTGAGGACCACCACAGTACTCACAAGAGTATGATTCCGGCTCATGGTACAGAGGTTGGTTAGGAAAATTGGTTGTCTCATAGTTAGGATTGTGGTGAAACTCGGTTCCAGATTTTCCATTGCTACAAGCGGAACAATTCCAACCATATTCGGGTCCTCTGCACCATATGCACAAAAGCTGATAAATCGAAGAATTATCCGGATAAGAATTAGCTATTTCCACCATTTCCGTGATAGGCTCTGGTTCTTGAACGGGATTCACCTCTCGGTTCAAAACATATTCCATTTCCTCACCGAGAGGAATAGGAATCGAGGGTTCTTCAATTAGAGCACTCTTTTGTTCTAGCCGTGCATAAAGACGAGCGAGATCCGGATTTGGATTGATAAAATTCTGGCATACATCACAAAATCCATTCCGACAATTATTTCCGCACCAATCACATATACATTTCAAACACCGAAATTGATTTTCTACCATACGGCTATGGCAATGAAGGAAACGACGATAAGAACATATCTCGGGTTGTGGCGGATGGTCAGAAACACTTTTAGAATCATCTAGAGATTGTTTGTCGGCTAAGTCGCACCAATAGCAAGATTTTTTAGAACCGGGGTATCCACATCGCTCACATACACATTCTGGATTCAAACAACAATACTGAGTTTCTCCCATACGGCCTTTGCAATGAAAACAACGACGATAATTGATTGTTTCCATGAGAATTAAACATATAGAGGGTTAAAGAGAAAGAATTATCAAATCAGAGGATAAAAGAAGAATATTCTTGGGTTTTTAAAACAAATTTTGAAAAGGAAAATCTTTTTGGGTTTTTATAAAAAATGTTGAAAACACAATCTTTTTGTAACCTTCACGTCAATCGGTGCTCGGTAGCTCTCAAAAGTACGCGCGAGCGGGAACTAAGAGTGGATCGTTCTTCGCCTGCAATTTAATGTCAAGACTTTCCTTATACCCCGTGTATATGTTGTACCTTCAAGGTGAGCCGACGTAACAATTAACGTTCGGGTTTGTTTTGTTGGTTTTTTAATTTTTATGGTTTTTCAAAAGGATATATATACAAAAACGACGGTAACTTCACTCGGGGAAGGATCTTCAAATGCACGCGATTCGAGACGGAATACTAAAACTCGCTACAAGCCCTCCCTAATGGCGCCTCAAAAATTGATATGTGTGCCAAACCGTCAAGTTATCTCACACAAGCTAGCCACTTGTGAATGACTAACCGTAAGAAACTTAAAACAGTTCAGACAAACCAATAATAATAGAAGTTGTAGTATACGGGTAACTCAAACGTGTTAGGTTTGAGCACCGAGATCGTTCCGAACGAGGGTTGAATGGAATTTCCAACTCACGTCTCGATAATCGGGATTTGAATAAGAGAAGGGGATAAAATGATGTATTCTAAACTACGGGATAAGGAAAGTAAATGGGAATAAAGTCTAAGGGGAAAACCTAAGAATATGGCAAACTACGTAATTCTACACTAAAATGCAAATACGGAATTTAAACGAAACGCGAATAAAAATGCAACAACGACTAATCTAACTCCTAAAAATAAACTAAAATTACTTTTACTCTAAAAATGATATTAGAAAACTATTTATGAATTAAAACTATTTTTAGGATTTTTCTGGATTTTATTAGAATTAAAAACCAATTATTAACTTTAAAAATAAGACTAAATAACTAAAAATTAAAAAAACAAAGGGGAAAATTATGAAACTAATTTTATAAAATCTAAAATATCCTAAGAGAATTATCAAAACTATTTTTGTATTTTTCTGATTATTTTTCCATTTTCTACTAATTTAAATCTATTTAAATCTAATTAAATTGTGAAAAATACCAAATAAAAGGGGAAAAGTAAGGAAAAATATTTTTTATGCTTTTTATATTTTTCTTAAACTGGTAAAATTGAAAAATTATTTTTTGGAACTTTTTCTCAATTAATTGCAATTAAAGCTATTTAAAAGGATTAAAACTATTTTAATTAAGAAAAATAGTAAACAGTAACTAAAAATTATGAAAAATTCAAGGAAATTCTAAAATATTATTCTAAAGCTATGAAAAATATAAAAACAAGAGCTTATGTATAAGATATGAAGGCTGTAGTGTAACTGCTATGAGAATAAGCTACTTAAAATAAGCAAACAAGTTAATTAAGCTACCAAACAAGAATCTGAAGCTAAGATATGCTATAATAAGCTAATTCCAACTTATTCCACCTAATCCTAACAAGCTACAAGCTCTGACTTAAGAATTATACTAACTGCCTACTTAATTAAATCAGCCTTCGCCCTATGTTTGAGCAGTGCACAGCTTATTAATAAGCTCAAAGGGAAAATCATCTCTTGGGAACTAAAGACTACCAGTCAGAGATCACATGTGCCAAGTTTCAGGCACTACTAAGCTTATATGAAGCTTTGAGAGCCTCTGCAAAAGACCTGTGCACAACTCAAGATAAAGCCGAGTGTGCACAGTGACAAAACCGTCAAATTGAGAGCTTATTTACTGCTTAAAGAGATTTCTAGAGTTTTGACAAAAAGCACATTTCAAATCTTGACCAATTAAACTTATGATTCCCAAAATTTCAACAACTCTAACTCAAAAATGAATCAATGATTCATCCTCAAAGTTTTATGAAAAACTGATTTAACAACTGTTGACTTTTTGAAAACAGATTTGGAATTTTGACTTTAGTGAAATTTAATCCAATTTATCTGTTTATGTTTGATGTATTAAGATGAAATAAGACTATAAGAAGCTATATTAACTAAGTCTACACCTAAATGCTTAATTTGCAAAGCCGATTCCAAAGATGTGCACATGAGATCAAATAACATGTGATTTTGACTTAGAGAGAAAGTGGATGCAATATTAAGGCTAAAGTGACTATAACAGATCTAAATGAACCTATAGCAGTTATATTTAAACACTACACTCATCTCTAGCTAAGATTAACACAATGATCCAAACACTAGTTAATAAGTCTAATATGCAATCTATACTAACTTGTTCTATAACAGCTTGTGAATATGATTTAACAACAACCAAATAATACTAACAGATACTATGCTATGCTAATTATGCAGTAAAACAGTTGTGAAATATCAATTGAAATTAGCACTTACAAGAAGTCCTAGCCACAATGGCTTGCCAATGAGACCAAAGTAACTACTATCCTAAAATCTCAACCCCAAAACAATACATTAAACCCAATCCAAGCTCCATATCAAGAATCCATTCCATTTCCATGATCAAATCAGAATTCGAACCAAACAACTATTGACTTAATTTGATTGAAAACTATTTTGAGAGTAGAACTTGAGTAGAGACCTTGATAAGTAATCAATAAGCTAATGATGAACTTATAAAAACTTATACTAAACTGATTTGCTCTTAAGTACAGATTCAAGACATTTTTTATTTTTCAATAATTTTTCTTATTTTTTGTGATTTTTTATTTGATAGAGTAAATAAGCTGAAACTAAATTTATATAAGCTAATATGAGTAACTGAAACAATAATAAGCTACCGAGATTAATGTAAATGTTGATTGAGATTAATTGGAAATGAAAACTGAAATTTACTTGTATTAATAAACTTGTGGGTACAATAGAAATCTGAAAAAAAACTGAAAATACAGAAATGAAATTTAGAAAGAAAACATTAAAAAGCTACTAATTCTACTCAATATTCTACATCTTTTACAAGTGAAATAAGAGGTGCCTTTTATAGGCGAAGCTAAGGCCTTGAAGGATCTGGAACGCACAAATGTGTGCTTCTTGAGACGCTTACAACCATTAGATCACCCTCCACGTTTCCCAAATGATATCAACCCTTGGATTAGATCATCCACGCATCTTCGACCAATGAGAGAGCAGATATTGGACTTGAGCACACGGATAGCTGACTGGCATCCCCATGTGTCAGTATGTGTCAGAGGAAAGTACAAGTATACCCTTAATCGCTGTTAATTTGACCAATTGACCAAGTGGGTAATTAGGGTTCATAGGATTCCCAGTTTTGGGGTAAAATAAAGGCGGGGTTGATTTGTTAATATTATTTCAAGTGGTTTGACCGGATCTTGGGTGAGTTGACTCGGGTAAATAAACCGGGTAATGGCTGGGTAACGGGTTAAAGGGTTTGGTTTGTTTAGCTTAATGGACCGGGTGAAGGTGTTGGGCCGTGAGTTTTTATTATTGGATTAGGAATTTGGACTTAGGATATATTATAAACCCAATAGACATATAAAGGACCAAAAGTGTTAAAAACTGAAACTTTAGGGACCAAACTGTACTTTCTGAAAATCTTTATCAAGGCCAATCTGTCAATCTCAAATAATCCAAGGGTGAAATTTGTAGATTTCTGAAACTTGAGGGATCACTCTTGCCAAAAGCTCAAAGTTCAAGGACTGATCTTGACATTTCTTCAAACTTGATTGTAACTTCTAAAAATCATCCTCAGAGAATAAAATCTTCCAAAATGCACAATCCCGACCTTCCGGCTCAGCTCAAACTCTCTTGATCTCTCGTGCTCGGATTTACGTCTGATTTGGTTCCTTTTGTGTGTTTTACATATCCGTACCTGCACAAGCACAAACTCAAGAAAACCACAAATATTAGCAATAAACGGCTCTTTCTTGGTTATTTTGGGTCAGTTTTACTAATGAAAAGGTATGTGTTTTAGCACATACCAAAATACCCCAGACGAGACCATTGTCGTGTCCTCACGCAATGCAATCAACTCACGCTTCTAAAACCAAGGATTTCAATCTCTTTCTACTAAACCTATGAAGAAGTAGCAAAGATTCCTCAAAAGAGATTAAGAAAGCCTTAATTCTAAAAACGCCCCGTTTACCTTTTAATTCACAAGTAGATATTACAGTTAAGCACATTCCAATTATGAATGACGGTTTGTTAAACTTTCATGTCGATCAATAACTCCAACATTTTTCAAACGACACGTTAGGATCATGGAGTAGAAAACACAACACAGCGTGAAGTGACCATACGGATAGAATACATCGTCCCGGATTTTTCACAAGTCCCAAACTAAGCGTAAAACCGAAATCATTGTTAAGTACGATTCTAGATGCTAACACTACCCATGGAAGTTACTTGTGTAATTACTTTTTGCTCCCATTTTCCTATTTTCATCTAGATTTTTTTTTTATTTTTTTGAGAAATGAATTTCTCCAATTCTCGTTTCGATAACTTTTATTCCGATAAAGATACAAAGCTAAGTCGATAATTAGTTATCCGCCTTCCCTCAAGAACCATTGTCGTAAAATGAGGTCCACATCAAGGAATTTTTATTCACTTATTTTATTTTTCATTTTCATTTTTCAACATTTTTTTTTTATTTATTTGAAATAGAACTTAGACTTTTACGTGTATGAGCTATGAACTACGGAGCTTCACGGGTTAATTCCAAGACTATAGGCTTCATGAAATGAGGATCCCTACGGCTAGGCTAAGACCTAATTCAATCCCGGCTAAAGATCCAAGGGTCCGATCTCGACACCGCAGCTCATAACTTTACTTATTACTTTATCACTTATTAATTATTTCTTATTCATTACGGATCCTTGATGTGTACCCAATTTTTAAAACAAAGATTCTTTTAAGAAGATAAAGAACTAACTATCGCCAAAAACTCAACATCTCTAATTATTTAGACAGATATGGGGTGAAACAATTTTGTAGGAACAAAAAGCCATAAGTACCTTCGATGGGCTCTAAAGAGAACCAACTACTCCACGCTTAGCATCTAAACTCATAAGTAACTCTATCATTTCTCGATCTCTGCAAATTTAAAATCCCAAATAATGAGATCCAGATGCTTAGCCGATAATTATAGATTATCTATGGTTAAGGGAACAAGCTAGGGCTCAACACGCCCGGTCAAGTCAAAATTCCATTCCTACTCTCACCAGCGGAAAGTCAACAAGGTGTCAAAACATATATTAACTTAGCAAATGCTTCGTCTAATGAAATAAAGTTATGCATATTTAAAATCACTCAGGGAAACTTGCAAAATCTTGGCCTTGTGAGCTAGAATTCGCATTTTATAGCTTCTTGTCTAAGAGACTAGCAAAACTTTTCAATCAAAAAGACTTAACAAAAGCTTACAAAAATTTTTAAATTTTCTCATTTTTGCACAAATTTTCATTTTATAAGGAAAAACGGGGTTACGAGAGTACATGACAAAAATAAGCAAGTGCGGTCAAATCAAATCGAAGATTACCCTACCCCAGACTAGAACGAAACATTGTCCTCAATGTTTAAAAGCAAGGGTATCAACGAAAATCTAAAAGCCGTTTATTAAGTATGCTCAAAGATAAACGTTAGTCGATAAGATTAGGATATCGGATTTCCATCAACATCGATCATGAAACTCGAGTAGAGAAAAGACAAACTTCGAGCACGAGAGTCTTCATATCGGAAAATCCTACACAACATCACAAACAACCAAACACGAGAAATCAAGAGGCGACCCCTTCACGCCACTTATTAGAAAATAGAAAGAAGATAGAGATAAGCATGGGGTGCCTCCCACGAAACGCTACTGTTTTTCTTAAACGAGTCGCTAGCCTGACTCGTCCCCGAATTCATTTGTCCTTGGGGAAGCAAATGGTAGAGATACCGGGGTCAAAAACGGTGTCCTCATTCCCGAAGGAATGAGACTGGGTGGGTTGGGTGGAGAAGAAAATGGGTGTATAAGGCATATCATGTAAGAAGGATCCATCATCCGGTGGTTTTGCGGGCGGACGAAAGGATGACGGATAGAAATGAGAAAACTCCAAGAGAGACGGGAGCTCATGGTAAAAGATAAGATGTTTAGGCTCACAAATGAAGGCATCCAAGAAAGGATCCTTATATCCAGAAATGATTTTAACAAAAGGCTCATCAATGCATATCCCGGGTTTAAAGATTTTGTCTTCACATGCGGGCTCAACGGGATAAAGGATGGTGGACTCGTCAGAGAAAGGGGAGTCAATGAATCCATCAAGAACAACCATATCCTCATCAGGATCATTCATAATATCCTCAATACCCGGTGGTATTGGGTCATCAATCGCATCCTCAATGATCGGGTCATTTGTCGGAGTATCGGAAATATCGTTCAAAGCCTTGCTCATATCAACATCGAAGTAGAATCGCTCAAGAATCGGAGGATAAACATCATCAATAGTGGACCGCCACTAATCTCTTCATTAAATCGAAAGTCTCAAGCTCGAGAGAGAAATCACTATCTTTAACGGAGATAAGAGGCGAACTCGAATTATCGTTTAAGGCTTCAATCTTAGAAATGAGAAGATGGACATTCGACAATGTTTCACGTAATGCTTCATCCTCGATCTGAATATTATCGGGCTCAATTTCTTCCTCTTCTGGCTCAAAATCGTTTTCTTCTTCTATGTTAACAGGCTCAGACGGTAAATCGTCGACAAAATCGATGTCTCCATAAGAATCATCATCGGAATCGGAGAACATCTCATCATGATCATTTGAAATATCAAGAGAAGGCTCATCACAAATATCAACAACAACCCCAGACTCTCTTGGGATTGGGATAAAGATCTCAGCACTAGTTTCTTCCGTTTCCGGAATAGTACTAAGATGCTCATCCCCCATTATGAGAGAATCAACGGGTTCAATAATGTTCGTAGAAATATGATCATCGACCTCTTCCAACGACGCACTTCTCTCAACCGCGTGAGAGAAGGGAAGGGTCGGAAATTAAAGGCTCGAAACGGAGGGATTGCCACTCGAGGAGTATAATCATCATCGTAATCGAATCGTAATAATAGGTAGTTGGACGATGTTGATCACTTTCACGCTCTTCACCAATAATTCACGATAGGTCAGCTGAGGTGGATCTTCTTTTCCGTGGGAAAGTTTTTCAAGAAGACTCTTAAGATCAATCATGATCTCTTGAACTTTTTGATTAAATTCTTTAGAAAATGGTGAAGGTTGTGGTTGAACTTCTTGGTATTGTGGAGGTGGGTTATAAGGATAATCATAATTGTTACAAGGAACTTGCTCGTAAACAATCGGATTCTGCATCTGACAATCGGAATTAACGTGCGGACCTCCACAATACTCACAACAAGCACGATTGTTGTGACGAATATGGGTAAGGTTCATAACCAAAGGTTGAGTTGTTAAATTGAACTTGACATTGAAAACCTTGGTGAGGACCACCACAAGACTCACAAGAGTATGAATCCGGCTCATGGTACAGAGGTTGGTTAGGAAAATTGGTTGTCTCATAGTTAGGATTGTGGTAAAACTCGGTTCCAGATTTTCCATTGCTACAAGCGGAACAATTCCAACCATATTCGGGTCCTCTGCACCATATGCACAAAAGCTGATAAATCGAAGAATTATCCGGATAAGAATTAGCTATTTCCACCATTTCCGTGATAGGCTCTGGTTCTTGAACGGGATTCACCTCTGGTTCAGAAACATATTCCATTTCCCTCACCGGAGAGGGAATAGGAATCGAGGGTTCTTCAATTAGAGCACTCTTTTGTTCTAGCCGTGCATAAAGACGAGCGAGATCTGGATTTGGATTGATAAAATTCTGGCATACATCACAAAATCCATTCCGACAATTATTTCCGCACCAATCACATATACATTTCAAACACCGAAATTGATTTTCTACCATACGGCTATGGCAATGAAGGAAACGATGATAAGAACATATCTCGGGTTGTGGCGGATGGTCAGAAACACTTTTAGAATCATCTAGAGATTGTTTGTCGGCTAAGTCGCACCAATAGCAAGATTTTTTAGAACCGGGGTATCCACATCGCCACATACACATTCTGAATTCAAACAACAATACCGAAGTTTCTCCCATACGGCCTTTGCAATGAAAACAACGACGATAATTGATTGTTTCCATGAGAATTAAACATATAGAGGGTTAAAGAGAAAGAATTATCAAATCAGAGGATAAAAGAAGAATATTTTTGGGTTTTTAAAACAAATTTTGAAAAGGAAAATCTTTTGGGTTTTATAAAAATGTTGAAAACACAATTTTTTTGTAACCGTCGCGTCAATCGGTGCTCGGTAGCTCTCAAAAGTACGCTAGCGAGCGGAACGAAGAGTGGATCGTTCTTCAGTCCGCAATTTAATGTCAAGACTTTCCTTATACCCCGTGTATAGGTTGTACCTTCAAGGTGAGCCGACGTAACAATTAACGTTCGGGTTTGTTTTGTTGGTTTTTTAATTTTTATGGTTTTTCAAAAGGATATATATACAAAAACGACGGTAACTTCACTCGGGGAAGGATCTTCAAATGCACGCGATTCGAGACGGAATACGAAAACTCGCTACAAGCCCTCCCCGGCAGCGGCGCCAAAAATTGATATGTCCAAACCGTCAAGTTATCTCACACAAGCTAGCCACTTGTGAATGACTAACCGTAAGAAACTTAAAACAGTTCATACAAACCAATAATAATAGAAGTTGTGTAGTATGTGGGTAACTCAAACGTGTTAGGTTTGAGCACCGAGATCGTTCCGAACGAGGGTTGAATGGAATTTCCAACTCACGCCTCGATTATCGGGATTTGAATAAGAGAAGGGGATAAAATGATGTATTCTAAACTACGGGATAAGGAAAGTAAATGGGAATAAAGTCTAAGGGGAAAACCTAAGAATATGGCAAACTACGTAATTCTACACTAAAATGCAAATACGGAATTTAAACGAAACGCGAATAAAAATGCAACAACGACTAATCTAACTCCTAAAAATAAACTAAAATTACTTTTACTCTAAAAATGATATTAGAAAACTATTTATGAATTAAAACTATTTTTTAGGATTTTTCTGGATTTTATTAGAATTAAAAACCAATTATTAACTTTAAAAATAAGACTAAATAACTAAAAATTAAAAAAACAAAGGGGAAAATTATGAAACTAATTTTATAAAATCTAAAATATCCTAAGAGAATTATCAAAACTATTTTTGTATTTTTCTGATTATTTTTCCATTTTCTACTAATTTAAATCTATTTAAATCTAATTAAATTGTGAAAAATACCAAATAAAAGGGGAAAAGTAAGGAAAAATATTTTTTATGCTTTTTATATTTTTCTTAAACTGGTAAAATTGAAAAATTATTTTTTGGAACTTTTTCTCAATTAATTGCAATTAAAGCTATTTAAAAAGGCTTAAAAACTATTTTTAATTAAGAAAAATAGTAAACAGTAGCTAAAAATTATGAAAAATTCAGGGAAATTCTAAAATGTTATTCTAAAGCTATGAAAAATATAAAAACAAGGGCTT
The DNA here is from genome assembly GCA_910596185.1 of Chrysanthemum makinoi. Classification (NCBI taxonomy): domain Eukaryota; kingdom Viridiplantae; phylum Streptophyta; class Magnoliopsida; order Asterales; family Asteraceae; genus Chrysanthemum; species Chrysanthemum makinoi. The sequence goes on along the minus strand of OU343221.1, from coordinate 224,644,621 downwards.
ATGTGTAAGATATGAAGGCTGTAGTGTAACTGCTATGAAATAAGCTACTTAAAATAAGCAAACAAGTTAATTAAGCTACCAAACAAGAATCAAGCTAAGATATGCTATAATAAGCTAATGCCAACTTATTCCACCTAATCCTAACAAGCTACAAGCTCTGACTTAAGAATTATACTAACTGCCTACTTAATTAAATCTTCTGCCCTATGTTCGAAGCCACCAGCTTATTAATAAGCTCAAAGGGAAAATCATCTCTTGGGAACTAAAGACTACCAGTCAGAGATCACATGTGCCAAGTTTCAGGCACTACTAAGCTTATATGAAGCTTTGAGAGCCTCTCAAAAGACTGTGCACAACTCAGTATAAGCTGAGTGTGCACAGGACAAAACTGGTCAAATTGAGAGCTTATTTACTGCTTAAAGAGATTTCTAGAGTTTTGACAAAAAGCACATTTCAAATCTTGACCAATTAAACTTATGATTCCCAAAATTTCAACAACTCTAACTCAAAAATGAATCAATGATTCATCCTCAAAGTTTTATGAAAAACTGATTTAACAACTGTTGACTCTTTGAAAACAGATTTGGAACTTTGACTTTAGTGAAATTTAATCCAATTTATCTGTTTATGTTTGATGTATTAAGATGAAATAAGACTATAAGAAGCTATATTAACTAAGTCTACACCTAAATGCTTAATTTGCAAAGCTGATTCCAACAGATGTGCACATGAGATCAAATAACATGTGATTTTGACTTAGAGAGAAAGTGGATGCAATATTAAGGCTAAAGTGACTATAACAGATCTAAATGAACCTATAGCAGTTATATTTAAACACTACACTCATCTCTAGCTAAGATTAACACAATGATCCAAACACTAGTTAATAAGTCTAATATGCAATCTATACTAACTTGTTCTATAACAGCTTGTGAATATGATTTAACAACAACCAAATAATACTAACAGATACTATGCTATGCTAATTATGCAGTAAAACAGTTGTGAAATATCAATTGAAATTAGCACTTACAAGAAGTCCTAGCCACAATGGCTTGCCAATGAGACCAAAGTAACTACTATCCTAAAATCTCAACCCCAAAACAATACATTAAACCCAATCCAAGCTCCATATCAGCAATCCATTCCATTTCCATGATCAAATCAGCAATTCAGAACCAAACAGTACTATTGACTTAATTTGATTGAAAACTATTTTGAGAGTAGAACTTGAGTAGAGACCTTGATAAGTAATCAATAAGCTAATGATGAACTTATAAAAACTTATACTAAACCCGATTTGCTCTTAAGTACGATTCAAGACATTTTTTATTTTTCAATAATTTTTCTTATTTTTTGTGATTTTTATTTGATAGAGTAAATAAGTCTGAAACTAAATTTATATAAGCTAATATGAGTAATCAAACAATAATAAGCTACCGAGATTAATGTAACAGTGATTGAGATTAATTGGAAATGAAAACTGAAATTTACTTGTATTAATAAACTTGTGGGTACAATAGAAATCTGAAAAAACTGAAAATACAGAAATGAAATTTAGAAAGAAAACATTAAAAAGCTACTAATTCTACTCAATATTCTACATCTTTTACAAGTGAAATAAGAGGTGCCTTTTATAGGCGAGCTAAGGCCTTGGAAGGATCTGGAACGCACAAATGTGTGCTTCTTTGAGACGTTTACAACCATTAGATCACCCTCCACGTTTCCCAAATGATATCAACCCTTGGATTAGATCATCCACGCATCTTCGACCAATGAGAGAGCAGATATTGGACTTGAGCACACGGATAGCTGACCTCGCATCCCCATGTGTCAGTATGTGTCAGAGGAAAGTACAAGTATACCCTTAATCGCTGTTAATTTGACCAATTGACCAAGTGGGTAATTAGGGTTCATAGGATTCCCGTTTGGGGTAAAATAAAGGCGGGGTTGATTTGTTAATATTATTTCAAGTGGTTTGACCGGATCTTGGGTGAGTTGACTCGGGTAAATAAACCGGGTAATGGCTGGGTAACGGGTTAAAGGGTTTGGTTTGTTTAGCTTAATGGACCGGGTGAAGGTGTTGGGCCGTGAGTTTTTATTATTGGATTAGGAATTTGGACTTAGGATATATTATAAACCCAATAGACATATAAAGGACCAAAAGTGTTAAAAACTGAAACTTTAGGGACCAAACTGTACTTTCTGAAAATCTTTATCAAGGGCCAATCTTGTCAATCTCAAATAATCCAAGGGTGAAATTTGTAGATTTCTGAAACTTGAGGGATCACTCTTGCCAAAAGCTCAAAGTTCAGGGACTGATCTTGACATTTCTTCAAACTTGATTGTAACTTCTAAAAATCATCCTCAGAGAATAAAATCTTCCAAAATGCACAATCCCGACCTTCCGGCTCAGCTCAAACTCTCTTGATCTCTCGTGCTCGGATTTACGTCTGATTTGGTTCCTTTTTGTGTGTTTTTACATATCCGTACCTGCACAAGCACAAACTCAAGAAAACCACAAATATTAGCAATAAACGGCTCTTTCTTGGTTATTTTGGGTCAGTTTTACTAATGAAAAGGTATGTGTTTTAGCACATACCAGCCATCAAAACCATCATTCATTGAGCATGGACTACACTCTTTGAATGAGCCTCTGCCTCACCCAAACATCTATTCATTGTTCCATTCACCACCAAGAACCTCCCATTCACCAACCTTTTCATTGGATCGGGAACCACCTACAACACCAACTAGCCCATCATGGGAGACAAGGAACAACCTTGATCATATGGAAGAAGTTCCATTACCATCCTCATTTTTAGAACCTCTTTCTACTTCTCAAAATGATGACCCGCAAACACACATTGAGCCTCCTCAAAATATCCATTTCCCTCTGGGTCTAAACCAAGACAATAATTGCCCAAATTGTCTAAAAACTCAAGAACTTGCTCAAGAAGTACGAAATGAGATACATTTCATGTTTAATCATCTTCTTGCAAAGTTGGATCAATTCCACAAATCCACTCATCCCTAGACTCAAGCACATTGTCGCTTTTTAAATCTAGTAATGAGATTAGCATTAGTAATACTTATATGGCTAAGTTCATTCTCTTAGTTTTAGAGATTTGGTTGTGTATCTCTCGTTTTATTGAATGAATACTTATATGCTATGATTATTTTGTATTGTGCCTGTTACATTGTACATATATCTCGTTTCCTCATTAGCATTGCTTGACATTTCTTCACTGCTGAAGAAACTGTCACCAGATCGCCGGATCCCTCCAAAACGACTGGACGGATCCCTCCAAGAAGGGAACCGTGGGATCCGTGGTACAGAAACACAAATTTCTACTAACTTGAGTTTTATTTGCAGGAAAATTTGCACTATACTCTTGTTTTCTAACCTTTACTTTGTAGATTTTCAAAATACACATGAAGATTTTGACACCATAAAGCTAGGGGGAGCCTTGTGTCAAACGAAATTGCAAAAACATTTGCAACTTAATACGATTGTTTCATGACACCCCATTGCAACTTTGCAATCTTTAAGGAGGAGCACGTTTTCGTTACTTAGACGAACCATTTGCAAACATAATTGCAAACACAATTAGTTTATTTTACGTCATGTCCTTGACGCCCTTTCAAAGGGATGGACTCGTCAAGGGGGAGTTAAGACGAGTACCATTCCCGTCACTTGCTCTCTTTACATTTTTTTACACATCTTTTCTTATAAAAATTGTGTTAGTTTCTTTTAACACTTTTTGTTTCGACAAAAAGGGGGAGAAGAAAGTAAAAACTACAAATTCAAACCTTTACGAATTTTAGATTTTTTCTTAAAATAATTTTTTGTGTTGTCATCAACAAAAAAGGGGAGATTGTTAATACAAATAAGCCGTAAAAACGTTTATTTATATTTTACGATCTTCTAATGTTTTGTCGATAACAAACGTAAAATCATTTTAACAAAACAAATAGAATACGTAAATAGTTTGAGTTAATAGTTTCCTAACACACTTACGTTTTCACATAAAACACTAAAACAAGTATAAGTGATTTTATGATTTAGATACATATGTACAACAACTAGTGTTTACATATTGGGTTAGCATATACTTAAACTAAGTATACTAAAATGGGTAAAAACAAGTATATACTAAATGGGTAAAAACTAGCAAATGGTATTGACCCATAACCCATGGTTTTATATATACCACTTAACCAAGTTCATTGTATCTAGAAAGAAAACCATGGATCAACCCATAACCCATGACCCATGACCCATAACCAAAAATACCCATGGGCAAAGAGGAGCGTTCCACGAATCCCTAGCTTTGTGCTAGCCGGATCCTAAGTGGAAGGGATTCGTGGGATCCGGGGAACAGTAGAGAATTTTATCTATAAATAGAGAGCCATTTCTTCCTTTCTATAAAAAGACTTTACACACATACTTCCCCCAAGTATTATAACCCTCTAACCTCAGATCCAAGTGATCTATGTAGATTGTCTTTTGTTTTTGTGTGATCTTCTAGGTTCCTCTTAAAGGCGAGATCACCACTTCTTGAAGACGTGCAAGCTCAAGTCCATGAGTTGTCATGCTTCGTCATCATCAAGACAACTTAGGTTCTCTTGTTGATAGTTCTTCCTTTCTCCATAGATGTTTGATTGAAGGAATTAGTGAAGAATGCCGAAAGTGTCAAGATGAAAGCATTAGTGAAAGATGTTCATCATCCGTTTCTAAGCATTATTGAAGAATGCTAAAGGTGTCAAGACGAAGGCATTAGTGAAGGGTGCCAAGTGTTGTGTCAAAGGCATTAGTGAAGGATGCCGAAGAATCATATCAAGTAGCATTTGTGAAGAATGCCTAGGTCGTATAATCGATGAGGTGCATCGTTATACATATAAGTATTTGTGTATTTACAAGGATGGAGATATCCTTGATGGTGTTGTAACAAGGAGTAGATCTCCTTGAGATTAGGTGTTGTGTTGTGAAGGGTAGTAGTTCCTCCATAGTAATGGAACTAGGTGCTTAGCCTAGTACCTAATAAAGGGTAGGCGAAGTTGTGATAGGATTAGTTCTCCTTGGTGTGAAAGAACTCGGTGGTTAGCCTAGCACCGTATAAAGGGTAGGCGACGTTGTGTTAGGTGTGGTTCGCCTTGGTGTGAAAGAACTCGGTATTTAGCTTTGTACCGGAAAAAGGTTAAGCGACGTTGTGAAGGCTTCTCCGCCATAAGGAGTTGGTGTAGTGCTTACGAACTCTCGAGTAGGTGACTCGGGGAGTGGAGTAGGGCAAGGAAGGTGTCCTTGTAGCCGAACCACTATAAATAACTTGTGTCGTGGTGATGTGCTTCTTACTCTTTATCTTTCATTACACGTTTATATATCTATCTATCAACGTCCAACATAAACAACCAAATAGATTGACATAAGTCGATCTAAATATTTAAAAGGAAGTTTTAAATTGGTTAAACTATTCAACCCCCCTTCTAGTTTTCCACAGGAAAGAATACATGAGTAAAGAAAATTCAAACAACGAGGGTCCTAACAACTCGAGTGAAATAACAGTTGAGGATGACAAGGAGTTGGTAAGAAATGAAAAGGAAGAATGTAAGCGTGTACTAGTAGAGAATCTGCTCGATGAAGAATGGTTTAAAGGTACCGAGTCTGACGATGATGAGATTGAGAGGATTTCATATTACCTTTAGTTGCAATGGAATGAGGAATTTACTGACCCTGACGATGAAGCATATGAGCAAAGGAGGTGTAAACTACTTGGAATTCCCTACAAGAGGCCGCCACCAATTATTGTCGAAAATTATGAGTTCACTCGCTACCATCTGGGGCCGGAGGAAAAATTTTGCAAAATTCGGAAGATCGAAACTAAAGAATACCTCCGTACTACCACGAATGTCGCTTGGGTTAGGCATAACTTGATAAAAGACATAGAGGAGAATGGCCAAGTCCAAAGGCCCCCATAAAACCCCGCGGCTCTTAGTCTAACTTAAAGACTCGTAAATAAAGAAAAGTGCTCTTTCGGGAGACAACCCGAATTATCCCTTTCTTTTGTTTTATTTCCATTTCTGTAGGGTTTTGTGTTTTTAACCATTTTTGCAGGAAACGAGGAAGTGATTACTGCTGCCGTTTGCTGATCTGACCATAGTTACGGCGTAACTCACCCTAGTGATTACGCCGTAACCAATCCCTTGCAGCAGAAGTTCAAGACGCATTACCAATTATGGCGTAATACCAACTCTGTGGTTACGCCGTAGCCACTCGCTTTGCAGCATATGTCAGGTTTTGCCAGTTACGGCGTAACTCCCTTAAAAGAGTTACGACGTAACTTTCCTCTGCTTTACTTCTTTCATTTTAAAACACAATAACCTTGTATTAGTATCTTAAATGAACTTTGTGAGTGTGTTCCCTGTAAACCCTCACGAGACTTCACTCGTCCACTTGGGACACCAAGTGGTTTAAAAGGCTTGTTGCATATGCTAAATGCAACCGTGATTCCTACGAAAGCGAGTTAGTTTTGTTTATATTTTTCATTTTTTCTTTTTATGCTTGTCGGTAGTGTGATTTAAGGGATTGAAGTTTGTTCATGATGCTTAAACGAAGGCACGTCTCTTTTTTGTGGGTCTTCTTTCTTTTTGGAGCAAATTTCAGGGAAGTTCTCGCTCCAATTCTACTTTTCTCTTCACCTTTATTTAACACTTAGTACAAAACGGACTTTGTACAATTCAAGTGGGGGGACAGGAGTAGAATTATCTCTTGAACTTTATTTTGCCCTTGTTTTTCTAGTTTATTTTGAAAAATTATGCCATTTTTAAAATTTTGACATGTTTTTCTTAACCTAACTAGATTAATCCTTAGCTGAGCACATACAACCCTTGATATTATATTGTGAGATTAGCCTTATCCGTTTCCAATATTTTACCTCAAATCCACCAAATTATGAGTGTGCCGGTAGCTTGTAAACTTTAGAACTTGGCATTTGCATCATTTCGAGACCATAAATGAGGTATGTTGAGTTAGCTCGATGTATTTGGACTTTTTAGTTTAAGAAGGCAATATTATAGGATTATCACCCAAATAGCCTACCATTGTGTGTCTATCGATTAGTCACCTTGACTTCTCGACCCCCATGTGAAACCCTTTTGTTGCACTCACCTTTAATGCAAGATACCCCTAGATACACCCATCTGAGCCATTTCTTTCATTTTGTTAACCCAGTATATTGTTTCGATACACCTATACACCTTAGCCTACCCTGTAGTCTTTATTTGTGATTGGGAAGTCATCATTTGCCTAAGTTCAAGGTTCAAGTGGAAAGGTTCGGACATCACGCTTTAGTCGACGACATATTCTTGAAGATCATTGAAGACCCCCGTAATTCCCGTTGTTCATCTCTAGTGGGGGGATATTATGTTTAGTTGTTATTGTTAGATTCAAAAATAAATAAATAAATAAATAAATAGTTGTTATGTTATTTAGTTATTATAAAAGTGCATTGTTATAAGCCCTATGTTATGAGCTTTATAGATTTAGTATCGAGGAGGCCACCTCGGTCACATTCGAAGATTGGAGTTGGTAATTATGCCAACAGTTTGAGAAAAGGTAGTGTGCCCATCATGACGTCCTCTAATGACACATCTACCTAGTATTTCATGATCCGGTTTCTTGACTTCAAAGCTTGAACTTTGGGCGGACGGTAAGTGGTGATGACTTGGTTATAGATTTAGACTACCTATTTGATTTTTATTTTACACCATTTATATATCCCATGTCTTATCCTACCCTTTAGTCATGAAGCGTGTCTAGGTGATGCAGCGAGCAATCTTTGGTGTCTTGGCCATAGATTTGGTCATGTATCATTGATTTTGTCCACTTCGCCGTGACATGTTAGTAATGACGAGTCACCCCTTAACCTTTGTCGTGTCTACCCATATTGCCTTCGAGAATTGTTTAGCCCTTAACTCTAGTGGTGGAGATTTGTGTAACCGCCAAGCTTATGATATAATACATGCTATGACTGTGCGATTGAGTGTTCACCCCGAAATTCACACTTAGAATAGTTGAGAGATTTGAGTGTTTCGTTCCCATTTCGTGAGGTATTCGGCTTTGTTTTATTCTAGCATAAGGGATTTGTAAACTTATATTTTCCAGGTTTTGGGAGATATCTTTTTAGGAATCTTTCTAATAAGGTCTAGTTGAGGGTAAGTAGAGTTCAAGTGGGGGGATATTTGATAACATCAAATAGTCTTGAATATTAAGTGTCAATTTCCCCCGATAATGCTTTAATTTATATCATTTATATGGATTTACACTTGTTTTCCATTGTTTTCCACTTTCAGGCAAATTACGAGCATTGGAGCTAAAGAGACGCAGAATTAGAGAAATATCAAAGATTTATCATAGTATGCTGACTTTGAAGAAGTTACGGCATAACTCATCTCTCACATTACGCCGTAACTAAAGCGTGACTCAGAAAACCAACTCATTAGAAGATTACGGTGTAATTCCCCCATATGACTACGATGTAACTTATTAGATCAAATGAGGTTCCACGCCGCTAATAACTACGCCGTAACTATTTCACAAACTATGGTGTAACCAAGTAATATTGAAGATACGGCGTAATTGATACGCTTACACAACGCGTTCGGGGTCAAAGGAACTTCCTTTTCGTTGAGCAAGTTTTTCAACACCCTAGGCAGTGAACCTAATCGTCGTAGTGTAGTATTAGGGTAAGCCATGGGTATTGATATCGTTCTCTAGGGGAATAGGAATGCTAGTGAGAAGTTACTACGCTAAGGTTGGGGTTGAGGAAGATTATTTTTTATCTTTTTTATATTTTTTTGGAAATGGAAAGGTACAAATCTCGGGGTTTGGATTTGGGGGTTGGTATTTCTACCGATTACTCTACTTATCTAATTATCTAATTAACTAAGCTAAGGGGTAGTCTATGTCTATTGTTGAGTGCTCGTATGATGATTAAAAATGCGTTTACTTAGGTTTTATTACTCCCTAGTTATCTCCTATTGATGGTTGAATTGTCACGTCCTTATTCTTAACGCGTTGTGTTTCTAAGGTTGTAGGGTATGCGTTTATCCCTAACTTTTTGAAGCTACCAAAGGTTAATGACTACGAAATCTCTAGGATTCATAAACTTAACACTAAGGTATTCTTTGGATGTTTAGCCTACAATTCCACTAGTAACTATATGCTAAGGTTCAAAAAAGATTAATCAAGCATTAATAGCACAACGAATGACCTATCGCAATACTAGGTCAATCACAATTAAGATAAGAGACAACCAATCAATATTCAATAACTAAGTTTCATATTACCTAAGCAAACACACAAATAAATTAGCCGGACATGGAGAACATGCAAGCATACACACAATCAATTGAAGACATAATTGAATTAATGAAGTAAAACACTTATCTTGATGTAAGATAGGGTATGGAACCCTAAAATACTGTACAAGACAGCCTTGGTTCGGTTTAGGTTTTTACTCCACAAAACTACATACTGAAAACTAAAAAATTCGGATTCTATATATAGTGTTACAAACTGCGACGGCGTCACTCTTTAATTGTGACGCCGTCGGGTCGCCGTCATTAGGGTTTCGTCTTGGCCACGTTAGCATTGTGACGGTGTCACCTTATGCTTGTGACGCCGTCTCCTTCAGTCTCTGACGTCGTCTGGATCAAATCTAGGCCGTCTGATCTACGACGCCATACTCTTTTAAAACCTGATGCCGTCACTTGTAAATAAGCAATTTGGCTACTGAGTCGTCACAAAACTTGTTCCGATGGCGTCGCAAGTAGAACCTGATGCCGTCCCCTTCAGTTTCAGCAGCCTGAGTGTCTCGATTCTTGACTTTGGCCATTTTCTTCGTATATTCGCGCCTTTTCGTCTGAATAAGTGCCATTCCAGCAATTTGCCTTCAAGAGACCTAAAAAGTGAAAAGAAACGAAATTAAGTAGTAACGGATACAAAAGTGATCAATTAAGGGCTTAAATGACCCCTCAAAAAGGTACCTTTTAAATCCTTATCAAATATCCCTACACTTGGTATTTGCTTGTCCTCATGCAAATGTGCTTTTAACCAATTGATTTATAAATTATGGGTCATGAAGCATTAGTTTAGAACGATCCACAACACATATAAGCCCCGCAAAAGTCATAACAAGCACGGAAATTACATACTAGCACCTCACATGGGGTGTTTGGATACTCACATCCCTTGGGTGTATATGAAATATAACAAGTTGGAAATGGAAGATAAACACTCATTAACCGGTCCTAGTACATAGATTACCATAAGCTTGAGACTAGATCAAACCTCCATCGCTTTGGCGTAAGCACCTAGGAAAGACTATCCAAGAGGTCTTTTAAAGGGTTGTAATGTTAGGCTTACGGTAGGGAAACAAAGGGTTTGGTGGGATAGGCGATTTAGTGGTGGCAAGTCAAAAATCTTTATGTTACAAGCATGCGAAGAATGGCGTTGCTAACCCAAACAAACATAAATTTAAAGATAGATATAGGATGATAGCCCGCGGTTTTTTTTTTTTTTTTTTTTTAATACACTTTTACTCTACCATCCTCTACGATAACATCAAAATAGTAGGGATTTATAGGCACATCCCTACACTTGAGTTTTCATTATTACGCAAATAAAGGGAATTTGAATTTAACGTTCCCTTCCCATTATTTCATAAAATTTAACTTTTCCCATGAGTCCCAATCGTCCTAAAACTGTGTACAAAGGATATGACTTGACTTAGCAACTTATGCAAGCAACTAGATAATTGAACTAAGGGTTTAGTGTGATAACAATAATGTACTAAAAGTTAGTGCATACAAGGTAGGCTAAGGCGATTTGGGTGTACATTTGGGGGTGGATTGTAAACAATGCTCATCATTGATATTCCGGAAAACCGAAACATCACGAGAACCACGAAAAAGATAGGCTCTGAGGGGTTAACTAGGGGTATCGTGTACTAAAGATAAGTACAACGCAAAGGTGTGGGGGAATTACTCAACCGATGTGGAAGAAGTAATTATATTATAGGTATCAAACAAGGGTTATCCTAATGCCTCTTATCATTTAGTTATTCCTAACTACACAAGTGTAGTCTTACTAGCGATCTCGGAATGATCACAAAATAAGTTCTAGAATCTATTATACTACCGGTTCACACTCTAAGAATTAAAGATGAATGCTTTAATTCCTACTAATCTAAAGGGGATTCTCACATTTTGGGTGGAATTTAAGTGGTAAAGGGTTTTTTGTGCTAGTCATATAATTTCCTATCCATGAGACGCTTTATTAAGACTAATGGCCCACTCCTATATGTCATGAAAAATTTTAAATTTGGTGCCAAAATTACCCTAACCGATATCTCTCATGGTTTATTACACAAATGAAATTGGACAAAGCAAATAATCAAAGATAAGCATAGTTTCAAAGTTCCCATTTTATTTTCCCTCCCTACACTTAAACTGAACATTGTCCCCAATGTTCCCCGAAAGTATCAAAGTTATGATAATGGAAGGTAATTAAAAATGAAAGAAACTATTACTCCCCTGATTAGCTCGGTAGGATCCGTGTAAAGTGGTGGTTACATCTTTCTTCAAGAAGAATGTTTGCGTGAAAAGCTCCTTCTCATCTTATGTATCTTCTTCTTGATAAATTAAACCTGCACACTTGAAGAAAACAAATGAAACCTTCTCGTAAAATCGGCGGTAACAATATATATATGACTCTACTAAACTAGGATATAATGCTTGTAGAATTGATGTTTACAGATTTTCTGGAAAATTAAGACCTGGAAAATTCCAAAAATTTATAAGTAGCTCAGAAAATGAGAAAAAGTTGTAAGCTATTTCTGCTCCTCCTGACGCCGTCAGGTTGCGATCCTGATGCCGTTAGGTTATCCTGACAGAAAGTGGTCTGCGATTTTCTGGAAAAAATTCTGGAACATTTTTATCTTTAAAATCTGGAAAACTTTTCTGCAAAACATCCATTATGACTCGATACAAGCATTTGACTCACACATATATATCTTTTCAATAATCGTAATTCTCATGTTCACGTTCTTTTAAAAACGTGTGTAATCTTCCCTACACTTATCCCTTTTGTAAAATACCTTTATATGTAATTAAGACGAGGTTAAAGACAAAATAAAGCATTTTCACAAATTCAAACATGAGAACATACAATAATAAAAAGATATATGACACATAAATAAAAATGAAAAAAAATACACATGGGTTGCCTCCCAAGAAGCGCTTGTTTTTGTTCGAGTCACGAGCTTGACTCTACCCTTATTTAATGGATAAAGGGGAAGTTTTTTTTTACACTTAAGCTTAAGTGCGGGTGATAGTAGCGATACACACCCTTAGGGTGTAAATTTTCTACGTGAGGAGAGGGTGATGGGTGATTTATATGCTCAAAGGGGTGTGCTCCATTCATTCTAACCTTACCTAATTTAATGGGTGTAGCTGGTGAATCAAATCTCTCTCCTAAAAATGGATCATCTTCTATCAACTTCAAAAGATTCTTAGTTAAGGATCCATCTTGACCTAATAAACCAGGTTTAAACCCATAATGTTTCTTGTTATCAACCATGAATGGGTGATATAAGTGTGTAAGGTCATGGGTTACTCCTATATTAACTTACACTCTACATGACCTAGAGTCTACCACCTTTATCAAGTAACTACCCAGACTATTTATTTTGATGGGTGGATTGGGGCCTAATTCAATTCCAAGATTCACATCTAAAGACGGAAAATTGGGTAAAGTTTTTGGTTGAGGCTCCGGTTCATCAAAATTAGGAACTTCCCTAGGACTAAGAGATAGGTCATGATAACAAGCATCTAAACCTACATTCTTTAGTGGCGTTTGGTCTAAAGGTTCTATATCAATCGGGGTTCCTATAGTCTTTTCTACTTCTTCCTGGTAAGTTATAGGCGATGTGTGTTCCTCAAGTGATGGTAGGGCTTGTGGGCTTGGAGTTTCCACCTCATTCTCCATTATATCTAGATCTCCTAAATGTTCATCATATGTTTTAGTATGATCTAACCCAAATACACTCCTAAGTATCTCAAATCCTTCTTTAGCCATTTAAAATTCTTGGTCCGATTCATAAGAATCATTCTCAAAAATTTGATCACTATGTTCTATTTGCCTAAAGGATTCCTCATGCGTGTCATATGTTTTGAAATCTATCCCACGCATGCAACTAGGTAGTTCAACTATAACCATCTCACAATCTTGTTCGGGTTTAGGTTCCATGTTCTTAAAAACTAGGTCTTTTTGATCATGATGCCTAAGGTTGGATAAATCCTCCTTATCCGTTTCCTCAAGTTGTGACAACTGATGGTTTATGCTTAGGAGGCTTTTCTCAAAAAATTTCCAGAGGGTCTCACTAAAAGGAGTTTATTCTAATAATGATCGTTGAATAGAAGCCACACAAGCACAAAATTTATCAAATCCATCCAACTTTACACCCGTCTCTTTTTGGATATCTCTAAGATCACTCACAACTTCAAAGAACAATAAAAACCAGTCCAATCTGCGAAATTCAATTGTTCCTCATTTTTTAATGATTCAAATGCAACTTCACTTGCCATAGCAACAAATGAAAAGGGTTTTACGAACACAAACACAAAGAAGGGGGATAGAGTACAAGGAAGCTAAAAATGAGAAAAAAGCTTACTTGATAGGAATCAAGCAAGGGAACCTAAACGAGGTGGAAATCTAACTAGCTATTCTATTCCCCGGCAGCGGCGCCAAAAACTTGATACGCTTACACAGCGCGTTCGGGGTCAAAGGAACTTCCTTTTCGTCGAGCAAGTTTTTCAACACCCTAGGCAGTGAACCTAATCGTTGTAGTGTAGTATTAGGGTAAGCCACGGGTATTGATATCGTTCTCTAGGGGAATAGGAATGCTAGTGAGAAGTTATTACGCTAAGGTTGGGGTTGAGGAAGATTATTTTTCATCTTTTTTTATATTTTTTTGGAAATGGAAAGTTGCAAATCTCGGGGTTTGGATTTGGGGGTTGGTATTTCTACCGGTTACTCTACTTGTCTAATTATCTAATTAACTAAGCTAAGGGGTAGTCTATGTTTATTTTTGTATGCTCATATGATGATTAAAAATGCGTTTACTTAGGTTTTATTACTCCTTAGTTATCTCCTATTGATGGTTAAATTGTCACGTCCTTATTCTTAACGCGTTGTGTTTCTAAGGTTCTAGGGTATGCGTTTATCCCTAACTCTTTGAAGCTACCAACGGTTAATGACTACGAAATCTCTAGGATCATAAACTTAACACTAAGGTATTCTTTGGATGTTTAGCCTACAATTCCACTAGTAACTATATGCTAAGGTTCAACAAAGATTAATCAAGCATTAATAGCACAATGAATGACCTATCGCAATACTAGGTCAATCACAATTAAGATAAGAGACAACCAATCAATATTCAATAACTAAGTTTCATATTACCTAAGCAAACACACAAATAAATTAGTCGGACATGGAGAACATGCAAGCATACACACAATCAATTGAAGACATAATTGAATTAATGAAGTAAAACACTTATCTTGATGTAAGATAGGGTATAGAACCCTAAAATACTGTACAAGACAGCCTTGGTTTGGTTTAGGTTTTTACTCCACAAAACTACACACTGAAAACTAAAAAATTCGGATTCTATATATAGTGTTACAAACTGTGACGGCGTCACTCTTTAATTGTGACATCGTCGGGTCGCCGTCATTAGGGTTTCGTCTTGGCCACTTTAGCATTGTGACGGCGTCACCTTATGCCTGTGATGCCGTCTCCTTCAGTCTATGACGTCGTCTGGATCAAATCTAGGCCGTCTGAGCTGCGACGCCCTACTCTTTTAAAACCTGATGCCGTCACTTTTAAATAAGCAATTTAGCTACTGAGTTGTCACAAAACTTGTTCCGATGGTGTCACAAAATCCTTTTCCCAATATAGTGCACAATTTTTCAAATTTTTGACATGGGGTAAAATTCTTTTCTGAAGAATATCTCTATGTTCTCGCGCCATTGGCGAGGTAAAATGTTGAACTTTTATTTCAGAATGGAATTCAATCTCACGTTCCAAAATTTTGAGGTCAGATAAGAAAGTGTCAAAGTATTTGATAACGCGACAACTTTCTGCATTAGTTTTTACTTCACTAAGTGAAGGTAAAGGACCATTAATTTGTGCACCTTTTGGTTGAGGACTGACTTCAAACCGTGTGATAACCAAAGGTATGTTAGAAGTATCTTGTTGTGTGACAAAAGTTACGGCTTTTGAATAGTTAAATGGTTTGTTGTAAACGACATTTTCCATTTTTGACCGACTCTCGTCATCAGCATCTAATTCCTCCATCCGATTATATTCAACAACAGTCATAATGGAATCATCAATTCTATGTTCTGCACTGTAAACTTCAGAATTTGGTTTGAATGCTCTGTGTGAAAACTTAAGTTTGTAATCAGCAAGATTCGGTCCATATCCATTTGGATTTGGTTTGAAAGAAAACTTTTGAATCGTTGTGATTGATTCACCATGTTTATAAACAACATTTTTAAACTCTTTGATTTTGCTTTGTAAGTCGA
Source organism: Chrysanthemum makinoi (assembly GCA_910596185.1). Lineage (NCBI taxonomy): Eukaryota > Viridiplantae > Streptophyta > Magnoliopsida > Asterales > Asteraceae > Chrysanthemum > Chrysanthemum makinoi. The sequence continues at coordinate 224,628,967 of OU343221.1, read as the reverse complement.
CAATTTCCTCAAGATAGTCATCTATTCGTTTCGTTGAATGCTTTTTGTACTCAGAGAACTGTTTTTGACAAGTTAACAACTCAGGCTTGGCTTTTTGAGTTTCCAAAGTAAGAGCGTTAAGTTGTTGTTTATGTTCATGTTTCATTTGTTCTATTTGAGACAACAAAGCATTCTTCGAAGCGGCTAGATCACAAATCTGTCGTTCCAAATATTTTTCATTTTGGTGTGATTTGGCAAAAGCGGCTTCAAAACCTTTTTCACGGTTTTCTTGAGTTTTGAAAAATTGAGTTGCCGAATTAAGCATTCATTATCCCTGGTTAACAGTGCATTTTTCTCTTTTAATTTCGTGCAAATTTCCAAACGAGAATGTTGGTCTTTAATTAAGGTCAAGAGCTCAGTTTCTCTGTCAGACAAAAGCTCATTTTGTTCAACGTAAGTGTCAACATGATCATTATTTAGATCGTCAAATATAACCACGGAGTCAACTTGATTATCAATATTAACCATAAGATCATTTTGATCATCAAATATAACTACGGGATCTATTTGATAATCATCGGAATGAGATGTGGAAGACTCATGTTGAACACTCTGATCCTTGTCAGATAGAGAAAGTGGCGGAGATATCAACTCATTGATGATAATTGTTTGTTCAGTACCGAGACAAGCCGTCAGTATCATACACTGGGCCTGTGTCACTCATGTGTAGAGCTTGCATTTGTGCCATCAACATCACTGCTGCATTAGCTTGCAAGTCCTCTATATCATCATCGAATGCATCGCCATAAAGCTCTATTCCTTGTTGGTGAGAGTTCCACCTGCTTCAACCTTAAGAGCCAAGAGCAAAGCCTCTTTGAAATAAGCACTGCCTCTTGTTCTCGGTTTAGGACATGCATTAGCCAGATGACCCTTCTCATTACAGTTATAGCAACGAAGACCATTAACCCCAGTCTGAGCATTTCCTTGTTCAACCACTTGAGCCCTTTGCTGCTGCGGAGCACCAATGTTATTCCTTCCCATACCACCTCCCATCTGACGACCATAACCACGATTTTGAACTTCAACTCATCCATTGTTCACAACAGCCTGATTTCTTGTATTAGATGAGGAACGAATGCGATTGTTGGATTTGTTTGTATAACGGCCAAATGCTTTAGCAATCATAACAAATCCTTGTTGCAATTCATCGAAGGCATTGGAGTCCTCATTAGCTTCACTGTAAAAAGCTTGAGCAGTGTTGTTGTTGTATGAACCAATTGATTTTGTTGAGTTTGTAGCTGTGACGGATAAGAAGGTTTGATGGTTGCAGTTTTTTGAGGAGCGGGTTGAGGAGCTTGTTAAGGAGGAATGTTTGTTTGAGCCCACAAAGCAAGTTGTTGATTGTCCGGAAGTGATGGTGGAACAGTTTGACCACGGAGAATCCTTTCCTTATCAACTTCTTTTTGGTGAGGCTTCAGATAGTCGTACAACAATCCGTAGGTAGCATGATGCATATCTTTAGCTTGACGGAGAAAAATGACATACTTCTCCCATTCTGAACCAAGACTACTTAGGAACTTTGTGTTGATAGCAATTCGTGGCATGATGATATTGTGTTTGTGCAAATCATTAATGATGTCTGAAAAGAGATGATGATAAGATTCTAATGACTCTCCTGGTTCAATCATGAAGTGTTCATAAGCCAAGTAGATTTTGGATTCCATGTCTTCCTGATTGAGTGTTATGCCTTGTATAAGAAGATGAATCTGTTCCCACATTGCTTTTGCAGTCTTTTGAGCATCAACACTTCGAAGGATTGGATTGGGTAATCCTAAAAGGATATATTGTATTGCAAGTTTGTCGGCTTCAAAGTGTAGAAGTTGATCACCCGTGAGTTCTGCAACAGTTGCAATGTTGGTGACATCATCTCTTGGTGGAACAGCAGTAGGATCTCCGGGTGTAACGATAGTAGGCATCTGAAATGGACCTTCCATAATGACCTTCTATAAAAACTTTCCATGTGGCTTCTTTAGATCACAAAACCTAAAGAACCGAATCACCCATTGATCATAATTACCGGGAGTGAGCATTGGAGGTCTATCAAGTGAGCCAGCTTCATGAATTGATTGTTGGCTACTCAAGGCTTCACACATCTTGCCAAACCATGCTGGTTCCTTTATAGTATTCCTGGATGGATGTTGATTGTAGAAGTTTGTGTAAGGTTGTACTTGAAGACTAGGTGGTGGTTGTACCATTTGAGGTTGTGGAATTGCTGCAAGTAGTGGAGTATGTTGTTGATTAAATTGTTGTTGATAAACTGCTTGTTGTTGATTCCATTGTTGATGTTGGGGACTTAGTTGTTGTTGTTGTTGTTGATAATAAGTGTAAGGAAAATAGTTAGAGTATGGTGGTTGTGACATGTTGAGAACTTGTGTTGTTAAATGGATCTTTGTAGTTGAATGAACCTTTGTTGAAGAAGTATCCTTAGGCGTAGAAATCACAATAGCCAAGTAGCACTTATGCGTAAAAACACCAAAGTTACGCGTAACAGCAAGAGTTATGCGTAGGTTTAGCTTACGCGTAAGTAGGGAAAAAACACTAAAGTTATGCGTAAACAGTAAGTTAGGCGTAGAAGACTTAGGCGTAGGATTACCCTATGCGTAAGACTAGGCTTAGGCGTAAGATGAATCTTAAGCGTAGGATATTCAACGCGTAAGCTTAAGCTTATGCGTAAGTTTAGGGTTTTGCCCAAATGATCTTTTACACTATCACAGTGCAAAAGATATCCAAAGTCGACGTGTTTTCAGGCTTATCCAAGCAAGAAACCACGGAGTAAACCACGAAACTGAAGATCAAACCAAGGATAAAGTTACGCGTAAGATTAGGGTTTTGATACGCGTAGCTTTACTCGTAAAAATGATTTTGCCCAAAGATGTTTCTAAACCAGTTTTTGTGTGATGAAATAGCTTCAATATCACCAAAAGAACACAAGGGTGTGAACTGTGATGATCCAATGCATAAAAAACGGTTTCGCGTAGGATGAAACCCTCGAACAAAAACTAGCTCAAAAACGATGATCCACGCATAAAGTTTGAAACTTTTTGCCAAAAACAGTTATTTTAACACCTTAAAACGTTGAAAGTAGAAGAATCTTGGATTAAAAAGTGTAAAAATGTGTTTTTAAGCGAACCAAAGTATCAAGGACGAGACGTATCTTCTACGCGTAGGACCAAAACCCACTTCAAGAGACAATACGTTCACCCAACTAGTAGGCGATTGATACCACTGTTAGGTTCCCAAATATGCAACACAAGTAACAATAGAAAGAGTAGAGAGGAAGATAAGATCGGATGAACAATAAACCAACACACTAGGCGTATGAAACTAAACCGGTTATGCGTAGCACTAGTGAAAGAGAGTAAATTGAACAACCAACCCTCAAGTGAGGGTTTACATGAGGTATTTATAGGAGGGAAGCTAGGGCAACACTCCTAGTTCCCATCCTTTTCCTTATTGGACTAGGCCTAGGCTTATGGGCCTTCTACATAAGCCTAAGGCTAATTCCTAACATAAAGGCCATATTAAGCTAACTATTACACATTAATTACTAACACTTGAATTAAGGTTTAGGAGTGATTCCAACAGTAACAGTGATTGGAACACCCACATCAGAGGTAGAAACAATGGACTCATTAGAAATAGATGCAGTGCTAGTGTCCTTATTTGACCTATTCAAAGTATGTTCGCTTCTTAAGGGAATAGTTCTACCAGTGGGCATCCATTTTCTAGTGGGCATTGATTTAGCAACTTTAGGGCAAAGCTCATTAATCTTACGGCCAGTAAGTATCCATTGATAACCTATATTACTAAATTTCCTTCCTGTGGGTTTCCACTGTTTCCTAACTTTCTTTCGCCTTTGCCTTTTAGCCTTCTTAGCTTGAATTTTAACATTAACAGTTTTATCAGGGCGTTTAACAATACTAGACAAAACATTCTCACCACATTCATGATTAGTAACAGAAATCAAGCAGTCATCATTACATGGTTTGCGAATAGTAGCAGAATTGGAATTAATTACAGTACGCTTATAGCTAATACTAGAATCAACACGATTCGTTTTATTCAACTCAAACTTAATATTCCTAGGGTGATCTTCTATTCTCTTCCAATGCACATTCTTAGCTTGCGAGGTCCTATCTTGCTTGGTATTGCCTAGAGGCTTTGACCCGCTTGCTTTAATGTCACTGATTACTCCTGTAGAGGGAATTATGGGAACATTAGTTGGTTGATCTACTTTTTGTATTCCTGAGCTAGACGTGCAGGGATCTGAACTACTTAAAGGCACATTAGTGTTCACTTTCTTAAAACTGGGCATAGAATGGTTTGTATGCTTGGCACTAGGCATAGAACAAGGCATCGCAGTTTTACCTTTCGCACCTAAGGATTTAGGACATGTTGCAATTAAACATTCTAGCAGCTCCTGAGATCGTTTGGCCTGAATGCAAGCAAACCTAATTTCTCTATCAAGAGGTTTATTAATGAAATCCTCTTCCACAATCTCACGGAGACATTCTAGACTATCCTTAAGGTGAGCACAATAGTTATGAAACACAGGTTCATTATTCCTAAGATGAGGAGGAATGTATTTAACAGTCACAGTATATTTGCAGTCTGAGGATGACTTTGATGCCACATTCTCATTAAAAACAAGTGGCAGTTTCCCTTTTTCCTGACTCCTCAGATTCTCAATTTCTTTTTGTAAAGACGTTATTTTTTCGTTGTTTTTGTCACGAGTGACTTTCATTGAATCATATAACTCTTTAAAGTGTCGTTTAACTTTTTCATTTTCTTCTAGAAAACTCTTGTTTTCTTTTTGTAAAGCATTAACCAAGTTTTGAAGATGAAAAGTTTGAGAATATTGAGAATCTAATAGAGGAGGCATTTGGGAGCCAGTCACATTGTTCTTTTCACCCTTTAATTGAGAGATTTGGGCTTTCAACTTTCTGATCGTGTTACAATGAGCTCGAATATGTTCATCACGTTTGCTAATTTCAAAAACTGCATCAAATTCAGGAGCATCCAAGGATGTCTTGATATTTGAGGTTTTAACATTTTCTTTCAGATGTTGATATTTTAATTGCAAAGCAAGATGCTCAACTTCCAATTTAGAAAAATGTTTCACCAGGTTATCATGATCATCCTGTTCAACTTTATCATGCAGTTTAGAGTTAGTTTTTTCAAGCTCAATGACACGATCATGGGAGACTTTCAGAGCAACAGATAATTCATGAAATTGAGAAGCATTAATGGAACAATTCGTAGCAGTGTAAAACACATCTTGAGTAATACATTCAGAAATAAGACTCTCCTTCAATGTATGCAAGTTCTTCCTCTCAATATCATTATATTTTAATTCTCGCTCATAGTCACTAACCTCAACTATTATTGCATTAAATTCCTTTTCCATTTCTTTAATATCTGAATCCATCCCTTTTTTAAGACTCTCAAATTGATATTTTAGTTGTTTAAAGAAAGGCATGACCTCAGTTAAATAGCATTCTTTAGTTTGCTCAAAACCCCTTTCCCCTTCATTTATTCCAGTGGGTGTGATCCTTTTCTTACAAGTTTTCTCAAAATCAACAAACAGTTGAAAAATAACATATTGACTGATTAAGGTCTTGCTTTTAGTGGCAATAGTTCTAGGAACTAAATGCATTGGTGTATTTGGAGGATACACAGTCGCTGAAGGCATTTTCCTAAGGGGAGAAGATTCTCTGCTTTTTGCTTATCTAAATCCTTTTTCTAGAACACTTGTTCGGGTGTTAACAACGTTTGAGGCTTAAACTTGTTCAAGGAAATCCAGTTTTCCTTTTTGTAATCATGGGGTTTGATCGTTATGTTATTCTCTTTACATTCAGGATCTTCTAGCTTCTTATTCATTTTCTCCCTAGATGCATCATCTAATTTTCTATCTTCCTCAGTGCACTCAACGCAACTAGGTTTCTGTCTAGGTTTAAGAATCTCATCACCATAACAGATTACATTATGGGCAGCTCTACCCTTTTTAACAACCTCAGGATTAGGTTCCACAACAAGGGAAATGCTATGCTTATCGCTTAAAACTCTATGCTTAGTGATCAAGTGAGCAGTCTGAATGGTATTCCCTTGTACGTACAACGTATTTTCAAGCTTGTTTTTCAAAGTTTTTAGATTGGAAAATTCATTCAAAAGTTTTGATTCCTTAGCATTGAGTTCTTGCTTAAGCATTTTAACATTTTATTGAAGTTCCTGGTTTTGCTTAGCAGTTTTAGAAAGCTTTTCTTGTAAGGAGTTTAACTCTTATTTTAATACTTCTTCTCTAAAATTACTTTTTCTAATAATTGTACGCATTTGGTCATCCATTTCCTGCTCACGAGTGGTTAACTCAAACTTAGCACGTTGTTCATAAATAGCAACTTGTTCTTTATAGGCATTTAGTTCAGAGGTAACAGAATCATCAGGGGCACATGCAGTGTATTCATAAAAAATATAGTCATCATTGACTGCGGAAGATGCATTACTTGGTACAACCTCACTTTCACTTTGCTTCACATATTGATCATATGGGACAATATTGCTATTACCCTCATCATCAATATCTGAATCATAAGTTTCAAGATTTTGTACTTTATTATGCATCTTTTGCCCATCAACATCATCATATAGTTTTAATACCTCAGAAATGATTTTGTCTTTGGATGGACCAGCATGTTGTGGTGGAGAGACCTTTGGAGAGACCATAGGTGAGATGCTAGCCATGAAGATTGTTTGGGCAGTAGGTTCATCATCGACATCAGAGTCAAATGCATCACAGTCAGCTACTTGAAATGCATTTTGATGATTATGACCTATCTCCTGAATTGGTTGTTCATCAACATCAGCATCATAGGTTCGGCATTTCCCTCAGCAAGGAACAACAACTACTCTTCATCCAAAGCTGCTCCATTATCCTGAGCTTGCACAAGCAGCATCTTGTCTCTGAAGTATTCTGCATTCTGTGGACGTTTTGGAGATGTGCAGTTCCTAGCAATATGTCCCTCACCACCACAGTTGTAGCACTTAATTGGCTTTGCTTGACCTTGATTCCCATTCCTTCCCCTATTCTGATTTACCCCATATCCTCTACCAACTCCTCCTCTTCCCTGTTCATATTGCCTTTCTTGAACTGGTTGCACCATGACCTTCCCATCTCTGACAGTTGCTTGATTGTGTGGATTGGATGCTGTTCTGAGGTTATTGTTGGTGTGTGGAAGAGAGTTCATGTTTTGACTAACCATGAGAGACAGTTGATTGATGAAGTTTTCCATGAATGTGTTTGGGTCTGGAGGCTTATATGCTGGATCAGGGATGAGTTTGTAATTACCATCACCCATGGGAATGACTTGAGAAGCTTTGGTAGTAATACCAACATTTGTGTAAAAGGCTGTTGAGTCATTTGAGGAACTTGTTTCTACCTGGTTGGTTTTGAACTGTTCAAGAACCTTTTCTCAAACATAGCATGTCTCTCATTTTGGAGAAGGAAGGCATACAGTTGCTCATAGTTGGTGTTCTTCAATCCTTTGGTTAGCTTCACAGAGGTGACAAACTTGTGCCATTCGGGATTCATATTGTTCACAAACTTTGAGTTCAGCTGAATGTTTGGCATAGTCATTCTGATATTCCTTATATCATTTACAAGCTTGTGGAATCTCACGTAGTATTCATAGATACTCTCATCTGGTTTCATCTTGAAGTGCTCACACTCATCGTATATTTGTGATTCTCTGTCTTACTTGGTTAATTTAGAACCTGAGAGAAGCATCTTGACATTATCCCAAACTGCCCTGGCTTCAGTGTTGTGATTGATCAGCTTGTAGATGTCTTTTGGAAGACCCTGTAGTATGATGTTTAAGGCCCTGATATCAGCATCGAATCTCTTTTTTTCCTTATCACTGAGCTCATCATACGTCTTTGGTCTGTCCAATCCAAAGATCATGGTTCCATTTGCAGCAGTATCAATTATGTCTCTTGTAGTCTCAATCTGATACGGTCCTTCATCAATGGATTTGAGAATGTTGACCCCATTTTCCTTTCCAAGACAGTACAATCTGATTCGTTGAGCCCAAGAGTCGTAGTCAGTTCTGTCAAGCATGGGTGGACAAGTATCAGAACCAGCTGCTTGAACATCCTCAGCAACAGTGGAGATGATTGTAGATACGTTGGTAGACATGTTAACAGATTACACGGGATTTTATACCTCTATGATTAACCCGGGAAATAGATTCTTTCACGGGATTTTACTAAATCAAGAGAAAACCGTATTACAAGCAGAAATCAATCAAGTCACTAAGAGTTATTGAACCAAGTCGCTAAGACCAAGTCGCTAGATACAAGTCGCTAAAGCACCAAGTCGCTACACAGTCAAGTCGCTAAAGAGCAACTCGCTAAGGTCCAAGTCGCTAAGAAGTATGACAGCAAGTCGCTAAGCACCAAGTTGCTAGACACAGTCAAGTTGCTAAAGAACAACTCGCTAAGATCCAAGTCGCTAGTATCAAGTTGCTAACACTTTGCACTACAACTCGCTAACAATTCCTGAAGCAAGTCGCTAACCTCACCAAGTCGCTAGCCGTAGTGGAGAATCCACTAACTTGTACTATTTGTCGGCTTGTCTCAATAGACAAGTCGCTAGGCTCAAGTCGCTAACAACTAACACTGTAACTCGCTAACTTTTACTGAAGCAAGTCGCTACGATGAATATCACACCGAGAACCAAGTCGCTAGCAAGAAAAACTTCAAAAACACACTTTTCAATCCAAAACAAGCTCAACCATAGTGATTCAAGCTTACCAAATCAAAACCCAAGCACATACAATGATTCTAAACATAAAAGTACACCCAAAATTCAAACTTTAACACTAGAAATGATCCAAATGATGCAAAAACCATTAAACTTTTTCAAACTCAAAAACCACCTAAAACCACAAGAAATCCAAGGATATTAAAGAGAGATGATCAAACCATGGCTCTTGATACCATTTGTAACATATTAGATTTCATAAACACACTACACCAAAGATCAAATAGGCGTATACTAAGTTTTAGAGAGAGAAAGAGTTAGAGGTTTTGGGAACTTGGTGATAGAAAATGAAAGTATTATTATGAGCTCCAACTCTCTTCCTTGGGAGGTAGAGAGTATTTATAGTTCTTACATAAATCGCCACCTACGGGCTGTGGATCAGGCATACAGTGGGTAAAGACCCGTCCGTCCTCCACGGTGTTACTTAAACTAAATACTACATAACATTAACTAATCTACGACTACGAGCTTTCTAACGATTACATATACTTGAGGTGACCGACTCTTTAATAACTGGATTTACTAAATCCCAACACATATCAATCTGTAACACCTCCAAAAATGGTACAACGGAAGCACACATGTCACGGGTGCTACTAAATTGGATCACAACTCAAAGTAAAGAGAACGGATTTACGTTATCTGTAATACCCTAAAATCCGTTTACCTAAATTCCCATATAATTTGAATTTTACCCTAAGTGCTATGAACATTATTAAATAATTAAGACCTTATGTTATGTGATTATTAGATTAATATTACATTTAACCTAAGTTACTATACAATATAACTTGTAACACAATTATATGAACAAAGAGGGGTTTAGGTTAGTGATGATTGTATGTGTATTTGTTTTGCATGTTATTCTTGGGATGTCGTGGGTAGGTTTTGGTGTCGACTTATGTCTAAATATACATATAAAACCTATGTGTTGGGATCAGGGTATAGTAGTAGGCGTATGATATCATGTATCGAATGGGTGCTTATTTAAAACAGGTCGATTATGGTTTTGAATGTGATTTTATGAACTAAGTTGTGGGTCATATGGTGATATATATATATATATATATATGTATGCGAAAATCGTTTTTAAAGAGACAAGATCTAAGTGTGTATATACGTATGGAATATACGTACGGAGTTGGTAATGTGTGTGTATGGTTTATATCGGGATAAGGATGTGGGTAAACGATATCTTGTGTGATTCGAATGGAGCTTTGTGGTGTGAATACTCGTTTGGGTCGAGTAGGTTGGGCATGCATGTCGAATAGAGTGTGTAAGTTTAGTAAGGAGTTGCATGTGTGTGTGATCGAGTATGCATGTGTATAAGAGTGTGTGAATTCGAATTTGGGAATGGGTAGAACATTAAGGTTCATTTCGGCATCGTCAAATTTTGTGAATGGTCGTTATGTTATTATTGTTGGTGTCTAAACTGTGATAAAACCTAAGTTGGTCACTTATTTTTATCATTTATGTTTCAAACCCTAAACTTTGTTAATTAACACATTTAACCCTAAACTTTGCTAAATGGCATATTAAGCTCTAAACTATGATAACTTGTCGTAATAAACCCTAAACTATGGTAAGTTACATTTTAAACCCTAAACTATGAAAAGTTGTTATATTTAACTCTAGTTTGACTTAATATGTAAATGAACCCTAAAACTACTAATTCGGGAAATTTAGTAAATAAGGAAAGTTACCTAATTCGAAAAGTGCTAAATATAGAAAGTTTCTAAAAATAGAAAGAAACCCTAATTATGAAATATGAATAACTATGAACACTAAAATTATGAAATAGCTGTTTAAATATTAAACGATCATTATTCGTGTATATCCGCAGAGGAAGGTGTAGCCTTTGTTTTCCTTGTGTGTTCCTGGTGATTTGCTTTACGGTTTGAGGTACATATATTCTATCCCTTTTCAGTAGGGATTTCTCATGACTTTCCGATCGTTGACCCTGTTTCACCTTTGATATTTGTTGCTATGTTTCTTTTTGCTATCATCCTTTTGATATGATTCCTGATATGATCCTTTGATATGATTCTATTCGTTATGACATTCGTTTTGCTATGATATGATTTCGTTCAGTTTGATATATTTTGTTTGGATATGATATGATATGATATGATATGATTATGTGTCGTATGCTTTGTTTTTTTTGTTGCCCGATCTAAATAGTCATGGAGGTACCATGACCATGTCATTGATGGCACCAATGGCATAACACCATTTGTGATGGTGTGATTAGTCTACAGCGTCCCCATTTATTATGCATGATATGTGATCACTTGGCCATTATGATATGTGTGTATACTTGTCTTGAGCAGGGTACATATATGATTTGTTTATGTGGGGGCGTAGGGATGCATCCTAGGTATTATGGTTCGTATGATTTAGTGATTAGTTGTGTGTGCCTTGCACCCCTCTCGCTTCTGGTACGTTGGAGCTAGCTACTTGATAACATCAAATAGTCCTGAATATTAAGTGTCAATTTCCTCCGATAATGCTCGTATTTTATATCATTTATATGGATTTACGCTTGTTTTCCTCTATATTTCACTTTCAGGTAAATTAAGAGCATTGGAGCTAATCAGACGCGGATTTGGAGAGTTTATTGAAGATATATGATAGCATGCCCATTTTGAAGTAATTACAACGTAACTCTTCTATCACATTACGCCGTAACAGAAGCGTGACTCAGAAAACCAACTAAACTGAAGATTACAGCGTAACTTCATCTTAGGATTACGCCGTAACTAATTATGTCAAATGATGTTCCACGCCGCTGCAAACTACGCCGTAACTCTTTCCACAATTACGGCGTAATCATGATTTATTAAACATACGGCGTAACTCATTCCAGATGTTACGCCGTAACAAGCTTTTCCAAAGCAAATTACGAAGATATTGATGTTACGGCGTAACTCTCAACTTAAGTTACGCCGTAACTAGATCTGGCCTATAAATACCGCCCTAAATTCTGCATTTCACATCATTCACTCCACACAAAAAAGCAGAGAACGTGGGTAGGAGGCTGAAGGCAGATCTTGAAGAGCATACGGAGCCATCTCCAAGGGAGAAATCACTCTCTAACGACCAGCATTAGCAATTTATCATTTTTTTTGTTTTCAATTCATGTATTTAATTATGTCAAACATTGATCGATTGTTTCAGTTAATATGAGCGGCTAAGCACCTCTGGTGCTAGCCTAGTTATGATTCCTTAATTGTTATGTTTATGTTTACATTGCTTTCGTATAATTGTTTCTTGTATATGCATGCATAGTTTGTTGGTAGCTACCCTTGTTTCGGTAGTTTTGAATGGCGGTAGTGTCTAGTTGCTTAGGAGAATTGACCAACTGACCCTAAGTAGGTAGACTAAGTGGGAAGGGTAAGAATTGACCAACTGACGACCCTTCTTCGCTTATGCGATTTGACCAACTGATCACCTACCGTTTGGATGAACTTAAGAATTTAGGGATGAGTGTTTAAGATGCTAGCGCCCGGGCACTCATTGTTGTGAATCTTGCATGTAGCGGAACTTAATGACTTGGCTTAGGGGACTAAAAACAACTTGACTTTCAAGGGCAGTAGCTTGATCTCCGGTGAAAACGTTTACTGATAGGGTAGGACGAACTGACCAAATGTTGTCCTAGCGACTTAAACCCCCACTTGAAGCAATTGGAAGTAATTAAACGTGAACTTAACATGATAGGATGAGTAACTAGGTTAGTACACTTCTCCTCTATTGATCACAACCCTCGCCTTTATTTGATTTCTTTTATTTTCTTGCTTTATTAGTTATTAATCATTTCAATCTTAAAACCAATTAAAATCTGTGACACCTAGACTTAATTAGAATCCGCTCACATAGCTCTTTGGACGACCTCGGTTTTACTGAATACTATACTACACACGATCGGGTACACTGCCCGTTAGTGCATATGGGTAGACCATAGGTATAACGAGACACTTATAAATATTAAAACCTTGTCAGTAAACCCTGCATCAAGTTTTTGGCGCCACTGCCGGGGAGTTATTTTAGGGTTTTTGTTAAGTCTTTCATATTTGTTTTGTTTTTTTCTCAAATTCTCACGATCTTTTTCAAGTTTCAGGTACCATGGAAGTTGTTAACATTGATGACCTCACTCTTGAGGAATATTTGGTGTTGACAAGGGAAGAACAAGGGCCGAGGCTCGTAAGATCGGCAATTGGAGCTAATGTCCGTTTCGACATTAAAGAGCAGTTTATGAGGGAGCTTCACGCTAACCTTTTCTAGGGAAACAGGAACGAAGATGCGTATGAACACGTTGAGAATGTCTTGTACATCGCAAGCCTTTTCAACATTCCTGGTGTTTCTCATGACGCTGTTATGCTACGAGTGTTCCCCATGACTCTTACTGGGGGAGCAAGAAGATGGATCAAAAGATTGCCCGTCGGGGCAGTTGATACATAGGCTCTACTAAAAAAGCATTTTATCCAAAGATATTGTCCCCCTTCGAAGATATCTAATCAGCTCATGGAAATCCATAATTTCAAACAAGATGACGATGAAAAGTTGTATCAAGCTTGGGATAGATACAACGACCTCATCTATAAGTGTCCTACTCATGACCTGAACAGCTAGCAAAAGGTCAACATCTTTTACAAAGGTATCAACATAACTACAAGACAGATGTTGGACTACCAAGGACCAATAATTAGCATGACTTCTACTCTCACCATTGAAGCCATCCAAAAAATGACCGATCATTCCCAAAAGTGGGACGATGAAGGAAGCAAGAGAAGCCTAGACGGAAATCTTGATGGAATTTTTGCCATCACTGACAAGCTCGAAAATCTTGGTCAGGACATGCTCAAGCTTAGATAATGTGTTCATGCCATCCAAGTAGGTTGTGAAAGCTGTGGAGGGGGACACCTAACTAAAAATTGTCCTCTCATTGACGAAGATAGCAACGTCAAAGAAGTAAAATATGGTGAAAATCGACCGTTTCAAGGGGATTATCGAAACAGTAATGGCTATCGTGGAGGACCTCCAGGAAATTACAACCGTGGGCCTTTCGGGGAAAAAAGGCCCAGCATTGAAGAAACCATTAACAAATTTCTGGAAGCCTTATCCCAAAGGCAAAAAGAACAAGATGAATGGCTAAAAGATTTCCAGGAAAACACAAATAGAAGCCTCTCCAATCACGACACAACCTTAAAAAACCTAGAAACAATGGTGGAGAAGCTTAGTGAAAAGGTAAAGAAAAATAACACTAAACCGGAAGGGACAAAACCTATGGTGGTGTGCAAGGACATTTTTTCTGATGAAGATGTAAAGTTACAAGTTGATAATCTTCATTCTTCCACAAACAATTCGGATACTGCTGAGAATTTCGGCGACAGTACGCAGTTACGCCGTAACACTTCTAATGAGTTACGGCGTAACCAGGGGTTAGATAGCGAACGCAGAACAATAGATGAGAAAGATACTGATGGTACTAATGGAAGTCAGTTATGCCGTAACCAAACCTTAGAGTTACGGCGTAACTGGGATACATGGTCTGACAAATTTCTCGGGATAGATGAATCAAGGATGCATGTTATTAACGGGTGGTCCAATGATACTAACTTATGCCCTCAATCTCCATCAAAAAGGAGGTATCACTGTTGCAAAAAAATACCCGTAGCTAATGGTGAATGCTACGATCTATGGGCCTCATGTGACCCTCGTAACGAAATTTACGATGGAGGAGATGGCAATGAGAGGGTAAAGGATAACAAATACATGTGGCCTGCATTTACTGATGATGAAAGGTTGGCAAAGCTCTCATTCGAAGAAGAGGAGGAACCACCTATTATGCACTGTTGCAATCCCATAATTGTCACGGATGATGGGTCCACACGAGCATGGCCTACATGCAATCCTTTCCGCGAGTATTGCAACGGGGGTAGTAATATAAAAGACGATGAATGGACATGCCCTCATGAGCTCGAAAGACATAATGTGAAGTTCGGAGATTTATCCTTTGATGATTGGTATTCGGTACAATTCGGGGATGCTAAAATTAATCCTAATCTTCTAAAAAAGCTCAAGATTGATTATGAGGAGCATTGTCTCCAGAAAGAGTCCATAAATGATGATATCTACTGCATGGAGGATCCCACGAGCAAAACCAATGAAAAAGTTGCTCGAAGTCATTGGTGTAAGACGATAAAAACCCGTGACAAAGTCTTATGTGCATCTTGTAACCCATTTGATGATGAATGTAACGAGGGAAGTAGCATTGAGCGGGTTGGGGAAGAAGAATTCTTGTGGACCTCAACCAATGATGAGGAAAGGACGAACTTACCTTGGCTAGATAATTTGGGATTCGACAATTGGGTCAAAATCAAATATGGAAAGGTAGATGCGTTGACTAAGGAGAAGATCTGGAAAGGATGTATGAGTAAAGAAGACCCGAGCGAAGAAATTCCTAACGAAATAAGTGAAGTGACAGATGAAGATATCAAATATTCAACGGGGAATGAGAAGGAAGAATGCAAGCGTGTGCTTGTGGGAGATTTGTTAGATGATAATTGGTTCAAAGTTACCGAGTTCGACGATGATGATATAGAGGGGATTTTGGATTTCCTTGAACTACAAGGTGAAGATGGGTTCATTGACCCCGACGATGAAGCATATGAGCTAACAAGGTGCAAACTTCTTGGCATTCCATATAAGAGGCCACCACCAATTGTAGCTGAAAAGTATGAGTTTACTAGATACCACTTGGGTTCGGACGAAACGTTTTGTAAAATTCGGAAGATCGCGACGAAGGAATATCTCCGCACCGCTACAAATGTTGCTTAGGTCAGACATAATTTGATGAAGGATATGGAGGAAGTTGGCCAAGTTCGAAGGCCACCGTAAAGCCCCATGACTTTGAGTCTAACATAAAGACTCGTAAATAAAGAAAAGTGCTCTTTCGGGAGACAACCCGAATTATCCCGGTTTAATTGTTTTATTTCCATATCTGTTGGGTTTTTGTGTTTTTAACCATTTTTGCAGGAAATCAGAGAAAGTTGCTGCAGCATGCTGAACGAGGACCTGATCTGTCCATAGTTATGGTGTAACTAATTCTTATAGTTACGTCGTAACACATCTCTTGTAGTAGTTCTTCCCAGAGCATTACCAATTACGGCGTAATCCCATGCAATGGTTACACCGTAGCTACACTCCAGTAGCGTCTGCCAGGTTTTGCAATAATTACGGCGTAACTCCTTCTATGAGTTACGACGTAACTATCCTCTATAATAATTATTTATTTTTAAACACACTAACCTTGTATTAGTTTTTAAATGAACTTTGTGGGTATGTTCCCTGTAAGCCCTTACGAGACTATACTCGTCCACTTGGGACACCAAGTGGTTTAAAAGGCTTGTTGCATACGCTAAATGCAACCATGATTCCTACGAACGTGAGTTAGGTTTCTTTTCATTTTTCCTTTTCTTTTTTCGAATTATGCTTGTTGGTAGTGTGATTTCAGGGATTTAAGTTTGCTCGTGGAGGCTTATGCGAAGGCACGATTCTTTTCGTGGGCCTTCTTTCTTTTTCAAAGCAAATTTCAAGGAAGTTCTCGCTCTAATTCTACTTCCTCTTCACCTTTATTTAACGTTTAGTACAAAAGGGACTTTGTACATTTCAAGTGCGGGGACGGGAGTAGAATTATCTCTTGAACTTTATTTTGCCCTCGTTTTTCTAGTTTATTTTGAAAAATTATGCCATTTTTAAAATTTTGACATGTTTTTCTTAACCTAACAAGATTAGACCTTAGCCGAGCACATTATAACCCTTGATATTATATGGTGAGATTAGCCTTATCTGTTTCCCAATATTTACCCCAAATCCACCAAATTATGAGTGTGTCGGTAGCTTGTAAACTTTATAACTTGGCCTTTGCATCATTTCTAGATCATAGACGAGGTATGTTGAGTTAGCTTAATGTATTTGGATTTTCAGTTTAAGAAGGCAATATTATAGGATTATCACCCAAATAGCCTATCATTGTGTGTCTATCGATTAGTCACTTCGACTTTTCGACCCCCATGTTAAACCCTTTTGTTTCACTCACCTTTAGAGCAAGATACCCCTAGATACAACCATCTGAGCCACTCCTTTCATTTTGTTCGCCCAATATATTGTTTCGTTACACCCATACGCCTTAGCCTACCCTGTAGTCTTTATTTATGATTGGGAAGTCATTGTTTGCCTAAGTTCAAGGTTCAAGTGGAAAGGTTCAGGAATCACACTTTCATCGATGACATATTTATGAAGATCATTGAAGACCCCCTAAAATTCTCATATTGTTCATCTCAAGTGGGGGATGCTATGTTTAGTTGTTTTATGTTAAAAAAAAAAAAAAAAAAAAAAAAAAAAAAGGATGTGATCTGAGGGGAAAAAATAGGTATAGTTATAGTTAATTGTTGATTGTAAAGTGCAAAGTTATAAGCACTATGTTTATGAGCTCGTCGTAGATTTAGTATCGAGGAGGCCACCTCGGTCACATTTGAAGAATGAAGTTGGCATTCATTGCGCCAACAGTTGAAGAAAAGGTAATGTTCCCATCATGACGTCCTCTAATGGCACATCTACCTGGTATATAATGATCCGGTTTTTTATCTTTGAAACTTGAACTTTGGATGAACGGTAAGTTGTGATGACTTAGTTATAGATTTAAACTATTTGCTTGATATTTTTACTTTACACCAATTATATCCCATGTCTTATCATACCCTTTAGTCATGAAGCGTATTTAGGTGATGCAGCGAGAAATCATTGGTGTCTTGGCCATGGATTTGGTCATGTATCATTTATTTTTTCCACTTCGCCGTGACATGTTAGTAATGACGACTCACCCTTAACCTTTGTCGTGTCTACCCATATTGCCTTCGAAAATTGTTTAGTCCTTAACTCTAGTGGTTGAGATTTGTGTAACCACCAAGCTTATGATAGAATACATTCTATGACTGTGCTTTGAATGATCACCCCAAAATTGACACTTAGAATAGTTGAGAGATTTGAGTGTTTTGTTCCTATTTCGTGAGGTGTTCGGCTTTGTTTTATTCTAGCATAAGGGACTTTTAAACTTATATTTTCCAGGTAATGGGAGGTATCTTTTTAGGAATTTATCTAATAAGGTCTACTTGAGGGCAAGTAGAGTTCAAGTGGGGGGATATTTGATAACATCAAATAGTCCTGAATATTAAGTGTCAATTTCCCCCGATAATGCTTGTATTTTATATCGTTTCTATGGATTTACGCTTGTTTTCCTCTATATTTCACTTTCAGGTAAATTACGAGCATCAGAGCTAACGAGACGCGGATTTGGAGAGTTTATTGAAGATATATGATAGTATGCCCATTTCGAAGTAATTATGGCGTAACTCTTCTCTTACATTACGCCGTAACAGAAGCGTGACTCAGAAAACCAACTCAACTGAAGATTGCGGCGTAACTCCATCTTAGGATTACGCCGTAACTAATTAGGTCAAATGATGTTCCACGCCGCTGCAAACTACGCCATAACTCTTTCCACAATTACGACGTAATCATGATTTATTAAAGATACGGCGTAACTCATTCCAGATGTTATGCCGTAACCAGCTTTTCCAGATCAAATTACGAAGATATTGATGTTACGACGTAACTCTCAACTTAAGTTACGCCATAACTAGATCTGGGCTATAAATACCGCCCTAAATTCTGCATTTCACATCATTTACGCCACACACAAAAGCAGAGAACGTGGGTAGGAGGCTGAAGGCAGATCTTGAGGAGTATAGGGAGCCATCTCCAAAGGAGAAATCACTCCCTAATGATAAGCATTAGCAATTTATCATTTCTTTTACTTTCAATTCATGTAGTTCATTATGTCAAACATTGAATCGATTGTTTCAGTTAATATGAGCAGCTAAGCACCTCTGGTGCTAGCCTAGTTATGATTTGTTAATTGTTATGTTTATGTTTACATTGCTTCCGTATAATTGTTTCTTGTGTATGCATGGATAGTTTGTTGGTAGCTACCATTGTTTCGGTAGTTTAGAATGGCGGTAGTGTCTAGTTGCTTACGAGAATTGACCAACTGACCTTAAGTAGGTAGACTGAGTGGGAAGGGTAAGAATTGACCAACTGACGACCCTACTTCGCTTGTGTGATTTGACCAACTGATCACCTACCGTTTGGATGAACTTAAGAAGTTAGGGATGAGTGTTTAAGATGCTAGCGCTCGGGCACTCATTGTTATGAATCTTGCATGTAGCGGAACTTAATGACTTGGCTTTGGGGACTAAAAACAACTAGACTTTCAAGAGTAGTAGCTTGATCTCCGGTGGAAACCTTTGCTGATAGGTTAGGACGAACTGACCAAATGCTATCCTAGCGATTTAAACCCCCACTTGAAGCAATTGGAAGTAATTAAACGTGAACTTAACATGATAAGATGAGTAACTAGGTTAGCATACTTCTCCTCTATTGATCACAACACTCGCCTTTATTTTCTTTCTTTTATTTTCTTGCGTTATTAGTTATTAATCATTTCAATCTTAAAACCAATTAAAATCTGTGACACCTAGACTTAATTAGAATCCGCTCACATAGCTTTTGGGACGACCTCGGTTTTACCGAATACTACACTACACACGATCGGGTACACTGCCCGTTAGTGCATAAGGGTAGACCATAGGTATAACGAGATACTTATAAATATTAAAACCTGGTCAGTAAAACCTGCATCACTACTCCTTGTACACCTATGAATTGACGGATCTGTATGTATGTAGTATCCTTCATGTGTCATGTTGGACGTTAGGTTATGCGCTCGTGGCAATATTCCTATATGATTCATTTTGATTCCTTATGATTATCTGATTCGTATTATTGTTTCATCTCTCATTCTATTTGAATCATTTGACTTATGATATTTTTTCAGTTGATCCTTGATCTCTCATTCTTTTGACAGATTATATACGTTTCAGCATGAGTTTATGTTTCTCTTTCTCTATATTTATATATGTGTTTGTGAAAAACTAGAAGGGGGGTTGAATAGTTTTACCATTTAAAATCTTATTTGAAACTTTATTGTGAGATCAATAAATATATAGATAAGTAATGTGTTAGTGAAGAAAAAATAATATGTAAGCAATAGATAGTAAGTAAGGAAAGAAACAATCAAACCACGACAAAGTTGTTCATAGTGGTTCGGTCTACAAGGACTCTTTTTCCTTGTCCTACTCCACTCCCCGAGTCTCCAACTCGAGAGTTATCTTCACTAATCAACAAGCTCCTTTAATCGGCGGAGAAAACCTTTACACGTCGCTTACACAATATTTCGGACATAAAGCTAGATGTCGAGTTCTTTTACAAGGGTACAACCACTCCCAATGCACTATGTATTTTGAGGACTAAAATACTAACCACTCACACTCAGAGGTTTAAGATGGTTTGGTACAACAATGATGAATGAATAATAATGAATCACACAACAACAAAACAAACAAGCCTTCCAACTAATTGTTGAAGCTTGATTATGTGTTGATCTTCTTTGCTACAAAAGATGATCATTAGAATGAAATGAAACTGAGTTAGATGTAATAGAATGAGAGAATTATGTGTTTTATGCTAATGAGGAATGAGAAAACAACTTGGGTTGGCTTGCTATTTATAGGCCAATTGTTCAGCAAGACCACGGACTAGACGGAACCAAAAAAAGAGATCTGCCCTTTATATTTTTTGGTTCCGCCCGTCTGACAGTAAAGATCACAAAAAATCTTTCCAAGATCACCCAAATCTATCCAAGATTATGTGAGATATGATGAGTGAATATCTAAACAAAATATTCTATGAAATCTCCTAAAGATTTCCAATGTGATGCAAGCCATGATGTAATATGTTGTTTTCCGTTTTTAGAATTAATATGTTATATAAGTAAATACTTATGTAATGTTATGTTTAAGAAACTAAACATACTTGTTCCAAAAATGTTGATGCACATTATAGTTTAGAAGGATATCTATGTTAATTGATACATAGCTAATCAAAATGTGATAAGATGTAAATGCTTAAATGATGAAGACTTTATTTAAGAAAAGCTTGTTTTAATGTCTATTAATCTTGACAATCTTTATACTTTACAAAAATGAAATTTACTTTTGTCGTTAACAAAACAAGGTAAAGATCATAAAATATAAATAACGTTTTTAGGACGATATTTGTATTAACAGTGTTGATTATTCATTTTATTATATATCTGTTCACTGGGCTTTTTTAAGCTCGGCCACATTTTCTTTTCCATGCGGCATGTACATGTGGGATGCTGGGCTTTGATTGATAGTAGGAGCATTTGAGTGAACCGACCCTAGTATACCTTGTCATTTTGGACTCATGTTGAAGAGCATGTGTTTTGATATTTCATTTCTTTTAGATATGATGGATTATAAATTTCCTTTTGAAGTCATTCGTTTATATGACTTGTTGTTTTTATTTAATAATACTTCCGCTTGCGTTTGTATGCTTTGTATGACACCATAATGTGACATTTTGACCCGTGTCGGGTTGGGGTGTTACATTATCCGTTTAAAAGAAATTTCATAATCAAAAGCATTTAGTTTTGCGTTTTTTCAAAATAATATGGAAATACAGGCCCATAATAAAGCGGTCTCAATTATAATTATCGGAGAAATCTATAACCATTCAATGTCGGTGCCTTGCGCCTTCAAAGTTTAGCTATCGCCTTAAAGCCTGAATATACATGCTAAAAAGTGTCAACACGAGGTTGGTGAGTTCATAGGTTAATTCAAATTCATTTCAAAGTACAAATGATGTAAGTTAAACATTTAGTTTTGTGACCATTGTGGCACGCACAATGTCATGAAAATTCGTGTTTACCTTGAATTCAATCTTGGGTTGTGGACCTTTAATGGGGTATATGCACATTACAACGAATGTAATGTCATATAGTGTGACTATTACGCTAGCACTAAGTTCATACAACCGAAGCTACGACAGTGGGTTATGCAAAATGTAGTCATACTAATAGGTGGCTCATTGCGAGTGCTTATCCCGTTACACTCGATCCCGACATATTATAAGATCTATTTATAATATTAGCGCTTCCCAACAGGAACTGACGGTTCATGAGTTTGGGCATTTTGGGATTTAAGGGCTTAGGCTAAGCTGCGTAGATAGTTTGATTAATAAAACATTATTAGTGGTCCCGAAAATATTTTTGCATGATTCTCACGTTTGTAACCTTAAACATTTGTGCTTGCTAGAAAATAATTAGATATGTGGTAGGTAAACACATCATGCATTCAAATAATCAAATCATTCATTTCAGTCAAACAGCACAGTTTGAGTAAACAGTACACATATTCAGATAAAAGATATTAAGTTTAAGCGAGCATGTATCTTCCCCAAAACAGATATAAACAGGTAAAAGCGACAAGCAAATCCACCAAGCCGAATCCACAGGAACCACCAAGTATTATTTTGATTGTAGTCTCACCCTTGTAGATTGGTGGGGTTTAAAAAGAAGAAAAACATATTGCCTTGACTCTCTCTTTATTTAGATCGATCGTGGTGCCACCCTTTTTGAAGAAAGATAGTTTTCATCTTCATTTTTCAATGGGCCTCGTGTCGTGACTTCTTGTTGAAAGAAGAGAAAACAGATGATGGTGATAGATCGTTCTTTTTTTTTGTTGCATTCAGATACCTTATCTTTGCAAAGAATCACACTTACGGTCCTTTGTTTTAACTTCCATTAACTTGTTATGCTAAACTCCTCATTTGCCATGCACATGAGGGTAAATTGGTTTTTTCCTCTCACCTTAATTTGTCTTTTCCTCTTACCTTTTATTTCTTTATCCTACAAATACAAACATATTATCCTTTCTATTTCACTTCTCACAAAACGCAACCACCACTCTAACTTTCTTATCCTTTTCTTCTTGTTTTTTTTCTTACAACCTGCACCACAAAACACTTATCTTTTTACCTTTTTAAAAAGAAATTAAAGCAACCAATCTCAACCAAAACTTGAATACCTGTAATCTCGTTTTAAGTCTTGTTGCGAGGTTCGAACCAGTGGTTGATATGTATGGAAAAAGGATTTCTTGTTGTTCTTAATCTTCTTTCTTTAATCCGAACTCAAAATCACAACCATTTGGTTTCTCGTTTGTAATCTTGATGGGTTTATACCACGTAGGTGTTTTTGTTCTTGGGTTTTGATTTTACAAAGATTGATGATGGGTTTTTGGACCTTTAAAGATCTTTTTTTTTTAAAACAATACAACACGAGATCTTTCTTTCTTTTTATTTTTAATTTTGGGTCTTGTTGTTGACTGTTATGGACATGGGATAATGAGTTCTTTTGAAGTTTGTTGTTGTGATTAACTATCGTAGTGTATTCTTGGTTGATGTTCTAATCTTATAGTTGTTGTCGGAGTTGGTACAAATACAAACACTTGGTTAACCTCACATAATAAATAACTCTTGAAAACGTGAACTTCCACCTTTGTGAACCGAGAAATTACAATTTTTTTTATAGAAATTAAAAAATGGAGATATTAACCATCAAAATCTGATTAACCATAGAGATGGAAGTTAATAGTGATGGTCCGAACTAAAGATGTGGTAGTTGGTTGCATAACAACTGTATCATCGCACTAGTGGTGATGATTAGATATGTATAGGCGTTGGTACTGGTAATGGTTGAATCAGTCATTGATTCAAGTTAGTAGAACACTTGTTGTGATAACGCCACTAGATTGCAGCCGTGAGTGGGTCAGAAATTGAAGTAGAGGAATAAATTGAGGGGTTTTCAATCTTTTATTTTTATTTTTTCCTAAAAATAAATAAACAATGATGAGTTAAGGATGATGGTTTGTTGGTGTTTTTCATGATCTTTTTCTAAGGTAGGGATTGCTGGGTAAATAAAAAAGAAAGATGAAGATTTGGGGATGAAGGTAGGGCTATAAACGAACCGGACAAAAATGAACAAAGCCTTGTTCATGTTCGTTCGTTTAATTTTAACCGGAAAAAATAAACGGACAAGAGCGCTTAAACGGACGAATTTTCTTGTTCATTTTCGTTTATTAAGAAAATGAGTTGTTCATGTTCGTTTATGCTCGTTCATTAAAACACTAAACGAATATAAGCGATCGAACATAAATGAACATAGACAAACAAACATAAACTTCATTTAATTATGCACAATATATTGTTTTATAAGCCTTTTTTTGTTTAAACAACCCAAATTTTATAATAATACAATTAAAAGATATGACATACGAACATAAATAAATAAATGAACATAAACAAACTTTAACGAATGCATAATCGAATGTTCACGAACATAAATGGACGGACGCGACTTTTGTTTATGTTCATTTATTTAGCTTAACGAACAAAAAATATTGTTTATGTTCGTTCATTAATAAATAAACGAACATAAACGAACTTTTTACCGAACGGTTTATGAAATGTTCACTGAACGTTCAGTTCAATTATAGCCCTAGATGATGAAGGTATAGAGATATGGAAAAAGTAAGAGATATATGTATTTATTAAATTAATTTTTTTATTATAAATATAAAAAAGAAAAGAACTTGTATACTAAAAAGTGTAGTTAGGTGATAAAGAAAGAGAGAAATGTGATAACTTTATCATTTGAAGAAAATAAAAAAAGGAAATGACTGATGTACCCTCACGTGCATGGCACATGAGGGGTTTATTAGAAAATTTTAACAAAAGTTAAATATAAGGACTACAAGTGTAATTTTTTGCAAAGATAAGGACTGTGAATGCAACAAAAAGGTTTCCGGGACTCCAGATGCAAATTTTAACAAACCATAAGGACTATCTATGTAATTTACTCAATATTTTAAAATAATTAAGCGCATTTGAAAACTCTTTTGAGACAATTATGAAGTATTAATGTTGTATACTTTTGGTTTATCTTAAATCATCTTCAATAAGAGATGGTAGATATAAGTAAAAGATATTCATTTCAAGAAATTTTTGAGTTTTGCCCATTTAAAGCAAAAGTTTTCTTTTTCTCAGAGTCGATGGTTTTTAAGCCTTTAATGGAAAAAATTGATCAAAGCTCTCTCTTGTATAAATTATAATATATACTAAAAGTCATTGGAGCGCGGGGTCCACAACAAAGTCATTAAGGAGTGCTTAACAACCTAATTCGGCCTCCTATTGGTTCTTCGGGACAAGAGGCAAAAGCCTATTGGTTGGGAGTTAATTACATGGATCAGGTACAGTGCATGATGAATAGTACCCCCCGGCAAACACCAGGAGGATATGTGTCTTCAAATTAATCTACCACTCCCACCGCCTTTCTTCCACTTACTAGAAAATTCTATAACCATTATTGATCAATCCATCTTATATCACACGAAGAGGAAACTCCCAAAACCAGAGAAATACCGTTTGGAATACCATACTTTATCTCACATGTTTCTCTCTAAAAATCAGACAGATCTTGAAGGTTATTGTTCTCGGATTTGGGTTTTAGGGTTAGTAATAACTATGCTCGGCTTAGCTTCAGGTTTGGTTTTTTTTTTTTTACCTTTACAATGTTTTGTTTATAATTAATTTGTATTTTTTTTGGTCGGTTTCGGCTGGAATTTGTCATGTAAATACTCCTTTTTATGGGTTATGATTGTTGATTTTTTTTTCATGTTTTATTTAATCTAATTGCAATTTTGTTGTTGTTTTTCGTTTGGAAGTTCTCTAGCTCGACTGTTAAGGAAAGAAGAAAGAAAAGCTCTCTAGCCCAAGATTCACTGCGATTACAGTGTTTTTTTTATTGGTCTTCTTGATGGGTAGGTTGTCTTTATTGATAGTTGATTGCACATTACTGTTGGTGACTGGTGAAAACAAACACACTTACAGTAACCGCAATCAACAAACACGGATTAAAATTTAAAACTAAAACGAAATCATCAGTTTGAGGAAGAAGAAGAAGCAAAAAGTGAATCTTGAAACTGCATGTCGCCATAACTCGATTGGGTAAGTTTATCAACCATAATTGCATATGTTTAATTTAGTTAAACTTTCAAAATGTGCATTGTTGGTAGCCCTTTCCCTGATGAAACCACTTGAAGATGTGATAAATTTTCATAAACACAATGACTGTGAATTGGTATGTTGTATTCATAGTGTACGCCGTAGTGTAACCATCTAAGGATTTTTTGGCTTCTATTTGGGTTCAAGTGAAGAAAAAAAGTTCCAAGATGGGTTTTAGAGTAATTAAAAGTTAAGTTAAGTGGAACAAGAGCATGCTTCAAATTAAGCTTAATTAATTGAAGGTTAAGTTAGATAAAAACAAGTGCAACCTTAAAATTAAGCATAAAAAGAATGTGGACTTGAGGTTATTGTTTTGTTGGTTGATGAGCATACATGTATTTTTGGCTTCTAGCCTTTTATGTGTTATTGTTTGATAGCGTGTTGGGAGTTCATATTCCTTTTAATGTAAAATTGTGTTGTATGTGTTCTAGAGACGCTCGAGAGGCAATATTGAATGATGTATAGCAATTAACACTTATGGAAAACTTAACCAATCAACTAAGGAACCTACCTAGAGAGTGAGATAGCGACTATGTATTAAACGATTTATTATGCTTTAGGTATGCATGCATTTATTTTCTTTTTTGCTGCAATTCACTATTTATTAGTTATATATAACTTCCTTTTTTGCAGATTCATTAATAACGGTGGTAAAGAAAACCAAAAAACCCAGCAAGAAAGCCTCAAGTGGGGTGGATGAAAAACATCAAATGGTTTTAAGGAACCCATGAGCTTCTTGAATGTCCTGTGTGCACCATAATAATGTCCCTGCCTATTTATCAGGTTTGCTCCTACTGTTTTTTTCCATATGGAATGATTCATATCAATAATTATGTTTTCTTTATTTTAAGCCTCGACATTACTCACAATATGAAGACTAAAAAAATGTCTTGAATAATGGCTGGTAATAAATTTTTATAGTGCCCGAATGGCCACACTTTATGCTCCATCTGCAAATTTCAAGTGAAAAGTTGCTACCCTATATGTTGTATCAATATGGATAGCATAAGGTGTTTGGCATTGGAGAACATAGCGGAACCATTAAAAGCTCCTTATACTCTGGTTCGAAATGTTCGGTCACAGGAAATATTCCAGAACTTATGAAGCATCTAAAAAATAATCACAAAGTTTGCATGCGTGATGCAGCTGTATTCGCACATCATTATGCGCAGCCACACAAAATTAATAATACGACATGGATGATAGGTGTAATTTACGATATATTTTTACAAGTTATTAGCATTTGCTATATCGTGTCAATAATTTTCAACATTAATGTGAGGGTCAACAGTTGCTTCTGTTTAAACATGTTTTTTATAGTGGAACCAGTTATTTGTTAAGGTTTTTGTACTGCGAAGTAGTGAAAATGAGGTATGACTTAGTTTATTAATGATTAACAGTGATTTATTCTTTATTTGATCTGTTTATGAGTTAAGTACTTGAACGTTTATGGAGAAAATAATACATTTGGGTAAAAAAAAATCAACCTTTTATGCAAGTTTTGAAATTACTTGACTTGATGCGATGAGGTTTCAAGATCAGTGATTCAGGTTTTTAATTCTTGCAGGCTCTTTTGTATTGTGAAGTATCAACGTAACGTACTTAAGATGTCCTAAGTCGGCAACATATTCATAGTTAAGGTATTTCCATGTTCACTTTTCGAATCGAATCATGTTTCTTTTAAGTCACCTTCTTATTTTCCTATAATCTCTGAATATTTATATTTGCTTGCATTTCTAAACAACAATTATTCAACTAAAACACAATGTTAATTCAGATCATGGAATATAAATAGTTAAGTTCTCATTTTGTACATCATGAAGGAAGAGTTGCTTGCCGGCAAGAGCACTTGGACTTTAATAAAGAAAGATTACTATATGCTGATACGCGTAAAGCAAAATTTGCGGATAAAGAGTTAAGGCCACTGACAGTGAAATCGAATTAAAAATATCGGAAAACCAATGTGGATGCAAAAACAATATGAGCTTAGAAAGCTTATTGAAAAGGTAAGCCTTACCCCATATTTAAATGTTGGGTTATTAAATGTGATAGCTAAGTTGATTGGGTTTAGATTTTTTTTTTTAATTTACGATATGATATTAAAGTATTTGAGGCAAACTGATCCACTGTATGTAATTCTGAATCATTTTTGTTGCATTGTTTGGACAGTGATAGTCGAAAGTGGATGACGACAACAACGGATCTAAGTTTTCCAGAGCTGTTGTGAAGGCACAAAAGGATTTGTTCACATTAGTTTAAACAACGCCTTCACATAATAAAAAATAGTTGCTAAACTGCATATTCTGTTTTTTTAGGTTGACTGTATACTTTGGATGTTCTAGAGCTGCCACGCTGCCTCAAGGTAAACTTAAAGACAAACAACTCTTTAAAGATAAGATTAAAGCCGAGAAAGTGCCACATTCCGAAGACCCGGTGCCACCTCTAAAGCGAAGGTATGTATTTGCTGTCGACTTAGGATGCATTTGGATCAGGTCACTATAAAAATCAGTATATGGTGTGCTTGACTGTTGGTAAGTAATTTTACAAAGTTATTTGTTTGACTATGAAAAGACACGAGTTTACAAAGTACAAACATGTGGCAACATTGAGCGATTTTTCGTCTAAACACCAATCCTTCTATATAAACATCGATTTATAAAGAATGCGCTTCTCTTGGTCAATGATGTATTGTTTTACTTTCAGTTAGTTTGCATAAGCAAAATTAGTTTAGCAACTATTTTGTAAGGAATGATAGTTTTCTTAACCAAAAAAAGAGTGATGGTTTTCTTAGACTTAAACCACATGTGGCAAATTTGACCCAACCTGCACTAACTGGATCAGTTTGGAAATACATCGACCAGGTAAGTTTATGTAAGCTTTTTTTACATGGGTGTTGTTCGTATGGTTGGGGCAATCACAACGCCTATAGCCTATAAGTTTTGGTTGTGTACTGTAAAGCGCCTATGGCCTATAAGACTTAAACCATAGGTCAGATTGGACCAATCACAAACGCCTAAGTTATGTTCCGTTGGGTGCTGTAAAGCTTTTAACAATGGATAATTTATCTTTAGCGGGTATAGATAAAGTGTACAAAAGTATTTCAAATTTGGGAGCTAAGAATCACTTGGTATATGACGATATCAAGACCAAGTTACTTAGCCCAAAAACGCATCATATTATCTTGATGTGACTAAGTTTCTGTCAAATTATGAGGACAATAGAATGCGAGGGAGTTTCCTCAAGAGACCAGCTACATTCAAAGTATCCGATGATCTGAAAATAGAACTCTCACCGTCGTTTACTACTATTACAAATTCAACTTCTGGTATTCCTATTGGTGATATTAAGATGTTGGAAGTGAGAATTAGTGAACCAGAGGTACGTAAAGCTAGCATTTATAAACGATTATAATAAATGTATTATGAACTGTATATCAACCTACTTTTTCATTCTACCCGCTTAGGCTACTGTATATATAACTAATCAAAAGATGGTTGCATGTTCAGCTTAGACCAGTTTCTAACATGTAATCTATCTCCAAAAACAACATATTTAACAAAAAAGTACAATGACTACTTAAGATGTGACAAACGAAATTGTAAGTTAATATACTTTGCAAATAACCACTTTATATTGCTTGAGTCTACTAACTACTTGATTATGATTCCCGCAGGCACTTTTGATTATAAAAGCTACTCTTACCTCGACATTAGTTTTAACTGATCGCCTCGATGCATTTAGGAAGAACCCAAACGCAATCTCAACTTAAGGATTAGCACATACTTGGTTGCAGATGGGGTTGGTTATGTTATTGATGTCCTTTGTGGCATGTAGTATGTTAATTAAGTCTCCACATTGTACTTCATCTTCATGGAACCTAATGTCCATCTTTGTTTTGGCCGTGGATTTTATGTCATTTAATAGTCATCTATGAGTTTAGATGGTAAAACATCATATATTTCACATTGAATTAAAACCTTTTGAAATACGTAGCATCTATTAGATGAGTTTTGCCTATAAGTTTTGGTTTTGGTCCTATGGCGACCTGATGGTATGAATTATTATTGTCTTGATCTTTATTGCAAAGCATTGTTACTGTATGTATATCTGCTGTTTTTTGTTTCGAAAACGAAAAGCCCCGCCACACATGTTCTATGCATCGATAAACCATCCCCGCAGCAACGCGCGGGCAAACCCGCTCGTGTTATTACTAATAACAAATTAAAAACCTTTGTAAACGTCAAGCTTGTTTTTTTGTTTTAATAAAAGACGCCTTATGCTGTCAACCAGCTTGTATATGCTTTAAGTCTTGCCATGGGCCTCAATATATATACACTACAAGTTATTTCACATGTCATATACATGATTTAAACTCCTAGTTATTTGGTACGAAAAAGTTCTCACACAACATAAAGTTACTATTAAGGTACACGTGATAATGAAATTAATCATTACAATAGAATGTAAACTTTATGTTTGTTTTGAATTTTGGAATAGAATAATTCTTTGGTTTACTCCATTACGGGTATGTTTGGCGTAATGAGCTGGGACTAGGGCTGAGGCTGGAGCTTGTGCTTGGAATGAGGCTGGGGCTTTTATCATAAATTGAAGTCGAAATTTATATTTTTGTAGACTTGTTTGGCAAATGGGCTGGGGCTGAGGCTTATTATTGCAAAATTACTAAAAATGATATAATTAAATGAGTTTAATGATATATGTTAGATATTTTTGTGGGTAAATATGTAATTTATGGTTCATAAGCTTCGGGCTAAAGTTTTTAGCCCATTTTATGAGGCTAAAGTTTTAAGCTCTTTTAGGGGCTTATAATTCCATAAGTCCGCATGACAAACGAAACTTATTTTATAAACCGGCTTATTTTAGAAGTTCAAGCCTTATAAACCCCCCATAAGCCCCGCCCCAAACATACCCTACGTCTGTCTCATTATATGGCAACCTTTTATTTTGTTTTCATTACATTATGACATGTAATAATATCTATGTCATTTTTCATATATTTCTTTCATGTGTCACGTCTATTACAAGTATCAAATAACATGTTTAAATGATTTATATCATTTAAACATGTAAACAAAACGGGACAATAAAATATTACTCCCTCCGTCTCAAAATAATTGTCCTCCGACAAAAAACACATAGTTTAAAAAAAGTGCATTTATTACAGCTTTCTCTTTCTTACTTTTTGACAGAATGACAGTTTTACCCTTAAGTAATTATTTAAGGTACTCTTTAAAGTTTGTAATAATAATTTCAACCAAAGGCAATATAGTAAACTTGATCAAACATTCCTTTCTATATTTAGCATGGACAATTATTTTGGGACATACAAAAAGGGAAAGATGGACAATAAAATTGGGACGGAGGGAGTAATTGTTGTAAAATAATAAGCAAGAACATAAAAATGAGATGAGAAGAAGAGAGAATTATCACTAAGCGGTGATACAAGAGTGTATTTACTTATAGAGTAGATAAGTACATGTAAAACCTTAATGAGTCGGGCTAGTAAGCTAAGAGTGAATAGACATAAGTCTTTATTTAGTTATAACACTCCTCCTTTGATATTCACAGTTTATCACATGTTATAAATTGTCTCATTAAAAACTTTATCAAGAAAAAACCCTGATGGGTTAAAACAAATTGATGAAGGGAAAAAGAGTGCACTGCACATAATGCTCATCCTCAAATTAATGTATATATATTTTAGGGCAATTGCATATATTGTTAGGAATTGGAAAATCCATAGTGAAGAGTCGGTCACCCCAACTCTAGTCTAGCATATGTTAGCTCGTAGACATTACGTTATTTACTAGTTAGGGAGTTAGTTATTTAGCTTAGAGCAACACCGTGGAGGAAAGACGGGTCTTTACACACTGTATGCCTGATCCACAGTCCGTTAGGAGGACGTATTATGTAAAACTATAAATACCCTCTACCTCCCAAGGTAGAGGGTTGGACCTTTCATTTCAATCTAACCTTTCTTTCTTTGTTTACTTTCTCTCTCTAGAAAGGCTCCCATCCTACTTTCTCTCTCTAAAACCTCTAAACTATACGCCCCATTTGATATGTTATGATGTGTTTATGAAATCCAATATATAACAATTGGTATCAAGAGCCATGGTTTGATCACTCATCTTTCATGTTCTTGGATTTCTAGTGGTTTTCATAAGGTTTTTGGGTTTGAATGAGTTTAGAGTGGTTAGAATCGTTTGGATCATCTCTTGTGTTAAAGTTTGGATTTTGATTGTACTTTTGTGTTTAGAATCATTATAAGTGCTTAGGTTTTGATTTGGAAGGCTTGAATCACTGTGGTTGGGTTGTTTTTGGATTGAAAAGTGGTGTTTTTGAACATTTCTACCTAGCGACTTGAGTCTCGGAAAAGTTTTCTTGGTAGCGACTTGCTTCTATATTTTTCAGCGACTTGTAGTTGTAGTGGTAGCGACTTGAGCACTAGCGACTTGTCTATTGAGACAAAGCGACATATAGTACAAAAGTAGTGGTCGTACTGTTCAGTCTAGCGAGTTGCTCTTTAGCGACTTGCCCTCTTAGCGACTTGTTCCTTAGCGACTTGTTCACTTAGCGAGTTGTTCTTTAGCGACTTGTCACTAGCGATTTGTCTTCATAGCGAGTTGTCTCTAGCGACTTGCGCAACTAGCGACTTGAGCATCTAGCGACTTGTCAACTAGCGATTTGTCTTCATAGCGAGTTGTCTCTAGCGACTTGTGCATCTAGCGACTAGTAACTAGCGAGTTGTCTTCATAGAGGATTGTTAGAAGCGGTTTGACCATTTCATCAGTGCGTTTTGTTGACTTTTCCCGACAAAACTTCAAACGGCTATAACTTTTGATCCGTAACTCCGTTTTCAGCGGTCTACCCATCAAAACGACTGTGAGAACGAGGAGAATGGCAAGCCAAATGAACTAGGGTAAACCCTTGAGGCCTAAATCCACTCCAAACAGAAGTTATTGAGGTTTTTAAGTTTTTAGACCTAAATGTCTCCGTAAAATCGTGCATCAACCAACCCAAATCACAACCAAACAACATCTCTGCTAATCCTACAAACAATCATAAGACCTAACACACAATTTTCTATCATTGTGTCGATCCATCAGTTATCTTAACACGCTCTATTGGTCACTATATCACGGTTTCTTCTTGATTTTGTATAATCCCGCGAAAGAATCTATTTCTCGGTTTAAATCATAGACTTGTAAAATCCGTGTATACTACAACATCATGTCTTACACTCGATTCATGATTTCGAAGTACTCAAACGTATGATGTTGTAGACAACCATGAGAATATTAGCTATATTGAACGGTTACAGATGATGGATTCAATCAATGATGATTTGAGTTCTTCATGCTCTGAGTCCAATGAGAAAGATTTGCACTGTTCAGGCTCTGAATGCCATGCAAAATGAAATCAGCATTGAACCTTTTCAACAACTTCACTCTCACCTCATGTTACTTCTACACAGAACAATGGAACGAATATGTATTGCCCTCTTCCGTCAGGACTTATCCACATTAAGGAACTTTGCTTTGTTAAACCTCGAGCAATTAGAGCTACAACTTGACAAAGAGAAGGTTCAAAAGGATAGTTCTAGTGCTGCACTTCAAGTGATCTTCAAACATTTTCAGTCATTCATTAGAAGGGAATTCACATCAGACTATGATCAAGACATGAATGAAATATCTTTCAAGAGACACACTGGAATGGAAATTAGCGTGTTCATAGAGATACTTATCCATCTCATGGATAATGTGGGAAGTATATTGAGGAAGTTACTCAGACAGATGAAAAAGTGGATGAGTGTGCAGTTGAGAGATATTTGTGATAAGTTGGGTAATGTATCTGTTGAAGAATCGGGTGTTGCTGAATGCATAATGTGAGAGAAAACAAATAATGATTGTTAATACAAATAAGCCGTAAAAACGTTTATTTATATTTTACGATCTTCTAATGTTTTGTCGATAACAAAAGTAAAATCATTTTAACGAAACAAATAGAGTACTTAAATAGTTTGAGTTAATAGTTTTCTAACACACTTACGCTTTCACATAAAACACTAAAACAAGTATAAGTGATTTTATGATTTAGATACATATGTACAACAACTAGTGTTTACATATTGGGTTAAACATATACTTAAACTAAGTAAACTAAAATGGGTAAAAACTAAGTGTATGCTAAAATGGGTAAATACAAGTATATACTAAATGGGTAAAATACTAGCAAATGGTTTTGACCCATAACCCATGGTTTTATATATACCACTTAACCAAGTTCATTGTATCTAGAAAGAAAACCATGGATCAACCCATAACCCATGACCCATGACCCATAACCAAAAATACCCATGGGCAAAGAGGAGCGGACCACGGATCCCTAGCTTTGTGCTAGCCGGATCCCTTGTGGTAGGGATCCGTGGGATCCGGGGAACAGAAGAGAATTTTCTCTATAAATAGAGAGCCATTTCTTTCTCTCTACACATGGTTTTTCACACATACTTCCCCAAAGTATTCTAACCCTCTAACCTCATATCTAAGAAATCTATGTAGTTTGTCTTTTGTTTTTGTGTGATCTACTTGGTTCCTCTTAAAGGAGAGATCACCACCTCTTGAAGACGTGCAAGCTCAAGTCCATGAGTTGCCATGCTTCGTCATCATCAAGACTTGTTAGGAATTAGAAAATTCCATAGTGAAGAGTCGGTCACCCCTAATATTATCTAGCATAAGTTAGCTCGTAGACATATCGTTATTTACGTTATTTAGTAGTTTATTAGTTAGTTTGTAGCGTAGAATAGTGTAGTGCAACACCGTGGAGGAAGGACGGGTCTTTACCCACTGTATGCCTGATCCACAGGCCGATAGGAGGTCGTATTTCATGTAACTATAAATACCCCTTCCATCCATGGAAGGGGTGGTGCTTCTCATTCAATCTAACATTTCCTTTGTGTAAACCTCTAGCAAGAACACCCTCTCTCTCTACTTTCTCTCTCTAAATATGGCAAACATGTATTTTGATCATCCAAGACCACCCGAATCATCAACACAATAAATATATCGATCCTACAATTGGTACCAGAGCCAAGGTTGTTGTGTTGTGTTGATTTGTTGTGGTTGTTTTATCTTGGTTAATCTGTTTTGGTACCTTATTGGACGAAATATTTTGGTTTTTCGTGTATTGTGGTTAACAGTATTTTAACAAGCATCTGTATTCTCTTTTTTGGTCAACAAATAAAAGTCGTATGGTCCATTGGTTTGTCTTTATTGGTTTATTCAAACAGTTTTAACAAATATATGCTTTATGTTATATTGGTGAAAACATGGTTTAATGAGTCAAAAAGGCAGGTTTAAGTTTTCTGGGTTTGCTATGAATGTGGTCGGAAAAGTGGTCGGAAAACTCATATATTCATCCTAGCGAGTTGACAGAACAAGATGTCCAAATTCACTGAATCTACCTAGCGACTTGTACTTATATCATGTGGCGAGTTGAGACATAGCGAGTTGACTCTTTAGTCAACTCAAGTCAATGGCGACTTGACATAAAAGTCAATAGCGACTTGACATGACTTGTCATAGCGACTTGTGTCAATAAGCTAGCGACTTGGTTTTGCATATTGACTCAAGACCAGTGACTTGTAGCGACTTGTTGACAAATGGTAGCGAATTGACTTTGTGACAGAAAGGAAGAAGAAGAAGATGGACTTGACCACCAACAACATATACCAATAACATTAACAGAATCAACCTCTGGAGAAGCCATCATTGGTCCATGATAAATAAAAACGAGAAGACACAATGCTTAAACAGATCCGACACAATCAATTCCAACCAAACCTTTACCTAAACTAGACTCAACCCAAGACCCTTACAAGCACTCACCAACTCTTATTCAACATATATCGAAAACTTAAATATCTCAGAAATGGTTCACGATTTATCCTTTTTCAAGATGGTCTATGGAACCTCATCATCACAGATCTATAAAGTGTGAAGCCTTACTTCTCTTTAATATTCGACTTCAATGAAAAAATTTCATAACAAGTATGTTATCAATTTTCTTTCAAATCGGTATACCTTAATTAACAGCTAAATGGACGAAAATATTAAAGGGTATTTAGATCTCAGCCAATGGTTTCGTGGTTAACAAAGTTATACATCAAGACCTTTTAGTCTAACCTCACGAAACTATTTTGCATCACCGATCTTAAGTTTATGAAGTCTTATTTTCATGGTAATATTTGAACATCATAAGAAAAGGAAACAACAATATCAAATCTGTTGTTACCTCCACTCTCGTTCGTTGGTACTAAGAAACAAATGCATAACAATTCGAGCCTACCTGTGATTCTTTACAAGATTTTGAAACCTTCTTGAATTCGAATGGAGCTATATATCATGAACAATTAGAGTCAAGTATCATTTTTGGATATGTATTTGTTCTGAGTGTTGATAATTATGGATGCATCAAGTTGGTTTGAGATGAGAAAATAATTAGATGAGATCTAATTTAATCCGTAGGTTTAGGAGATTTGGTTTGATGAGAATATATTGGAGGGGGCGAATTTTTAGAGGTATGTGTGTTTTAGGTTTGAGATATTTTAGGGTTAATCCTCATTTTATAACCGGTTAAAGATTTCACTTGGACATTGGGATTTGGCGTTAAATATTTCACTTGGACATTGGGTTAAATATTTTGTAATTGGACTTGGGCTTTGGCGTTTTCAAGTGGACTGGGATGAAGTTGATATATATTGAATTGGACTATACAGTTTTGGCTTGGCATTGATAATGCCAAACGTGGTCTGGTAATGCAACGTAAATTTTACCAAAAGATATATTCCAAAGTTAATCTTTTGGATATATTCGTTTGATAATTTTTATTGATTTAAAGAGTGGTATTTTTGGTATGACAAAATCTCACGGAGGATATAAATTCATGGCTTCGCTGAAGAGTTGAAAAATGATTACATATTTTGGGTCGGCATTATTGATATGGAATTGAATTGACAGTTCAAAAGGTTTATTTGCAAGGACAATGGACTTAATGTGATTGGATATTGTGATATTTGGAATGAGACACATATTTTTAGAGAGTATACATTTAAGTGTTGATATTCCACAACTTGATATATCATTGATTGGTTTGTCTTAGGTCTCATTCATCGCACGTATTCATGATCCGAATATATCACGAAAGTGTTATCTTTGAACTTGAACGTTTGATTGCATGTCATATGATACGGATACTGACCTCAAGGGATGTTATTTCGTGGGTATAAATGAATGTGAATTGTTCTATAGTCCATTAGACTTTGCACGTGTGAATTGGACCAAACTTGGATCATGATTGGAACGGGTTTATATAATCTGTGTGATGACTTGGGCTTTGAATGATGAAAAGATGGGATTCTCATGGTTATGATTTGATAATGATTCATTGTGATGAGATTTGGTGTAAGGATGTGAGTTGGTGTACTGTTTGACTCTTTGGTGTATACACTTCCACGAATGATATTTCGTCACGGCATTGAATTATTGTTTGATCGAGGTTGACTACGGGGTTGTTTGTTCGGTATTTCTTATTTGGATTCGAAGTGAGGTTTTCCGGGCGTGTTTACTTGTTTCGTCTTCGTTCTTTCTACCCTTCCACGAAGATGACTTGTTTGGGCATTTATTGAGTGTGATAAAGACTCGGCTATTAAGTTACTGTTGTGATTCTTTCTCGCTTAACCCACAACGTAACTATCACTTTGGTGTCTCACGCAGTTGAGGATACGTCAAGAGTGTTTGTACATTGGGTACACCGTTTATTTTTTACTAGGATTAGTACAAGCTTAAGTAACAAATCTGGGGAATTCTACTTCATGATCGAGTTTGATATATCGGGTTTACTTCACCATGTGGTCATAGCAATTGCCGTCAGAATATGTGGAAGATGTGTTTACCAATGTGTTGATGTTGGAGTATGAATCTTTGATGAACCGCTGCATGTTCCCCTAAAACAGATATTCACTGAAACCAGAGTTGTCATAACACATTCAAGCTGACATTGTTTGTGGTTTTGTCTTGATTTTATAAAATCCCGCGAAAGAACCAATTTCTCGGTTTAAATCATAGATTTGTAAAATCCCGTAACAATGGAAACATCCTGGTTTATTCTTACGGATCTATCTTACGGTTTATTCTTGGTTTTTGTAAAATCCCGCGAAAGAATCTATTTTTCGGTTTAAACCATAGAGTTGTAAAATCCCGTAATGATGGAACCATTCTGGAGAAAAGGAAAGTGTATTTCGAGATCTTATCTGATGCTGGTGCTACGGTTTCTGCTTCAAAGAAGGGATAAAAGGGCGTGCTTCATAAATTGGATGTGTGTTTGGATATTCGTCATGACAGTTTGGTTATTACTTGGTTTTATGGGGTTATGTGCTTATACCATGGTCGGGATGAAACCATTATAATAGTTCACTTAAAAAGTCAAAGGAGGCTAGATTTGAGCTTTTAATCAGAAGATGTGACAACGACGTTAATTCAGTATTATTCATTTGAGGTTGAAGTGAAATATCACGGGCGAGTGTATTTAGTATCTGAAGGTATCGGGGATGGTTGGATGAAGATTCTTCATGATCCTTGTTCGAGCTTATTATCAAAAACGAAGACTTGGAAATCTAGTTATTGTTGGGTGACATTTACCTTTTCTTTTACCACTTGGGGGAACTGGGCTCTTACCTCAACAATATAACTATCACTTTAAGGAGTTACATTGTAGTGCTCAGTGTCACATTGAATTGTGGATTTTCAATAGGTAATGTACGTCTTATACTTGATGGTTGGTTGGTTGAAGAGTATAGAGTACATAGAGAGTACTTAGAGATGCTAATGGAAATCGGCACCGCTCTTTGTTACATATGTGCAAGTTTAAGTCACGAGTTCGGGGTAGTTTACTTCAGGGTCAAATTCAATATATCAGGTTTTCTCCATCAGCTGTCACGACAAATAGCCTACTGAATGATAATGGGGTTGATTACAAGTTTGCCAAGAGTAGATGAAAAGAGAGAGATTATGACGTATGAACACAACAGTTCATGCCTCGTTCTCTAAAGAAAAGAAAAGTGTACGTTTCAGTGCGCTTTATCTTCGAAAGAAGAGAAATCTTCTTATGACGTATGAACACATCAGTTCAGGCCTCGTACTCCAAAGAAAAGAAATGTGTACGTTTCAGTGCGCATTATCTTCTGAAGAAGAGAAATCTTCTCTATTATGACCATTCTCATCAACATGCTTCATACTTTTTCCATGCGCTTCAGTCATCAAGTGAACCGGGCTACCATTGATTGTTTTCTTATTCCACTTGCTCAACTATAATTACGATGGCGACATCATGTGCTAATTTTGCGGGGGAGAAGTGTGAATAGAACACTTTTGGAGGATTTCACTTATTTAGTCAAGAATGGCATCTCTGTATGCAATTCTTGAGGGGGAGAAGAAGTGTGATTTTTTTGCATTGTTGATTGATATTTGAGAATATAAATGGTCATACGGCTCGAAACTCATGTAAGAACCGAGCTTCTTCTTATCGGGTAATCTTCACATGGAGTTTCTTCTTAAGAGCCGTTGGTTGACATCTTCTCACGGACTGATGGGTTTATCGACAAAGTGCTTCCGGTTAATGCTTCACGTATACATCAACATGATGATTCCGAACAATCTCTTTGTTCTTGTTTGATGTGATGGGTAGTTTGGTGTTACCATCTTGTGTGTTCGTTGCGGCACGATTGATTTCCTTGATGAACATTTTCTGTTCTTGTTTGATTGGGAGGGATTTTAGTTAAGGGGATTTGCAAGATGTAAGTTAATTGGGATGCTTTTTGGTGTGAGTTGAAGATGTTAACTATCTATTCCCCAACTGCACAATCTTGAAGAAGGTCGAGTCTATAGTCGGTTCTACATTTTCTACTGCATGTTAGAAGACTAAAGACGAATTGCATTTGATTATCCAAAGACTTCTTCATATTCCAGGCATTGTCAGTTTAGGGGAGAGCACTAATTGGGGGAGGTTGAAATGTCTGATTTAATCCCCAATTAGACTTGCTCACATTATTCAGCATGTTGATTCTCACAAAGACTCCAAGCGTTCTTCTCAATAGATTTCTAGTATTTGGGCTTTCAAAGAGTTGCTGATTCTGAAGTATCAAAACCGGCAAGGGGGAAGGAGACACGCATCTAAACGCGAGTAAACTTGATGAACTTAATACTTCTAAGTAATTGAAGATATCCCGGGAAGACAAATGTTATTACCGCAGAGAAACCCAAGGTTTGACTCATGGAGAGTAAACTTGATGAACTTAATTCTTCTAAGTGATTGAAGATATCCCGGGAAAACAAATGTCATGACCGCAGAGAAACTCAAGGTTTTACTCATCAAGGCATTTAGTGTTCTAATTCCAACTATGTGGGGGAAGAGATGTTAGAGAAAGTTTCTGAAGACAAAAGAGGTACACAAGTACGACATATTCAGGGGAGATAAATGTGTAACATGAGGGAGGTGTTGTCAGTTATTCTCTCGTTGGGAATGTGTGTACTTCGGATTCTTGAGCTTCATACACATTCATCGAGGGGCGAAAGATGTGAACAGTGGGGAGGTGTTCTTCATTACCCTCATGATGTGTATTCGGGAGAGTTCTTGGATATTGGTGTACCTCGGGTTCTTGAGCTTCATACACGTTCATCGGGGAAGAAAAATGTGAACATGGGAAGGTGTTCTTCATTCCCCTCATGAAGTGTATTCGGGAAAGTTCTTGAGCATTATACAAAGAGACTGACTGCATCAATTCAACTACTCGGGGGAAATGGTCTCTTCACACCTGTTGGAATGGATTGCGTCAGACTTCAGTGTTAATGAAATTTGAGAAGAGTTATTTATGTGTCGGATGATACGTTGCTATTCTTGTTGATGATATAACCTCGAACGAAGAATCACGGTGATTATTCTTAAAAGGAACAGCTGGGTTTATGATAATGCTGTGCTTCTTTGTGCACCTGGCTAAAGCAAGCTTGAAATAGAGCTTCGAATCTGCTCAACATAAGGATTTTCGGTTTGGGGGGAAGCTTCCAAAGTCTTACTTTCAGATGGTTCAATTTCTCCTATTCAAGAGCCCTTGGAAGCTTTGGTGGTGGATGTTTAAGAGATGACGAATTCTATCTTCTACGACGTCTTTGCTCGATATCCTTATCTTGGTACTCGTATCATCATCTTCTTAAATTATATCATCTACTCTATCTTTGTATATATTTATTAAAAACCAAATACAAAATTATAAAACCAGCAAAACAAAATAGAAAAATATAAAAACTACAAAAACCCATAAAAAATCAGAAAATTGAAAAATACCAAAAATATGTTTTCTCAAGACATGTCTTCTGGTATCGATAACATCTGCGGTCTTAGAAATGTCATTCAATAATGGCACCGGACCATAGATGAAGTTCGAGCAGAAGGTGTAAATATTCTTTTTCGAAACATGTCACAAATCAAATGGCTTACAGTTATTTCAGACTGTAACCCGGGCTTCAAAAAATGGCTTACAGTTATTTCTGACTGTAACCCGGGCTTCAAATGAAGGCTTGCAGTTATTATCAGACTGTAACCCGTGCTTAAACCACGGTTTGCTATTATTTCAGATAGCGACCCGCTCTTTAAAGGAAGGAAAGTGTTGCGCTAAACAATTTTTCAAATATTTCGTGCACTTATCCTAAAACAATTTGAGGAAAGTATGTCGAAGGACTGCTGTTCCTACACAAATGTTTTTCCGTCTAAAATTCTTCAGAAAAATATTTGTTGTTTTCAAAAATGGTGGTAAATGAGTTGCTTATAAATCAATCAGAATCAAGTTTTCATAAAATTTCAAAAACTCATCTATGACTTCAGCGCTTTTAAAACTTTTCTAGAAAAAGAGTCATTGGTTGAGGGGAAGAATATTTTTCAAATCTACATCATCTAACGGGCTTTCTTAATCATCCTACGTGCTTATCCGAAAAATATAATTGCCTATGTTGAAGGACTAGGTTTCTAGGATGTGACTGTTAGGTTTAGATGATTATAGATTGATGAACATTATTCCCATGCCGTATATGAACTGATTGATATGTTGAATTGACTTAAAATTAGTCGATTGTTGTTTGGGTGATGTCGACCACCATATATCTGTATGTGTGTTCACTAACGTATGCAGGTATATTGGTATATAAAAATGTTCCCGATCCGGATCCCACAATTGAATATGATTGGATGCCAAAAGGAAAGGGTAACTATATCTTGGGTTGACAAATGAAGAAACGGAGCTTAATTGGACTTCTATGAAGAGTTGGCATAAATGCAACGTAAGAGGTCTCACTGCATCAGCAGATGGTTTTCTTCTAAGTGATTGAAGAAACGGAGCTTAATTTGACCTCAGTTGGCATTCAAAATGCAACGTAAGAAGAAGTCTCACTGCTTCTGCAGACGGTTTTTCTTCCAAGCCCTACAGCAACAACAACGGAAGCTTCTCAACCACTAATGTATCTTTGTGCAGGATACCATTTTTAAACAATTTTGAATAATTTGATTAAATTGTTTTGAAAATGGAAAATATTGTTTTGAAAATATATTGGACTAATTTTTGAAAATCACCGGACTTCATGTTATCAAAACCTAAGTCACTCAATTATTGACTTCTGTCA
This sequence comes from Chrysanthemum makinoi, assembly GCA_910596185.1. Taxonomy (NCBI): domain Eukaryota; kingdom Viridiplantae; phylum Streptophyta; class Magnoliopsida; order Asterales; family Asteraceae; genus Chrysanthemum; species Chrysanthemum makinoi. The sequence goes on along the minus strand of OU343221.1, from coordinate 224,586,271 downwards.
TGGATTGAGGGGGAGAGTGATTTAAAACAAAATATTTTCAAACGACGTTTCTTCACAAAAGTTCCGTCTTGTACGATAATAAGTGGTGATCTAAAGATTTAATGTTATGTCATGGTATGATTTTTCTTTTGAATCAAGGTCTTTCAAAATGAAATTTTTTTCTGTTCTTGTTTGATTGTGAAATTGTTTTATTTTACTAAAAGATCTCTTAAAAACTATCATACCTGACACTAACAATCTTTAGTGTCTTAAAATGGTCCTTATCTGTCATCTTTCAAAATTGAATCTTGCCACGTCTTTCCCCAAAATTTTCTAAATTATTTAAATCTTTTGGGATCACTAATCTCAAATGGTTTGAAATCTTTGATCGGGTGAGAGATCGTGATTTAAATCTCAAATCTGTTTTAATGGAATTGGTTTTAGTCCTTCAAAGGCACTCCTGCCTCCATGTGCCAAACGATTTCAATATACACAATGCACATGTTGAGGAGGAGGATTTATCCAAAAACCAGACGAGTATTTAAACAAGGCCACATTTTCTCCCATGTTTTCTAAACCTAATTAAATCACTTGGGATCCAAAATCTCAAAGGGTTTGATATTTTTGATCGGGGGAGAATTTGTGATTTAATAATGAAATTTGATAAAAGGTGATCGTTTTGATTTAATTGTGCAGGCTGCTCTCTCATATGTGCTAAAAGCTTTCGAATCTCGAAGCACATATTGAGGGGGAGCATAACTATCGAGGAACAAAAAGTTTTTTAAAGAGATTTATAAAGTACCTTGATTGAGTTATCAAATGGTTTTCTTAATAGATTTTGTGATCGTGGATGTGCTTCAAAAGAACTCTTTCCTCTATGTGATAAAATGATTTCACTTATCCTATGCACATATTGAGGGGGAGAATTTTACCATGAAAATCAAATGGCTTTTTCGTATGAAAATTTTGATCAAAGAAAATATTTCAAAGTCCTCTTGCCTCCTTGTGCTAAACAATTTCTAAATCATACGCACTTGTTGAGGGGGAGGTTTTCTAAATGATCAAAACGATTAAGGTACAAAATGCTTTGATCTCGTATCACAAGTACCTTGATTGTTTTTCCAAATGATTTTTCAATTGGTTTCAAGGAAGAATGAACTGTACCAAAAGACCGACCATTTTACTTTATGTATGGAGTTATAAGGATAGTTAGGTTAGGTATTCGTTCTCACGATCCGCCAGAACCGGAGGGATCTACCCAGGGACAATCCACTAGATAGTGTAGAGTCCTTAGGTATATTGAAAAAAGGAGAAAAATGAGAAATGGGAAGAGTGCCGATTGAGACAGAGCTAGTACTGGAACAAACCCAACAAGGTTCTAGTTATGAAGTCTCGGTAAGCACTGAAGGGGTTGAAGAATGAAAAAGAAATTAATGTGAAAAGGGTGAAAAGAAATAGCCCTCCAATAATTCAACCTTAGGGCAGACACCGGGTTCAATACATATGCTACTGGTGGTTACTAAGGTAACACTGGTATTGAAGACAAGTCGTCATGGACCCAGTGACGCACTGCACCTACAACTTTCCAAGCTACTCAAGTTCCTCTTAAAAGGGCTTGTTTCATTCTCACGGGGAACCAACATAATCTATCAACTTTCTCTTAGAGATTGTTGATATTGAAGAAGGAGACCCTCTCCCTAGTCTCTGGAATAGGAACCAAATGTGCACAATCGAGTCTAGAGCCAAGAGATCATCCACAATATCTCATTAGGACACTAAGTTAAAGAAGACTTGTTGTTTCATACAATGTGGAAAGTAAGTATATATTGAGAGTCCTACGCATTATCCTTGTGGTTTTGCCAGAACATCTGAGTGATATGTAAAAGTATTCACGATGAAGATCGAAATCCTTCTAGAGCCAACATCAAACAAGCTCTTGGTGGGTGACATGTGAGATCTTCTCGTAAGATCAAGCTTGTGACAACCGGATAGAAACAATGGGGCGATTCAATCTTGAATCAACCTTGGTCCAGGAATAGGATTGACGGATACCTTTGAAAAACCGGTCGTTGTGCTCAAAAAACTCTTTTCTCTGGCACTTCGACTGTGTATTATGTTTTCAAATTAAAAGGGTATTTATGATTGAAAATTGATTTCTTCTTATAAAACCTTTGTCGTATTGCAAAACTCTTTATCTTAAGCCATACGAGATTGTTTTCCAATCATTTTCTATCAATCAGTAAATCTCAATTTGCTGGTTCACTCACTCCGTGTTGTCTTCTTTGAGACGTTCCGGTTTGAGAAGGCTAGAAACATTTGTGAAACCCTGTCATGGAGATTCTTAGGAATCCTACCTGATCACAGGCAGTATTTATACTGATCAACGGGGAACTGTGGGCCGTGTACCTCAATTCTACGAAAGTGATCAAAGACACTTTCGTATGTTTTATTGCTAACTGTTGTTTGTAGGTACACTTGGACGGTTGTACCTGATCAGAATTGAGGAGTCAATCCAAAGCCGCATGCTCACAGCATCCACACTTAATTGAAGAAACCATGACTTGTGCATATCTACAGAACCTGGCTTAGATATTTTTTATACTATGCTTCTGCTACGCTGCTGCAAATATCTTGAACCAGTAAAAGCTTCCGCTACTCTGATGAAAGATGTCATGATCCAAATAGTGTGAGCATGTCGGTCCAAAAGTCACAACTTCACATGATGGCAACACAACTATGGGTGATCCAGAGATTTACTGTGGCTGATGATCTCAATGAAAGCTCAAAGATCATCAAAGATGTGGATCGGTTCAAAGACCTCCACTGAAAGTACAAATCAATGCGGACTTTGAAGTTGCACTACAAAAGCACAAAGATTGCGGAATTGAAGAATTGAAGTCTACGAGCTCAAGAACAAAGTCAAGAATAGAATGCTAGGATTCAAAATGTAAAACATGGGGTGACCTCCCTTAGGGGGAGATTGTTAGGAATTAGAAAATTCCATAGTGAAGAGTCGGTCACCCCTAATATTATCTAGCATAAGTTAGCTCGTAGACATATCATTATTTACGTTATTTAGTAGTTTATTAGTTAGTTTGTAGCGTAGAATAGTATAGTGCAACACCGTGGAGGAAGGACGGGTCTTTACCCACTGTATGCCTGATCCACAGGCCGATAGGAGGTCGTATTTCATGTAACTATAAATACCCCTTCCATCCATGGAAGGGGTGGTGCTTTTCATTCAATCTAACCATTTCTTTGTGCAAACCTCTAGCAAGAACACCCTCTCTCTCTACTTTCTCTCTCTAAATATGGCAAACATGTATTTTGATCATCCAAGACCACCCGAATCATCAACACAATAAATATATCGATCCTACAAGACTACTAAGGTTCTCTTGTTGATAGTTCTTCCTTTCTCCATAGATGTTGGGTTGAAGGCATTAGTGAATAATGCCGAAAGTTTCAAGATGAAAGCATTAGTGAAAGGTGCTCATCATCCGTGTCAAAGCATTATTGAAGGATGCTAAAGGTGTCAAGACGAAGGCATTAGTGAAGGGTTCTAAGCGTTGTGTCAAAGGCATTAGTGAAGGATGCCAAAGGATCAAATCAAGTAGCATTTGGGGAGAATGCTTAGGTCGTATAATCGATGAGGTGCATCGTTATACATATGTGTATTTGTTTATCTACAAGGATGGTGATATCCTTGATGGTGTTGTAACAAGGAGTAGATCTCCTTGAGATTAGGTGTTGTGTCGTGAAGGTGTAGTTCACCTAAGGTGTGAAAGAACTAAGGTGCTTAGCCTAGTACCTAATAAAGGGTAGGCGACGTTGTGATAGGATTAGTTCTCCTAAGGTGTGAAAGAACTCGGTGGTTAGCCTAGCACCGTATAAAGGGTAGGCGACGTTGTGTTAGGTGTGGTTCGCCTTGGTGTGAAAGAACTCGGTATTTAGCTTTGTACCGGAAAAAGGTTAAGCGACGTTGTGAAGGCTTCTCCGCCACAAGGAGTTGGTGTAGTGCTTACGAACTCTCGAGTAGGTGACTCGGGGAGTGGAGTAGGGCAAGGATGGTGTCCTTGTAGCCGAACCACTATAAATAACTTGTGTTGTGGTGATGTGCTTCTTACTCTTTATATTTCATTTCACGTTTATATATCCATCTATCAACGTCCAACATAAACAATCAAATGGATTGACATAAGTCGATCTAAATATTTAAAAGGAATTTTTAAATTGGTAAAACTATTCAACCCCCCTTCTAGTTTTCCACAATTGGCATCAGAGCTTCGTTACCAAGTTTTTTAGAGTATGTTGTACTTTAAAAACTTGATACGATCCATGTATGTTTGAAAACTACAAAGAAGGATTATCTTCGTCATATTTTAAAATCACTATATTGTTTATTGTTGGACAATGATAGAATGCTCTAACATTTTTTTCTTAAGCATTATCCATGCTTGGATTTGGAGTTACCAAGAAGAGCATAAAGAATTTATATAAATATTTCTTTTCGCAAAAAGAATATTTAGCCAAGCATTATCCATACATGGATTTGGAGTCACCAAGAAGAGCATAAAGAACTTATCTAAATATTTCCTTTCGCAAAAAGAATATTTAGCCAAGGTATGATTACTAATCACTTGCTTTTAATTTTATTATTGAAATCTTAGTTGCATGATTTATTAATAATTGTTTTAGTAGTTATCTATATTAAAGTTATCATCAAAAATAGTATTCTTCGACTTATTTGTAGAAACTACACTTCGACTTCGTAATAATGACATTTTGGTTATTTGATAACCATTATCATTATTCATCACAAAGAATTTATTGACACTTCATCTATGTCAATAAATTTCCATGTGAAACTTCTTATGTTATAATAAAATGGGATTTTATTATAATGTTTGAAAAGCTTCCCAAGAATTATGACTAATTCTTAAAAAGGGAACTTCGTCTAATAGGAATAGTACTGAATCTTCAAAACCTCAAATCACAAGTTTTAGAACCTTAAACACCAAAACATTAGGCTTTTTAGAACTCCCAAACCTTAGTTATCAAGGAATGTTTGAGCTGATTTTTACTGTTATGCCGGATCCCTCGGTTTACACTAGCCGGATCCCAAATGAGAGGGATCCGCGGGATCCGTGCAACGAAGACGATATATCATCAAGAACGATCACTGTGGATGGTCCACAATAATACTCACCTCAAAGACTCACGAACAAAAACCCAAGTACTGTTCATAGGAGCAAATTGATCATTCTCCTCAAGTCTAACAATCACTTGTGTAAGTATAATCTTCACTACATTGTTAGTTTAATTCCTTGATTCTTAGAATTACAATTTCTTCATCTTTAAGAGTTGGGTTCAAATGGGTTTATTATAATTTGTCACCACATTGTTTTCTAAGATAATCTAAATCAAAGAATTAACATTGTTAATACAAATTAAACACATTTCTTGAACTCAACAAAGATGATGAGAGCAAAATTGTGATCAAACCCTCTAGGATACTATTCACCATTAACACCACATTGGGGTTGTATTGTTTAGGAATATCATGCCTAGCAACAAGCAACAAGACCACCAAGACACCGCCCACTACATACCCATGTATCATAGGAAAAATGGTCTAAGTCCGGACGATAGAAAGGCCTTTAAGTTGCTCGAAAGGAGACTCTTTCATGAAGGTAGAGTTGTTGATCCATCATTTCTTACAAATACTGACGTAAGGGAAGTTTTTGCAACTATTGGGTTTGATTGTTTATTGGATATAAACGAACAAATTTGCCCGGTCTTTGTGCTTGAGTTTTACAAGACAATGGGGATAATTAGAAATGATGACGGGTCCATCTCAATTGAATTCACCATCAATGAGCGAGAGTTTAGTCTTTCACTCATAGAGTTTGGAAGAATTATAGGAGTTCCATATCAAGGCATTTGTATGTACTCGAATGAATGGTCTTTAGAACAACTACACACAATGGTTGATCATCATGATATTTACTACAATTTGATCTCGGAAGCAACCACGGTGAGGGACACCGTGTTCATGCCAAGAGCCTCACCATCAAGTGTCACAAGAAATTCAAAAGTGATCCATAGTGATCCTTTTCAAATGGAGCTTTCGAAAATGTATGCATTGTATAGAAAGTGGGAGGATGTGATAAGAGAAAATGTGGTATGCCTAGTAGGGAACAAGGACCACCCCAACGCATGTCTAAGCTTCATGATCTATTGCCTAGTGACCAATACTCAATTCAACCTTGCCTACTACATGGTCAAAAGAATGGCAAGTGTTAGAAGCATAGACAAGATGGTGCTTACGTACGCAATGCTTTTAACCCGTCTCGCCAAATTCATCTTTGCTTTAGACCCTTCTCCACAATCCCTTGATCATAGCTTTTGTAATAAGGTTATGGTACCATTGACCGAAGGTAGAACAACAAGGTTTATGGTGGAAGGCAAGAGACCACACCCACCCACGGATTCCTCGGAGGAAAGGGAAAGGCAAGAAGAAAGAGGATGTGAAGGGAGTAGTAGCAACCCACTCGCAAACATCGATCTTGACCCCTTGGACTACATCAACCAATTGCCAAACATCCCAAATGAATCACCCGAATGGCAACAAACCAAGGGAATCTTCAAATGCTTCACCAATTTCTTGAGGAAGAAGAAGTGAATATGGTTTGAAAAAGAGTGGAGGACGGGTGAAGAAGTGAAGGAGAAAAAGAAAGGTAAAATCTTAGGAATCAAGTGCATGATGAACAATTTTAAACAATGGTTTGTAAACAATTTAAACTATGCTTGTAGTATGAAGATATTGCCATATCTTGGCACTAAAAGTCCTAACTTAGGTACTTTGAAAATGAGATTTTACGACCTCTTGGTATGGTCGTCGTCACTCATTCTAGGAATTTCAGCTTTTCTTACTTTGATACAAGTTATATTAGTTGTGTTCTTGCATTTAGTCCCCATAGAAACAACTAGGAAAAGCATTTACTATAAAGTGCAAAGTTGCACATTTCCTGAAAGCTCTCTGATCTGCAGTTGGTGGATCCTAGAGTTTGAACTAGCCGGATCCCTCCCATAAGGGAACCGTGGGATCCGTATGCACCTGATGTGCAAAACAGATTTGGCTACATCATAATAGTCCACTAGAACACTTCAAACAATTCAAACATAATACACTAGAGACAACCAAGTCTTTCGCTAATAGTTGAAAACCTCACTCTCATCCATGGCTTATATAGGATATATTTTCGAAATATTTCGTTTACTTATCAATTAGTCAAAACTCACCATAATTCCGCTCCAACACTCACACATTATCTATCACTTCTGATAGCACTTAAGTTTGGTCTACCCTTCAATTTTAGCAAATTGATCTTAATCATCTTTGACTCAAAATTAGGACCAAAAACTACTTTTTCATTTCTTTTTATTTTTAAAGATTTTAGTAAATTTATCCTAGGACATCATCTGATTTTTAGGACTTAGTATCACCGTTTTTCCACAACAAATTAAAAGGAATCCTTGTCAAACATATGGTTAGACTACCCAAGGTCAATGTTCTTAGCCAAAACCATCATTAAGCACCATTACTTGTTATGGTTAAGGATTTGAGATATCCAACAGCTAAAGACTTCAAAATCAAGTCAAACCCTCGAAATCCATTAATGACAAACCTTACAAAAGCATAATGATTTCACCTAGACCTTGTCTGATAGCCGGATCCCTGGTCTTTAACCGGGCGGATCCCTACTGAGAGGGATCCGCGGGATCCGTAGATGCAGAATGTATTAATCAGCTTCTATATTCAAAATCAAGTCACCCTTTGGTTCTCTAACCACTCTTAGCATACATTAATTAACCTCCTAGAGCTGATAAAAACCTCAAGAACATGCTTAGCCTTCTAAGTGGTCAAGAATTTAATTCCCAAATTCAAATTATTCGTTATAAACCAAACATTCTTAGGTTTATGGCACCATCCTCAATTACCTTTCAAAACTCAGAAATTAGAAGCTCACATTAGCATTTTCTTCACCATGACAAAGGCTCTTAGCAACAACTCCTCAAACATAGGATCATCCAAAAGAAAGGGTCAAATGATCCATGAAATTTCATCCACCGAAACATCTCCTATTAGAAATGATGACTCTAGAATCCCACCTTGTCAAACCCATCCAACAAAAGCTAAGAGAACCGCAAGGATTAGTATCAAACCTTTCCAACTAGAAAAAGGATCATCTAGTTCTAAACCAAACATGGCTAGTTCTAGCAAGCGATCAAAACCTTCATTCATTGAGAATGGACTACACTCATTGAATGAGCCTCTTCCTCATCCAAACATATATTCATTATTTCATTCACCTTCAAGAACCTCTCATTCACCAACCTTTTCATTAAATCGGGAACCACCTACAACACCAACTAGCCCATCATGGGAGACAAGGAATAACCTTGATCATATGGAAGAAGTTCCATTACCAACCTCATTTTTAGAACCTCTCCCAACTTCTCAAAATGAAGACCCTCAAACACACATTGATCCCCCTCAAGACATCCCTTTCCCTTCGGGGCCAAACCAAGACAATATTTGCCCAAATTGTCTAAAAACTCAAGGACTTGTTCAAGAAGTACTAAATAAGATACATTTCATGTTCAATCATCTTCTTGCAAAATTGGATCAATTCAACAAGTCCACTCATCCCTAGACTTAAGAACATTGTCACATTTTAAGTCTCGTAATGAGATTAGCATTTGTAGTACGTGTATGGCTAAGTTCATTCTCTTAGTTTTTAGAGATTTGGTTGTGTATCTCTTGTTTTATTGAATGAATACTTATATGCTATGATTATTCTGTGTATTGTATTGTGCATATATCTCATTTCCTCACATAGCATTCCTTGACATTTCTTCACTGCTGAAGAAACTGTAACAGATAGCCGGATCCCTCCCAAATACCTAGACGGATCCCTCCTTGAAGGGAACCGTGGGATCCGTGGTACAGGAGCACAAATTTCTACTAACTTGAGTCTCTTTTGCAGAAAATTATGCACTATACTCTTGTTTTCTAACCTTTGTTTTGTAGTTATTCAAAATACACATGAAGATATTGACACCATAAAAGCTAGGGGGAGCTTTGTATCAAACAACATTGCAAAAATCAATTGCAACATAATCCAATTTTGAATTACACTTCATGACACCCCATTGCAACATTGCAATATTCAAGGGGGAGCACATTCTCGTCACTTAGACGAACCATTTGCAAACTTAGTTGCAATCACAATTAGTTTATTTTACGTTATGTCCTTGACGCCCTTACATAGGGATGGACTCGTCAAGGGGGAGTTAAGACGAGTACCATTCCCGTCACTTGCTCTCTTTTACATTTTTACATTTTTTTATAAAAATTGTGTTAGTTTCTTTTAACACTTTTTGTTTCGACAAAAAGGGGAGAAGAAAGTAAAAACTACAAATTCAAATTTTTACGAATTTTAGCTTTTTCCTTAAAATAATTTTATGTTTTGTCATCAACAAAAAGGGGGAGATTGTTAATACAAATAAGCCGTAAAAACGTTTATTTATATTTTACGATCTTCTAATGTTTTGTCGATAACAAAAGTAAAATCATTTTAACGAAACAAATAGAGTACGTAAATAGTTTGAGTTAATAGTTTTCTAACACACTTACGCTTTCACATAAAATACTAAAACAAGTATAAGTGATTTTATGATTTAGATACATATGTACAACAACTAGTGTTTACATATTGGGTTAAACATATACTTAAACTAAGTATACTAAAATGGGTAAAAACTAAGTGTATGCTAAAATGGGTAAATACAAGTATATACTAAATGGGTAAAATACTAGCAAATGGTTTTGACCCATAACCCATGGTTTTATATATACCACTTAACCAAGTTCATTGTATCTAGAAAGAAAACCATGGATCAACCCATAACCCATGACCCATGACCCATGACCCATAACCAAAAATACCCATGGGCAAAGAGGAGCGGACCACGGATCCCTAGCTTTGTGCTAGCCGGATCCCTTGTGGTAGGGATCCGTGGGATCCGGGGAATAGAAGAGAATTTTCTCTATAAATAGAGAGCCATTTCTTTCTCTCTACACATGGTTTTTCACACATACTTCCCCAAAGTATTCTAACCCTCTAACCTCAGATCTAAGTGATCTATGTAGTTTGTCTTTTGTTTTTGTGTGATCTACTAGGTTCCTCTTAAAGGAGAGATCAACACCTCTTGAAGACGTGAAAGCTCAAGTCCATGAGTTGCCATGCTTCGTCATCATCAAGACTACTAAGGTTCTCTTGTTGATAGTTCTTCCTTTCTCCATAGATGTTGGGTTGAAGGCATTAGTGAAGAATGCCGAAAGTGTCAAGATGAAAGCATTAGTGAAAGGTGCTCATCATCCGTGTCAAAGCATTATTGAAGGATGCTAAAGGTGTCAAGACGAAGGCATTAGTGAAGGGTGCTAAGCGTTATGTCAAAGGCATTAGTGAAGGATGCCAAAGGATCAAATCAAGTAGCATTTGGGGAGAATGCTTAGGTCGTATAATCGATGAGGTGCATCGTTATACATATGTGTATTTGTTTATCTACAAGGATGGTGATATCCTTGATGGTGTTGTAACAAGGAGTAGATCTCCTTGAGATTAGGTGTTGTGTCGTGAAGGTGTAGTTCACCTAAGGTGTGAAAGAACTAAGGTGCTTAGCCTAGTACCTAATAAAGGGTAGGCGACGTTGTGATAGGATTAGTTCTCCTAAGGTGTGAAAGAAATCGGTGGTTAGCCTAGCACCGTATAAAGGGTAGGCGACGTTGTGTTAGGTTTGGTTCGCCTTGGTGTGAAAGAACTCGGTATTTAGCTTTGTACCGGAAAAAAGTTAAGCGACGTTGTGAACGCTTCTCCGCCACAAGGAGTTGGTGTAGTGCTTACGAACTCTCGAGTAGGTGACTCGGGGAGTGGAGTAGGGAAAGGATGGTGTCCTTGTAGCCGAACCACTATAAATAACTTGTGTTGTGGTGATGTGCTTCTTACTCTTTATATTTCATTTCACGTTTATATATCCATCTATCAACGTCCAACATAAACAATCAAATGGATTGACATAAGTCGATCTAAATATTTAAAAGGAAGTTTTAAATTGGTAAAACTATTCAACCCCCCCTTCTAGTTTTCCACAATGATGAGTCGGGTAAAGCACCAGATGATGGATCAGTTGACACTGAATACAGAGACTCAGAGATAGATAAGCTTGACACAGCCAGCGGTCTAGTGACTCTTGTTACACATGATGTGGATACAGATATCAGACCAGAAATTGAGCAGGTGTCATGTAATGAGGTACCCTTAACTGTTCAACATAGTGCATCTGCTAATGTACCTAAACATTATGATCTTAATGCTGAACATGATTCTGATAAATATTCCTTGGTTCAGGCTGAGTCTAAAATTTTCAAAACAAATTATATGGTTGATAAAAAGGCCTTTGATGAACTTTCAAACAAATTCTCAAAACTTGAAAAACATTGCATTTCTCTTGAAATTGCAATACAGAGTAAAGAAGAAAGCTTTCAACTTAACAAACCATGTAAAAATCCGGAACTTCCTGAATTCCGTGAACTTTTTGAAATTAACACTTTGAAAGCTCAGCTTCAAGAAAAAGAGTCAACTATCAACAATTTGAAGAAACATATTTCTAATATGCATGTGAAAAGTAATTTGGTTACAAGTAATTCTGATGTTAATACTATTGAAGTATTGATGATATTCAAATGAGAAATGATGAATTAGCGGTTTGTGTGGCCAAATTACTAAAGGAAAATGAGTCTTTGAGAAAGCATAATTTAGAACTAAGTGACTCTGTCAAAGAAGCTAGAACTAAGTCAATAGAACAAACAAACTCTTTGATAGAAAAAATTGATGATCTCAAAGCTCAACTTCAGGAAAAGAGTTTCACTATTGTTGCTTTAAAAAATTAGCTCAGAAAAAAAACAGGGGATAGTGTGAACACTAAGTTTGCAAAACCATCAATCTTGGGGAAACCAGTTATTAGACAACTGAATGCGTTTAGATCTTAACGACCAAAATTTTCAAAAACGCGGTTTGCCTCCCAAGTTGATGCGAAATAAGTTTTGACAAAACCAGTCACTTCACCTCACTTGTCTAGGAAAAATGATATGAATGACTTGTATAAGAACTCTTATCTAGAAATGGCTAGAAAGAAGGCACAGAATCGCAAAGACGGAATTTTAGGTGCTAGACCTAGGGTGATGAATTCTTCGAGACTTCAAGGCACTGCTAGTAGTTCTAAACCATTACCTAGGAACACTAATCTAAAGACTAGGGATTGGCTTACATCTAAGAGTAGTTGCGTTTCGATTAAAGCTATTCCCATAGCAGATCACTCTAAGAAATCTAGATTTTTTTCTGGATCCAAACAAGCTGTTTGCTCAAAGTGTCTGAAATGTATCTTTAATGCTAATCATGATAAATGTTTCACAAAATCCCGAAGAAAGTAAATGCTCATGCAATGGTACAACCTGTTAAGTCTAGGATTTACACTAAGCCATCCACAGTGCATATGAAGCAAATGAAACCAAAAGCTTCGCCTAGATGGTTACCAACTGCTAAATCTTTGGAAACTAGGAATAAGGATAAGTCTTCCACTATGCATAAGAAGCCTAACAATCCTAGACCTTGCCATAAGTGGATACCATCTGGTAGAATTTTTAAGGATGCTGGACTTAGGTGGATACCTACAGGAAAGATGTTTACCAATGGCAATCTCAAAGTTGACCGTGAAACCCCAAAGGGTTTGGATACTGATGTCACTAACCAAAATATATGCAATCAAGTTTGTAATATTAGTGCAGGTAGTCCTTACTTAGTTGCAGATACTTTGATCCTTCAATACATGGACTGGCTTAAAGTATGGATAACAAAAGGATTGATATCTCATAACTCACGGGTTCAAGTTACTCAACATTGATATTCAATCAGCTATGACGTTTGAATACTTCAGTTCAAGCCTCGTACCTCAAAGAAAAGAAAAGTGTACGCTTCAGTGCGCTTTATCTTCTGAAGAAGAGAAATCTTCATATTATGACCATTCTCATCAACATGCTTTATGCTTTTTCCATGTGCTAATTCATCAAGTGAACCGAACTACCGATGATTGTTCTCTTATTCCAGTTGCTCGATTATAATGGCGATGGCGACATCATATGAAATTTTTGCGGGGGAGAAGTGTGAATAGAATACATTTGGATGATTTCACTTATTTAGTCAAGAATGGCAACTTCGTCTGCAATTCTTGAGGGGGAGAAGAAGTGTGATAATTCTGCATGATTGAGTTATTTCTGAGAATAAATGGTCAAACGGCTCCAAACTCATGTAAGAACCGAGATTCTTCTTATCGGGTCATTTCTACATGGAGTTTCTTCTATGAGCCGTTGGTTGACATCTTCACATGGGCTGATATGATTAAATGACAAAGTGCTTCTAGTTGTTGGGCTGATTTCTTTGATGAACATCTTTCTGTTCTTGTTTGATTGGGAGGGATTTTAGTTAAGGAAATTTGCTACATATAAGGTAATTAGAACGAATTTGGTGAGATGAAGATGTTAACTATCTAATACCCAACTGGACAATCTTGAAGAAGGTCGAGTCTACAGTCGGTTCTGCATTTTCTGCTACATGTTAGAAGACTAAAGACGAGTTGCATTTAACGATCTAAAGACTTCTTCTTATTCAAGGCATTTATCAAAAAGATTGTCGGTTTAGGGGAGAGCACTAATTGGGGGAGGGTGATGTGTCTGATTTAATCCCCAATTAGATTTGCTCACATCGTTTCTTCAGCAAGTTGATTCTCACAAAGATTAAAAGTGGTCTTCTCAAAATGATTTCATGTATTTGGGCTTATAATATGTTGTTGATTCTGAAGTGTCAAAACCAGCAAGAGCAAGGGGGAAGGAGACAAGCATCTAAACGCGAGTAAACTTGATGAACTTAATTCTTCTAAGTGATTGAAGATATCCCGGGAAGACGAATGTCATGACCGCAGAGAAACTCAAGGTTTTACTCATCAAGGCTTTTAGTGTTATTATTTCAACTACGTGGGGGAAGTGAGGTTAGTGAAAGTTTCTGAAGATAAAAGAGGTACACAAGTATGACATATTCAGGGGAGATAAATGTATAACATGAGGGAGGTGTTATCAGTCATTCTTTCGGTTGGATATTGGTGTACTTCGGGTTCTTGAGCTTCATACATGATCATGAGGGAAGAAAGCCATTGTTTACCACAAACATTGGGGAGGTGTTTTCTTTCCGGGCATGATGTGTATTCGGGAGAGTTCTTGAGCATTATTCAAAGAGACTGACAGCATCAATTCAACTACTTGGAGGAATTGTTCTCTTGACACCTTTTGGAATGGATCGCTTCAGACTTCAGTGGTAATGAAATATGAGAATAAATTTAAAGAGTGGGATGATACGTTGCTGTTCTGTTGGATGATATAACCCCGAACGATGAATCACGATGATTATTCTTAAAAGGAGCAGCAAGTTCGATGATAATGGTGTACTTCTTTGTGCACCTGGCTAAGGGAAGCTTGTAAGAAAGCTTTGAATCTGCTCAGCTAAATGATTTTCGGTTTGGGGGGAAGCTGCCAGAGTCTCACTTTCAGACGGTTCAATTTCTCTCAATTCAGGAGCCTCGAAAGCTTTGGTGGTGAATGTTTAAGAGATGATGACTTCTATCTTCTACAACGGGGCTGCTCGATATCCTTATCTCGGTACTCGTATCATCATCTTCTTATACTATATCATCTAAATTATCTGTGTAAATATTTATGAAAAAGAAAATACAAAAATATAAAACCAGCAAAACAAAATAGAAAAATATAAAATCAACAAAAACCCATAAAAATCATAAAATTTGAAAAAGACAAAAAAATATGTTTTCTCAAGACATGTCTTCTGATATCGATAACATCTGCGGTCTTAGAAATGTCATTCAATAACGGCACGGGACCATAGATGAAGTTCGAGCAGAAGGTGTAAATATTCTTTTCAAAACATGTCACAAACTATGGCTTGCAGTTACTTCAGACTGTAACCCGTGCTTAAACTATGGCTTGCTATTATTTCTGATAGCAACCCGCTCTTCTTGGAAGGAAAGTGTTGCGCTAAAATAATTTTTCAAATATTTCGTGCACTTATCCTAAAAACAAATTGAGGAAAGTATGTCGAAGGACTGCTGTTCCTACTCAAATATTTTTCCTTCTAAAATTCTTCAGAAAATTTTTTGTTTTAACAATATTGGTGGAAAATGAGTTGCTTGAAAAACAATCAGTATCAGAATTTTCATAAATTTGCAAAACTCAATCAATGACTTCAGCGCTTTTAAACTTTTTAGAAAATGAGTCATTGATTGAGGGGGAGAATGTTTTTCAAATCTACATCTTCTAACGGGCTTTCTTAATCATCCTACGTGCTTATCTGGAAAAATATAATTGCCTATGTTGAAGGACTAGGTTTCTAGGATGTGATTGTTAGGATCAGATGATTATAGATTGATTAACACATTATTCCCATACCTTTTGTGATCTGATTGATATGCTGAATTGACTTTTATTAGTCGATTGTTGTTTGGGTGATGTCGACCACCATATATCTGTATGTGTGTTCACTAACGTATGCAGGTATTTTGGTATATAATAATGTTCCCGATCCGGATCCCACAATACAAGATGATTGGATGCCGAAAGGAAAGGGTAACTATATCTTGGGTTGACAAATGAAGAAACGGTGCTTAATTTGACTTCTATGGAGAGTTGGCATGATAAAATACAACGTAAGAGGTCTCACTGCATCAGCAGATGGTTTTCTTCATCATCAAATGAAGAAACGGAGCTTAATTTGACCTCAGTTGGCATGAAAAAATACAACGTAAGAAGTCTCACTGCATCAGCAGACGATTTTCTTCCAACCCTCAGCAACAAAAACAAAAGCAGCTCAACCACCTAACGTATCCTTGTGCATGGATAATAGTGATGATACCATTTTTCTAAAACTTTGAAAAATATTGTTTTGAAAATGGAAAAATATTGTTTTGAAAATAAATCGGATTCAAAGTTTTGAAATCAACCGGACTTTATTTTGTCAAATCTTCAGTGATTTCAAATTAAATATTTTCAAACGATATTTCATCAAAAAGTCCGTTTGTACGTTAAAATGTGGTGATCTAAAGATTTAATGTTATGTCATGGTATGATTTTCTTTAAAATTCAAAGATCTGTCAAAATGAAATTTTTTCTGTTCTTGTTTGATTGTGAAATTGTTTTATTTTACTTAAAGATCTCTTAAAACAATCATACCTGACACTAACAATCTTTAATGTCTTAAAATGGTCCTTATTTGTCATTTTTCAAAATCAAATCTTGCCACGTCTTTCACCAAAATTTTCTAAATGATTTAAATCTTTTGGGATCACAAATCTCAAATGGTTTGAAATTTTTGATCGGGGGAGAGATCGTGATTTAAATCTCAAATTTGTTTAAATGGAATTGGTTTTAGTCCTTTATAGGCACTCCTGCCTCCATGTGCCAAACGATTTCAAATACACAATGCACATGTTGAGGAGGAGGATTTATCCAAAAACATGAGTATTTAAACCTGGCCACATATTCTCCCATGTTTTCTAAACCTTATTAAATCACTTGGGATCCAAAATCTCAAAGGGTTTGATATTTTTGATCGGGGGAGAATTTGTGATTTAATAATGAAATTTGATAAAAGGTGATCATTTTGATTCAAATGTGCAGGCTGCTCTCTCATATGTGCTAAACACTTTCGAATCTCGAAGCACATATTGAGGGGGAGCATTTCAAAATGAAAATTAACTTTCAAGGTACAAAGATTTCTATGTTTTAACATAAAGTACCTTGATTGATTTTTTAATGGTTTCTTATTGGCTTTTGTGATAGTGGATGTACTTCAAAAGAACTATTTTCTCTATGTGATAAAATGATTTCAAATATCCTATGCACATATTGAGGGGGAGAATTTACCAAGAAAATCAAATGGCGTTTTCTATGAAAATTATGATCAAAGAAAATATTTCAAAGCCCTCTTGCCTCCATGTGCTAAACAATTTCTAAATCATATGCATATGTTGAGGGGGAGGTTTTCTAAATGATCAAAACTATTAAGGTACAAAATGCTTTGATATCGTATCACAAGTACCTTGATTGTTTTTCCAAATGATTTTTCAATTGTTTTTTAGAAGGAATGAACTGTGCCAAAAGACCGACCATTTTACTTTATGCATGGAGTTATAAGGATTGTGAGGTTAGGTATTAGTTCCCACGATCCGCCAGAACCGGAGGGATCTACCCAGGAACAATCCACTAGATAGTGTAGAGTCCTTAGGTATATTGAAAAAAGGAGAAAAGTGAGATACGGGAAGAGTGCGGACTGAGATAGAGCTAGTACTGGAATAAACCCAACAAGGTTCTAGTTATGAAGTCTCGGTTAGCACTGAAGGGGTTGAAGAATGAAAAATAATTGAATGTAAAAAGGGTGAAAAGAAATAGCCCTCCAATAATTCAACCTTAGGGCAGAAACCGGGTTCAATACATATGCTACTGGTGTTTACTAAGGTAACACTGGTATTGAAGACAAGACGTCATGGACCCAGTGACGCACTGCACTAAACTTCCCAAGCTACTCAAGTTCCTCTTAAAAGGGCTTGTTTCATTCTCACGGGGAACCGACATAATCTATCGACTTTCTCTTAGAGATCGTTGATATTGAAGAAGGAGACCCTCTCCCTAGTCTTCGGCATAGGAACCAAATGTGCACAATTGAGTCTAGAGCCAAGAGATCATCCACAATATCTCGTTAGGACACTAAATTAATGAAGACTTGATGTTTCACGCAATGTGGAAAGTAAGAATATATATTAAGAGTCCTATGCATTATCCTTGTGGTATTGCCAGAACATCTGAGTGATAAGAAAATATTCACGATGAAGATGGAAAGCCTTCTAGAGCCAACATCAAACAAGCTCCTGGTAGGTGACATGTGAGATCTTTTCTAAAGATCAAGCTTGTGACAACTGTATAGAAACGATGGGGAGATTCAATCTTGAATCAACCTTGGTCCAGGAATTGAATTGACGAATACTTTTGGAAAAACCGTTCGATGTGCAAACCTTCTTTTCTCTAGCACGTCGAATGTGTATTCATATTTCAAACTCAAAAAGTATCTCTGATTGAATAAATACTTTTGGAAAAACCGTTCGATGTGCGAATCTCTTCTTTTCTCTAGCACGTCGAATGTGTATTGTGTTTTCAAATTAAAACGGTATTTATGATTGAAAATTGATTTTTCTTATAAAACCTTCGTCGTATTGCAAAACTCTTTCTTCAAGCAATACGCGATTGTTTTCAAATCATTTTGAATCAATCAGTAAATCTCAATTTGCTGGTTCACTCATTCCGTGTTGTCTTCTTTGAGACGTTCCGGTTTGAGAACGGCTAGAACAGCTGCTAAACCATGTCAAGGAGATTCTTCGGAATTATACCTGATCACAGGTAGTACTTGTACTGATCAACGGGGAACCGTGGGCCGTGTACCTCAATTCAACGAAAGTGATCAAAGACACTTTCGTGTGTTTTATTGCTAACTGTTGTTTGCGGTACATTTGGGCGGTTGCAGCTGATCAGAATTGTGAAGTCAATCCAAAGCCGCATGCTCACAGTATTCACACTTAATTGAAGAAATCATGACTTGTGCATATCTACAGAACCTGGCTCAGATATTTTCATACTATGCTTCTGCTACGCTGCTGCAAATATCTTGAACCAGTAAAAGCTTCCGCTACTCTGATGAAAGGATGTCATGATCCAGAAAGTGTGAGCATGTCGGTCCAAAAGTCACAACATCACATGAAGGCAACACTACAAAAGGTGATCCATAGATTTACTGTGGCTGATGATCTCAAAGAAAGCTCGAAGATCATCAAAGATGTGGATCAGTTCAAAGACCTCCACTGAAAGTACAAATTATGCCGACTTTGAAGTATCACTGCTAAAGCAAAAAGATGCGAAAGTTGAAGAATTAAAGTCTACGAGCTCAAGACTGAAGATTAAATAGAATGCTAGGATTCGAAATGTAAAACATGGGGTGACCTCCCTTAGGGGGAGATTGTTAGGAATTGGAAAATCCATAGTGAAGAGTCGGTCACCCCAACTCTAGTCTAGCATATGTTAGCTCGTAGACATTACGTTATTTACTAGTTAGTTAGTTAGTTATTTAGCTTAGAGCAACACCGTGGAGGAAGGACGGGTCTTTACCCACTGTATGCCTGATCCACAGTCCGTTAGGAGGACGTATTATGTAAAACTATAAATACCCTCTACCTCCCAAGGTAGAGGGTTGGACCTTTCATTTCAATCTAACATTTCTTTCTTTGTTTACTTTCTCTCTCTAAAAAGGCTCCCATCCTACTTTCTCTCTCTAAAACCTCTAAACTATATGCCCCATTTGATATGTTATGATGTGTTTATAAAATCCAATATCTAACATATATACCCATTAAAACTTGCATATTTGCATATATACCCAAAACATCCTTAAATTGCATTGTACATCATGCATTAAAAACTTGTATTATAGAGAAATATGCAAATTTTTGAGTTTATTGGGTATATATGCAATTTAAGCATTGAATACTAATCTTCTGAACGAGTTGCTCAAATACTTTTGTTGGCAAAAACTTTGTAATAAAGTCCACAAAATTTTTGATGTTAAGAATAAGTCTTGCAAAGATAGATAAAATATATGTGTAGCTTCTAACCCAATACCAAGTGAATTGGTTGAAAAATATGCACTTCTTGTACAAATATTAAAAGAGAAAAATAAACTCACCATGACGCATATTAATTGCAAAATTGACATCAAAACTACTATTGCACTTATTTATGGTACTTGAGGACAAATTATTCCTTAGAGAAATGTGCAAAACAGATTAAATAATATGCATCTAGAATGATTTTGATCCATATAAGGATTCATTTAGTTTGATCAAATAGAGTTCTTGAGAAATTTATTAATTGCTTCTAAAAGTTGAAGTTGCTAGACATTCTTGTGGGCTTAAAGTATTATAGATCCTTCATAGAATATGGGAGCTTTATCTAAAACAAATTTAGAGTGAATTAAACACTTCTAGATTGTTTTTCTCATAAAATATCAATAAGATATTTACATCCACCTAGAGACAATTTTCCACTTAATAATCAATTTCATGTTTTTGTGAATATATTTATTCAACAATTCATGTCTTAAAGCACATAACTTTAGAACTCTTATTTTGGTTTCACACAAAGACAGATGTATTTCCAATAGATTTTACACATTCATGCGTATAGACTTCATGTCCTGATACTTCTCATATTTGCACGAGATTGCATTTTATCATATTGGCCAATCGTTTCGTTGAACTCACTTTTAAATAATAATTGATTTATGATCCTCATTATGCATAATAACAAGCACTGTATTATATGCAAATAAATTTATCGACGTCGTTTTGGTTCGATTCCATATGATTCTAGACATGATAGAATTTATTGAGATCTCATTAGCTATTTGAGGTTCATTTGGAACCTTCATGTCTAATGTCTCTTTATAAGATTGTTATGGGGTCTTTTATACATCGACTAACCATATTATCTTCATGCTTCATATTTTTACCGAGGATTTTATTTGGAATCGATTAGTCTACCATGCTTGAGGCATGTCACAATTAGATAGTGGCCTTGAGGGACAACGTATAATCGGAGCATGAGTAGCTGAAATTTTGTTTTTTTGCCAATGTATATATATAGCTATTAGATTATTCAATGAATTATAGATTCATAATATTTCTTGAGAAGATCAATAGAATATGATAATTCATTACGAACTCGCAGTTACTTTTCTTTCTTCCTGAAGGAATTTTTTAGTTACTTTTCTTTCCTCCTGAAGGAATTTGTTAATACAAATAAACCGTAAAAACGTTTATTCATATTTAGCGATCTCTTTGTGTTTTGTTGATAACAAATATAAAGTTATCATAAGTAAAATTATAAGGATACATGTTATTTTTGTAAAGTATATACATTTTGTCATTTACATAAAATGTTGTAATAATTCATTTGTTGTAATAGTTTAATAGGATGGATATTATCCAAGATCCATGACCCATACCCATGAAGCTAATCCATAACCCATGACCCAAGACCCATGACCCAATGTCTAGATACATTGTACCTTGTTGGGTACCCAAGGCTCACACCCATGACCCATGACCCGGTTTGCAACCCAAAACCCAGACTGGTACAACCCAGATTGCCGGATCCCTTGGATTGCACTGAACGGATCCCCCAAGTGAGGATCCGTAGTAACCGGGCTACAGTAGAGATTTTTGCCTATAAATAGTGAGTCATTTATTCATTGTTACTCACTCTTCTTCTTACAAACTCTTTCATATATTACTTCTCTCTTCTAATCTCAGATCTCTTGATCTATCTAGTAGTTCTTCTTTCTTTTGTTGTGATTCTCATATAGGTCCTTCTCAAAGGTGAGATCACGAGATACTACAAGTCAACCAAGCAAGGGGTCCTTGATTGATTTATTCTTCCGCAAGATTTCTGTATCAAGATCTTGTATTTCATATTTCACATAGTTATTGTGTTATAGTTGTGTTGGTTTGGTCGGCCATGTTAAGGACTCGGTTTTTAGCTTTGCACCGAATAAAGTGTAAGCGACGTTGTGAGGATTCTCCGCCGTGTTGAATGAGCTTGTTGACATAGTGCTTGAACTCTCGAGTGGGGAACTCGGGGAGTGGAGTAGGGCAAGGAAGGTGTCCTTGTAGCCGAACTACTATAAATCACTTGTGTCACTACTCTCTATCCTTTACTTTACTTGATTTCATTATTTACTTTACTTATTGTTTTATACTTTCTATCCATCCATATGAATTCATATAAGATCGAATCTAAAGTTTTTGAAACTAAACTTAAAATCGGCAAAACTATTCAACCCCCCCTTCTAGTTTTCCACAATTGGTATTAGAGTAAGGTTTACAAAATTTTTAAAGTAAATTGTATTTTAAAAACTTTTCGATCACAATGAGTTTTGAAAATTATAAAGAAGGGAAATATATGCAACGACCTCCACTACTTGAAACAAATGGTTTTATTTATTAGAAAAATAGATTTGAAACTTATGTGAAGTCAAAAGATATTGATCTTTCGTACCTCATTGTTGAAGTTGACTTTCAAGCCACAGAAAAAGATGATAAAACCGGCAACGAAATAAACATCCCTTGTGATCGCCTCACCGATGATCAAAAGAAAAAGCTTTCCAAAAATAGTGAAGCAAAAATGGTTTTATATAATGTTTTACCCAAAAAGGAATTTGAAAGAAATTCTATGCTTAAAACCTCTAAAGAAATTTGGAATTCTTTAGTTGTAACTCACCAAGGAAATCAACAAGTTAAGAATAACAAAATAGATTTATTTATTCAACAATATGAACAATTTTTAATACCGGATGAAGATAGTATAGATAATTCTTTTGCTAACTTTAATACTATCATTACTTCATTACAAGCACTTAATGAGTCTTTCTCTAGTCGTAATCATGTCAGGAGATATCTAAGGGCGCCTCCATCTAAGTGTAGATCAAAGGTGACGGCCATCGAAGAATACAAAGACTTATCAATCCTCACTCTCGATGAACTCATAGGAAATCTAAAGGTCTATGAGCTTGTCCTTGCTAAAGACTCCGAAGCCTCAAAAGAAAAGAAAGAGAAACACAAATCTCTTGCCTTAAAAGCCAAGAAGGTCTCAAGTGATGAAGAAACCTCTTCTTCAGAAAGTGATGACGAAGAGTATGCCATGGCGGTAAGGGATTTCAAGAAGTTCTTTTGAAGAAAAGGAAGATATGTCAAGCAACCATATGACGACAAGAAGGGGTTCCGGAAAGGCAAAGACAACAAGAAAGAAAGGGATGAACGCACATGTTTTAAATGTGGGGACCCTAATCACTTCATTAGTGAGTGTCGCAAACGTGATGAACAAAAGGCGTTAGTAAGTGGTTCGTGGGGAATGAGTGAGGAGGAGAACGAAGAAATTTGTCTCATGGCAAATGAGTCAAACAAGGTATATCCTGAATCTCTTTATTATAGTAGCTCATCATTAGATGATGAATCATTGCATCGTGAATATGAAAAACTTTGCAAAATTAGTCTAAAAGTAATTAACAAAAATAAGATTTTGAAAAACAAAAATGAACGTTTAGAAAAGGAAGTCATTGAGTTAAAAGATAAATTAAAACGTTTAGAAAAGGGGAAGAAAGTAGATGGTAAATGTGAGCTCTGTGTTCAACTTCAAACGTTAGTTGATAATCTTGATTCCAAGATTGCTAGAATGAGTACTAATACTCTTGATATAATACTTGATAGTGTTAAAACGGGAAATAATCAAATGGGTTTAGGTATTCAGGAACTTAATTCATCAACTAGCGAGATTAAAGAAACACAATTCATTAAAGCAATTGAAAAACAAGCTACTATAGTCATGGATCCCACGGATCCCTTGAAAAAGGA
This sequence comes from Chrysanthemum makinoi, assembly GCA_910596185.1. Lineage (NCBI taxonomy): Eukaryota > Viridiplantae > Streptophyta > Magnoliopsida > Asterales > Asteraceae > Chrysanthemum > Chrysanthemum makinoi. The sequence goes on along the minus strand of OU343221.1, from coordinate 224,562,595 downwards.
ACCGTCTAGTGCAAATCCAGGGATCCGTGGGTCTGTACCAGCAAATAGTAGAAATAATGTAACTACAACATCTAGAACCAACTTTTTTTATTGTTAATAAGAAGAAACCAACCCATGTTCTTTGTTAGAAATGTCAAACAACCACCTCCACCAAAACAAAATCAAAGTTTTATTAAAAATAAAGGTCCATCGTTTTCTAAGCCAAACACAATTATAAGAAGACCAAATAATGTTAAACCGAGTAGTAACCACCATCAAATGCGATGGAATCCTAATGTACAAAACGGTTTTCCATTTCAAAACTTTACACCGTGGAATGCTTTCTCACCTTTTTCATATATGACTAACATGAATGAAATGTATAACACTAATGGACCCATGAACAAATGGGGACCAAACTTTTGAGTTAATTGTTTTCTTAGGTGTGCTTAAAGGTCGACCTAGATCCGGATGAATGAATCAAGGATAGCGGGTGCACGAGGCACATGACCGGTAACAAAGACTTGTTTTCCACATACGAATCCTTCAATGGAGTAAATGTGGTGTTTGGTAATAGCAAGAGCAAAATCATTGGTAAAAGTACAATTACTCACAAATCCTTAACCATTAACGATGTTTGTCACGTAGAAAACCTAAACTTCAATCTTCTATGTATAGGACAAATATGTGATAAAAAGTGCAACGTACTCTTTAGTGAAACACGTAGTATAACATTGAAAAACGGTATTACTATAGGAAGAGGCATTAGAAAACATGGAGTCTATGTCATTAAAATCGGTAATGAACCAAAAGACAAACTTTGTCTTACCTCTATGGATGATACTTCGACTTTATGGCATCGAAGATTGGGTCACGCCAATATGCGACTTCTTCAATCGCTATCATCTACAGAATAAGTAAGAGACCTACCCAAATTAAAATACGAACATCATTTTTGTGATGCTTGTAACGTAGGAAAGCAAGTCTATGCTAGTCATAAAGCTAAAAATATGGTTTCTACTACTAAGTGTCTAGAACTACTTCATATGGATTTATTTGGTCCATCCGCTATTCAAAGTTATGGAGGTGACTTCTATACTTTGGTTATAGTGAATGATTACTCTAGGTACACATGGACTAAATTTCTAAGAAAATTGAAAGAGAACTAGGAAGTCCTATCATGTCAATTAGAATGGATCATGGTAGGGATTTGATAATGAAGTGCAATTTGGAGCTTTTTGTGATGCTAATGGCATTACTCATAATTTCTCGGCTCCTCGCACTCCACAATCAAATGGGGTAGTTGAGAGGAAAAATATAACCCTACAAGAAATGAGTCGCACCATGATTAATGAGCAATCTATCCCTCAAAAAATTTGGTGCAATGTCGTCGACACATCAACCTATATACTTAACCGTGTCCTAATTAGACCATTCTTAGGTAAAACTACATACGAGTTACTTCAAGGCAAAAAGCCTACGCTAGAACACTTTAGAGTCTTTGGTAGTAAATGTTTCTTGCTTAACACTAAAGATTACTTAACCAAATTTGATCCTAAATCAACCGAAGGTATCTTCTTAGGTTACTCTCCTGATAGTAAAGCTTATGTTATACTAAATAAAGCAACCATGAAGGTTGAAGAATCCTTAAATGTAAGATTTGATTAAAGTCAACCCAAACCTACCCTAACTCTTGTCGATGATGAGTTAATCGAAAGTGAAGCCATAGAAATCAAGGAAAATATAAGTAAAGAAGATGAACTATTAAACAATGAAATCATCAATATTAGAGAGTCTAAAGATCATCCCGTAGAAAAAGTTATAGGAAAGTTAAATGAAAGAACCTTAAGATCTCAAGTCTAAAACCAAAGTAGTCTATTTTGTTTTGTCTCAACCATAGAACCTAAAAATACACAAGAAGCTATAAAAGATGAAAGTTGGGTAATGGCTATGCAAGAAGAGTTTAATCAATTTGTTTCTAACAATGTTTGGACACTTGTCCCTCCACCTAATAACCAAACCATAATCAGAACTAAATGGGTATATAAGAATAAGTTAGATGCAAAAGGTATAGTGTCTATAAATAATGCTAGACTTGTTGCGCAATGGTATAATCAACAAGAAGGCATAGACTTTGATGAGACCTATGCTCCCGTGGCTAGATTAAAGTCTATAAGAATACTTCTTGCTTATGCTTGTGGTCATGATCCTAAGCTCTTTCAAATGGATGTTAAGAGTGATTTTCTAAATGGTTTTATTAATGAAGAAGTCTATGTAGCTCAACCTCCGGGCTTTATCGATTTTGAAAAATCTAAGCACGTGTACAAACTAAAGAAAGATCTTTATGGTCTTAAGAAAGACCCAAAGGCTTAGTATGATAGACTCAAATAAATTTGAATAAAAAAAAACTATACCATGGGGTTAGTTGATAATACACTTTTCACAAAGAAAAAGGAATCACATATAATTATTGTTCAAATATACGTGGACGATATTATATTCGGATCAACTTGTCAAGACATGTGTGATGATTTCTCAAAAATCATGCATGATGAGTTTGAAATGAGTATGATGGGAGAACTAAGTTTCTTTCTTGGTCTACAAATCAAACAACTAGAAGATAGTATCTTTTTAATCAATCCAAATACATAAAGGAACTGTTAAAGAAATTTGGTTTAGTAGAGTCAAAACCTATAAGAACACCAATGTCATCCGATACTAAACTTACAAAAGATGAAGACGATGAATCCGTTGATAACACCAAATACTGTGGCACGATTGGTAGTCTTCTCTATCTTATGGCTAGTCGGCCAGATATCATGTTTAGTGTTTTTCTATGTGCTAGGTTTCAAGAAGACCCTAAAACTTCACATCTAGAAGCCGTCAAAAGAATATTTAGATATATTAAGGGTACGAATCAATTGGGATTATGGTCTCCTAAGGGAACGGGGGTAGAAACTATTGTATATGCGGATTCTGACCATGCAGGTGATTATGTTGACCGAAAGAGTACAAGTGGTGTATGTACTTTTATGGGATGTTGTTTAACATCTTGGTTCTCGAAGAAACAAACGGCATTGGCCATATAAACAACCGAAGCCGAATATGTTTCCGTCGGCAAAGCATGCCAACAAGCACTATGGATGAAACAAGTGTTAGTTGACTACGACATTCATCTAAATGACATAGCCATTTTATGCGACAACACTTAAGCAAGAATCTGGTGTTGCACTCTCGTACCAAGCATATAGAGATCCGTCATCAAAAGGGGAACATTTCTATTGAGAAGGTATCATCCGAAGAAAACATAGCCGACGTCCTCACCAAACCGTTGAAGCGGAACAATTCAACTTGCTTCGTCTTGGTCTTGATCTCATGGAACAATCGTCGTAATATGTTTCTCATTCTACAAGGTATGTAAACATTAGCCTTAACTTCTTTTCTGAGTCTAGGATCTCTATTTCACACACAACTCACAAAGAATATGGGGATTTTCAAAACTAAAGATAAACTTTCTTTTTATACAAGAAATTTTTTGCAAAATGCTTTCTAAAAGGATACTTCTCCCCATACCATTTTCCTAAAGCTATTCTCATGTCTAGGACAAACCTTTTCATTCTTAATACAAGATAAAAAACATTTTCATTGCATCTCATGTCTTTTGAATTCTAAAGGGAATACATAACTAATATGTATTTTCGGGTACATTCATCAAGCAAAAATGAATTAAGGAGCATTCAGGTTATCCCACATAATTACATATATATGCTTTTTCACTTCTTTGTTTATTTTTCCTTCTTTACTTTGGAGTCGAGATAACCGCAACTTCAAATGGTTTGCATATAAGCACACACTAGGCACCATTGTTTCAAAAGGAAAATTTTGAGTTGCCTAAGTTCACCAGTACCACGGATCCCAGCTTTTACGCTGGACGGATCCCTAAAGGATCGGATCCGTGGGAACCATAGGACAAAAGAAAAAATTATCTTCTATTTTCTCACTTTGGCTATAAACCTTCATATTTTCATCATTTTAGCTCTTTCACTAATGAGTATGTTATTTAATGTTTGTGTTCTCATGATCACATGCCTTAAATTCATATTTAATCATTAGATTTAATTCCACATTTTAGTTTTAGCATTCATTACAATGCATTATTTTCTCTATAAATAAGGTTCCAAAATGCGTGCATATCGATCACTCTCAACCTCACAAACAATCATCATCATGTCATCCAAAATCTCTTCCAACATTGATGAACCACCTACTGAAAACAATCCTTTTTAAGAAATTCAAAACTTCATCCTACCACCTTCCGTAGTGCCACCACCCAAATCTAGAAGAACCGCACGGATTAGCATCCGGCGTTGTTGTTTAGCTAAACCGTTATCAAACAATCCATCACCAACTACTCATTCACCACCAAATGATTCCATTGTAGCACCTCCATCATCTCCCACAAGCTCATCACCACCCTCACTCATCGATTCTCTACCTAAAATCACCCTATCAGAACTCCTTAAGACTCCAAAACCAAACCCACTACCCGTGTCTAGTCCACCACCCACTCCAGTTCAACCATCCAAAACTACCCAACTAACTTCCAACTTAAACCTAAAAGAACTAGTCTTGTTAACACCACCAACATCTCCTAACACACTTTACAAAATCTTGCAACTTCACCACCTTTAGCTCCCATTATTTTACAAGAACATCTAGGTTCTTATATTCCACCACTAACCAACATCATGGACTTTGATCCATATTTTCCAACATGTCCACCACATATTCCGCCTTCCACAAATCATACTTACTCGGAAACCATCCACAAACAATATCCTCACCATTTACATTGTGAACATTGTCAATCCACTAGGGAACTTGCAATGGAAATAAGGGACGAGATGCGATTCATACTCAACCACATCCTTGATCGCATCAACATCATCACTCACCAAAAATCTCGTAACTAACCATATGCAAGCATGGAAGAATGATATTACTAGTTTATCTTTTTTTTTTCTTTGAGTCATTTTTAAGAACAAACCTTGTTCTTAGTTTTACATTTTGTATGTGGCCTATATACCACTACACTTTGATATTTTCTTACAAGGCTTTGTTTACGTACCTTGGCTCTCCATCTTGTTTCTCGTCCAATACAAGATTATATTACATGTTACTACTAACATTTTCTTCGTAGGTATTATATTTTCTCACTTGACGCCCAATTCTAGGGGGAGCTACCGTCAAGGGGGAGCTAGTGCATTGTGGATCATACTTATTTTTATTCCAAAATTTATTTCTTCGTTAAGTTCACTTTTTGTTTTGACAAAAAGGGGGAGAAGAAGTAAAACTTACATACGCTTTCAAAACATACATCTAATCTTAAGTTTTACTCATCATAACATTATATTTTCATCAACAAAAAGGGGGAGATTGTTAATACAAATAAACCGTAAAAACGTTTATTCATATTTAGCGATCTCTTTGTGTTTTGTTGATAACAAATATAAAGTTATCATAAGTAAAATTATAAGGATACATGTTATTTTTGTAAAGTATATACATTTGGTCATTTACATAAAATATTGTAATAATTCATTTTAGTAATAGTTTAATAGGATGGATATTATTCAAGACCCATGACCCATATCCATGAAGCTAATCCATAACCCATGACCCAAGACCCATGACCCAATGTCTAGATACATTGTACATTGTTGGGTACCCAAGTCTTACACTCATGACCCATGACCGATGACCCATGACCCATGACCCGGTTTGCAACCCAAAACCCGGATTGGTACAACCCAGATTGCCGGATCCCATGGATTGCACTGGACGGATCCCCCAAGTGAGGGATCCGTAGGAACCGGGCTACAGTAGAGATTTTTGCCTATAAATAGTGAGCTATTAATTCATTGTTACTCACCCCTCTTCTTATAAACTCTCCCATCTATTACTTCTCTCTTCTAATCTCAGATCTCTTGATCTATCTAGTAGTTCTTCTTTCTTTTGTTGTGATTCTCATATAGGTCCTTCTCAAAGGTGAGATCACGAGATACTACAAGTCATCCAAGCAAGGGGTCCTTGATTGATTTGTTCTTCCAAGATTTCTGTATCAAGATCTTGTATTTCATATTTCACATAGTTATTGTGTTATAGTTGTGTTGGTTTGGTCGCCGTGTTAGGACTCGGTTTTAGCTTTGCAACCTAGATAAAGTGTAAGCGACGTTGTGAGGATTCTCCGCCGTGTTGAATGAGCTTGTTGACATAGTGCTTGAACTCTCGAGTGGGGAACTCGGGGAGTGGAGTAGGGCAAGGAAGGTGTCCTTGTAGCCGAACTACTATAAATCACTTGGTCACTACTCTATCCTTTACTTTACTTGATTTCATTATTTACTTTACTTATTGTTTTATACTTTCTATCCATCCATATGAATTCATATAAGATCAGATCTAAAATTTTTGAAACTAAACTTAAAATCGAAAACTATTCAATTCTAGTTTTCCACAATTGGTATTAGAGTAAGGTTTACAAAATTTTTAAAGTAAATTGTATTTTAAAACTTTTGATCACAATGAGTTTTGAAAATTATAAAAAAGAATAAATATGCACACGACCTCACTACTTGAAACAAATGGTTTTATTTATTAGAAAAATAGATTTGAAACTTATGTGAAGTCAAAAGATATTGATCTTTCGTACCTCATTGTTGAAGTTGACTTTCTCCTCGTAAACCTGGAAAAAGATGATAAAACCAACAAAATAAGCATCCTTGTGATTCACCGATGATCAAAAGAAAAAGCTTTCCAAAAATAGTGAAGCAAAATGGTTTATATAATGTTTTACCCAAAAGGAATTTGAAAGAAATTCTATGCTTAAAACCTCTAAAGGAATTCTTTAGTTGTAACTCACCAAGGAAATCAACAAGTTAAGAATAACAAAATAGATTTATTTATTCAACAATATGAACAATTTTTAATACCGGATGAAGATAGTATAGATAATTCTTTTTGTAACAATACTATCATTACTTCATTACAAGCACTTAATGAGTCTTTCTCTAGTCGTAATCATGTCGAGATATCTAAGGAAGCCTCCATCTAAGTGTAGATCAAAGGTGACGGCCATCGAAGAATACAAAGACTTATCAATCCTCACTCTCGATGAACTCATAGGAAATCTAAAGGTCTATGAGCTTGTCCTTGCTAAAGACTCCGAAGCCTCAAAAGAAAAGAAAGAGAAACACAAATCTCTTGCCTTAAAAGCCAAGTCTCAGTGATGAAGAAACCTCTTCTTGAAAGTGATGAAGAGTATGCCATGGCGTAAGGGATTTCAAGAGTTGAAGAAAAGGAAGATATGTCAAGCAACCATATGGCTGACAAGAAGGGGTTCCTAAAGGCAAAGACAACAAGAAAGAAAGGGATGAGCACATGTTTTAAATGACCCTAATCACTTCATTAGTAAGTGTCTCAAACCTGACGAATAAAAGGCGTTAGTAAGTGGTTCGTGGGGAATGAGTGAGAGAATCTAAGAATTTGTCTCATGGCATGAGTCAAACAAGGTATATCTGAATCTCTTTATTATAGTAGCTCATCATTAGATGATGAATCATTGCATCGTGAATATGAAAAACTTTGCAAAATTAGTCTAAAAGTAATTAACAAAAATAAGATTTGACAAAATGAACGCTTTAGAAAAGTCATTGAGTTAAAAAGATAAATTCCTTTAGAAAAGGGAAGAAAGTTGGTAAATGTGAGCTCGTTTCAACTTCAACGTTAGTTGATAATCTTCCAAGATTGCTAGAATGATACTAATACTCTTATATAATACTGATAGTGTTAAACGTGAAATAATCAAATGGGTTTAGGTATTGAGAACTTAATTGCTTCAAACTTGCTAGAATGAGTACTAATACTCTTGATTACAATTCCCCGGAGACACCCATTTTGCGTGAATCCCGTTCTATGATGCCATGTTTTGATAATCAAGCATGTTATTTATTATCGTTTAAGTTTAAATTTCTCGTAGTTGAATAAAATTGAAGCGGGGTATTCTTGGTATTTTTGATCCTTTCATTACTTTTATATGATCGATTGCAGGGACTAGTAATTGATAGTGTGGGGGATTTGATGAGTGCTTATTCACTCATCATTTTACCCATCTAAGACCACAAAAACGCGTCTAAAAACACGAAATATAACCAATTATCTTATATCCTTGGAATGTGTTTTATGTGTTCGTACAAAGGATCGAAAACAGGGCAAAACAGTTGAAAATCTAATGGAAAACATGCATTAGGGTGACAAGGGAAGTGGATTTTTCTACATTTTTGAGCCTTCATATTTGAGCTTGGGAATCTAAAACCTAACCCTAATACCCAAATTTCCATTTCACCTTTCAACAGAACCCAAATTACCATTTTACCCTTTAAAATCAAAACTATTTTTAAAAACCTCATTTTTATTTTACAACAATTATTTTTTTTAAACCAATTTTATTAAAAGTATTTTCTTTCAAAAAAAAAAAAAAAAAAAATGAGTTTTAATCAAAAACAGAAAAAAAAAAATATACAAGTTTTACTTAAACCTTTTACTTAAACCCTTTATACTAAAACCCCTTTAAACTTTTTTAATTATAACCATTTTTTTTACTAACCACTTGAACCCTTTTTACATCCCTTGAACTCCCTCCTTCCATTATTTTGAACCCCTCCTTCCCCTTTAATTTCCCAAAACAGCAAAACATAAACCCAGAGAACCTGCTTCACCCTTTGGCGCCAAAGCTCAAACCCCACACCCCTTGTCTCTTCCCCAACATCACTCTCACAACCAATGATTCCCATGTCTCACCCCTCCCCCACAAGCACATGGTCTCACTTGCCATGTTGGCAATCCAACACACCCCCATTGGTGCCAAGAAGATCCACGGCTTAGATGACAATCCTTTGTGCCCAAGCAAGATGAATGGCTGAGATTTCTCCAAAAGAAACACAAAGTGTCCAAGGCTCACTCTTCTCTCACAACAAAAGCACAAGTAGTAGCATTTGAAGACCCTAGCTGCGAGTATAAATAGAACCTTGTAGCCTTCAATGCAAGAGGTCCTAGTTTAAAAATAGTTTTTTTTTTATTTTCTAATCGTTATTGTAATTCAGTTTTTATTTAATGAAAATTTTTTTTAGTTTAATTTATGCTTCTCTTTTATGTCCAAAAGCTCTTACAAGCTCTTGTTACCAACGTACTTATTCTTAATTCCCAACTACTTTCTCTTGGTACTTTAGTCTTAAATTTAAGTTTTGGTTCAAGAAAGTTCAAAATTTTAACTTAACAGTATGTTTTAAAAGCTTATTTCTGAGTTTAAGGGGTGTTTGGTTTTGGCTCTCATTTGGGTCAAAACACATTTTCACCCACTTTGACTTTTTAAGTCAAAGTGGTTTTAAGATTTTAGAGTTGTTCCAAAAGAAGTAAAACTGAATTTACAAGTTTGGTTGAGTTTTGAAAAAAAAAAGTGAAAAAAAAGGGGTACTCATTTAACTGAACAGCAGTACCAACTGCTGTTCTTGTGCTTTTTCCCTAACTTATTCTTGTTCAAAATTGCTTCAAACTTGCTTTTCTTGCATTTTCACATACCACTCTCAATGTAACTTTAGTTTATTTGCCCTTAGATTAGCTTTAGCTTAGCTCAATTTGTTCCAAAAAACTGCCTTTTGCCATTTTTTAGTTTCTGTTTCAGCAGCTAACTAGTCCAAGTGGCTCCACTTTTTGATTTTTAATTTGCTTAATATAAGGCCTTATTGTCTTAAATTTGGTAGGCATCTTATTCGGTTGGTTATCTAGCTTATAGTATTTTTTATAATTTTTGGTAACTGCTTATTAGTGCTTAATTTTAAGCCCCAAGTAGCCCCTTGGACTGTTTTCTTTGTTCCATTTCAGCAGCCTAGTGCACTCCTTAGTTTTAGCTTATTTCATATTCCCTTTAGCTTATTTAGGATTTTTATTGGTCATTAGTATAATTAGGCTAGGTTAGTTCCCTTTTCTGCCTTTTAGTGCTTAGTTGCAGCTTATTATTAGCTTATTTGCTCTATTTTAGCTTTAAGTTCTCCTTTAGTTAAAACATTATTGCCAACTGCTTATCCCCCTCCTTACCTAGCTGATTTTCAGTTTTTCATAGCTTATCTCAGATTAAGCATACTATGCTTTAGCTTGTTCCCATTTTCCAAGTGCTTATCTTAGCTTTTTGTGCCTTAAAAATCTGTCAAAAGGTGCTTGATTTTGCTTCTTTCACCACTGTTGGAAATAAGCAGTCTCAAACTGCTTATTTCATGCTTTTCATAAGTTAAATTTTTAGCAAAAAGTGCCTATTTATATACCCACTTTGAGTTTCAAAAGAAAATTTCAAAAAAAAAATGTTTGAAAAAAAACGCCAGTGCTGGGATTTGATCTCTGGCCACCCAGCTCACCACACACGCTCATCACAAACTGCCCTAGGGTCTTTTCGTTTATATTCTTGCACTATTTAAACTTTAAACACAAAAACAGTTTTAGTATTAATAGCTTATTTGGCTTTTTAGTTGCTTATTTACAAAAGCAGTACCACATTTTTATATTTTTCTTAGATCCAGTAATCCTTAAAGTATTTTTTGTGAATTTTTCAGAATTTTTTAAATTAGTTTATTATTTTTTATAATTAAATTAGATTAAATTAGTTTTTAAATCGTAATAAATAATTTAAAAGTCGAAAAAATACCCGGCTTTTTTCTAAAATTATTTTTGGTAGTTTAGAACGTAGGAAAATTAGTTTCGCATCCGTAGGCCTTAAATTGCATTATTTTCACTTTTGGAGCTCAGGATTAGCCCGGGTTTTCGCGTTTTTGCATTGTAGCACCCTAGGACTTAATTTAGCTTAGTTTTATTGTTCCGTATGCTTAGTAGTAGTTAGTTGTCATTTATTAGGTTTCCCTTGCCTTAATACTTTCCTCCGTTAATTAATTCAGTAGAAAGCGTAATTAAAACAATCAAATCTCAAACAATTCAAGCATTTTAATAACAAACCTCAAACGACATCCTCAATTCACACCTCGTTGGGACACGACCCGGGTAATCACTTACCCGGTATCACTTATATCACATTCGTGAGTTTTGGCACGTTAACCCTTTTCCTAAAAGGTTGATTTGTCGATTCTCGCGTGTATCGTATATTTGGTATATTTACTACTACATCATTTTGGCGCCGCTGCCGGGGAGGTTGTGTTGCGACAATATCGTTAAGGTTTGACGATTAGTGACTTGAAGAACCTTCCTCGTGAAGTTATTGCTTTTTGAAAAATTAAAAAACACAAAAATGTTTTCCTTTTTATTTTGTATATATATATAAAAGATTAAAAATACAAAAAGATTTTCCCTTTTGTTTTAAATAAAATAGAATACATCAATTATATAACATTCTCAACGGGGGTGTTATCATTAGTAAGTTCCCGAACCAAAGATTTAAAACTTGTCTTTGTGTCGCTTGTGAGTCGATTTATTTCTATTGGATAAACAAACTGCGTGGTGGGTATAAGGACGGCCTGACATTAAATTGCGGCTGAAAAGAAGCGGGTTTTAATAAGCTTCGCTGACCCAAAAGCTTCTCCGCTCGCTTGTGCGTTTGTCTTATAGAATTGATTTATTCACTTGGGATTATTGGTTTAAGTTCACTGTTGTTTTCGAATACCGTTCTCATTTAATTGCCATGGTTTTTAAGTGCATGCGCACTCGCTCTCAATCAAGACGACTTCAGAATCAGAATCAGAACGTACCCGAGCTACGTACTATGGTTGGTAACAACGCATCACCACCATTACCGGTCCCGATCCTCCTCCCGTTAATCAAAATGTAGCCCCCGATCTCCGAACGATGGAGGAGCTTTGTCAACCTACAATGTACGGAAGGGGAGGACCCATTGCACCGACTAATATTCAAGCTACCGATTTTAGCTTGAAACATCATATGATAGAACAAGTAAAAAACAATTGTCAATTTCATGGTTTACCAGATGAAGATGCTAACAAGCATCTTGATAAATTTCTGACCGCTACTCAGAGTATGAAACAAAATGGAGTCTCCGATGACGCCCTTCGTCTCTATCTCTTCCCATACTATTTGACTCATCATGCTACTTCTTGGTTTGATCGACTCCCGAAGAATTCGATTCATACCTTCGAGGAAATGGTTTCGAAGTTTCGGCAAAGTATTTTCCACCGTCGATGGTGACGAAGTTGAGAAACGATATCGCATAATTTCCGACAATATCCCGACGAATCTTTGTTTGAAGCATGGGAACGTTATAAGCTTGCAATTGATCGATGTCCAAATCATAACATGTTGCTTGTCACTCAAATTGATACGTTTTATAATGGTTTGACGTTAAGACACCGTGACATAATCAATGCTGCTGTCGGTGGAACTTTCATGAAAAGACGTCCCGAGGAATGCTACGATCTTATTGAGAACATGACCGCCCATCACAATTATTGGGATTCTACCGCCGAAAGGGGTGAATCATCTCGATCAAATACGTCTTCTTCTCTCGAAATAGCCGCCATGAACAAAAAGATCGACGATATCTTACGGATTACTCAGATGAATAATCAGAATCAACAACAACAAGTGAAAGCGGTTCAACCGACTTGTGAGACTTGCGGAGGTCCACATTCTTATTCCGAGTGCCCAGCCGCCGGTGGCTACGCACATGAGAATGTTTATGCGCTACTAGAAACTACAATCAACCGCAAGGAGATCGAAATCTTCCTAGCTACCGTTCAAACAATTATCTCGGACCTCCCGGTTTCAACCAACCTCAACACCAAAACCAAAATCAAAACCGTTTCAATGGTAACCACAATGTTAATTAGAACCGAGGAGCTAATGTTAATCATGGTAATCAACAATACCAAGCTCCTCCACCTCAAGTTTACCAACAACCACCTCCTCCTCAACATCAATATCAACCACCTCCTCCTCAACAACCTTATCAAGCACCTCCTCAAGTTGCTCCGAACGAGTTTCTAACTTACATGAAGAATTCTGATTACACCATTAAATGTTTGCAAACTCAAATTAACGGCATGAGGACGGATTTCAAAAAGGAAATTGAAGCTACAAGTAACAAACAGATGACTGAAATGAGGAATATGATGGCTAGTTTCTTTCAATCCAATCAACCTTCTACTTCTTATTCTCAACCCTCGGGTTCCGGTTCTCTTCCAAGTAATACAATTCCTAACCCGAAGGGAGAGTTGAATGCTATTGCCACCCGAAGTGGTAAGTCATATGATGTACCCTCGATGCCTACACCCTCTCCGTTGAGGAAGTAGAACGAAAAACCGAGGTGACCAAGGACAAGGTGCATTCTACAAGCCCACAAAGTACCGCACCGTCCCAACCTCCGGTAGTCCACATCCCCATTCGGGCCCGATGTTCGAAGATTAAGCCTTTCATTCCTTATCCTTCAAGGCTTAATGATCAAAAGGCCCGCGACAAAACTAATCAACAAATGGAAAAGCTTATCCAAATCTTTCAAGATACGCACTTCGAAATTAGTTTTGCGGAGGCTCTCCTTCTAATGCCCAAGTTTGGTCCGACGATCAAAAGCTTGTTGAGCAACAAAGAAAAAATTTCCGAGTTGGCTAAAACTTCCTTGAACAAGAATTGTTCGGCGGTTATCCTTAAAAACTTCCCGAAAAGTTAGGAGACCCCGGAAAGTTCCTCATCCCATGTGATTTTCAAGGATTAGTTCAATGCTCGCTTTGGCGATCTTGGCGCGAGCATTAACTTGATGCCACACTCCATGTGGAAAAAGCTTTCGTTACCCCCACTCACACCTACATGTATGATCCTCGAGCTTGCCGACCGAACGAATTCTCATCCGTTAGGTATAGCGAGGATGTCGTGTGGAAAGTAGGAAAATTTCATTTCCCCGCCGACTTTGTTGTTGTCGATTTCGATGCCGATCACCGAGTGCCCCTCATCCTTGGGAGGTGCTTAAAAACCGGTCGTGCATTGATCGATGTTGATGAAGGGGAAATTACTTTGAGGGTAAACAAAGAAGCCGTAACTTTCAATGTTAACCAAGATTTGAAATCTATGCCTACCATTTGTGGTATTGATAAAGTTGAAAGCCGTGAAACTAAGGTGACAAAGGACCCGGTGCTTCCTACTAATAACGGAAGTACCGAAAACGTCCAACCTACGGTTATCCAAAATTCTCCATCTAGGATTGATCAAAGTCTTTCACGATTTACGGTCAAGAGATCTTCGAGTAAACGTGTTGAGCTTAAAACGATTACCAAGAAACCGGAGACCATAACGGAAGTGGTGGAAATTGCTAGCTCTAAGAGCACACCACTTGTCCCACCTCCACATTCGGTTAATCGTATCGAGCTTGTTGAACCTTCTTTGGGTGGCAATCCCACTCATACTTCCTCCGACTCATTATTTCGACTCTTCCCCTTCCCTCACCGCTTTGAGGAAGTAACTTGAATTTGGAAGAGATCGAAGCTTATTATTTTCCGTCAAGAATTGATGACGATGAATCTGACCCGAGGAGACCGTTCTTCTTGAACAATTACTTAGTGAAAATGAAGACCCGTTGTCTTCACTCCCTCCGGAAGAAATTGAAATTAAAGAAGTTGAGCTTTTGACCAAAAATCCTTCTCGGCCCGAGCCCAGGATTCAGCTATTGATTTACTTCTCGAGGAGTTCGCCGATGAACTCGCCGCTTTGGTCCTCTCCCACCGGGAATTGACAATGAAGTCTTTGACTTTGAAGCCGACTTACGAGAACTTGAGTATTTGTTGTATGGAGATCCGTCACTTGATCCTTCAATTGATAAGGAGTTCTTCGATAAACTTGCTCTCACGGACTCGATTCCATCTAAGAATGAAAATTTGAATGATGATCCTTTGGAAAATTTTGATGATCCATTCTTTCCTAAGAAAGAGAAGAACTTGAAAGTTTCAATTGATGAACTTGTTGATCAAGATGTTCTTCATCCTTTTAATCGAGTGACTCTTCTTGAGGATTTTACCGTGGTTGACACTTTTGATTCATGCCTCTCCGAGGATAAAGTATTCAAACCCGGTATAATACCTTCCAAGGGAGTTCACTCTAAGAGAACTCAAATTGCTAAAATGGGTACTTTACCCGATGTGATGTTTCAAACTCTTCGACCTAACCATGAACTCCTCTTCTCTATGGAGTTACTTGTGACTAAGATCTGAAAGTTTGATGATCCATCATTCCCTCGTCTTCCCGCCAAACCGCCGGATGATGGATTCATCTTTGATTTTAAACCCAATACGGGTACTTGTATCTCTAAGGCGGTGGGCAAAGATTTTGAACACTATGTTCTCATGCCTAAAATTTTGCCCACCCAACCCACCCGTAATACCTCATTCGAAATGAGGATTATTTTCGACCCCGGATCTCCATTCATCATTCTTTTCGAGCGGTTATATCTCATCGAGTGGAACTTTCGGACATTCAATGTTTATCCAAACCATTTGAATGAAAGTCCGATGGAGATCTTCTTCCACTTGCTCCCCATGGACCAATGACGGGTCGAGTCAAGCTAGCTTAATTTAACACAAAAACAAGAGCATTTCATGGGTATCCACCCATGTTTCGACTTCTTTCTCTTTCCTAACACTAAGTGTGGGGAATTCCAATCGTTGTTTGCTTGTTGTGTGTTTGCTCTCTCTTTCAGATTCCCGTAGATCGTGATGATTGATGCTACTGTTTTCAATCCGCCCAATATCCGATCTTTTTACTAACGTTTATCTAGGAATATCTTTATTAATCCTTTTGTGAAAAAAGATTTCGTTTCCATACTTGGCTAGTAGTATTACCTTTTTCCGTTCTATAGTTTCTCGCTACGTTTACTTTGAATATTGAGGGCAATATTCAATTCTAAGTGTGGTGGGGAATTCTAGCGAATTTTGATCACATGTGTACCTTCTAGTACCCTAGCACCCGCGTTTTGACCAAAAATTTTAAAATTTTATCGCTTTAAGTCAAGTATTTACATTTACAAGAAGTGCTTTGCACAAAATAAAGCATTAATGCTTCGTATTAATGGTAGTTTAGTCTTGATTCGCTAGAACAAGTGGAATCCCGACTCGCTAGAGTGTTGATCTAGTCGCTTCTCTTAACAATTAGGCTAAGGTTTTACGCGCGTTGTGCAAATAAAATGCTAAGCGTGGAGTAGTTGGTTCTCTTTAGAGCTTATATAAGTAATCTATGGCTTTTTCTCCCAGAAGCTAACTAATTGGACTAAAATACGTGCTCGTTGTCAAACTTTTGAATATTCAAATCGTCTTGTTACAAATAAAAGTTTTTAAGCAAAATTGATTTAGAGTTCGAGTTCAACTTTTTATTTAAATTTTCGAGAAAGCATACTTAAAATCAATAATGTTGCAAAATGAAAGTATCGTAAAGTTGCTTGAATGATGCAAAAGTTGTAAGTTTAAAGTTCAAAGTCAAAAATGAAAAAAAAAAAATGAAAAAAAAAAAAAAAAAGTTGAAAAATGAAAAATATGAGTTGCGTGAATAAAAGCATTATGTTGCTTATGAATAAATGTGCGAAACTTGCTTTTTCTTAAATTTAAATCGAAAGTTGAACTCGTATTCGTCAAAGTTGTCTAAAAGTTTGACGGTAATTTGAAATCCTTGATTTCAAAGATCCCAAAGTCTCGATACTATTCTCGATGTTGAAAACCTAGCCTCCTTAAAAGGACAAGCTGAGAAGAAAGTCGCTACATGGAGTGATCTCACTTTGAATCTTGAATTTCTAAATTAGCGTCGGTTGTAATCCATTTAGGTTTAGTTTTAACTTAACGGTAGCTTCGTAAATCTTTGGAATCAATCCCGCTAATTCCGCAACTATTCTCTGTGAGGTGTCAAAAGACCGGTCACTTAAAACTTATGTTTTGGGATGTGCCGAGAAGAAAGCCGCTACATGGAAAAGGCTCTTTCGATCCTTAGACTTTCATCGCTCGTGAGTTAGTACTTTAGTTAAGTGGATAACAACCATAACAAAGGTCGATTTTAATGGTCAAACTTTTGAAAATGAGCACAATCACTTAAATTGTATAAATTGCGGGAGTAAAAAGTTAAGTCTCGACTTACATAGATTATTGATATAAGTAGTGTTAGCATTTTACAAAAACATTTGCACAATAAGTTTAAGCTTGGTTTGAGAGTATAAAAAAGAGGATGACGATTACAATTCCCCGGAGACACCCATTTTGCGTGAATCCCATTCTATGATGCCATGTTTTGATAATCAAGCATGTTATTTATTATCGTTTAAGTTTAAATTTCTCGTAGTTGAATAAAAAGTCAAACGGGTATTCTTGGTATTTTTAATCCTTTCATTACTTTATATGATCGGATTGCTAGGGACTAGCAATTGATAGTGTAGGGGATTTGATGAGTGCTTATTCACTCATCATTTTTACCCATCTAAGACCACAAAACGCCTAAAACACGGAAATATACCCAATTATGCTGCAGATATCCTTGGAATGTGTTTTTATGTGTTTCAGGTACAAAGGATCGAAAACAGGGCAAAAACGGACAGAAATGAGCTCGGAATGGAAAACATGCATTGCGGACGGAGCCAGAAGTGGATTTTCTACATTTTTCAGAGCCCAGGATTCATATTTGGGGGTTGAGCTTGGGGAATCAGACTGAAAACCTAACCCTAATACCCAAATTTCCATTTCACCTTTCAACCGAACCCAAAATTACCATTTTACCCTTTTTGCAAAATCCAAAACTATTTTTTTTAAAAACCTCATTTTTATTTTACAACAATTATTTTTTTTAAACCAATTTTATTAAAAGTATTTTCTTTCAAAAAAAAAATGAGTTTTAATCAAAAACAGAAAAAAAAATATACAAGTTTTACTTAAACCTTTTACTTAAACCCTTTATACTAAAACCCCTTTAAACATTTTTAATTATAACCATTTTTTTTTACTAACCACTTGAACCCTTTTTACATCCCTTGAACTCCCTCCTTCCATTATTTTGAACCCCTCCTTCCCCTTTAATTTCCCAAAACAAAGAAAACATAAACCCGAGAACCCGCTTCACCCTTTCGCCAAAGCTCAAACCCCACACCCCTTGTCTCTTCCCCAACATCACTCTCACAACCAATGATTCCCATGTCTCACCCCTCCCCCACAAGCACATGGTCTCACTTGCCATGTTGGCAATCCAACACACCCCCATTGGTGCCAAGAAGATCCACTCGGCTAGATGACAATCCTTTGTGCCCAAGCAAGATGAATGGTCCGAGATTTCTCCAAAAGAAACACAAAGTGTCCAAGGCTCACTCTTCTCTCACAAAAAAAGCACAAGTAGTAGCATTTGAAGACCCTAGTCTGTAGTATAAATAGAACCTTGTAGCCTTCAATGCAGGAGGTCCTAGTTTTCAAAAATAGTTTTTTTTTTTTTTCTAATCGTTATTGTAATTCAGTTTTTATTTAATGAAAATTTTTTTAGTTTAATTTCTGCTTCTCTTTTATGTCCAAAAGCTCTTACAAGCTCTTGTTACCAACGCATTCTTATTCTTAATTCCCAACTACTTTCTCTTGGTACTTTAGTCTTAAATTTAAGTTTTGGTTCAAGAAAGTTCAAAATTTTAACTTAACAGTATGTTTTAAAAGCTTATTTCTGAGTTTAAGGGGTGTTTGGTTTTGGCTCTCATTTGGGTCAAAACACATTTTCACCCACTTTGACTTTTTAAGTCAAAGTGGTTTTAAGATTTTAGAGTTGTTCCAAAAGAAGTAAAACTGAATTTACAAGTTTGGTTGAGTTTTGAAAAAAAAAAGAGAAAAAAAAGGGGTACTCATTTATCGAATGAATAGCATTCAACCGCCGTTTCTTGTGCTTTTTCCCTAACTTATTCTTGTTCAAACTTGCTTTTCTTGCATTTTCACATACCACTCTCAATGTAACTTTAGTTTATTTGCCCTTAGATTAGCTTTAGCTTAGCTCAATTTGTTCCAAAACCGCCCATTTTTTAGTTTCTGCTTTCAGCAAACTAACTAGTCCAAGTGGCTCCACTTTTTGATTTTTAATTTGCTTAATATAAGGCCTTATTGTCTTAAATTTGGTAGGCATCTTATTCGGTTGGTTATCTAGCTTATAGTATTTTTTTATAATTTTGGTAACTGCTTATTTGCTTAATTTTAAGCCCCAAGTAGCCCCTTGATCTGCTTTTGTTGCTCCATTTCAGCAGTTTAGTGCACTCCTTAGTTTTAGCTTATTTCATATTCCCTTTAGCTTATTTAGGATTTTTATTGGTCATTAGTATAATTAGGCTAGGTTAGTTCCTTTTCTCGCCTTTTTAGTGCTTAGTTGCGTTATTATTAGCTTATTTGCTCTATTTTAGCTTTAAGTTCTCCTTTAGTTAAAACATTATTGCCAACTGCTTATCCCCCTCCTTACCTAGCTGATTTTCAGTTTTTCATAGCTTATCTCATATTAAGCATACTATGCTTTAGCTTGTTCCCATTTTCCAAGTGCTTATCTTAGCTTTTTGTGCCTTAAAAATCTGTCAAAAGGTGCTTGATTTTGCTTCTTTCACCACTGTTGGAAATAAGCAGTCTCAAACTGCTTATTTCATGCTTTTCATAAGTTAAGTTTTTAGCAAAAAGTGCCTATTTTTATACCCACTTTGAGTTTCAAAAGAAAATTTCAAAAAAAAAAAAAAAAAAAAAAAAAAAAAAAAAAAAAAAAATGTTTGAAAAAAAACGCCATTGCTGGGATTTGATCTCTGGCCACCCAGCTCACCACACACACGCCATCACCAACCGCCTCTAGGGTCTTTTCGCTTATATTCTTGCACTATTAAAACTTTAAACACAAAAACAGTTTTAGTATTAATAGCTTATTTGGCTTTTTAGTTGCTTATTTACAAAAGCAAGACCACATTTTTATATTTTTCTTAGATCCAAGAATCCTAAAGTATTTTGTGAATTTTTCGAATTTTTAAATTAGTTTAATATTTTATAATTAAATTAGATTAAATTAGTTTTTAAATCGTAATAAATAATTTTAAAAGTCCAAAAATACCCGGCTTTTTCTAAAATTATTTTTGGTAGTTTAGAACGTAGGAAAATTAGTTTCAAGATCCGTAGGCCTTAAATTGCATTATTTTCACTTTTGGAGCTCAGATTAGCCCTAAGCTGCTTTTTGCATTGTAGCATCCTAGGACTTAATTTAGCTTAGTTTTATTGTTCCGTATGCTTAGTAGTAGTTAGTTGTCATTTATTAGGTTTCCCTTGCCTTAATTATTTTCCCGTTAATTAATTCGTAGAAAACGTAATTAAAAACAATCAAATCTCGAACAATTCAAGCATTTTAATAACAAACCTCAAACGACATCCTCAATTCACACCTCGTTAGACACGCACCCGGTAATCACTTACCCGGTATAACTTATATCACATTCGTGAGTTTTGGCACGTTAACCCTTTTCCTAAAAGGTTGATTTGTCGATTCTCGCGTATCACGTATATTTGGTATATTTACTACTACTATCATTTCCATGCCACGCCGAGGTTGTGTTAAGCATTAAATATCAAGTAAGGTTTGATTTCACCCATTAGTGACTTGAAGAACCTTCCTCGTGAAGTTATTGCTTTTGAAAAATTAAAAACACAAAAAATGTTTTCCTTTATTTTGTATATATATATTAAAGATTAAAAATACAAAAAGATTTTCCCTTTTGTTTTAAATAAAATAGAATACATCAATTATATAACATTCTCAATCTGGGTGTTAATATTAGTTCCCAACCAAAGATTTAAAACTTGTTCTTGTGCGTCGCCAGGAGCTTCCATTTATTTCTATTGATAAACAAACTCCTGCAGCGTGGTATAAGGACGGCCCGACATTAAATCAAGGGCGTAAAAGAAGCGTGGCTTTAATGCTTCAAGCACACCCAAAAGCTTTCTCCGGCCAAGCCAGCGCTTGTCTTATAGAAGTGATTTATCCACTGATTATTGGTTTAAGTTCACCGGTTTTGGTCACCGCTCATTTAATTGCCATGGTTTTGGTGCATGCGCACTCGCTTCAATCAAGACGACTTCGTAATCGTAATCTAACGCGCATTCGAAGCTACGCATCATGGTTGGTAACAACGCATCACCCGCATTCCTGGCCCGATCCTCCTCCCGTTAATCAAAATGTAGCCCCGACCAATCCATGGAGGAGCTTTGTCAACCTACAATGTACCCGGGTGGGATGGTCCATTGCACCCATCAATATTCAAGCTAACGATTTTAGCTTGAAACATCATATGATAGAACAAGTAAAAACAATTGTCAATTTCATGGTTTGCCGTGATGAAGATGCTAACAAGCATCTTGATAAATTTTCTCGACCGCTACTCGTATATGAAACAAAATTGAAGTCTCCATGACGTTCTTCGCCTCTATCTCTTCCCATAATCTTTGACTCATCATGCTACTTCTTGGTTTGATCGACTCCCGAAGAATTCGATTCATACCTTCGAGGAAATGGTTTCAAGTTTCGCAAAGTATTTTCCAACGCCTACGTGACGGTTGAGAAACGATATCGCACTTCCACAATATCCGCCATCAATCTTTGTTTGAAGCATGGAACGCTATAAGTTTGCAATTGATCGGGATGTCCAAATCATAACATGTTGCTTGTCACTCAAATTGATACGCTTATAATGGTTTGACGCTAAGACATCGCGGATGACAATCAATGTCAGCCGTCGCGGAACTTTCATGAAAAAGACGCCCAGGAATGCTACTTATCTTATCGGTGAACATGACCGCCCATCAGCTACAATTATTGGTTCTACCGAAAGGTGAATCATCTCGACAAATACGTTTCTTCTCTAAATAGCCGCCATGAACAAAAAGATC
>OU343221.1:224403942-224540563 GCA_910596185.1 Chrysanthemum makinoi | reverse complement strand
GATCAAGTTGTTTAAAATATGACACATTTTCTTTTTCAAGTTTTTCAGAGCTTTTCATATTTTGAAACAATTTTCGGAGGGTCTCGAGGCGGAGTCTTTCATGATCTTCAACGAGAATATGTTTGCAAAATAATGGACATAGCAGGTGGTCGAACATCTTGAAGGGATGTTTAAAGTTTCCAAAACTTTTATTTGTTCAACACTTGTCATTAACTTGCTTTACAGGATTTATGGTCGCCTTGACAAAGTCAGGTACATTTCTTTCAAAATGCTTGTTCAAAATGAATTACCCTACCTTGATGGCATTCAGCGAGGGGCAATTTGAGTTTCAAAAAACTTTCTCTTTCAATATCAAACTAGAGAACCCAGGTTATTAGGTGTAATAGTGGTTTTAGTTTTACTTGAGTTTCTTGAAGATCCGCAATTCTCGTTTTCACATTGTCTAAAAAACTTCTCGCATCACTTGAGTTAAAAGGATTGTTTGAAGACATTTGTTCAATGTTCAAAATAGATTTTGAGACAACGGCCAGTTTTGAAAGCAGATTTTGAAAATGAGAGTTGACTCTTTGTTTGAAACATTTGTGTGATGGAGAACTTTGACTTTCTTTTTGATTGACAAAGAAATAATTCCGTTAATTTTTGTTCCATTTGTTCCCATAATCAATAGGTTTGATTCCGGTTCTTTTGTTTCATTTTGATCTACTCTCCTCGAGATAGTTCTAACGTTTCAAGAGATCACTGAACAATAATGGGTTCATGTAAAACATTTTCCATTGTTTAACACATTCGAGATTTCCGAGCTTTCTTGAGGAGCGAGGAAGGGTGTTACCAAGTGCCATTCTATTATTAGTATGAAAACGTGGATTTACTTGATTAGAAAGTATCTTGATTGTTTGAAGCGAGAATGACCCGTTGTAAACAGCTAAATTTCCAAAGTTTTATCTTTCATTCTTATCAGAATTTCATCAAGAAGAGAATCTTCTGGTTTTGAAAAATCAATAATCAACTGCTTCTTCTCTTTTCAAGATCGAGAAAACAATGATTTTTGTTTTGAAAGTTGGTCATTTAGATCACAATTTCCTTGTTTAAAGATTTAATTTTCAAATTGAATTCATCAAGTGTGTTATACTTGATTTGCAATTCTTTTTCTTTAGAAACCAAATTTCGATAACCAATTTCTAATTTTGATTCTTTGTTTTTCTGAAATTCAAAGGCTTTTCGTTCTCCTTGTAACTCTCAAGCTCGGCGGTCAATTTGGCATTATTTGCCTTAACATCGCGATTGACCTTTTTAACTTTCTCAATTTCAATGCCGCGATTGTTGATTAATGATTCAAAATAAGCGAGAGTTTCCTCATCAGGTCGGTATTTTGTGCCACACATCCTCCACTAGGATCCACATAAAGGTCTTAGAGTTAGTATTGCTACTGACTTCGGATTGTCGGTATGTATCATAAGTAGGTCTGATGTCTGAGAATCTTGTTGTCATGAGTAAACACATCAAATATGACATTGTTATAGCATGGATCATTGATTGGTACCTCGATATTGCGTTGGCGTCATAGACAGGAGTGCGTCGAGTCAGTCAATCGGTACTTAGTCTCACGAAGATTTTCCATGAATATCGCGATTCGCATTGATTTCCTCGAGTCTTCCAAATCATCACAATAGCTAAAAAATCATTTTCCTCGGCACTCAGCTGCATCCACGCTTCTTCTTAGTGCTAACACATAGCTTTCGAAGAAACTCAGCATTCTTCTTGTGTGGCTTAGTGGGACGGTTTGTTGCCATGTGACCCATTCGCACAGCGGTTAACACTTAACCTCATTTACATTCACATTTCCATAATTCCCCCGGCGGCTGCTGCCCGTACCTTACCCAACATGCATCCCCGCCATTTCAACATTCAGCCCAACGATTACCGCGATACGGAAACGGCATTACTATACGAAATCAGTAGCATATCCCTGCTGATTCCCAATAACTCCAACCATTTGTCCTTGATTACCCATATTCACACCCGGCTGTGCAATTTGCCTGTTGCGAGTGTTTGACGAAATCCTTTGGTTGTTGTTAGTTGGTGTGGAATAGCGACTTTTGAGTGCGTTACCCAATAAAGAGTATATCTGTTGCAAGGTCGCTTCTGGGTCATTTTCAGGATCAGTGATTCTTGTTCCTGGTATTGTTGATCTGGATAGAATTGTTGTTGTGGTTGTGGAATGTATTGCTGCAAGTTGTTGTTGTTTGAAGATGATGAAGCTTGTTGTTGTGTATTCACTGAAGTTTGAGTCTTTGCAATGAGTGCCAATGGATCATGATTTTTTGCCAATCTTTCTTTCCTGACTTCATTGACTTCACTTGGTTTTGTTTTGAAAATCATTCAGTTGATCAAAGTTTACTTGATGTAAGTCCTTTATTTGGTTGACAATAGTGACATATAGTCCCCATTCTTACGGAAGATTGTTGGGGAACTTGATGTTTTGAACGATAGTTCTGGGTGTCAGCTTGTTTTCGATTAGCTCATTCATCAAAGTGCAAAACCTTCCATAGTAGGATTCAATGGATTCTCCTGGTGTAGATGTGAACTTTTCCCATTTCAGTTAGCAACTTGTTCTCCATGTCTTGTTGACCAATTTCCGTTCCATGACAAAGCCGTCTAACCCGTTCCCACATATCGAAAGCAGTTTCACAACTGTCTACCGCAGCAAAGATGACTATTGGTAAACCCAGTTGGATAATATGAATTGCCATGTCATCTGCTTCGACTTTTTGATCCTCTATAGTGTATTGATTCGAGTATTGAAGACGAGAAGATGGTGGGACGGGAGGTGTTGCATCTGCATTTCCAGGTACATGAACTTGTCGAGGCTTGAAGGGTCCATCTTGAATGGATTTAATCATGAGTTTTCTATTAGGTTTGGTCTTGATGTAACGCTTACGACTTACTTGTCCATTGAAGATAACCACCTTTTGCCAACATAGGAGGCGGTTTTGGCACGGCTGCATGAATGTCTTGTTGAGTTGCCATTGATGAAGGTATGATATGATAAAGTTGATGTAGGATCGATTCAACGATAAAGGAGTTGTGTTGGAGAAGATATTGCCGTTTGAGGTGTTTCAGAAAGTCGTACTCGTAACCTTGGTTCTTAAAAAAATTTTGCCCAAAATTTGAAATTCACTATAAAATCAATTCTAAGGTCGTATGAAAATTTTGAGTTATGACAATTTTGACGCCAAATTTGACCGAAAAATTTGAATTTAGGCCCAAAATTTGAATTTTTGACCAAAATTTCCAGATTAAACCAAAATTTGAATTTCGCGTAAAAATTGAGCGTTTAGTCTCCTCAAAAATTTAAATTTTACTCAAGTTTTCCGCCAAAACTTTTATTTATTTATTTATTTTATTTTTAAACCTTTATGCGTAGAAAGAGCTTAGGTAGAAACGAGAGTTACAGTGAAACGAGGCTTGGCGTAGGGTGTGCTTATCGCGAGGGATCTTATGCGTAGGATCTTGGCGTGGGATCTTATGCGTAATCGGCTTAGGCGTAGGAATCCTTATGCATTACAGATATCTAAAGCGTAACCTTAAACATGCGTAGACAAAAGTTACCGTAAACCTTACGCGTAATTGTGAAGTTATCGCGTAGAGTTACTGTAAGCTTTTAGCTTATGCGTAAACTATGGTTAAGAACCAAAAATCCTTTACTGCTTTACCTTGCGTAAAGGGATATCCACAAGTCAAGTGTTCCACACACTTATCAAGTGAAACCTGGTAACCGTTATCTCGAAGATTCTTCACCAAAAAGTTATGCGTAGGAACTTACGCGTAGAAAAAGGGTTTTGACTTTCTTACGCGTAGAACTTGGGTTTTGACCTACGGCGTAAAAATTTCAGCGATTCAAATGATTTCTTTTGGCAGATAGCCTTAAAACACTCCAATAACACAAATCTTTTGACCTTTTTCACCCAAAGTGTTTAGAAAAGTTACGAGTAGAAACGTACACCTTCAAAAACACGAGTTTAAAAATGATGTAAAACGTGTAAAGCTTCAAACTTTTTCCAAAAACTAGACTCCTTAACACTATAATAACCTCAAACCATAAGAATCTTGAAGATTAAAGTGCAAAAAGTAAAGTTTTAAGCGTTTCACTTTTGAATACCGAGAGCTTTACGCGTATACCACAAACCAAACATAAACACTCCTAAACCATTGTTAGGCGATTGATACCAATTGTTGGACCTTATTTTTATCAACCTTATCACAAACCCAACACGTACACAAGTATAACCACGTAAACCAAACACACTTTGGCGTATAAAAAGAAAAAGGTAAGAAAGATGGGACTTGATGTTTGGTTTAAGGCAATGTGTTAGACGGAGATTGGTATTCCCTGAGAGACACACACACATTAATCACCCTCAAATGACCATTTGGGGTATTTATAGGTGGAATACATGAAAACCTAAAACTTTCCTATGGGCCGATGGACTTGGATTGGGCTTGGGATATATGAGCATACAACGGCTAACATACCTAATGTTTAACCAATTAGCTTAGCCCAATCCACGAGCCCGTTGACTATTCTATCACGATATCTAACACACGTTACAAAGTTCCTAATCGTGAATGACCATCACTTCTAATAAAACTATTAAGGCTAACAAATACATTGCACATCATTTTTATTATGATGCCAAGTATATTAAATTCATTACATTGCTTAAGTTACCTCATGCCAATTGAATGTCCCCATTACGTAAACATGAACCGTTAATTCCGGAAGATGCGAGGGTGAGTGAATAGATCTATTAAGGGTGACTCCTCCATCCGTGTTGGTGGTCCCAACTGGTCAACGGATGCATTTCATTTAATATCATTATTGAGTTGTTTGGCAAACACTCTGTTGAGGCCGAACATCATGAACGATCCTAGCTTATTGTCATGGGCTTATAGCAATTGTAACATTTTTATGTGGCATATTTGTCATACATGGTCTATACTTGTGTAGTTGTATAAAACATTTTTCATAAACCTATGATTTCTCACCAACATTATGTTGACGTTTTAGCAATGTATTTTCAGGTGCTTAAGGCATTATATCATAGCAGCATATGGACACTAATAGAGTCATGGCGGCGACCTTTTACGTCTCACATGTGAATATGGCATTTTCAAAACATCGTTTGGCTTGTAATAAACATATTTCCGCTACTTTATCTACTTTTGGGACCTATCTTGCAACTCTGAATGTTTTAAATAAATATCAAACGATGTGTTTTCAAACGACACTTTAGGTCGTTCAATATAACTGTGATTGTGATGCTATGGAAGTCAACCCTAGAATTCCATTCGCTTCAAAACAGGTAATTTGGGGGTGTGTGATTGGCATCGATTGCTTGTTATATAGAGAACTAGGTTGCATCATTGACCTAGACTATAACTACATCATCATAGCATCTCATCATTTCATCATAAGTGCATATTCACTTTACATGCGGATTCATATACACTTTATTCGAATTATTTACTTTTATGTTACATCGGTTGTCATAGAGATGTCTTCAGATTCACATCCCATCACTATGTCGCCGACACTAGCATGGAGGATGTCTCATCGACACCAACATGAATGATGTTTTGTCACACTCTAGTTGCCTTGTATTGGTTGGCTCCACGTGAGATATACCACTTATAGTATCGACTTCGAGACTGAACCCTTTGAAGGGCGAAGTCGCGCACCCCACCCTTGTTAGCCCGCAGCGGCGCGATTCACCATCCACCACTATCATCATCATCATCTTCATCATACTACCTTAGGGATCCTATCCCCACATCGAACTTGCCGCTCAAGAAGCGCAGCCGTTTTGATATCCCTACATCACCCACTTGAGCGAACCACACCGCTAGGTTAGAATAGGGAGACTCTAAGGCACTCTGACTGAAACACCTTCCATTGCCAGTGGGGGCCGCAGTAGATAATAGCAGTCTGGATTAATAGGATGTTAGGACAGTTAGAGGCGTCATTGGATCGATGGAGACTATGGAGGAGGAGATTGAGGGTCTTGTGATATGTAGAGTTTCTATGATGTCTCTCATCGAGGGTTAGAGTCTAGGCGGTTAAGAGAACCATGAGCATATTAGAGGTTGAGGCAAAGAGATGCCGAGTTATTTGATAGAAATTTTGAGATAACGAGGATGATTCTGGCCGTGAAGCTCGGGGATTGGCATGCTTCGTGAGAGTATTGTTACCGCAAGTCGATTAGCGAGTTGAGGGGTATGGTTGCTAGTTTGACTACAGGTTAGAACTACATGATCGTCGGCAGAGACACCGAGGAGGTGCCTAGTGTAAACTTGTATCATGTATAGTTTTACTACTATTATCCTAGTCACTGAGGTGTGTGACATAGCTTAAAGAACTTGTTGTCTTTTACAGTTTGTACAAACAAATATATATCAAGTGTTGACTCACTATGTAGAATGGTTTTACTATCTATGATATCGGTCCACGTGGTGAAATTTTCATATATTATCCGTGTGTTGTGATTATATTTGTGATATTTCGTGGTTGTTCCGTTGTGATTTCATTTATATTGTGCATGTTGTTGATTGTGGATGTTTATGTATAATGTTGTTTCTACTTACGAGTTCTCATAATTGTTTCATCTTATGGTTTTGAAGAGTAATGGCACCAAAGCTACACAGTGATTGCCAAGCGGCTATGCAAAGTATGTGAGGATAGTATAGGCGAGGCATTAAGGACGAAAGAACGATTGGCGGTTCTTCTGAGGAGGCTGTGCCTCTTTGCGAAGCCGCTAGACTTGCCCAGCTTCTTCTTTGAAATTGCAGACTCTGCTTGTTGCCAGGGCTTGCTAATGCTTTGCCGAGGTACGCGGCAATTCTTTGACTACTAGAATGCGGCTGTTGCTAGACTTCTTCTTCTTTGCAATTTGCCGGGGAGGTGCAGGGTTCGGAGTTGTTCATATAAGGATTTTAAAAGCAGAGACCCCACAAAGTTCAAGGGCACCGAAGGGGCCATTGCTATGATTCGAGTTATCAGAATATCCAATGAAGATACTAATATACCTTTTGCTTCCGGTTTTCAAGATCTTCTCGGTCATTCGTAGGATAGCACAAAGCGCCAAACATGTGAAAGTAAGAGATATCCGGTTTTACTTGAAGCTCATATGGGGTTTTATTGAATCTTGGATGGATGAGGTCGGTTAGAGTGAACACTTGATGGCAACAACATCCCATAGAAATAACGGTGCACTATAATAGATTAGCATTGTGCGGCGGCTTCACAAGAGTTCTATTTCTTCTTTCAACTTCTACGATTCTAACGTGGAGTTCTAACAACGGTGTGGATGAGTAATTCCAATCTTCAAAATAAGCTCTTAACTCTTTGATTAGTGAATTATAATGGTTGTCGAGTTCTTACAACCCTTACTTGGAGTTTGAAGAACTGAATACGTTTGAAGGTGATGATGATGCACGGTGCTTCGTATTTTGATCTCGGGAACTTAACCCATGTATATCTTGAATAATCATCGGCGATAACAAAATATACTTTTCCCATTAATGCTTTCAACTCTCATTGGGCCACATAGGTCCATGTGCAACATATGCTTTGCTTCTTAGAACTAGGTATGGTTTTGGGTTTATATGATGCTCTTTTGATTTTTCCTTGTTCGCATGATGGACATAAGTGATCCTTGGTGTATTGGAATTTGAGTCCATTGACGATGTTGTCTTTTGGCAATTTTGATGGTGTCAAAATTGAGATGGGATAGCCTTCTATGCCACAACCAGGACTGTGTTCCGGATGCCGATGTCATAAGACATATTGGTGATAGAGGCCATTTGATTGATGTCGATAGCATACAAGTTTGTACATCACGATTCAGTTAAAGAGATGATTGCCATCCAAGTTTCTAAGGCAAGCATTTCTCTAAATGCAACCTCTAAATCTGCATCACTTGAACGCCCGTGAAAACAAATTGTGTCCCAACCCTTCAACATAGTAAACTAGAGTGATCAAATAATTTCCAAAAGGTAGATCTCCATAACCCATGATAGCTGCTACATGATCATTTCCAAAACTTACGGTTCCCATGAATTTCCAGACGAAATTGATCAGGCTGACTTGATTCGGTCATGTGCTTGGAGCAACCAGTCGGCGATCCAAAGACATATTTCGATAACTTGCCATAATGGAAGAAGAAGATTTTTGGAAACGTTTTGATTTTGGTTCCTTTGGGTTAGAGGTAAAATCACGATCACACTCAAAAGTTCTCTCTCTTTGGGAGAGTAGGCTCATTACTCATTCTACTAATGCGGAGTGTGAAAGTTCTACGTAGGTTTCAAATGTCTTCTATAGTAAGCGTTATGCTTCTATCGGTAGTGTAAGTCTAAGTCTTGCAACTAGTCTTCCTACTTGTTTAGCGTTAGATCTTTTGGAACATTCTTGGAACAGGCTTAACAATCTCATTCTTGAAACACCATCATCATGAACATTAGATAAAGATTTCTTGCATGTTAAACAAGCGGATTCAACTTGATTCATTAAACTTAGCGATTTCATAGGTTGGTTACATTGAGATGAAATGTCTTTTCTTATTTGGTAAAATCCTAGTGTGTTCTTCTACTTTCTTCTCTTTTATTCAAGCTCACTACTCCTAGGCAGTTGAGACTCTATTGTTCCTTGTATTGCTCTTAGGCTTTAGTCTACTGCTCCTAGAGGTGCTTTCTAGTCTGTAGAAGATAAAGGCAGCATTAGGATTCACATTTGTAGCAAGGAGGTGGTTTTAATTTGTCCTAGTCTCTTTTGAGGTCTTTTCTAAACTTATGTCGTTTGTTCCATATGTTTTAGATGTGGAGGACGCATAGTGGTACTCATCTTAAAAGGCAGTGCTAAAACTTTTGGTTTCTCGATAACCGCTTTTCCCTATCAACATTTTGTTTTAGGTAGTGCAGGTGGGTGGTGGTTTTGATGGAAACATTTTTTTCTCATGACTTTTGGAGGAGCATAAAGCAGAACATTTTTGGTTTGGAAACGGTTTGGGAACATTACTTTCTCAGCAGTCAATGGTTTTTAATCACATTCACTTGCCTTTTTGTTTTGGACATTCGGTTGAGCCCTCAAAAGATCATTTTAAGCTTTCATGTCATTGTAGGACGCAGCTCATAGAAATAATTTGTCATACTTTCCTCGGTTTTCGATCAAGTTGTTTAAAATATGACACATTTTTCTTTTTCAAGTTTTTCAAGAGCTTTCATATTTTGAAACAATTTCGGAGGTCTCGGTGGAGTCTTTCATGATCTTCAAAGAATATGTTTGCAAAATAATGGACATAATATCGATTAGTCGAGAACATCTTGAAGAGAGAGTCATTTAAAGTTTCCAAAACTTTTATTTGTTCAACACTGTCATTAACTTGCTTTACCAGGGATTTATGGTCCTTGACAAAGTAAATTTTGTTTCTTTCAAAATGCTTGTTCAAAATGAATTACCCTTACACGATGGCATTCAAGCGAGGGGCAATTTGAGTTTCAAAAAACTTTTCTGCTTCAATATCAAAACTAGAGAACCGGTTATTAGGTGTAATAGTGGTTTTAGTTTTAACAGTTTCTTGAAGATCCGCAATTCTCGTTTACACATTGTCTAAAATACTTCTCGCATCACTTGAGTTAAAGAGTTGTTTGAACATTTGTTCAATGTTAGAAAGAGATTTTGAGACAACTGGTTTTGAAAGGATTTTGAGCCGGGGAGTTGACTCTTTGTTTGAAACATTTTGTGTGATGGAGAACTTTGACTTTTCTTTTGATTGACAAAAGTAATTCCGTTAATTTTGTTCCATTTGTTATGATCAATAGGTTTGATTTCGGTTCTTTGTTTCATTTTGATCTACTCTCTCCGAGATAGTTCTAACGTTTCAGAATCCGCGAACAATAATCGGTTCATGTAAACATTTCCATTGTTTAACACATTCGAGATTCTGAGCTTTCTTGAGAGCGAGAGAATTCGTTACCAAGTGCCATTCTATTATTAGTATGAAAATGTGGATTTACTTGATTAGAAAGCATCTTGATTGTTTGAAGCAGAATGACGTTGTAGAAGCAAGAAATTTTTCCAAAGTTTTTATCTTCATTCTTATCAAGAATTTCATCAAGAAGAGAATCTTCTCGTTTTGAAAAATCATTAATCAACTGCTTCTTCTCTTTTTCAAGATCAGAAAACAATGATTTTTGTTTTGAAAGTTGGTCATTTAGATCTGAAATTTCCTTGTTTGAAGATTTAATTTTCAAATTGAATTCATCAAGTGTGTTATACTTGATTTGCAATTCTTTTTCTTTAGAAACCAAATTTTGATAACCAATTTCTAATTTTGATTCTTTGTTTTCACGTTAAAACTTTTCTTTCGTTCTCCTTGTAACTCTCAAGCTCGGTCAATTTGGCATTATTTGCCTTAACATCGCGATTGACCTTTTTAACTTTCTCAATTTCAATGCCACAGTTGTTGATTAATGATTCAAAATAAGCACGAGTTTCCTCATCAGTCTCAGTATTTTGTGCCATACAACCTCCACTAGGATCCATCTGGAGTCTGAGAGTTAGTATTGCTACAACTTCGGATTGTCGGTATGTATCATAAGTAGGTGCTGATGTCACTGAGAATACTGTTAGTGTGAGCAAACACATCAAATATGACATTGTTATAACATGGATCGTGATTGGTACCTCGGATATTGCATTGGCGTCATAGACGGGAGGTGCTTGTCGAGAATGGGTCAATGCATACTTAGTCTCCGAAGATTTCCCCGGAATATCAGGTTCGCATTGATTTCCTCGAGGTCTTCAAATCATCCACAATAGCTAAAAATCATTTTCCTCAGCACTCTTTGCATCCCAACTTCTTGTTCTTGCTAACGTATAGCTTTCCGAAGAAACTAGCATTCTTCTTGTGTGGCTTAGTTAAGGACAGTTCGTGCCATGTGACCCATTCCTTGACGGTTATAACACTTAACCTGATTACCCGATTCACATTTCCATAATTCCCAAGCGACTGGAGAGCAACATTACGATTACCCGCTTTTATTCCCAACATTCTGTCCATCCCGATTTCAACATTACGGCCCAACTGATTACCACGATACGGAACAGCTGATTACCAATACGAAATCGGTAGCATATCCCTGCTGATTTAATACTCCAACCATTTGTCCTTGATTACCCATATTCACACGGTACATTACAATTTGCACATTGCGGTGTTTGACGAAATCCTTTGGTTGTTGTTAGTTGGTGTGGAATAGCGACTTTTTAGTACGTTACCCAATAAAGGTATATACTTTGCAAGGTCGCTTCGAATTGATTTAGGATCGGTGATTCCTTGTTCCTGTATTGTTGTCTGGATAGAATTGTTGTTGTGGTTGTGGAATGTATTCTTCCGCAGTTGTTGTTGTTGGAAGATGATGAAGCTTGTTGTTGTGTATTCACTGAAGTTTGAGTCTTTGCAATGAGTGCCAATGGATCATGATTCTTTGCCAATCTTTCTTTCATGACTTCATTGACTTGGCTTGGTTTTGTTTTAGAAAATCATTCAGTTGATCAAAGTTTACTTGATGTAAGTCCTTTATTTGGTTGACAATATGTAATTTATTCTTACGGAAGATTGTTCAGGAACTTGATGTTTTGAACGATAGTTCGGGTGTCGCTTGTTTCGATTAGCTCATTCATCAAAGTGCAAAACCTTCCATAGTAGGATTCAATGGATTCTCCTGGTGTAGATGTGAACTTTTCCCATTCAGTTAGCAGCTTGTTCTCCATGTCTTGTTGACCAATTTACGTTTCCATGACAAAGCCGTCCTAACGTTCCCACATATCGGCGAACACGCGTCACCGCAGGCAAAGATGACTATTGGTAAACCCAGTTGGATAATATGAATTGCCATGTCATCTGCTTCGACTTGTTTTCGATCCTCTATAGTGTATTGGATCGTATTGAAGGCGAGAAGAAGATGGTGGGACGGGAGGGTGTATCTGCATTTCAGTACATGAACTTGTCGAGGCTTGAAGGGTCCATCACGAATGGATTTAATCATGAGTTTTCCATAGGTTTGGTCTTGATGTAACGAAGCATCGACTTGTCCATTGAAGATAACCACCTTTGCCAACATAGGAGGGACGGTTTTCGGCACGGTACATGAATGTCTTGTTGAGTTGCCATTGATGAAGGTATGATATGATAAAGTTGATGTAGGGATCGATTCAACGATAAAGGAGTTGTGTTGGAGAAGATATTGCCGTTTGAGGTGTTTTGAGAAAGTAGTACTGTAACCTTGGTTCTTAAAAATTTTTAAGCCCAAAATTTGAAATTCACTATAAAAATCAATTCTAAGGTCGTATGAAAATTTTGAGTTATGACAATTTTGGCCTTAAATTTGACCGAAAAATTTGGAATTTAGGCCCAAATTTGAATTTTTGACCAAAATTTTCACAGTTAAACCAAAATTTGAATTTCGAGTAAAAATTGAACGTTTAGTCTCCTCAAAAATTTAAATTTTACTCAAGTTTTTCCCGCCAAAAACTTTTATTTATTTATTTATTTTTTTTTTTTAAAACCTTTATGCGTAGAAAGAGCTTAGAAGCGTGAAAGCGAAGTTACAGTAGGCGAGGCTTAGGCGTGAAGATTGTGCTTATGCGTAGGATCTTATCGCGTAGGATCTTAGGCGTAGGATCTTATCGCGTGTCAGCTTAGGCGTAGGAATCCTTATGCGATACTTGATATCTAAGTAACCTTAAACATCGCGTAGACAAAAAGTTACTCGTAAAACCTTACGTAATTGTGAAAGTTATGCGTAGAGATTTTCGTAAGCTTTTAGCTTATCGTAAGCCTGGTTAAGAACCAAAAATCCTTTACACATCCCAGCGTAAGGGATATCCACAAAGTCGAAGTGTTCCACACACTTATCCAAGTGAGGAAGCGAGTAACCGTTATAACCGAAGATTCTTCACCAAAAAGTTATGCGTAGGAACTTACGCGTAGAAAAAGGGTTTTGACTTTCTTACGCGTAGAACTAGGGTTTTGACCTACGCGTAAAAAATTTCCAGCGATTCAAATGATTTCTTTTGCACAGATAGCCTTAAAAACACTCCAATAACACAAATCTTTTGACCTTTTTCACCCAAAGTGTTTAGAAAAGTTACGAGTAGAAACGTACACCTTCAAAAACACGAGTTTAAAAATGATGTAAAACGTGTAAAGCTTCAAACTTTTTCCAAAAACTAGACTCCTTAACACTATAATAACCTCAAACCATAAGAATCTTGAAGATTAAAGTGCAAAAAGTAAAGTTTTAAGCGTTTCACTTTTGAATACCGAGAGCTTTACGCGTATACCACAAACCAAACATAAACACTCCTAAACCATTGTTAGGCGATTGATACCAATTGTTGGACCTTATTTTTATCAACCTTATCACAAACCCAACACGTACACAAGTATAACCACGTAAACCAAACACACTTTACGCGTATAAAGAAAGAAAGAAAGATTAAGAAAGATGGTGACTTGATGTTTAAACAAAACCGTGTATGTGGAGATAAGATAAACACAATAAAGTTGTATATTCCTTGAGAGAGAAAATACACACACACACTTTCAATCACACCCCTCAAATGACCATTTGGGGGTATTTATAGGTGGAATACATGAAAACCTAAAAGGCTTTCCTATGGGCTTCGATGGACTTGGATTGGGCTTGGGATATATGAGCATACAAACGGCTAACATATCCTAACGTTTAACCAATTAGCTTAGCCCAATCCACGAGCCCGTTGACTATTCTATCACGATATCTAACACACGTTACAAAGTTCCTAATCGTGAATGACCATCACTTCTAATAAAACTATTAAGGCTAACAAATACATTGCACATCATTTTTATTATGATGCCAAGTATATTAAATTCATTACATTGCTTAAGTTACCTCATTGCCAATTGAATGTCCCATTCGTAAACATGAACTTAGATTAATTCGGGCGAGGGTGAGTGAATAGATCTCAATGGGGTGACTCCTCCATCCGTGTTGGTGGTCCCAACTGGTCAACGGATGCATTTCATTTAATATCATTATTGAGTTGTTTGGCAAACACTTTGTTTGGAACATCATGAACGATCTAGCCGGTGTCATGGGCTTATAGCAATTGTAACATTTTATGTGGCATAATTGTCATACATGGTCTATACTTGTGTAGTTGTATAAAACATTTTCATAAACCTATGATTTCTCACCAACATTATTGTTGACCGTTTTAGCAATGTATTTTCGGGTAACTAGGCATTATATCATAACGCATATATGGACACTAATAAGTCATGGCGGCGACAGCGTCTCACATGTAGATTATGGCATTTTCAAAACATCGTTTGGCTTGTAATAAACATATTTCCGCTACTTTATCTACTTTTGGGACCTATCTTGCAACTCTGAATGTTTTAAATAAATATCAAACGATGTGTTTTCAGCGACACTTTAGGTCGTTCAATATAAACTGTGTTGTGATGCTATGGCAGTCAACCCCAGAATTCCATTCCGCTTCAAAACAGGTAATTTGGGGGTGTGACAGATTGGCATCATGCTTCATTATAGAGAACTAGGTTGCATCATGACCTAGACTATAACTACATCATCATATCATCATTTCATCATAAGTGCATATTCACTTTACATGCGGATTCATATACACTTTATTCGAGTTATTTACTTTTATGTTACATCGGTTGTCATAGAGATGTCTTCAGATTCACATCCCATCACTATGTCATCTGACACTAGCATGGAGGATGTCTCATCCGACACCAACATGAATGATGTTTTGTCACACTCTAGTTTAGCCTTGTATTCGGTTGGCTCCACAGCAGATATACCACTTATAGTATCCGACTCGGAGACTGAACCCTTTGAGGAGAAATTCGCACCCACCCACCATTAGCCTGCGCAGCGGCCGATTCACCCACCATCACCACTTTTATCATCATCATCTTCATCATACTACCTTAGGGATCCTATCCTCAACTACTTGGCTCAAAACACGCTGCGTTTTGATATCCCTACATCACCCTCACGAGCCGAACCACCTTTAGGTTGAGATAGGGGAAGCTCTAAGGCACTCTGCTAAACTGCCTTCCATTGCCACATTAGAGACGCAGTAGATAACCAACAGTGCAGTTAATAGGATGTTAGGACAGTTAGAGGAACTGTCATTGGATCGATTGGAGACTATGGAGGAGGAGATTGAGGGTCTTGTGATATGTAGAGTTTCTATCGATGTCTCTCATCAGGGGTTAGAGTCTAGGCAGTTAGAGAACCATGAGCATATTACCGAGTTGAGGCAAGAGATGCCCGAGTTATTTGATAGGGCTGAGATGGCACAGGATGAGTTACAACGACAGGCTCAGGAGTTGGCATTAGCTCGTGAGAGTATTGTTACTGCACAGGGTCAGATTAGCGAGTTGAGGGGTATGGTTACTAGTTTGACTACCGCAGGTTGAGAACTACAGGATCGTCGGTGAGGAGCACCAGGAGTGCCTAGTGTAAACTATTATCATGTATAGTTTTACTACTATTATTATCCTAGTCACGAGGTGTGTGACATAGCTTAAAGAACTTGTTGTCTTTTGGTTGTTGTACAAACAAATATATATCAAGTGTTGACTCTACTATGTAGGAATGGTTTTACTATCTATGATATCGGTCCATGTAGGCGAAATTTTCATGTATATTATCCACGTGTGTTGTGATTATATTTGTGATATTTATGGTTGTTCGTTGTGATTTCATTTATATTGTGCATGTTGTTGATTGTGGATATTTATGTATAATGTTGTTTTCTACTACGGTTCTCATATTGTTTCATCTTATGGTTTTGAAGTAATGGCACCAAAGAAAGCTACACAGTTGACACAAGCGGCTATGCAAAAGTATGTGAGGATATTATGAGGCATTAAGGGTGAAGAGCAATGATGGCGGTTCTTTGGCGAGAATTTCTGCATTTCTGCCGAAGCAGCTAGACTTCCACTGCTAACTGCTGAGAGTTGCCGACTCTTCTGAAAATTTGCCGAACTGCTAATCTTTGCCGAGGTGCAGTAATTCTGAAGCTACTAGAATTGCGGCATTTTGCTAGACTTCTTTGCTGCTGAGGAATTGAGGAGGGTCTGGGTTCGGAGTTGTTCATATAAGGATTTTAAGCAGAGACCCACAAAGTTCAGGGCACCGAAGGGGCCATGCTATATTCGATGGTTGAAAATGGAGTCACGTGTTCCTTTGTTATGCAATTGCCGATAATAGCAAGGTTAAGTTCGCTACAAGTACACTAGATGAAGCATGTGTAGTGGAACTCATATGCGATCTATGGGAATGGAAAATGCTTACAAGCTCACTGGGAGCAATTCAAAGGTTGTTAACAAGAATTGTGTGAAATGCAGAGGGTGAAAAAGTTGGCTGAGTTTTATGAACTAATGCTTGTTGGGTATGACATTGATACTACATTGAAGGTTTCAAATTGGCCGCGTTATGTCTATGGTTTTGGGACAACGAGAAACTCTTGGATGCTTTCTTTGGGGACTTCCCAGTTATTCAAGGAGATGTGATTTCTTTTGATCATAAGCGATTGAAGAATCTATTGAGAAGTGTCTCAAAGCTCATGGCACAAGTAGTAAAGAGAGGCAACATCACCAACACCAACCGAAACAACAACAATACCAACAACCATCCAATACAACAATAACATAACAATTGCACCAACTACAACAATAACAACAACAAACGAAAGTGGGACAACAACAGAGGTGGAAATGTTACTCAACAACCACCTAAGAGACAAGATGTTTGCAAAGGCCTATCTTTGTAGGCCCCAAAGGAAAAGAATTACACGGGATTTTGCCTTAGTGTGATAGGTTTTTAAGTCATCACAATCCCGGTCGTTGCCCTAATCCATGCGGGAATTGTAAGAAAGTGGGTCATCAAACCAAGGAATGCAAGCTGCCAGCTATGGGGGAAAATGAGAAACCTCAAGTGACATGTTTTGGTTGTGGAGAAAGGGGACACTACAAGGGAGATTGTCCAAAGGGAAGGAACTAGGAACGAATCAAGGTGGAATGGCACGGAGAGCCTATGTTATGGGAGGAGGAGAGAAGCAAGGAGGACCGAATATTGTCAGTGCGTTCCTTATCAATAATATTTATGCATCAGTTTTATTTGATTCGGGAGCCGATAAAAGCTTTGTGTTCACTATATTTGCACCTTTACTCAATATCAAACCAACCACATTAGACACATCATACAACATTGAATTAGCTAACGGTAACAATTAGCTCCGAATACCATTGTCGTGGTTGTACACTCAATTTTCAAAATCAACCCTTCAATATAGACCTTATGCCCGTAGAACTTGGTAGTTTCGACTTCATCATCGGCATGGATTGGTTATCAAACATCGTGCAAAAATTATTTGTGATGAAAAGTTGTTCATCTTCCTTACAGGCGAAACTTTGATCATTCGTGGGGAGCAGTGGAACTAGACTTAGTATTATATCATGCATCAAAACAAAGAAGTACATAAAGAAAGGTTGTTTTGCTTTCTTAGCACATATAACCGAAAAAGTCGGAAGAAGCGACTTGAGGATGTACCGATTGTTCAGAATTTCCGAAGTCATTCGAAGACTTACCAGGACTTCCACCGGCACGTCAAGTAGAATTTCATATTGACTTAGTGCGGGGACGCACAGTTCGCGAGCACCTACCGACTAGCACCATGAGATGCAGGAGTTGTCTAATCAGTTGCAGAACTTTTAGACAAAGGATTCATTAGACAAGTTCCTCGCCTTGAGCACGGTCTTGTTTGTGAAGAAGAAGGATGGATCCTTCAGAATGTGTATAGATTATAGAGAGCTGAACAAGTTAAAGGTGAAGAACCGTTACCCACTTCCCAGAATCGACGACTTGTTCAATCAGTTGCAAGGCTCTAGTATCTACTCAAAGATGGACTTGAGGTCAGGTTACTATCAACTTAGAGTTCGGGAGGAGGATATCCCAAAAACAGCATTTAGAACTCGTAATGGTCATTATGAGTTTCAAGTGATGCCGTTCGGACTAACCTACGCACCTACAGTATTCATGGATCTCATGAATAGGGTATGCAAACCGTATTTGGACAAGTTTGTGATAGTATTTATCGATGACATATTGATTTACTCAAAGAGCAAAGAAGAGCACGAAAGGCACCTAAGAACGATTTTAGGACTACTCAAGAATGAGAGATTGTATGCCAAATTTTCGAAGTGTGATTTTTGGAACCGCAAAGTACAATTTCTTGGTCATGTCATCGATAGTCAAGGATTACAAGTTGACCCTGCAAAGATTGAAGCCATAAAAGATTGGGCTACTCTAACAAATCCTACAAAAATCCGACAATTTTTAGGACTTGCCGGGTATTACAGAAGATTCATCGAAGGTTTTTCAAAGATAGCTAAAGCTTTGACCAAGTTGACACAGAAAAACAAGAAGTACGAATAGGGGAAGAAACAAGAAGTGCTTTTGAGTTGTTGAAGCAAAAGCTGCGGTCGCCAATTTTGGCACTACCTGAAGGAATTGAGAACTTCGTTGTATACTGCGATGCTTCACATAAAGGGTTTGGAGCTGTGTTAATGAAAAACGAGAAGGTGATAGCTTATGCGTCTTGACAACTTAAGGTTCATGAGAAGAATTACACCACTCATGATCTTGAGTTGGGAGCCGTAGTTTTTGCTCTCAAGATTTGGAGACACTACCTCTACGGTACTAAGTGTACAGTGTTTACCGACCACAAGAGTTTACAATATGTTCTTGATCAGAAGGAACTTAACATGAGGCAATGTCGTTGGTTGGAATTACTTAGCGACTACGATTGTGAAATCAAGTATCACCCAGGAAAGGCCAATGTTGTGGCTGATGCTCTTAGCCAGAAAGAAAGACCCAAACCTTTAAGAGTAAGATCATTAGGAATGACGATCAGTTCACCTTTACCATCAAAAATACTCGAGGCACAGATCGAGGAACTCAAGGAGGAAAACCAACCAAGTGAAAAACTTTATGGTATGCCCGAGAATGCAAATGGCTTTGTAAAGAGAGCAGATGGAGTATTATGCCTCAAGGATAGAATGTGGGTACCATTCTATGGTGGGATACGAGAATTAATTATGCATGAGTCGCATAAGTCAAAGTATTCTATTCACCCAGGTTGATTAGATAAGATGTATCAGGATCTCAAGAAACTTTATTGGTGGTGAACAAGAAGCGGAATTGCCACGTCGTTAGCAAATGCCTTACTTGCTCTAGGGTAAAAGTCGAATACCAGAAACCTTCAGGATTACTTCAACAACCAGAAATTCCCCAATGGAAATGGGAACGCATTACAATGGACTTCATTACTAAACTTCCTAAGACATCGGGAGGTTACGATGCTATATGGGTAATTATTGATCGTCTTACCAAGTCAGCCCATTTCATACCAATTAGAGAGACTTATTCCATGGAACAACTTACTAGACTTTATGTCTAGGAAATAGTTTCAAGGCACGGTGCACCAATTTCCATCATTTCCGACAGAGATAGTCGATTCACTTCAAATTTCTTGAAATCATTACAAGATTCATTTGGAACCAAATTAGAGATGAGCACTGCCTATCATCCTCAAACCGATGGTCAGAGCGAAAGGACAATTCAGACATTAGAAGATATGCTGAGAGCATGTGTGATTGATTTTGGAAATGGTTGGGCTAACCATTTTCCATTGATCGAATTCTCGTACAACAATAGTTATTACACCAGCATAAAAGCGGCACCATTCGAGGCACTCTATGGTTGAAAATGTTGATCACCTGTTTGTTGGGCGAGGTTGAGCGCACAACTCCTTGTCCAGAAATGGTTCGGAAACAACAGAAAAGATAGTTTAAATTAGAGATAGACTCGAGGCGGTAGAAGCCGACAAAAAGTTAGCAGATGTTAGACACAAACCATTAGAATTTCAAGTTGGCGACAAAGTTATGTTAGTATAAGCCTTGGAAAGGCGTGGTACGATTCGAAAGCGGGGAAGTTGAAACGAGGTACATTGGGCCATTCAAAATTTTGAGTGAGTGCCCTAAGCATATTGACTTGAGCTTCGTCAGAACTTGGTCACATTACATAACCGTTTCACGTTTCAAACCTGAAGAAATGTCTTTCGGACTAATCACTCGTAATTCCATTGGAAGAAATTCAACTCGACGATAAACTCAATTTCGGTGGAGGAACAATGAAATCATGGACGAGAGGTCAAACAGTTGAAGCGAAGTCGTATTACTATCGTGAAGGTTCGCTGGATTTCTCGAAGAGGTCCCGAGTTTACTTGGGAACGGGAAGACCAGATGCGTCTCAAATATCTTCATCTTTTCACCGACAACACCGTAGGACCCAACATGGACTGAATTCCTTTTTGGATGGGCGAATGTGACAACTTGTACTTTCAGGTCATTTCTCAAATTTACTATTCATCTCAGAAAATTACTATTCATCGGTTACTATTCATCATTTTACTATTCATCGTTTTCGGAGTCGATTTAATATTCTGAGAACGTATTTCAAAATTACTATTCACGAAACACTATTCATTCCAGGAGAAAATCACTATTCATGCTTCACTATTCATCATTTATCGTAAACTAGGTTTACGAGTATCAAATTTGCGTAACCTTAATGGTTTAGCTGCGAATTCATGAGCAATCATCAAGGACATTTCATATAGACTAGGTTTAGTCTACATATCATTAGCATCATTATCATCATATTAGTTCATGCATGGTTTTTGCATTTCACATTAAACGCATAATTTCTTATTAAATAAAAGCTATCGCGTAATTAATTATTTTGAACATTTGATCCGACACTTCCAAAAATTATTCTTATATATTTTTATATTCATATTAAGATTATAAAAATAAAATTATTAGTTTACCCGGTGTTTTAAATTTATTTTGTATATAAATAGTTATATTTATATAATTACGACGGTTTTTGTAAATACTACTCGATAATTATTATTTCACTAAATTTTTGTAAGAAATGTAGTTTTATAATTTTTATGACTTCAATATATTTTATTTTGATCCGTTAAAATTTATTTTTAGCTAACGCTACCCTAAATGCTTAAATATGTACACAAGTTACCAACTATCCTTAAATAACTACACATTCACTCTACACTTATACATTTAATTTATACAAAATACACAACTCTTTTATTTCTTATGTGTATGTCGACAAACATAGGTGACTCACACAATTTTTAGTATTAAATATCTTGGACTATACACTTATACTTACATAATATGATATTAAACTACAAACTACACATACTAGCCAAATATCTTAAGGTGAAAAAAATTATCCTCTCTTCTTCCTTCTTCATAGCAACCGGCCATAAGGAGACCAAGCAAGGAGATCATTTTTTTTTTCAAGTCAAGCTAATTACACAACACTAGCATACTCTTAAGCAAGGTTTTGGAATAAAAACCTAGGGTATTTAGGATAAACCCTTGTTCTTTAAATCTCATCAATTAACTAGTAAGCATTTCATGATCATTTTCATCTTTCATATTCATATTTTGGTCATTTTATCATGCTTAAGAAAAACATGCAACTTATATGATTATCTATACCACTTTATTTGTTTTTATGTACTATAAATGAATATATATCATCCTATAATTATCCCTTGAAACATATCATTTTTGATGATGTCTAGGAACC
Organism: Chrysanthemum makinoi; assembly: GCA_910596185.1. Lineage (NCBI taxonomy): Eukaryota > Viridiplantae > Streptophyta > Magnoliopsida > Asterales > Asteraceae > Chrysanthemum > Chrysanthemum makinoi. The sequence goes on along the minus strand of OU343221.1, from coordinate 224,518,735 downwards.
TATGACACCCTAAGAAGGTGTATGGTAGGTTTAGAATAACTTTGGCGTTGGTTTGAAGTGGTTAGAATAAGTTTTCTGAGAAAAATCTATTTAAACAACTATATATAAAGGATGGACCATTTCAGTGAATTCGGAAATTTAAACAGATTGATAAAATTTTTGGGCTAGATATTTAGAAAATATACTTTAAAAGCGAAAGCGTGGCAGCTTGAATGGGTTAAAACGGAGTTATACGAAAGTTATGCTTTATTTTTCAAGTTTGGCGGAAACTATAATTTTCGAAAATTCAGCATGTTGTCTCAACTTTTTGAGTCAAAAAATGAGTCTTAAGCGTTATTAAGTGTAATGGACTTATCAAAAATATATTAGTATACTTTAACACGAAGCTAAGGACATATAAAACATAGAAAACGGACTTGTAACGATTAAAATACACGCGTTTAAACAAGGTTGCGTAACTATTTTTATATAAGCATAACTAATATATATTTTCTAATAGACAAACATTCGACGCCCGAATATGACCATGTTGAGGTCGATTTGTAACATTTATGTAATACTTTTTATAAAATGATATCTTCTAGTAAAAGTAATTTCGCCTAGCCTATTTTCCAAAATGTCCAACCATTCGTCAAACGGAGTTGTAACGAATAAAATCTGATCACTCAAACTGCGAAAACCACCCTTAAACAATATTTTGGATACAAATTACCATACTTTACCTATATTTTTTTCTCCATGATGAGACCTCTATGATAAAAACTTAAAAAAGCTAAAACTTTGAGATAATGATACAAGCTTTCCAAAACCGTTGAGTTTGTTTCCTAACATTCGATGTGCACCATTTCTGACTAGCTTTTCGAGGCCGTTTAGTCACTTTCAAAAAATTTTCAAATGACATTTTAACGGCGAAAGTTATAATTTCATAATAAACCATTAAATGACTATCGTGGGATATCATTCAACATAAATCTTGTAAAGTAATTTATAAATTGTCAAGACGTTATAAAATTATTTTTCGACGATAAGTGTTATTTTCAAAAATTCACAAGTGGTATAGATATCATACGAATTGCATGCATAACATTACATCATAACTTATTATAGGACATATCATTCATAATAGATTCGCAGATTGAGAGATTCGCTACATTTTAGAGTGTACTCACTTTTGTCTTCGCATCATTTCACCAAGTGAGTTTTCGTAGCCCCGTTGTACATGTTTATACTTATTTTCAAACCTACGGTGAAGAATACGTTGCACATCATTTTTATTATGATGCCAAGTATATTAAATTCATTACATTGTGTTGGGATATGAAAGTCTTTGAAATATCAAAGTCTTGAAGATATCAAAGAATGCGTAAGCTCAAAGTAATCTTGGAAAAAAGTCAATGAAGTCAAAGTCTTTACTAAAGATAAAGTCAAAATCTTGCTAATGAAGTCAAAGTCTTGCAAGAACAAAGAAGCTGTTATATTCGTTTATAGTAAGTATGGTAACTCTAGAATATTCTGTATTAGATTACTTGTCATACAAGGTTATCAATTGTAAACCGACTAGGATATCCTTGAGCCTATAAAAGGACTCTAGATTGGCATTAGAGATATGACTTATGACTTCACGATTTTAGAATTAGAGTTTTTAGAGAAAAGTTGATTATCTTAGAGTTGTATTAGAGTATGCATAATAGCGGTTAGAGTTTATAATAAAAGGTTATTCTTCTTAGCTGTTAAAGTAAATTCGCGTGCTTAATAAAGATTACTCGGTGTTTCTTTGTTAATAACTTAGGATTTATCGGTTTATTAAACCTTAACAAACTAGTTAAGTTAGTTTTGATTAAGTATCGATCAACATGGTAATTGCTCGAGCTTGTGTGGAAACTTCGACTAGGAAAAACCCTACTTCAACTATATTCAATCTGTGAAGGTACATCAACTCCTATCCAGAGGTATGTTCTAATTGTCATGATTTTTATCATAAATTGCTTAGCATTATGTGATTGAGAGAATAATGTGTTAAGGCTGAGGTAGCGGGTTATCAAATAACCTTAGAATCTATGGAAGCCAAAATTTTAGCACATGAAATTAATGAAGTAGCTTGGTGAAAAAAATATACAACGAGTTACAGTTAAAGCTTAGTGAATGGAAATTAAGCTGTAAAATTGCTGAAATTGAGAAATTAACTAAGGAAAGAGATGATTTGTTAGCTAAGTTTGCTGCTTGGGGTGAAGCTGGTTTGTCACATGTTTCTTATGTTCCAAAACAGCAAAGAGCTTATCTTAAAGCTGGATTAGGTTTTGGTATGGATTTTAGTAAGATAGAAGAAAACCAATCTAGTAATAAGGATGAAGGTGAGTATGAGGATATAACCACTAGTGATGAAGAACTCATTAATTATGTAGATACATCTAGTAATGATGGTTCATTAAGTGACTCACCTCTTGCATATAAGAAAGCTAATGATTATCATCTTGTTCCATCCTCCTCTGCATTCATCAACCCCTTAGGCACGATGTTTCGTTTTGGAATAGACAGTCTAGAGTTTAGGAAAAAGCTAGTTGCTAAATCTAGGTCCGAGACACCCAAAGAAACTGTTGAAAACGGTGTTCAAAATCAAGCAGTACTTTTAAATCAAAGTATCTTGCTTCACAAGCGATACCTTCTTCAAAATCTTTTCAAAACAGATCTGCTAAACCTTTTTGGATAATTTTGGTCAAAACAAGTTTAATCACTCACCAAGAAGGCAAAATAATTTTGGGCATAGACATAGAAGAAATCATTTTGGTCATATGGGTCCTGTGTTTTGTGTGTTATAGTCCTACTCACTTAATCAAAGATTGTGACAAACACTCAGAATATCTAAGCAAGTTTCCAAGGAATAAGTCTACAAATCAGAAACCTAGAGAGCACAAACCAATGTGGACTAATTCAAATAGGGTTAATCACAGAAACTTCACACCAGGATCATAGATACCCACATCAGAGAAGATCTTCAGTATCTCACATTACTTTCCAAATCTTGCTTTCGAGAAGACAAAGTACTGATAAACACGCTTGGAATAGGTATTCTAGGAGATCTCACTATCAACCTAGAATGTATTCATATAGGGGTTCTCGATCACAGGAACCACTGTTAAAACGAATGGGTCAAGGGAAGAAATGGTAAGGGACACACAGTACGTTCAACAAAAAGTGAATCAGATGTTTGTGTGACACAAGAAAATGCTAATAAACTGGTGAAAGAGATTTATGTTGAAAAACCCGAAAGTTTTGAAAATCCACATGCTAAAACTCAAAAGATAATTTTGGATCATCACTTGAAAGATAGTGGGAATTACATACTCAAGGAATTTGAGAATTTTGTAACTCCACAAGGAACACAAGTCGTGATGGCTTGGGTTCCTAAGATTTCTAACTCTTTTCTTTGTGTGAGGGCAACCCGAAGAGGAGCTTAAAGATCATCTTATTGTGGATAGTGGTTGCTCTGAAGTATGAGGAGACAAAGAGATTCTGTCTAATTTTAGGAAGATTAGTGGAGGAAAAGTTGCATTTGGGAATGATCCCAATGGAGGAAGGATTACTGGGAAAGGAACAATTAAAATTGGAAGAATCGATTTTGAAAATGTGAGATATGTGAAGGAGCTTAAGTTCAACTTGTTGTCAGTCTCTCAAATTTGTGATAAAAAGCATCTGTGTTATTCACGACCGAGAATGTCTCATTCTTTCCTCTGACTTTAAACCTGTTGATGAAGACTTGGTAGTACTTAGAGTACCAAGGACAAATGATGTGTATAGTTTAGACATGAAGAGTCTACATTCATATGGCACCGCCACATGTTTGGTGGCTAAAGCAACATCTGAAGAGGCACATCAATGGCATAGAAGATTGGGCCATGTTAATTTCAAGAATATCAACAAACTGGTCAAAGGCAATTTAGTTAGAGGTCTACCTTCAAAGACTTACAAGAATGATCAATCATGTTTGGCATGCAAGAAGGGTCAACAACACAAAGCTTCTGCAAGCTTGAGGAAAGAAATATTAGAGAACCATTGGAGTACATATATGGATTTATTTGGACCTTTCTGTGGCAAGTTTAAATAAGAAAAAGTCTTGTTTGGTTGTTCTGATGATTGTAGTAGATTCAGTTGGGTTTTCTTTTTGGGTTTTAAAGATGATACTTTTGATGCTATCCGGACATGATTATTGCTCTTGAAAACCAATTGAGACTCAAGGTTAGAGGTATTAGATGTGACAATGGGACTGAATTCAAGAACAAACTTATGGATGAATTTTGTGCAAACAAAGGCATAAAAAGGGAGTTTAGTATTGCAAGAACACCACAACAGAATGGTGTTGCAGAAAGGAAGAATAGGACTTTGATTGAGGTAGCAAGAACAATGTTAGCGATTCTCACCTACCTATTCATTAGGGAAGAGCTGTAGTCTGCTTGTTATGTACTTAACAGAGTCTCGTCACTAAACCACAGATGAAGACACCTTATGAATTCTGATGGGCACTAAACCCAACATTCGTTTTATGAAACCTTTTGGTTGCCCTCTTACTATTTTAAACACTATTGATAATCTGGGGAAGTTTGATGGCAAGTCCGAAGAAGGATACTTATTGGGTTATTGCACTAACAGTAAAGGCTTTAGAGTATACAACAAAGTTACTAAGAAGGTTCAAGATTGTCTTCATGTTGAGTTTTTAGAAGATCAAGACAATGAGAAAGGTAAAGGTTCTGATTGGATGTTTGATCTTGAGATTTTATCTCCTTCAATGAATTATGTTACTGTGAGAGAAGAAAATCAACCTATGCACAATGAAGAAGATATCCAATATGTTGTTCATAATGTTCATATTAGACGATCTTGTTCCTGCTAAAGATTTTGTAAGTTCAAACCAAAGTATGCTGTTTCCTAAGCAAAGTCGCTTTCTTCAAACAAAGTCTTGTTGCACCACAATCCTCATTATCTGCCGAGGATCAATCTATTCAAGAGGAACTTAATCAGATGCTTCTTCAAGATGTTTTAGCACATTCTTACACGATGAACAAAGGAGAGCTTATGAAGAGGCAAAGAAGAAGAACAAGACTGCAGAGTTCTCTTACGGTACTTTGGACAGTACTTTTGAACAAAGTCTTCTGCACCGTTGATGATACTTTAGATGATCTAGATGATCATACCATGCACGGATTAGAAGATCTGATGATGAATTTGAAGATGAAGGTATTTTCCCAAATTCCAATGAAGGTCTTGATGTTACTAATTTAGATGATAATTATGAAGTTCCACAGTCTCCAAACTTAAGAACTCATAAGGATCATCCTTCTGATCAAATCAATGGTCCTTCTACTTCGGAGTCTGACTAGACACAAAGCTAAGGGTTTCACAAAACCTCACAATGCTTTACTTAGCTTTGTGTATAAACAAAACAGGCTAATCATAAGGACCATCAAACGTTTTATTTACTTGTTTCATCTCTCCAGAGGAACCCAAGAATATTGCTCAAGCTTTGACTAAAGAAAGCTGGGTTGAAGCTATGGTGAAGAACTTCTTCAATTTAAACTTCAAGAAGTTTGGGTTTTATGTGATCTATGGGAAGAGAGTTATTGGAACCGGTGGGTTTTAGAGTTAAAAGAGATGAAAGAGGTAATGTTATCAAAAACAAGGCAAGGTTAGTTGCTCAGGGTTATAGACAGGGGGAAGGGGTAGATTATGATGAGGTATTTGCTCCTGTAGCAAGAATAGAAGCTATTAGAATATTTCTTGCCTTTGCTTCTTATATGGGCTTTCAAGTTTACTAGATGGATGTTAAAAGTGCCTTTTTATATGGCAAGATTACAGAGGAAGTTTATGTCAAACAACCTCCCGGTTTTGAAGATCCTAAACATCCAAACAAAGTCTACAAGGTTGTTAAAGCTCTTTATGGCCTTCATCAAGCACCTAGAGCTTGGTATGAGAGACTCTCCACATTCTTATTGCAACATGGATATAGAAGGGGAGCTATTGACAAGACTTTGTTTATCAAGAGAGACAAGAAAGATATCATGTTAGTACAAGTTTATGTTGATGATATCATCTTTGGGGCTACCAAACAGTCCATGGTTAAGGAGTTTGAGCAGATGATGCAGAAAGAATTTCAAATGAGTTCAATGGGAGAGTTGACTTTCTTTTAGGACTTCGAGGTTAAGCGGTCAAAGGAAGGAATTTTTATCAGTCAAGACAAGTATGTTACTGACATACTTAAGAAATTCAATTTTGATGATATGAAGGCTTTTACTACACCTATTAAATCTATCAATTCATTGGGTAAAGATGAAGATGGACACCCTGTTGAAGTCAAGCTTTATAGATCAATGATTGGATCTCTTATGTATCTTCTGCATCTAGGCACGATATCATGTTTGCAGTTTGTCTATGTACAAGATATCAAGTCTCACCAAAGATCTCTCACATGAATGCAGTTAAAAGAGTTTTCCGTTATTTGAAACAACAACCTAAGTTGGGGTTGTGGTATCCTAAAGAGTCACCTTTTCACTTAGAAGCTTTTTCAGATAGTGACTATACTGGTGATAATTATGATAGAAGATCCACAACTGGTGGATGTCAATATCTTAGAAGAAGGCTAGTCTCCGGCAATGCAAAGCAGACAATTGCAGCAACATCATCTACTGAAGCTGAATATGTAGCTTCTGCAAGTTGTTGTGGTCAAGTTTTGTGGATGCAGAATCAACTCTTGGATTATGGGTTCAATTTCAAAAATACTCCTATCAATATTGATAATGAGAGTACAATTTGTATTGTTAAGAATCCCGTGTATCATTCCAAGACAAAGCATATTCAGATTAGGCATCACTTTATCAGAGATTGTTATGAGCATAGGGTCATCAATGTAGTTAAGGTTCACACGGATGACAATGTAGCTGATTTACTCACAGAAGGTTTTGATGTGTCACGATTCAATCACTTGGTCGTGAGCATTGGAATTATTAACTACTAAGCTTTTTTAAGGAGGACTATAAGGCGTTAGTATAGTCCTGTGTATTGCTTGAGGAGAGGATGTTTGTTGATACTTAGTTTATATGAAGAACTTTTGGCAAAGTATCTGCTTTTTCCGAAAGTACTGCTTGGAAAGTACTGCTTGGAAAGTAACTTGCTTGGGAAAGAATCTGCTTATGTGGAAAGTACCGTTTGTCGTATTAAAGTCTGTTCCAACGGTAATATTGATGGGTAATTGATAATAACGGTAACTTTGTTATTATAGGCTGTGATTTTTCAAATCCTACCTATAAATAACTACTTTCCGATTTTCCCTCTCATATTATTACTTTACATCTTTTCCATACTTATCTCCCGATCACTATCTCTTTATTCTTCAATAAAATCTTTATTGTGCTCACTCATTCAACAATGGCGAATCGTTTAACTATTTCAAAACACAATATGGTGGCTAATTTGGACAAGACTGAGGCAAATATAGCTTTTTATGATATTGTTGATTATCTTACTGGGTCGCCTATTAGTTATGCTCTTTTAGTTGAACCAGATGTTATTGAAACATGGATTCAAGAATTTTGGGCTAATGCTAGCGATAACATGGAGGAGGATGAATATTATATTAGATCTACATTCTTTGGACGGACTATCAAGATTACCGAAGCCTCTATTCGCGAAGATTTATTATTTGGAGATGAAGATGGGGCTATTCGATTTGACAAGCAACTGATTTGGGATACTTTTAGGAATCTTGGTTATGAAGGGTCTTTAACAGAACAAACATTCAAGAAAGCATTATTCTGTCCTCAATGGAAGATTTTGATTCATGTACTTGCTTCATTGCATAAGTTCTAAAAGTACTTCTTGGGAGCAGTTTGGGTCGAATATAGCATCTGCAGTGGTTGGCCTAGCTACTTGACGAGTGTTTAATTTTTCAAAGCTTATTTTGGATGGGATGCTATCACATATTTCTTCTGGGTCAAAATGGTTGATGTACCCAAGGTTTGTACAGGTTTTCTTAAACAAGCAATTGGTTGATGTTCCAAAACCTACTGCTTTGTTACCTGTTATAATGCAACAAGCCAAAATCTTTACATTTATGGCTAGGAGAAGTGCTTTGTTCAGAGGTGGAGATATTCCATTAACTTCTACAATGATGGAAGTTGTTCAAGCTGTACGTAATGACGCTGGAGAAGATGGAGAAAGTGAAGGTGGAGATATTCCATTAACTTCGCAAAGTGATGCTTCTGCAAGTACTGCTTCTCTTGAAGGTACTGCATCATTACAGGGTACTGTTTCTTCAAGCCCTGAGGTTCAAGCTGATATTGAAAGAACACCTATTCCATCTCCACAACATTCTATTTCTGTTTCGGAGGAACATTCACATCCTCACACTACTGATCATACTATTCCTCGTGAAGGATTAACTTTGGATAACTATGCTTTGACAAGGGAGCTAGTTCGATTGAATAAGATTGTTGAGTTTCAAGCTAAAGCACTTAGGAAGTTGAGACGTAGGTATGTTTGGTTGAAAAATTTTATTAAACCCTATATTCACGGTTTCAATTTATGGGTTAAAGAGGAAAACAAACGTCGAAAGGAATTAAAACGAAAGAAGGTTCCTAAGTCATCTTCTGTCAACTTGGGGAGGAATTTAGCAAAGGAAAATTTGAAAGAAGATGTTTCAAAGAAGAAAGAATCTGTAAGTTCTAAAAGACAAGATTATTTCAGATTCTGAGGAACAAGAAGAAGAAGTGCAAGTTCAAAGTACTGAACATCAAGGTACTGATGTTCAAGGTACTGATGATCAAGGTACTTGAACATCAAAGTCTGATTTTCATGATACATCTAGGCAAGAAGTAATAACTCCAAGGGTATTGAATTTTGAAGAAGAAGGTGGTCCTTCTACATTTGTTATAGAAGAAGAGGAGGAATCCACATTCATACCTATTCATTCTGCTAGTGATGAGGAAGTAATTGCTACAATATTAGATTTATCACAACCAAGAGGAGGGGTTACTATTAGAGATGTACAAGAAGATGAACAACCAAGAGCTTCTCAACCAGCCATTGATCCTAAAGACAAAGGGAAAGGTATTCTGGTTGAAACAAAGAAAAAGAAATTCACTTTGGCAGATCTTAGAGCAATTGAAGTTGCTAGGAATGAAGCTGCTGCTAGAAAAGTTCAAGAAGAGTTAGATGCTCAAGATAGAAAAGAACAAAAAGCTCAAGAGGCTCTCTAGATAAAAAGCGACTCAAGAGGTGCAAGATGAATTAGATCTGAAACTCTGAACCTTTACAGTCCCCTACACCCGTTAGATTTATGCCAAGAAGACCTAATTTAGCTAAGGACAGGAATGCTATGATGGCTTATCCGAAAAGTCAAGGGTATAAAGGATTACAGAAGTTTAATTATCTTGAGATGAAAAGATTATATGATACTGCTAGGGAGGATTATAAGAAGAATGTTGCAGGCATCAAAGATTTTAGAGAAGAAACTACCCGGACTGGCGAAAGGAAGAAAAGTTTAAAGAGAAAAAGAAAAACTAAAGTTACAGATGTTCAGTTTTCAAAGAAAGAAAAGGTAGAATTAAGATCCGAGACTAGTGATGAATTGAAGAATTATCTCAGAGTGGTAGATTTTGATTATACAAAGGAAGATGATGATATGAAGATGAACAGATCAAAGATCAGTGTTTTCAAAGTTGAGAAATCTAAGAATGGAGATTAAATGGTTTTTTATAAGAAAGATGAAAGTTTTAAAGTTTTCAAGAGGTTATGGGATTTGTTGCATGTTATTGATAGAGTAGATCTATTCTACTTATATCATGTTGTGAAGGCTTACTTTGAAAATAATCCATTGGAAGGGATTGGTTTGGTTTTACATGGTGATCTAATAACTATATGGGAAGCTGATGAAGAGAACCTTGATGATATCTGGAAGAATCAAGAAAGCGGGAAATAGTTTCTTTGGAGATTCTTTGAAGAATCTGGAGTTCATGTTTTGGAGCTAGAGAAAGGTAAAATGATACACATGTTTGCGAGAAGAAGATATCCTCTCACAGTTGAGCTCATGAGAAGAATGCTAGAGCATGGATTGGAAGTAGAAGAGGATAATGAAACTGCTTGCATGGTTATCAACTTGTTTATAAACTGGACTACCATTGCTGAGGATGATCAATAACTGGTATGAATTTTATTTGAATAAAATACTTTTTGATATATCAATACTTTTATTCAAAGTACTGCTGATCAGACAGTACTTTCATCAAAGTATCTTTTGTTCTGAACTAAATCGCTTAAATAAATTTTAGAAGAAACCTTTTTTTGCTAAGTAATAAATATTTTGAACTAAAGGTTGAATAAATGGGTTTTGTGATGATAACATCAATAGGTTATCAATCCACCATGGTTACAAAAGGATTGACTAATCCATGAGCAAACGGCTCCGGTAAAGATATATCAAATCCGTTTTTAGTTGACAACTTGCTAATAAGTTGGATGGTATTCAACTCACCATATCAAGTAATGTGAAGAGTTGGCTAGCCCACAAGAAAATGGCTTGTGGTAAAGGCTGTGGAAAAACCATTATTGGTAATTAGTTCACCATTAGATAGAACTAACTAGTCCACGAAGGTACAGCTTTTGGTAAAGACAAAACAAATCTGTTGATAGTTGATGGTTTGCTAAAAATCATATGGTTATCAATGTACCATGGTCTTACACACAAAAACATTTGGCTACTCCAGAGATAATGGCTTTGGTAAAGAGTTCTAAATCCATTAATTTTTCAATGATTCACTTGAAAGTGATGAGAATAGTATGCAACTTAAACTGAATCACTGTACAAATTATCATATGTTCTTTGTGTTCTTTGAAAAGATGGAGCTTCTGGATCTTCTTTGTAAAGAGAACAATTCTAAGAGATACTTTGACAAGAACGGATGTTCTGAGATAAAAGCTTAAAGACTAAGAAACAATCCGTTTTTAAAAGATGAAGCTGTTAAAGATATATTCACAAAAGAACTTGAAGTCAAGCTAGTAGAATTCAAGTTAGTGGAGGATTGTTGGGATATGAAAGTGTCTTTGAAGATATCAAAGTCTTGAAGATATCAAAGTCTGTAAGCTGCAAATCTGGAAAAAGTCAATGAAGTCAAAGTACTGCTAAAGATAAAGTCAAAGTACTGCACAATGAAGTCAAAGTACTGCAAGAACAAAGAACTGTTATATTCGTTTATAGAAAGTATGGTAACTCTAGAATATTCCGTATTAGATTACTTGTCATACAAGGTTATCAATTGTAAACCGACTAGGATATCCTTGAGCCTATAAAAGGACTCCTAGATTGTCATTAGAGATATGACTTATGACTTACGATTTTAGAATTAGAGTTTTAGAGAAAAGTTCGATTATCTTAGAGTTGTATTAGAGTATCTGCATAATAAGCAGATTTAGAGTTTATAATAAAAGGTTATTCTTCTTAGCTTTGTTAAGTAAATTCCGCGTACTTAATAAAGATTACTCAGTGTTTCTTTGTTAATAACTTAGGATTTATCCGAGGTTATTAAACCTTAACAAGCTAGTTAAGTTAGTTTGATTAAAGTATATCGATCCAACACATTGCTTAAGTTACCTCATGCCAATTGAATGTCCCCATTACATAAACATGAACCGTTAATTCCGGAAGAAGCGAGGGTGAGTGAATAGATCTATTGAGGGTGACTCCTCCATCCGTGTTGGTGGTCCCAACTGGTCAACGGATGCATTTCATTTAATATCATTATTGAGTTGTTTGGCAAACACTCTGTTGGGGCGAACATCATGAACAGTCTAGCTTCGGTGTCATTGGCTTATAGCAATTGTAACATTTTTATGTGGCATATTTGTCATACATTGTCTATACTTGTGTAGTCGTATAAAACATTTTTTCATAAACCTATGATTTCTCACCAACATTATTGTTGACGGTTTTAGCAATGTATTTTTAGGTAACTAAGGCATTATATCATAGCACGCATATGGACCATCATAGAGTCGCGGCGACGACGCGTCTCACATGTAAATTATGGCATTTTCAAAACATCGTTTGGCTTGTAATAAACATATTTCCGCAACTTTATCTACTTTTGGGACCTATCTTGTAACTCTGAATGTTTTAAATAAATATCAAACGATGTATTTTCAAACGACACTTTAGGTCGTTAAATATAACTGTGATTGTGATGCTATGACAGTCAACCCCCAGGAATTCCATTCCGCTGCAAAACAGGTAATTTGGGGGTGTAACAATAGGCTTGGCAAAGATACTAATCTCCACCACTAGAGTCTATAGATGCAGCTATTCTAAAAGGCAATGGGTTGACACAACTTAGGCTTATGGGGTTATTTTGTCATTACTAATGAGCTATGGCGAAGGGTACAAAACCCATGATACATGACCAAATTCATGGCCAAGACACCAATGATTGCTCGCTTCCTCACCTAAACTCGATTCATGACTAAGGGTAGGATAAGACATGGGAAAGATTTAATGGGTGTAAATAAAAAGACACGAAACAAATAGATTCCTAAGTCCACAGTTGCCCCACCACTAGTCACATTCACTCACTTAGCAAAAATCGAGGGTCAAGAGTCAAGGGGTCTTCAATACACGAGTTAATGCATATAAAATGGAGCGTAGTGCCTCATAATCTCCATAAACAAGGCAAATAAATGCATTAACTCGACATTCTTCATCAATGAAAAAAGAATGTGCTATATAAAAAAAAATTAAAATTTGGGTAATTTTAGCACATTTTCTATCAAAAAATTATAAAATCAACCATTTCTATCTCCCATCCCCCCACTTGAAATGTACAATGTCCCCATTGTACGAATATTGATTAAAATTTGAAAGGCAAGATAGAAATGTTCGGGTTTCTAATTTTATCCCTAAGACAAACCGGATTTGTATAAATTTGCGCCTAGTTGAACAAGGCGAGAACACTAATCATAAATAAACACTTGCTTGCATGCTTTTTTTTTCTTTTTCATCATTTTTTTTTGGATGCAAGACAAGGTATACATGTATATAAACGATACGAACATAAAAAACATCCCCCCACTTGAGATCAACTATAAACTAAACCCGATTTTCTTCCACAACCCTTTATTCAAAACCCGCGACTTTCACTAGTGGAACCAACAGTAACCAACAACGCCCAGACCATGGACATAAGGAAACTACAGGGTAGGGTAGGCGATGGGTCTAACGAAACATATATTGGGTGAACAAAATGAAAGGAAAGACTCTGAAGGTTGTATCTAGGGTATCTTGCACTAATGGTGAGTGCAAAAAATAGGGTTTAACATGGGGATTGACTAATCGAAATGAAAAGTCAATATACACAATACATATGTGGGATACTTGGGTTTAATCCTAAAATTGCCTTAAATCCTAGTTGCACCGATCACACCAAGTTACCTCAATGTAATGCTCATGATAATGGTCTCGAAAAGATATGCAAGGACAAGTTCTAAAGTCTAATACAGCCACCGGCACACTCATTTTTGTGGAATTATGTATAAGGGGAAAACGGAAAGGCTTATCCTCACACGAAATATAGGGCAGGTGTGCTCAGTCTAGATTAATCTAGTTAAATAATGAAAAATATGTCAAAATTTTATTAATGAAACATTTTTCATAAAAAACTAGAAAAATAAGGGCAAGTAAAATTAAGTGGATGTCTATGTCTAATCCCTTCCCCCCACTTGGGTCATACTTAAGCATATAAATGAAAGATAAGAAGGGTTAGAATTGAAACGGAAAACTCCCCTGGATTTGCTCGGCATGATCGAAGACTCACGAGTAAACGTGTCTCGCTTTGAGATCTATGAGCAAACTTTAATAACCTGAATTCACATAAGACAACCAAACGCATCATACTAGAAAAACAACAAGCATTAAAAGAAAAAAGAAAACCTAACTCACTTTCGTAGGAATCACGGTTGCATTTAGCATATGCAACAAGCCTTTTAAACCACTTGGTGTCCCAAGTGGACGAGTGTAGTCTCGTGAGGGCTTACAGGGAACATATTTACAAAGTTCATTTAATACTAATACAAGGTTATTGTGTTATTATAGAAAGAATTTGAACTGGAGGATAATTACGCCGTAACTCATTGACGGAGTTACGCCGTAATTATGTAAAACCTGCGTCGGACTGGAGGAAGCTTCTGCGTAACCATAGCATGGGATTACGCCGTAATCGGTAATGCTATGGAGAGAATCGCTACTTGTGATGTGTTACGGCGTAATCATTGAGATGAGTTACGCCGTAACTAACGGACAGGTCAGGTCCCCGTTTATGTTACTGATGCAATTTTCTCCCATTCCTGCAAAATGGTTAAAAACACAAAACCCAACTATACTAATAAAATGAAAAAAAGAAAAGATAGGCATGGGGTGCCTCCCACGAAGCACTTGTTTTTGTCCGAGTCACGAGCTTGACTCCACCATTATTTACTAAGTAAAAGGGTGTTCATCCCCTCACTTGAAATCAAGTGTGGGTGAAAATAGCAATAAACACCATGAGGGTGTGATTTTGCTATGGGATGGGGAAATGATAAATTATGATCATACCTTACATGAGATGTCATTTCCCTCCATACCTTACCCGTTTTAGTTGATGGTATTGATGATTGGTTCACCTCATGATGTGGCTGGTTAATCGGCTTAAATGTTACGTAAATTTCCTCGTCAACCATTGAAGTGTCCAAAATCTTATCATCTAATTCCCTTGAAAGCTCATCTAAAACTGGGTCGGTAGTTGGTGCTACAAAACAATCGTCAGTAGGTGTGATATGTGATGTCAGGGGTTGCATTACTAGCTCAGGAATAGGTTCATGACGCATAGGAGGTGTTAGAATTTGCCTAAGCCTTTCAACATCCTCAATCGTGATATCCCACATGTCATATAAATTCCATTCATCACATTCCTCCTCGACTTCCTCTTCCTCCTTGGTAGTGTCGATGTCGACATTATTTGTATCCTGTTTACAAACACTAGCAAAAATATTAGAAATAGGGGAAAGAGGAGAGTCAATAAGGTCCTTACTTTCAAGGTTCACATCTCTGAATTGTCCATTAACAGACTCATCATGAGTCTCCTCATGTTCCATGCGTTGAAGGTTTTCAGCTCCAATTCTAAACAAATCATCCAACGCCCTTGCAATCATCAACTCTCTATCTTCATGTTCAGGATCAGGAGTGTTATATGAATAATCACCAAAATCGGATGTGAAACTGTGAGTGTGATTATTCCAGCTGTTTTTCTTTTGACATCGGTTGGCTATATATAATTCATATTCATGAATGGTCATGTTATCCATGTCCAATTCATCATACTCTTGAGGATATACATAATCACCATAGGTATATGGTTGAGAAGATTGAAAGAAATGCTCTAGGGAAGGCGATCTCGTAGAAGTTCTCCAAGATTGACGATTCCTTAAAACTTTTCTATCCTTTTCGCACTCGTACTCCTAGTATTCTTCCAATGTCATATTACCAAAATCTGGCTCCATTTCCATAATTACCTGAAATGCACACAAGAAACAAAGAAACAGCAGAATAGGAGAAAGAAAAGAAAAACTTAAATTAAAATCCTAAATAGCTCCCCGTGGCCTAAAAAACTTGATGCGAGGATTTCTTGACCGGTTTTAATATTTATAATTACTCGTTATACCTATGGTCTACCCTAACGCACTAACGGGCAGTGTACCCGGTCGTGTAGTGTAGTATTCGGTAAAACCGAGGTCGTCCCAAGAGCTACGTGGATTGGAAATTAACTTAAGTCTATGTCACGTTATTAATTGCTTTTAAGATTGAAATAATAAAATTAACTAATAAAACAAGGAAATAAAAGAAAGCATATAAGGGCAAGAGGTGTGATCAATGAAGGATAGTGGTGCTAACCTAGTTATTCATCCTAGCTAGTAATGCCTACGTCTAATTACTTCCAATTACTTCAGGTGGGGTCAAAGTCGAGAGGACATCATTTGGTTAATTCGCCCTAACCTATCAACAAAGATGCCACCACAGGAGAAATCAAAGCACCGTCATAAGTCCTGTTGTTCCCGGTCCCCTAAGCCAAGTCATTAAGTACCGCTACATGCTAGATTTATAATAGTGAGTGCCCGACCATTAAGAACTTAGACACTCACCCCCTAATTCTTAAGTTCATCCAAACGATAGGTGATCAGTTGGTCAAATCGCACAAGTATAAAGAGTCATCAGTTGGTCATATCTTACCCTTCTCGTCTCAGTCCGCTCACCTATGATCAGTTGGTCATATCTCCTAGGAAATTGGCCTCTACCGCCATTCAAAACTACCGAACCAAGGGTGGCTACCAATAAACTATGCATGCATACACTTAGAAATAATTATACGAAAGTAATATAAATGTAAACAAAACAATTACGGAATCATAACTAGGCCAGCACCAGGGTGCTTAGCCAAACATATAATAAATTATACCAACAAAAATGAATAAATCATAAATTGAATTGAACATAATGTTTGATACAAATTACTTGATGTAGAGCTAATAATGATGATTATTGCGAGTGAATTCTTCCTTCAAAACTGGCTTTGGACTGCTGGAAAATGCCCTGGAGAGGTGCCCTAATCGACCCCTAAGAGAGGGGTGAAGAGAGATACTCAAAAATGCAGATTTAGGGTTGTATTTATAGGCCGCGTCATAGTTACGGCGTAATTAATTATAACAGTTACGATCGTGTATCTTCCCCAAAACAGATAAAAACAGGTAAAAGCGACAAGCAAATCCACCAAGCCGAATCCACAGGAACCACCAAGTATTATTTTGATTGTAGTCTCACCCTTGTGGATTGGTGGGGTTTAAAAAGAAGAAAAAAATATTGCCTTGACTCTCTCTTTATTTAGATCGATCGTGGTGCCACCCTCTTTGAGGAAAGATAGTTTTCATCTTCATTTTTCAATGGGACTCGTGAGTTCTTGTGGAAAGAAGAGAAAACAGATGATGGTGATAGATCGTTCTTTTTTTTTGTTGCATTCAGATACTTTATCTTTGCAAAGAATCACACTTACGGTCCTTTGTTTTAACTTCCATTAACTTGTTCTGCTAAACTCCTCATGTGTCATGCACATGAGGGTAAATTGGTTTTTTCCTCTCACCTTAATTTGTCTTTTCCTCTTACCTTTTCTTTCTTTATCCTACAAATACAAACATATTATCCTTTCCATTTCACTTCTCACAAAACGCAACCACCACTCTAACTTTCTTATCCTTTTCTTCTTGTTTTTTTTTCTTACAACCTGCACCACAAAACACTTATCTTTTTACCTTTTTAAAAAGAAATCAAAGCAACCAATCTCAACCAAAACTTAAATACCTGTAATCTCATTTTAAGTCTTGTCGCGGGGTTCGAACCAGTGGTTGATATGTGTGGAAAAAGGATTTCTTGTTGTTCCTAATCTTCTTTCTTTAATCTGAACTCAAAATCACAACAATTTGGTTTCTCGTTTGTAATCTTGATGGGTTTATACCACGTAGGTGTTTTTGTTCTTGGGTTTTGATTTTACAAAGATTGATGATGGGTTTTTGGACCTTTAAAGATCTTTTTTTTGAAAAACAATACATGAGATCTTTCTTTCTTTTTATTTTTCATTTTGGGTCTTGTTATTGACTATTATGGACATGGGATAATGAGTTCTTTTGAAGTTTGTTGTTGTGATTAACTATCGTAGTGTATTCTTGGTTGATGTTCTAATCTTATAGTTGTTGTTGGAGTTGGTACAAATACAAACACTTGGTTAACCTCACATAATAAATAACTCTTGAAAACGTGAACTTCCACCTTTGTGAACCGAGAAATTACAATTTTTTTTTATAGAAATTAAAAAATGGAGATATTAACCATCAAAATCTGATTAACCATTGAGATGGAAGTTAATAGTGATGGTCCGATCTAAAGATGTGGTAGTTGGTTGCATAACAACTGTACTATCACACTAGTTGTGATGATTAGATATGTATAGGCGTTGGTACTGGTAATGGTTGAATCAGTCATTGATTCAAGTTAGTAGAACACTTGTTGTGATAATGCCACTAGATTACAACCGTGAGTGGGTCAGAAATTGAAGTAGAGGAAGAAATTGAGGGGGTTTCAATATTTTATTTTTAGAGTAAACTACACCATTCGTCCTTGTGGTATACGTTGACCATCAAGTTTAGTCTTTTGACCAAAAAAATTGAACCGTTGGTCCTTAACTGCGAAACGTTACTCAGCGTTGGTCCCTCACCCTAACTGGTGTGACTAACGGGCGTTAAGCCTATTTAAGTGGAGGATATATTTGTCTTTTCCCACCCACACCACACCCTTGTTTTTTTAGAAAGTACTGAACACTTTACTCATATCTGTGTATCATCATTCAGTATTCACCTAACTGTTTCTTTCTCTCTCATCGTCTTTTTCTTTCTCTCTATATTGCTTCTACTTTTTTACAACCAAGATCCAATATCTACTTTTTTACAACCATTTGATGATAACTAACCAGTATGAACTTTTACTTTGTCATAAAATTTCAATCTTTAACAACCAAAATCATGTATCTTAGTTTTCATTTAACCATAACATCACTAATAATCTTATCATCTTCAACAAACCTAAAGCCAACTAGCCAAGTCAACCGTAGCGACCACCCACATACGCCGCCGCTATCACCACCGAGGTCAAAAGCATCCACATCCGCGCCACCAGTCGCGCCCACATACGTGGTCGCCAGTACCACCGAGCTCAAAACCATCCACATCCGCGCCAACAGTCACCTTCCTTTCCATCGGTAGTACAATATTTAATACAATCAAGTTTTGTTTTTGTTTGGTGGTTTAATTGGTTTGGATGATTTTTTCATATGGGGTTTTGCTACAAGTGGGTTTAAAAGGTTTATCTGGTGGGATTTATTTTTTTGTTGGTGGGTACTTGATTACTGATGGTACTTCAATTTGGTTGGTAGTTAAATTGATTTCCCGTGAAGCTTTTAAACAACAAAGGATTATTGTAATTCACATTTTGATTGTTAGTTTAATTGGTTGGTAGTTTAATTGTTAGTTATCAATTATACATTGTGAGGATAGTGGTGGTGGTGGCGGCGGCGGATATAGACAGTGGTGGCGACGGATATGGGTGGTGGTGATGGCGAAGGGTGGTCGGTTTTTAATATATGAGTTTGAGTTATTGTGTATAATGATGGTTAAAGTGACACTACGTGTGTGGGGATGTTGGGGATTCTCGGGGGGTTTTTTTTTCCCTAGTTAAGATGAGGAGATGATGACGAGATGGTGTTGGTGTTTGATGACGATGGTGGTGCTCAGATCTTCCAATTGGCGGCGTGGTCACTGGGGATTAGCGATAACGGTGGTATGTGTGTGCTTTTTCTATTTCTATTAGAGAGGGTGTGAAGAGTAAATAAGTTGAGATAATAATTTTGATTTGCAAGTTTGGGGATTATTTCTAGAGAGAGAGAGAGAGGCAGAAATGGAGGAGAGAGAAGCAGAAAAGCAAAAAAGGAAGAATCAGAAAGACTGAGTTAGATGGTTTTAAGTGTTGGTGTGGGTGGGAAAAGACAAATATACCCTCCACTTAAATAGGCTTAACGCCCGTTAGTCACACCAGTTAGGGTGAGGGACCAACGCTGAGTAATGTTTCGCAGTTAAGGACCAACGGTGCAATTTTTTTGGTCAAATGACGAAACTTGATGGTCAACATATACCACAAGGACGAATGGTGTAGTTTACTCTTATTTTTATTTTTTCCTAAAAAGAAATAAACAATGATGAGTTAAGGATGATGGTTTGTTGGTGTTTTTCATGATATTTTTCTAATGTAGGGATTGCTGGGTAAATAAAAAAGAAAGATGAAGATTTGAGGATGAAGGTAGGGCTATAAAGCGAATCGACAAAATGAACAAAGCCTTGTTCATGTTCGTTCGTTAAATTTTAACCGGAAAAAATAAACGGACAAGAGCGCTTAAACGGACGAATTTTCTTGTTCATTTTCGTTTATTAAGAAAATGAATTGTTCATGTTCGTTTATGCTCGTTCATTAAAACACTAAACGAATATAAACGATCGAACATAAATGAACATAGACAAACAAACATAAACTTCATTTAATTATGCACAATATATTGTTTTATAAGCGTTTTTTTGTTTAAACAACCCAAATTTTAAAATAATACAATTAAATGATATGACATACGGACATAAATAAATAAATGAACATAAACAAACGTTAACGAATGTATAATCGAATGTTTACGAACATAAATGGACGGACGCGACTTTTGTTTATGTTCGTTTATTTAGCTAAACGAACACAAAATATTGTTTATAGTCGTTCATTAATAAATAAACGAACATAAACGAACTTTTTACCGAACGATTTATGAAATGTTCACTGAACGTTCAGTTCAATTACAGCCCTAGATGATGGTATAGAGAGATGGAGAAAGTAAGAGATATATGTATTTAGTAAATTAATTTTTTTATTATAAATATAAAAAAGAAAGGAACTTGTATACTAAAAAGTGCGGTTAGGTGATAAAGAAAGAGAGAAATGTGATAACTTTATCATTTGAAGAAAATAAAAAAAGGAAATGACTACTGTACCCTCATGTGCATGGCACATGAGGGGTTTATTAGAAAAAATTAACAAAAGTTAAATCCAAGGACTACAAGTGTGATTTTTTGCAAAGATAAGGACTGTGAATAGGAATGGCAATGAGGCAGGTTTGGGGCGGGGCGAGCATCCCCATCCCTAAACCCGATAACAAAAATCATCCCCAAACCCGCCCCAATCCCCATTGGGGATCTTATCGGGGCGCCCCGTTGGGGCGAGATACTCCCCCAAACCCACCCCATTCCCCATTAGGGTCTTATCGGGTTGTCTTTTTTGAGCACGATACTCAATCATACTCGTGTCGCTCCCCGTTCATTCTTATTTTTACACTAATAACAATATGATTATATGGAATAACTTGAAGAATAAAAAACCCATTAATAATATATTAATCATTGGAATAAATCACAACTTTACATAATAATATGACACAAAAGAAGCTTCTAAGATCACAGTTTGAAATATCACAAAGGATAAAAACTAACAAAAATTAGATAGTTATATTTAGTACGTAAATACTAACACAATATTTTATGTATAAAGATATATGTATATGTACAAGTATATATTTCGGGGCGGGGCGGGGCGGGAATGGTGTGCCCCGTCCCCGCCCCAAACCCGATAAGAATCCCCGTTAAGGCCCCAAAACCCGCCCCGAAACCCGATAATCATGCCCCGCCCCGCCCCAATAGGTTCGGGTTTCGGGTTTCTCCGTCGGGTTCGGGTTTTTTTTGCCATCCCTAACTGTGAATGCAACAAAAAGATTTCCGGGACTCCAGATGCAAATTTTAACAAACCATAAGGACTATCTATGTAATTTACTCAATATTTTAAAATGATTAAGCGCATTTGAAAACTCTTTTGAGACAATTCGGAAGTATTAATGTTGTATACTTTTGGTTTATCTTAAATCATCTTCAATAAGAGATGGTAGATATAACAATAAGATATTCATTTCAAGAAATTTTTGAGATTTGCCCATTTAAAGCAAAAGTTTTCTTTTTCTCAGAGTCGATGGTTTTTAAGCCTTTAATGGAAAAAATTGATCAAAGCTCTCTCTTGTATAAATGTTATTACTAATAACAAATTAAAAACCTTTGTAAACGTCAAGCTTGTTTTTTGTTTTAATAAAAGACGCCTTATGCTGTCAACCAGCTTGTATATGCTTTAAGTCTTGCCATGGGCCTCAATATATATACAATACAAGTTATTTCATGATTTAAACTCCTAGTTATTTGGTAGGAAAAAGTTCTCACCAACATAAAGTTACTATTAAGGTACACGTGATAATGAAATTAATCATTAAAATAGAATGTAAACTTTATGTTTGTTTTGAATTTTGGAATAGAATAATTCATTGGTTTACTCCATTACGGGTATGTTTGGCGTAATGGGCTGGGATTAGGGTTGAGGCTGGAGGCTTGGGCTTGGGCTGGGGCTGGGGCTAGGGCTTTTATTATAAGTCGAAGTTGAAATTTGTATTTTTGTAGACTTGTTTGGCAAATTGGCTGGGGCTGAGGCTTATTATTGCAAAATTACTAAAAATGATATAATTAAATGAATTTTATAGTATATGTTAGATATTTTTGTGAGTAAATATGTAATTTATGGTTCATAAGCCCGGGGCTAAAGTTTTTAGCCCTCTTTATGGGGCTAAAGTTTTAAGCTCTTTTGGGGGCTTATGATTTTATAAGCCCGCATGACAAACGAAACTTATTTTATAAACTGGCTTATTTTAGAAGCCCAAGCCGCATAAGCCCCCCATAAGCCCCTCCCCAAACATACCCAACATCTGTCTCATTATATGGCCATCTTTTATTTTGTTTTCATTACATTATGAAATGTAATAATATCTATGTCATTTTTCATATATTTCTTTCATGTGTCACGTCTATTACAAGTATCAAATAACATGTTTAAATGATTTATATCATTTAAACATGTAAACAAAACGGGACAATAAAATAGTAATTGTTGTAAAATAATAAGCAAGAACACAAAAATTAGATGAGAAGAAGAGAGAATTATCACTAAGCGGTGATACAAGAGTGTATCTACTTATAGAGTAGATAAGTACATGTAAAAACCTTAATGGGTCGGGCTAGTAAGCTAAGAGTGAATAGACATAAGTCTTTATTTAGTTATAACACTCCTCCTTTGATATTCATAGTTTATCACATGTTATAAATTGTCTCATTAAAAACCTTATCAAGAAAAAACCCTGATAGGATAAAACAAATTGATGAAGGGAAAAAGAGTTCACTGCACATAATGCTCATCCTCAAATTAATGTATATATATTTTAGGGCAATTGCATATATACCCATTAAAACTTGCATATTTGCATATATACCCAAAACATCCTTAAATTGCATTGTACATCATGCATTAAAAACTTGTATTATGGAGAAATATGCAAATTTTTGAGTTTATTGGGTATGTATGCAATTTAAGCAGTGAATACTAATCTTCTGAACGAGTTGCTCAAATACTTTTGTTGGCAAAAACATTGTAATGAAGTCCACAAAATTGTTGATGTTAAGAATAACTCGTGCAAAGATATACAAAATATATGTGTAGCTTCTAACCCAATACCAAGTGAATTGGTTGAAAAATATGTACTTCTTGTACTAATATTAAAAGAGAAAAATAAACTCACCATGACGCATATTAATTGCAAAATTGACATCAAAACTACAATTGCACTTATTTATGGTACTTGAGGACAAATTATTCCTTAGAGAAATGTGCAAAAACAGATTAAATAATATGCATCTAGAATGATTTTGATCCATATAAGGATTCATTCAGTTTGATCAAATAGAGTTCTTGAGAAATTTATTAACTGCTTCTAAAATTTGAAGTTGCTAGACATTCTTGTGGGCTTAAAGTATTATAGATCCTTCATAGAATATGCGAACTTTATCTAAAACTCATTTAGAGTGAATTAAACACTTCTAGATTGTTTGTCTCATAAAATATCAATAAGATATTTACATCCACCTAGAGACAATTTTTCTCTTAATAATCAATTTCATGTTTTTGTGAATATATTTATTCAACAATTCGTGTCTTAAAGCACATAACTTTAGAGCTCTTATTTTGGTTTCACACAAAGACCTATGTATTTCCAATAGATTTTACAGATTCATGCGTATGGACTTCATGTCCTAATACTTCTCATATTTGCACGAGATTGCATTTTATCATATTGGCCAATCGTTTCGTTGAACTCACTTTTGAATCATAATTTATTTATGATCCTCATTATACATAATAACAAGCACTGTATTATATGCAAATAAATTTATCGACGTCGTTTTGTTTCGATTCCATATGATTCTAGACATGATAGAATTTATTGAGATCTCCTTAGCTATTTGAGGTTCATTTGGAACCTTCATGTCTAGTGTCTCTTTATAAGATTGTTATGGGGTCTTTTATACATCGACTAACCATCTTATTTTCATGCTTCATATTTTTACCGAGGATTTTATTTGGAATTGATTAGTCTACCATGCTTGAGGCATGTCACAATTAGATAGTGTCCTTAAGGGACAATGTATAATCGGAGCATGCGTAGCTGAAATTTTGTTTTTTTGCTAATGTATATATATATAGCTATTAGATTATTCAATGAATTATAGATTCATAATGTTTCTTAAGAGGATCAATAGAATATGATAATTCATTACGAACTCCCAGTTACTTTTCTTTCTTCCTGAAGGAATTTGTTAGTTACTTTTCTTTCCTCCTAAAGGAATTTGTTAATACAAATAAACCGTAAAAACGTTTATTCATATTTAGCGATCTCTTTGTGTTTTGTTGATAACAAATATAAAGTTATCAAAAGTATAATTATAAGGATATATGTTATTTTTGTAAAGTATATACATTTTGTCATTTACATAAAATGTTATAATAATTCATTTGTTGTAATAATTTAATACTTGTTGGGTACCCAAGGCTCACACCCATGACCCATGACCCGGTTTGCAACCCAAAACCCGGACTGGTACAACCCAAATTGCCGGATCCCTTGGATTGCACTGGACGGATCCCCCAAGTGAGGGATCTATATGAACCAGGCTACAGTAGAGATTTTTGCCTATAAATAGTGAGTCATTTATTCATTGTTACTCATTCCTCTTCTTACAAACTCTTTCATATATTACTTCTCTCTTCTAATCTCAAATCTCTTAATCTATCTAGTAGTTCTTCTTTCTTTTGTTGTGATTCTTATATAGGTCCTTCTCAAAGGCGAGATCATGAGATACTACAAGTCATCCAAGCAAGGGATCCTTGATTGATTTGTTCCTCCGCAAGATTTATGTAGCAAGATCTTGTATTTCATATTTCACATAGTTGTTGTGTTATAGTTGTGTTGGTTTGGTCCGCCGTGTTAAGGACTCGGTATTTAGCTTTGTAGCGGATAAAGTGTAAGCGACGTTGTGAGGCTTCTCCGCCGTGTTGAAGGAGCTTGTTGACATAGTGCTTGAACTCTCAAATGGGGAACTCGGGGAGTGGAGTAGGGCAAGGAAGGTGTCCTTGTAGCCGAACCACTATAAATCACTTGTGTCACTACTATCTATCCTTTACTTTACTTTATTTCATTATTTACTTTACTTATTGTTTTATACTTCTATCCGTCCATATGAATTCACATAAGATCGAATCTAAAGTTTTTGAAACTAAACTTAAAATCGGCAAAACTATTCAACCCCCCCCCCCCTTCTAGTTTTCCACAATTGGTATCAGAACAAGGTTTACAAAAGTTTTAAAGTAAATTGTATTTTAAAAACTTTTCGATCACAATGAGTTTTGAAAATTATAAAGAATGGAAATCTATGCAAAGACCTCCACTACTTGAAACAAATGGTTTTATTTATTAGAAAAATAGATTTGAAACTTATGTGAAGTCAAAAGATATTGATCTTTGGTACATCATTGTTGAAGGTGACTTTCAAGCCACTACAAAAGACGATAAAACCGGCAACGAAATAAACATTCCTCGTGATCACCTCACCGACGATAAAAAAAAAGCTTTCAAAAAATAGTGAAGCAAAAATGGTTTTATATAATGCTTTACCCAAAAAGGAATTTGAAAGAATTTCTATGCTTAAAACCTCTAAAGAAATTTGGAATTCTTTAGTTGTAACTCACCAAGGAAATCAACAAGTTAAGAATAACAAAATAGATTTATTTATCCAACAATATGAACAATTTTTAATAACGGATGAGGATAGTATAGATAATTCTTTTGCTAACTTTAATACTATCATTACTTCATTACAAGCACTTTATGAGTCTTTCTCTAGTCGTAATCATGTCAGGAGATACCTAAGGGCACTTCCATCTAAGTGGAGATCAAAGGTGACGGCCATCGAAGAATCCAAAGGCTTGTCAATCCTCACTCTCGACGAACTCATAGGAAATATAAAGGTCTATGAGCTTATCCTTGCTAAAGACTCCGAAGCCTTAAAAGAAAAGAAAGAGAAACACAAATCTCTTGCCTTAAAAGCCAAGAAGGTCTCAAGCGAAGAAGAAACCTCTTCTTCGGAAAGTGATGACGAATAGTATGCCATGGCGGGAAGGGATTTCAAGAAGTTATTTTGAAGAAAAGGAAGATATGTCAAGTAACCATATGACGACAATAAGGGGTTCCGAAAAGGCAAAGACAACAAGAAAGCAAGGGATGAACGCACATGTTTTAAATGTGGGGACCCTAATCACTTCATTAGTGATTGTCCCAAATGTGACGAACAAAAGGCGTTAGTAAGTGGTTTGTGGGGAATGAGTGAGGAGGAGAACGAAGAAATTTGTCTCATGGCAAATGACTCAAACGAGGTATATCCCGAATCTCTTTATTATAGTAGCTCATCATTAGATGATGAATCATTGCATCGTGAATATGACAAACTTTGCAAAATTAGTCTAAAAGTAATTAACAAAAATAAGATTTTGAAAAACAAAAATGAAAGTTTAGAAAAGGAAGTCATTGAGTTAAAAGATAAATTAAAACGTTTAGAAAAGGGGAAGAAAGTAGATGGTGAATGTGAGCTCTGTGTTCAACTTCAAACGTTAGTTGATAATCTTGATTCCAAGATTGCTAGAATGAGTACTAATACTCTTGATATAATACTTGATAGTGTTAAAACGGGAAATAATCAAAAGGGTTTAGGTATTCAGGAACTTAATGCATCAACTAGCGAGATTAAAGAAACACAATTCAGTAAAGCAATTGAAAAACAAGCTACTATAGTCACGGATCCCACGGATCCCTTGAAAAAGGAACCGTCTAGTGCAAATCCGTGGATCTGTGGGTCTGTATCGACAAAACAAGAGAAATAATGTAACTACAACATCTAGAACCAACTTTGTTATTGTTAATAAGAAGAAATCAACCCATGTTACTGTTAGAAATGTCAAACAACCACCACCACCAAAACAAAATCAAAGTTTTATTAAAAAAAAAGGTCCATCGTTTTCTAAGCCAAACACATTTATAAGAAGACCAAATAATGTTTAACCGAGTAGTGACCACAATCAAATGGGATGGAATCCTAATACAAAACGGTTTTCCGTTTCAAAATTGTACACCGTGGAATGCTTTCTCACCTTTTTCATATATGCTTAACATGAATGAAATGTATAACACTAATGGACCCATGAACAAATGCGGACCAAACTTTTGAGTTAATTGTTTTCTTAGATGTGCTTAAAGGTCGACCTAGATCCGGATGAATGGATCAAGGATAGCGGGTGCATGAGGCACATGAACGGTAACAAAGACTTGTTTTCCACATACGAATCCTTCAATGGAGGAAATGTGGTGTTTGGTAATAGCAAGAGCAAAATCATCGGTAAAGGTACAATTACTCACAAATCCTTAACCATTAACGATGTTTGTCATGTAGAAAACCTAAACTTCAATCTTCTATGTATAAGAAAAATATGTGATAAAAAGTGCAACGTACTCTTTAGTGAATCAGGTAGTAAAATATTGAAAAACGGTATTACTATAGGAAGAGGCATTAGAAAACATGGAGTCTATGTCATTAAAATCGGTAATGAACCAAAACAAACTTTGTCTTACCTCTATGGATGATACTTCGACTTTATGGCATCGAAGATTGGGTCACCCCAATATGCGACTTCTTCAATCGCTATCATCTAAAGAATAAGTAAGAGACCTATCCAAATCAAAATACGAACATCATTTTTGTGATGCTTGTAACGTAGGAAAGCAAGTCTATGCTAGTCATAAAGCTAAAAATATGGTTTCTACTACTAAGTGTCTAGAACTACTTCATATGAATTTATTTGGTCCATCCGCTATTCAAAGTTATGGAGGTGACTTCTATACTTTGGTTATAGTGAATGATTACTCTAGGTACACATTGACTAGATTTCTAAGAAAATCGAAAGACGACTAGGAAGTCCTATCGTGTCAATTAGAATGGATCATGGTAGGGATTTGATAATGAAGTGCAATTTGGAGCTTTTTGTGATGCTAATGGTATTACTCATAATTTCTCAGCTCCCCGCACTCCACAATCAAATGGGGTAGTTGAGAGGAAAAATAGAACCCTACAAGAAATGAGTCGCACCATGATTAATGAGCAATCTATCCCTCAAAAATTTTGGTGCAATGTCGTCGACACACCAACCTATATACTTAACCGTGTCCTAATTAGACAATTCTTAGGTAAAACTCCATACGAGTTACTTCGAGGCAAAAAGCCTATGCTAGAACACTTTAGAGTCTTAGGTAGTAAATGTTTCTTGCTTAACACTAAAGATTACTTAACCAAATTTGATCCTAAATCAACTAAAGGTATCTTCATAGGTTACTCTCCTAATAGTAAAGCTTATGTTATACTAAATAAAGAAACTGATTCGTTGAGGTTTAGGGGTGTGTGTGTATGGATAAAACCACAATATCGATATCAAAAATAACCACAACGAATGATTTAAAATCCCTTTAGGAAAAAGGATAATGAATCAAAACCCGTGAGTGATAGTGATACGGATTAGGAAATCCGAGTCGTTTCCCAACGAGGTGTGAATGGGCAACATCGTTATTGGTTCGTTATTAAAATGCTCGATGTTTTGGATTTTTGATTATATTAAAACTACGGGAAATGGGAAAGAAAAAGGGAAATTACACTATGGGGAATCCTAAGTATGCGAATTAAACTAAAATGAAATGTAAATAAAATGCAACTACGTCTAACCTAAGTCCTAAAAATGATCTAAAATTACTTTCTAACTAAAAATGATATTAGAAAATTATCTAAGAATTAAAACTAATTTGTATGATTTTTCTGGAATTTATTTGAATTAAAACTAATTTTAAACTAATTTAAATGCTAAAAATTACAAATTAAACTAGGAAAATTATGGAAAATATTTTTTTGGCTTTTTATATTTTTCTTAATCTAGGAAAATTGAAAAATTATTTTTTGGAACCTTTTCTGAATTAATTGAATTAAATGCTATTTAAAAAAGTCCTAAAAAGAGGTTTAAATCAAGAAAAATAGTAAACAGTGACTAAAAATTATGAAAAATTCAGGAAAAGTCTAAAATATTATTCTAAATCTATGAAAAATATAAAAACTATAGCTTATGTGAAGGATTAACAAGCTGTAGTGCAAACTGACCCTAAATAAGCTACTAAGATTAAGCTAATGAGTGCTAAAAACCACCAAAGTGTTACTGAAGCTAATTTATACTAAAATCACCTAAAAGTAGCTAATTACAACTATCCTAAACTTCTAAAGTACTGATTAAACTGAATTAACTAATTTGACTACTTAAAATGAAAACAAATTTTCCTACTAACTATAAGCTAAAACCACAGCTTATTTAATGAACCAAACTGAAAACCAAAAGTTGAGAACTCAAGATCACCAGCTAAGCAATAACTAGTCCAAGTTTCAGGCCCTAGTGATCAAAAACAAGACCTGCACAAGGTTCTGGAAGTTTACTGGTTCACACTCAGTATTAGCTGAGTGTGAACAGGGCAAATGAGCTCTGTTTAAGAGCTTATTCACTGCTTAAAATGATTCCCAAAAATTTGACAAAAATCATTTACAACACTAGACCAAGAGAACTTGAAAAGAACAAAATCTCACTTAATTTGAACAAACAATGAATCAATGAAAATTACACAAACTTTTGTAAAACGTGTTTTGCAACTTTTGACTTTTTATCAAACTTTGAAATTTTGACCAAACTGAGATTTGATCTTAATTTGTGAACTAATTTAGATGTTTTAAGCTAAAACAAAGTTAAGTCAAGCTTCTCTAATAATATCTGATCCTAAATCAAGCTTTTGACCTTCAAAATTCCAACTGATATGCAATTTAGAACTGATTCAAGGTGATTTTGACTTCTAGAGTTCTCTTATGCAAATTAATGACTTATCTAGACTGAACTAAGCTAAGTTCTATTAATTCAACTCAAAACTTATACTACTAAAACCTCCAACTCAGTTTTGCAATGAGATCCAAACAGTAGTTTTAACAAGCTATTGTGCAATTACTCTAACATATATTCTAACAAAATTAATGATAGTAAAATAACTAAATACTAGCTACTGAATTAGTACTAAAAAACTGTAAAAACAACAATTAAGCACCACAGAAACAGATTATGCAATATTCTTATTTAGAAATGAACTTACATGTGGTCCTAGCCACTATGGCTTGCCAAAGAACAAGTAACCACTATCCTAAACCCATAACCTACTCCAAATCCAGCTCAAGTTTAACCCAACTCGATCCAATACCAAAGAAATCAACCCATTCCTTTTTTAAATTCTCCACAGTTGACTTTGTTTGACTGATTTTGTGAATTGAATTAAATTGGTTGTAGAACTGAGTAGAGACCTGAATAAGCAATTAATAAGCTATAGATGAGCTTATAAGAGTTTAAACTAACATAATCACAAACTGATTTGAACTTAACAACAGATTTGAGATATTTTTTATTTTTTGAGTATTTTTCTTATTTTTTTGTGATTTTTGTTTTATAAAACAAATAAGCCGAAAATGAATAGAGATAAGCTAAGATGATTAACTGAAACACTAATAAGCTTCTTAAATCAATGAAACAGTAATTGAGATTAATTGAAAACAAAAGCTAAAATTACTTGAATTAATAAAACTTGAGGATTACAATGAAACTGAAATTTAGAAAATACAGAAATGAAATTTATAAAGAAAACATTAATAAACTACTAATTCTACTCAAATTCTACTTCTATTACAAGTGAAATAAGGGTGCCTTATATAGGCGAGCTAATGCCTTGGAAGGATCCAGAAGGTGCAAATGTGTGCTTCTTTAGAGTATTCTGAGCCATTGATTATCTTCACACGTCCATCATTTCATCTCAGCCTTAGGATTGAATCCACCACGTTGCACTAGCCAATCAGAGATGAGGATTTGGTGAGATGACACACGGATTGCCAACCTGGCATCCGTGTGTCAGTGGGTGTCAGAGTAAAGTACGAAAGTACCCTTAATTGCTGTTAATTTGGTTAATTGGAGCGCGGGGTAATTTAGGGTTCATCTGGGTGGGTAAATTGGGGCAAATTTGGGCGCGTTTGGTTTATTTATTATATTTCAACTTTGTTGACCGGTTTAAGTGGGGGTTGACCAGGGTCCAAATGGGTATACGGGTTGGGTTATTAAACCGGTTTGGGTGTTTGGCTTGGATCGGGTATGAATTTGGTGGGCTTGGTTGGGCTAGATGGTATAAGAGTTATATATTTTGGACTTTGGACATGATATGGACCCATTAGGCAATTTAGGGACTTAATGTGTACAAACTGAAATTTCAGGGACCATTCTTGTAAATCTAAAAATTTGATCAAGGACTAACTTTGCCATTCTTCAAATAATCCAAGGGCTGAATTTGTAAATTCTAAAACTTGAGGGTATATTCTGCCAATAACTGAAAGTTCAGGGACTATTTCTGACAATTCTTCAAACTTTGATCAAATCTTCAAAAATCATCCTCAGAGAATAGAAATCTTCACAAATGCATAAATCTGACCTTCCGGCTCAGCTTTAGCTCTCTTAATCTCTCGTGCTCGGGTTTTCGTCTGATTTAGCTTCTTTTGTCTGTTTTGCCATATCCGTACCTGCACATGCAAAAACTCAAGAAACATGCAAATATTAGCAATAAACGGCTCTTTCTTGGTTATTTTAGGTCAGTTTTGATAAAGAAAAGATATGTGTTTAAGCACATATCAAAATACCCCCGACGAGACCATTGTCGTGTCCCCACGCAATGCAATCAACTCACGCTTCTAAAACCAAGGATTTCAATCTCTTTCTACTAAACCTTTGAAGAAGTAGCAAAGATTCCTCAAAAAAGATTAAGAACCCTTAATTCTAAAAACGCCCCATTTTACCTTTTAATTCACATATAGATATTATGATTAAGCACTTTCCGGTTATGAGTGACGGTTTGTTGAACTTTCATGTCGATCAATAACTCCAACATTTTTCAAACGACACGTTAGGATCACGGAGTAGGAAACACAACACAGCGTGAAGTGACCATACGGATAGAATACATCGTCCCTGATTTTTCACAAGTCCCCAAACTAATCGTAAAATCGAAATCATTGTTAAATATAATTCTAGATGCTAACACTACCCATGGAAGTTACTTGTGTAATTACCTTTTGCTCCCATTTTCCTATTTTCCTCTATTTATTTTATTTTTGTGAGAAATGAATTTCTTCAAGTTTCACGTTTCGATAATTTTTATTCCGATAAAGATACAAAGCTAAGTCGCTAATTAGTTATCCACCTTCCCTCGAAAACCATTGCACACAAGAATGAGGTCCAAATCAAGGTCCTAATTTAACATGATTTAGGAAGATATCTCCCGGATTCAAAGTTTGGCTTAACACTTATTTCAGCACATTTGCATTTTTGCAATTCAGGCCCTTGGTCTTTTCAACTACTAACTCAACGGGATTACCGTTATATCAGAAGTCTTATTATGACTTTAGATTTTCCTCTGCCTTTTTGGAAGTCTATGACAACTTTTATGGCTTTGGATTTTTCAACTTTAATACATTTGGGCTTTATTTCATGTTAAATTTTGTGCCAAACTCGAATCCTACGGCTTTTATAACAATAGAAACAATAGCAGCAAACTATCAGGAATCAGTTGTCTATTACACCGCAACACTGACAGTACCTTGATGTGTACCCAACTCTCATGGGCAAGGATTCTCTAAAAAAGAATAAAGAACTAACTATCGCCAAAAACTCAACATCTTTAATTATTATTAACAGATATGGGGTGAAACAATTTTGTGGGAACAAAAAGCCATAAGTACCTTCGATGGGCTCTAAAGAGAACCATCTACTCCACGCTTAGCATCTAAAGTCATAAGTAACTCTATCATTCCTCGATCTCCGCAAATTTAAAATCCCAAATAATGAGATCCGCGGATGCTTAGCCGATAATTAAATTATCTATGGTTAAGGGAACAAGCTAGGGCTCAACACGCCCGGTCAAGTCAGAATTCCATTCCTACTCTCACCAGCGGAAAGTTAACAAGGTGTCAAAACATATATTAAATTAGCAAATGCTTAGTAAAATAATCTCAAGTCTCGCATTTTTAAAGTCACTTATTAGAAACTAGCAAATTCTTGTTTAAGCTTCGCATATTTAAAATCACTTAGGGAGACTTGCAAATTCTTGGCCTTGTGAGCTAGAATCGCATTTTATAGCCTCTTGTCTAAGCAATTAGCAATGGCTATTTCAAGAAAAACGCATATTTAAAGAAACTTCTAAGAAACTCGCAAGAACTTTTCGATCATAAAACTAACAAAAGCTTGCAAAAATTTTAAATTTTCCTCATTTTTGCACAATTATTCATTTTCTAAGGAAAAACGGAGTTGCGAGAGTATACGACAGAAAATAAGCAAGTGCGGTCAAATCAAATCGAAGATTACCCTACCCCAGACTAGAACGAAACATTGTCCTCAATGTTTAAAAGCAAGGGTATCAACGAAAATCTAAAAGCCGTTTATTAAGTATGCTCAAAGATAAACGTTAGTCGATAAGATATCGGATATCGGATTTCCATCAGCATCGATCATGAAACTCGAGTGGAGAAAAGACAAACTTCGAGCACGAGAGTCTTCATATCGGGAAAATCCTAGACAACACATCACAAACAACCAAACACGAGAAATCGAAGAGGCTAACCCCTTCACGTCACTTATTAAAACAAAGAAAGAAGATAGAGATAAGCATGGGGTGCCTCCCACGAAGCGCTACTGTTTTTGATCACTGAGTCACTAGCTTGACTCGATCCCCGAATTCAGTTGTCCTTATGGAAAGTTTGGAGATCAGGGACAACCATAGATGGAATGTCCCCTCCAAAATAATGTTTAATACGATGACCATTCACCTTGAAATTTGGGCCATCGGGTTGAGAAAGCTCTACCGTTCCATACGGGAAAACTTGAGCAACGGTGAATGGTCCTGACCAACGGGTTTTGAGTTTGCCCAAGAATATCTTTAAGCAAGAGTTAAAGAGGAGAACTTGATCACCAACGTTGAAAACGCGGTTTTTGATTTTAGCATCATGAATCCTCTTAGTCTTCTCTTTGAAAATCAAAGAATTCTCGTAAGCCTGATCCCTAAGCTCATTTAATTCATTCAATTGAACTTTCCGGTGATCACCCGCGGTCTTAAGATCAAAGTTTGCATGTTTCAAGGCCCAGAATGCCTTATGCTCGAGCTCGATGGGCAAGTGACAAGCTTTTCCATACACCAACTTAAATGGGGTGCACCCGATGGGTGTCTTGTATGCGGTGCGGAAAGCCCATAATGCATCATCTAACTTATCGGCCCATGAAGCTCGATTTTCTCCTACGGTCCTTTCTAAAATCCTTTTCAAACCACGATTGGAGACCTCAACTTGTCCGCTCGTTTGCGGGTGATACGCGATAGCAAGACGATGGGTAACTCCATATTTAGCCATAACTTTAGCGAATTGTTCATTACAGAAATGGGTACCGCGATCACTGATGATAGCACGAGGTGCTCCGAATCGGGAAAACAAGTTTTTCAGAAACTTAACAACCACTCCGGCGTCATTGGTGGGGAGCGGCTTCGCTTCAACCCATTTAGACAAGTAGTCGACGGCCACGAGGATATACTTATTACCCTTAGATGAGGGAAATGGCCCCATAAAATCGATGCCCCACACGTCAAAAATCTCGCAAACTTGAATAGCATTTTGTGGCATTTCATCCTTTTGCGAAATTTTCCCTTGACGTTGGCAAGAATCACAAGACTTAACTAAATCATGAGCGTCTCGATATATGGTAGGCCAATAAAACCCGAAATCAAAAATCTTCTTAGCGGTGTAGCTTGCACCATGATGGCCACCAGTGGGTCCGTTATGGCAAGCATTAAGAATATCAAGGGCCTCTTGGCCATGAACACACCACCGGATTACTTGATCCGCACAAATCTTAAACAAGTAGGGATCGTCCCAGAAATAATGCTTAACATCTTTGAAAAACTTTTTCTTCTGTTGGGACGACATCCCTTTCACGATGAAATTGCCCGCATGGTAATTTGCATAGTCGGCAAACCATGGGGTGTTTGGGTCTTTCTTAGCAATCATCCCAAGTGTCTCAAGAGGAAATGTTTCTGTGATCTCCTTTTTCTCGAGCACACTTTGATGGGGATTCTCAAGTCTAGAAAGGTGATCGGCAGCAAGGTTCTCCGCTCCTTTTTGTCAAGAATAGTAACATCAAACTCTTGAAGGAGGAGAACCCACCGAAGTAATCGTGGCTTAGCATCTTGCTTTGCCAAAAGATACTTTAGGTCAGAATGGTCAGTATACACTATGGTCTTTGACAAGACAAGGTAGGGTCTAAATTTTTCGAAAGCATAAACAACGGCCAATAATTCCTTTTCAGTAGTCGTATAATTGTGTTGGGCCTCAGACAATGTCTTACTCGCATAGTGTATGGGTTGAAAATGTTTTGATTTACGTTGCCCCAAGACTGCCCCAATTGCGTAATCACTTGCATCACACATGAGTTCAAAGGGCAAATCCCAGTCGGGGGCAACTAAGATCGGAGCTTCAGTTAATTTCTTTTTGAGAAAATTAAATGCCTCAAAGCATTCATTGGTGAAGATAAACGGAGCATCCTTCTCGAGGAGATGGGTCAGAGGGCGGGCTATCTTAGAGAAATCTTGGATGAAATGGCGATAGAAACCGGCGTGACCTAAAAAACTCCGAATACCCTTGACGGTAGTGGGATGAGGGAGTTTAGCTATAACGTCGACTTTAGCTCGGTCGACCTCAATCCCAGATTTTGAAATTTTATGGCCGAGGACAATGCCCTCTCGAACCATGAAATGACACTTCTCCCAATTCAAGACCAAGTTGGTGTCTTCACACCATTTGAGCATGTGGTCTAGATGAGAGAGGCAAGACGTGAAAGAATCTCCATAAACCGAGAAATCGTCCATAAAAACTTCCATAGACTTCTCAATCATGTCATGAAAAATAGCCATCATGCACCTTTGGAACGTTCCGGGAGCATTGCATAAACCAAATGGCATTCGTCGGTAAGCAAACGTTCCATAAGGGCACGTGAAAGTCGTTTTCTCTTGATCATGCGGATCAATCGGAATTTGATAGTAACCGGAAAAACCATCGAGAAAGCAATAGAACTCATTTCCCGCTAAACGTTCGAGCATTTGATCCATAAAAGGTAGCGGGAAATGATCCTTTCGTGTAGCATCATTCAACTTTCGGTAGTCAATACACACCCTCCATCCGGTGACGGGCGTGGAAATCAATTCATTATCTTCGTTCATAACAACGGTCATTCCACCTTTCTTCGGGACACAATGGATAGGGCTAACCCATGAGCTATCAGAGATTGGATAAATGATTCCGGCATCAAGGAGTTTAAGAACTTCCTTTTTGATAACCTCATGAATTTTCGAATTAACCCTACGTTGTTGTTGAATAACGGGTTTGCAATCGTCTTCCATTAAGATCTTGTGAGTACAAAAACGAGGGTTTATGCCTTTGATATCGGAAATTTTCCAAGCGATGGCACTCTTATGTTTTCGAAGTATATCCAAAAGTGCGGTTTTCTCCTCATCTTTTAGGTTTTTAGCAATGATGACGGGAAACTTGTTCGGTTCTTCAAGAAAAGCGTATTCAAGATGAGGAGGTAAATCTTTGAGCTCGGGCTCCGGAGGTTTTTCGTTAGACGTTTGTACTTCTTTGATCCCTTCAAGCGTAATCTCTTTCGGAGGGAGTGACGGTGATGGATCTTCATTCAACAATTGCTCAAGATAAAGTATATCTCCCTCCGAATCATAAACACCATCATCAATTCCCGGCGAAATCGATTCATCATTAGCAAGAAACTCATCGATCTCTTCCAAAAGGAAATCACCTCCCTCGAACGGAGTGAGAGAAGGGGAAGAGTCGGCAATGATTGGTTCAGAATGTTGTTCAGAATTTAGAGAAGAAGATGAATCAGAAGAAGTAGAATTGTTAGCAAAACCGAGAACTTCTTGAGCGTACTCCTCACAAGAAACATCAATAACGTCGATTCGATTGATGGAAGCATCGTCGAAATTTGAGGAGTACCTCGTCGTTTGATTAATGTTGAATGTGACGGCTTCTTGATTAACTCTCAATGTAATCTCTCCTTCGAACACATCAATTAAGGCACGACCGGTCCTTAAGAAACATCTCCCAAGAATAATGGGTACTCGAGGGTCGGCATCGAAATCTACCACAACAAAATCTGCGAGAAAATAGAACTCCCCACTTTGACAAAGACATCCTCGGCTATACCCTTTGGACGGGTCGTAGAACGATCGGCTAGCTCAAGGGTCATACACGTTGGGGTAAGTGGGGGTAACGAAAGCTTCTCGTAGATTGATTTTGGCATTAAATTGATACTCGCGCCAAGATCGGTTAAGGCGGAGCATTGAACAATTCCTTGAAAATCACATGGAATGAGGAACTTGCCGGGGTCTCCTAACTTTTCGGGAAGTTTCTTGAGGATAACCGCCGAACAATTCTCATTCAGAGATGTCGTAGCTAGCTCATATAGTTTCTCCTTGTTTGTAAGCAATCCCTTAATCGTAGAAGCAAGTTTAGGCATCAAGAGAAGGGCATCCGCAAAACTGATCTCCACATTCAAGTCTTTGAAGATTTGGAAAAATGTTTCCATTTGATGATTAGACTTTTCTCGAAGCGTTTGATTTTTAAGACGAGACGGATATGGGATAGACGGTTTCGGATTAGCTTTCTTCACATTCACGGGAGCATCTTCGGGCTCAGAATCTTGGACAACCGTGGGTTGGAAATTCACAGTACTCCCCTTATTAGTAGGAAGCACCGGGTCCTTCGTCACCCCGGTCTCGCGGTTCACCACATGAGACGGAGAAGAAGTGGTAGGAACCGTAGGTCCATCGTAAGCAACACCACTTCGGGTAGTGATCGCTTTCATGTCACCTCTCGGGTTTGGAATCGTATTGCTAGGAAGAGAACCGGAACCCGAGGGTTGAGAATAAGAAGTAGACGGTTGATTGGCTTGAAAGAAACTAGCCATCATATTCCTCATTTCAGTCATCTCTTTGTTACTTGTAGCTTCCATCTCCTTTTTGAAATCCGTCCTCATGCCGTTAATTTGATTTTGCAAACTTTTAATGGTGTAATCGGAGTTCTTCATGTAAGTTAGAAAATCGTTGTTCGGGGCAACTTGAGGAGGTGCTTGATAAGGTTGTTGAGGAGGAGGTGGTTGTTGGTAAACTTGAGGTGGAGGAGCTTGGTAGTGTTGATTGCCATGATTAACATTAGCTCCTCGGTTCTGATTAACATTATGGTTACCATTGAAACGGTTTTGATTTTGGTGTTGAGGTTGGTTGAAACCGGGAGGTCCGAGATAATTGTTTGAACGGTAGCTAAGAAGATTTCGATCTCCTTGCGGTTGATTGTAGTTCCCTGTAGCAGCATAAACATTCTCATGTGCGTAGCCACCGATGGCTGGGCACTCGGAATAAGAATGTGGACCTCCACAAGTCGGGTGTACCGCTTTCACGTGTTGATTCTGATTCTGATTATTCATTTGATGTATCCTTAAGAGATCGTCCATCTTTTTGTTCAAAGTGCCTATTTCGAGAGAAGAAGACGTATTTGATCGAGATGATGCACCCCTTTCGGCGGTAGAATCCCAATAATTGTAATGAGCGGTCATGTTTTCAATAAGATCGTAGCATTCCTCGGGACGTCTTTTCATGAAAGTTCCACCGGCAGCAGCATTGATTGTTTCACGGTGTTGTAACGTCAAACCATTATAAAACGTATCAATTTGAGTGACAAGCAACATGTTATGATTTGGACATCGATCAATCGCAAGCTTATATCGTTCCCAAGCTTCAAACAAAGATTCATCGGGATATTGCCGGAAATTACTGATATCGTTCCTCAACTTTGTCACCATCGACGGTGGAAAGTACTTTGCCAGAAACTTCGAAACCATTTCCTCGAAGGTATGAATCGAATTCTTCGGGAGTCGATCAAACCAAGAAGTGGCATGATGAGTCAAAGAGTATGGGAAAAGATATAGACGAAGGGCGTCATCGGAGACCCCATTTTGTTTCATACTCTGAGTGACGGTTAAAAATTTATCAAGATGCTTGTTTGCATCGTCATCGGGTAAACCATGAAATTGCCAACTGTTTTTTACTTGTTCTATCATATGATGTTTCAAGCTAAAATCCGTAGCTTGAAAATTAGTCGGTGCAATCGGTCCTCCCCTCCCGTACATTGTAGGTTGACATAGCTCCTCCATCGTTCGGAGATCAGGAGCTACATTTTGATTAATGGGAGGAGGATTAGGACCGGGGTTTGGTGGTACGTTGGGAGCGGCCATATTACGTAACTCGGGTACGCGTTCGATTCGATTCTGAAGTCGTCTAGATCGAGAGCGAGCGCATGCACTTAAAACCAAGGCAATTAAAATGATACGGTATTCGAAAACACAATGAACTTAACCAATAATCCCAAGTGAATAAATCACTTCTATAAGACAAACGCACAAGCGAGCGGAGAAGCTTTTTTAGGTCAGCGCGAAGCTTATTAAAAACCCGCCTCTTTTCAGCCGCAATTTAATGTCAGGCCGTCCTTATACCCACCACACAGTGTGTTTATCCGATAGAAATAAATCGACT
The DNA here is from genome assembly GCA_910596185.1 of Chrysanthemum makinoi. Classification (NCBI taxonomy): domain Eukaryota; kingdom Viridiplantae; phylum Streptophyta; class Magnoliopsida; order Asterales; family Asteraceae; genus Chrysanthemum; species Chrysanthemum makinoi. The sequence goes on along the minus strand of OU343221.1, from coordinate 224,478,767 downwards.
CACAAGCGACACAAAGGCAAGTTTTTGATCTTTAGTTCGGGAATTTACTAATGATAACACCTCCGTTGAGAATGTTATATAATTGATGTATTCTATTTAGCTCAAAAACACAAGATAAAATCTTTTTGTATTTTTTTAATGAAATATATATATAAAAGAAAAAGGAAAATATTTTTTTTATTTTTTTTGATTTTTATAAAAATAGTAACTTCACGAAGGAAGGATCTCGAGTTACTAATCGTCAAACCTTTAACGATATTGTCGCGACACAACCTGCCAAAATTTGATTCGTTGAGGTTTAGGGGTGTGTGTGTATGGATAAAACCACAATATCGATATCAAAAATAACCACAAGGAATGATTTAAAATCCCTTTAGGAAAAAGGATAATGAATCAAAACCCGTGAGTGATAGTGATACGGATTAGGAAATCTGAGTCGTTTCCCAACGAGGTGTGAATGGGCAACGTCGTTATTGGTTCGTTATTAAAATGCTTGATGTTTTGGATTTTTGATTATATTAAAACTACGGGAAATGGGAAAGAAAAAGGGAAATTACACTACGGGGAATCCTAAGTATGCGAATTAAACTAAAATGAAATGTAAATAAAATGCAACTACGTCTAGCCTAAGTCCTAAAAATGATCTAAAATTACTTTATAACTAAAAATGATATTAGAAAATTATCTAAGAATTAAAACTAATTTTTAAGATTCTTCTGGAATTTATTTGAATTAAAACTAATTTTAAACTAATTTAAATGCTAAAAATTACAAATTAAACTAGGAAAATTATGGAAAAATATTTTTTGGCTTTTTATATTTTTCTTAATCTAGGAAAATTGAAAAATTATTTTTTTTGGAACCTTTTTGAATTAATTGAATTAAGCGCTATTTAAAAAGTCCTAAAAGAGGTTTAAATCAAGAAACATAGTAAACAGTGACTAAAAATTATGAAAAATTCAGGAAAAGTCTAAAATATTATTCTAAATCTATGAAAAATATAAAAACTATAGCTTATGTGAAGGATTAACAAGCTGTAGTGCAAACTGACCCTAAATAAGCTACTAAGATTAAGCTAATGAGTGCTAAAAACCACCAAAGTGTTACTGAAGCTAATTTATACTAAAATCACCTAAAAGCAGCTAATTACAACTATCCTAAACTTCTAAAGTACTGATTAAACTAAATTAGCTAATTTGACTATTTAAAATAAAAACAAATTTTCCTACTAACTATAAGCTAAAACCACAGCTTATTTAATGAACCAAACTGAAAACCAAAAGTTGAGAACTCAAGATCACCAGCTAAGCAATAACTAGTCCAAGTTTCAGGCCCTAGTGATCCAAAACAAGACCTGCACAAGGTCTGGAAGTTGCCTGGTTCACACTCAGTATTAGCTGAGTGTGAACAGGGCAAATGAGCTCTGTTTAAGAGCTTATTAACTGCTTAAAATGATTCCCAAAAATTTGACAAAAATCTGTTTACAACACTAGACCAGCAGAGCTTGAAAAAGAACAAAATCTCACTTAATTTGAACCAACAATGAATCAATGAAAATTCCACAAACTTTTGTAAAAACTATGTTTTGCAACTTTTGACTTTTTATCAAACTTTGAAATTTTGACCAAACTGAGATTTGATCTTAATTTGTGAACTAATTTAGATGTTTTAAGCTAAAACAAAGTTAAGTCAAGCTTCTCTAATAATATCTGATCCTAAATCAAGCTTTTGACCTTCAAAATTCCAACTGATATGCAATTTAGAACTGATTCAAGGTGATTTTGACTTCTAGAGTTCTCTTATGCAAATTAATGACTTATCTAGACTGAACTAAGCTAAGTTCTATTAACTCAACTCAAAACTTATACTACTAAAACCTCCAACTCAGTTTTGCAATGAGATCCAAACAGTAGTTTTAACAAGCTATTGTGCAATTACTCTAACATATATTCTAACAAAATTAATGATAGTAAAATAACTAAATACTAGCTACTGAATTAGTACTAAAAAACTGTAAAAACAACAATTAAGCACCACAGAAACAGATTATGCAATATTCTTATTTAGGAATGAACTTACATGTGGTCCTAGCCACTATGGCTTGCCAAAGAACAAGTAACCACTATCCTAAACCCATAACCTACTCCAAATCCAGCTCAAGTTTAACCCAACTCTGATCCAATACCAGCAAATCAACCCATTCCTTTTTTAAATTCTCTACAGTTGACTTTGTTTGAATGATTTTGTGAATTGAATTAAATTGGTTGTAGAACTGAGTAGAGACCTGAATAAGCAATTAATAAGCTATAGATGAGCTTATAAGAGCTTAAACTAACATAATCACAAACTGATTTGAACTTAACAACAGATTTGAGATATTTTTTATTTTTTGAGTATTTTTCTTATTTTTCTGTGATTTTTGTTTTATAAAACAAATAAGCTGAAAATGAATAGAGATAAGCTAAGATGATTAACTGAAACACTAATAAGCTTCTTAAATCAATGAAACAGTAATTGAGATTAATTGAAAACAAAAGCTAAAATTACTTGAATTAATAAAACTTGAGGATTACAATGAAACTGAAATTTAGAAAATACATAAATGAAATTTATAAAGAAAACATTCATAAACTACTAATTCTACTCAAATTCTACTTCTATTACAAGTGAAATAAGGGTGCCTTATATAGGCGAGCTAATGCCTTGGAAGGATCCAGAAGGTGCAAATGTGTGCTTCTTTGGAGTATTCTGAGCCATTGATTATCTTCACACGTCCATCATTTCATCTCAGCCTTAGGATTGAATACACCACGTTGCACTAGCCAATCAGAGATGAGGATTTGGTGAGATGACACACGGATTGCCAACCTGGCATCCATGTGTCAGTGGGTGTCAGAGTAAAGTACGAAATACCCTTAATTGCTGTTAATTTAGTTAATTGGAGCGGGGTAATTTAGGGTTCATCTGGGTGGGTAAATTGGGGCAAATTTGGGTGCATTTGCTTTATTTATTATATTTCAATTTTGTTGACCGGTTTAAGTGGGGGTTGACCAGGGTCCAAATGGGTATACGGGTTGGGTTATTAAACCGGTTTGGGTGTTTGGCTTGGACCGGGTATGAATTTGTTGGGCTTGGTTGGGCTAGATGGTATAAGAGTTATATATTTTGGACTTTGGACATGATATGGACCCATTAGGCAATTTAGGGACTTAATGTGTACAAACTAAAATTTTAGGGACCATTCTTGTAAATCTGAAAATTTGATCAAGAACTAACTTTGCCATTCTTCAAATAATTCAAGGGCTGAATTTGTAAATTCTAAAACTTGAGGGTATATTCTGCCAATAACTGAAAGTTCAGGGACTATTTCTGACAATTCTTCAAACTTTGATCAAATCTTCAAAAATCATCCTCAGAGAATAGAAATCTTCACAAATGCCTAAATCTGACCTTCCGGCTCAGCTTTAGCTCTCTTAATCTCTCGTGCTCGGGTTTTCGTCTGATTTAGCTTCTTTTGTCTGTTTTGCCATATCCGTACCTGCACATGCAAAAACTCAAGAAACACGTAAATATTAGCAATAAACGACTCTTTCTTGGTTATTTTAGGTCAGTTTTGATAAAGAAAAGATATGTGTTTAAGCACATATCAGAAACCATGAAGGTTGAAGATCCTTAAATGTAAGATTTGATGAAAGTCCACCCAAACCTACCCTACCTCTTGTCGATGACGAGTTAATCGAAAGTGAAGCCATAGAAATCAAGGAAAATATAAGTAAAGAAGATGAACCATTAAACAATGAAATCATCAATATTAGAGAGTCTAAAGATCATCCCGTAGAAAAAGTTATAGGAAAGTTAAATGAAATGTAACATATTGGATTTCACAAACACACTAAACCATAAGATCAAATAGGCGTAATATATGTTTTAGAGAGAGAAAGTTAGAGGTTTGGGAACTTTAGTGAGAGAAAGAATAATCTTATTATGAGCTCCAACTCTCTACCGTGGGAGGTAGAGAGTATTTATAGTCATTACATAAATCGCCACCTATCGGGCTGTAGATCAGGCATACAGTGGGTAAAGACCCGTCCGTCCTCCACTGTGTTACTTAAACTAAATACTACTTAACTTATAGTAATCTACGACTACGAGCTTTCTAACGATTACATATACTTGAGGTAACCGAATCTTTAATACATGGATTTACTAAATCCTAACAATCTCCCCCTAAGGGAGGTCACCTCAAGATCACCTCAAACATACATTGAATACAAACAGATTTTACATAAAGGTTGTTCTTGAATTCTTGTTACTGTACTTTGCTCTAAAGCTTGTAGTCATTGATTCTTCTCATACCATGTTTGGGAAATCCAAGTGGAGGTCTTTTTACTGATCCACGTGATAATGATTTGGAGTCAGTTTGGAGATCATTAGCTAACAAAAATCTCTGAGACATCCATTGTGGTGTTGGTATTATGTGATGTTGTGACATACGGACCGACATGCTCACATTCTAGATCATGATATTTTCTCATCAGAGTAGCGGAAGCTTTCGTTGATTCATGATATTGGTAGCAGCGTAGCAGAAGCATGGAGTGAAAATATCAGAGTCATTGATGCACTAGTCATGATATCTTTCGAGATGAATGTGTTGAGTGAGCATGCGGCTATGGATTGACCGCTTCATTCTGATCAGCTGCAAACATAGGGCGTACCAGCATACAACATTTAGCAATAAATCGCATGAAAGTCTCTTTGATCACTTTCGTTGAATTGAGGTACACGGCCCACGGTTCCCCATTGATCAGTACAAGTACTGCCTGTGATCAGGTATAATTCTGAAGAATTTCCTTTACAGGGTTTCGCAGCTCTAAAGCGTTCTCAAACCGAACGTCTCAAAGAAGACAACAAGGAGTGAGTGAACCAGCGAATAGAGATTCACTGATTGATGAAAAGAGATTTGAAAAACAATCGTGTATTGCTCAATAGAAATTGTTTTGCAATACAATGAAGGTTTTGATGAAAATCAATTATGAATCATAAACACCTTTTGATTTGAAATATTCGTACACGGTCAATGTGCTAAAGAAAAGAGTTTTTAAGCACAACGATCGGTTTTTCAAAGGTATCCGTCAATCCATAACCTGAACCAGGATTGATTCAAAAGTTGAATCGCCCCATTGTTTCTATTCAGTTGTCACATGGTTGATCTAATGAATAGATCTCACATGCCACCTACCAGGAGCTTGTTTGATGTTGGCTCTAGAAGGCTTTCCATCTTCATTGTGAATATGTTTGCATATCACTCAGATGTTCTGGCAATACCACAAGGATAGTGCGTAGGACTCAAGATATAATCTCTCTTTCCACGTTGTATGAAATAGAGAGTCTTCAATGAAAGTGTCCTAATGAGATTTATTGATGATCTCGTGGCTCTAGACTTAATTTGTGCATATTTGGATCCTATATCGGAGACTAGGGAGAGGGTCTCCTTCTTCAATATCAACAATCTCTAAGAGAAAGTCGATAGATAATGTCGGTTCCCCGTGAGAATGGAACAAGTCCTTTTAAGAGGAACTTGAGTGGTTTGGGAAGTTGAAGTGCAGTCCGTCACTGGGTCCATGACGTCTTGTCTTCAATACCGATGTTACCTTGGTAACCACCAGTAGCATATGAATCGAACCCGGTATCTGCCCTAAGGTTGAATAATTGGAGGGCTATTTGTTTTCACCCTTTTCTCATTCAATTCTTTTAATTCTTCAACCCTTCTGCTTACGAGACTTCATAACTAGAACCTTGTTGGGTTTATTCCAGCATACTTCAGCTCCTCAGCACTCTTCCCATTTCTCATTTTTCTCCTTTTTTCAATATTCCTAAGGACTCTACACTATCTAGTGGATTGTCCCTGGGAAGATCCCTCTGGTTCTGGCGGATCATGGGAACAAATACCTAACCTTATCATCCTTATATCACCATACATAAAGTAAAGTTGGTCGGTCTATTTGGTAGTGTTCATCTTCCATTGGAACCAATTGAAAACCATTTGAAAATCAATCCAGATACTTATGATATATTATCAAAGAATTTTGTACCTGAATTGTTTTTGATAATTTTAGAACAAGAGCTCCCCCTCAACATGTGCATCAAGTGATTGAAATCGTTTTGCACACGGAGGCAAGAGAAAGAATTAACTTCTTTGATTACCATTTTCTAAAGGATATCAACATCACTTCCCTAATCGAATCAAGTAGATAAAGCATTTTGGGGAAGGATGAGGTTTTCAAAAGTTTGCTCCCCCTCAATATGTGCCTTGAGGTTTGAAAGAGTTTTGCACATACAAGAAGGAACCTGCACATTGATCACGTTTCAACTCTTTGTGGTTTAAGATAGATGCTCCCCCTCAACATGTGCATGAAAATTTTAAAATCGTTTGACACATGTGGGATGGAGAGCTTGTACATCCTTATAAAACCATTTACTGAATTATCAGATTAAATCCAATTTAAATCACAAATTCTCCCCCGATCACAATTATCAAATCATTTGAGATTTGTGATCTCTGAAGATTTAAATTGATTTTGAAAGCTTTTAAGGAGAATTGTGACTTGATTATGAAAGCGTTTTAACTGATAAGGATCGGATTATTAGACTTTAAACTCCATTGAATAAACATGCATGAATATCTTTTGAAAACAATTATCAAATAACCTTTTGATTTAATTGAAATCATTCTCCCCCTCAATCAATGACATAAGTTGTTGATTGAGAGATAGATATTTTGACAAACTTTTAAGACCAGATGATTATCAAAAATAGAGTCCGAGTTATTTAACAAGGCAATTATTTTCAGCAGATAAATGTTTATAGAATCAGAGCATGAGATTTGAAAAACACGATAAGTCATGGCTCTGTTCTTTTTTTGAAAAGCGGGTTACTGCCTGAAATGACATTAAACCATTGTTTCTCTTTCTCCCAAAAAATATTTTTTGATTTTTTTTTAAATTAAAAATTCGAACAACATCTAAAGTCCCGTGTAATTCTTTGAATGACAGCACAAAGACCGTAGATATTATCGAACCGAAGAAAAAAAAAACATGACAAAAGGACAATATTTTTTGAATATTTTTCGAATTTTTCAAATTTTTATGGATTTTGAAGGTTTTATAGTTTTGTATTTTGTTTTTAGAATAAATATATACAAGAGATAGATGAAGGAAACCTTTTACTACTCTTCTTCCTCTTGAAGACGTTTGAGTGTTTCTGGTTGTAGGCTCTTAAAACCTAGACGTGGAAGAATGAACTCAAAACGTTCTCTAGAAAGAGCTTTGGTAAAGATGCCGCTAACTGGTATTCAGTCCTCACAAAGTAAAGTTCCACCACACCGTTTTCAACTTGCTCCCTAATGAAATGATGTCGAATGTCTATGTGCTTTGCTCTTGAGTGTTGTACGTTGTTACATGAGAGAGCAATAGCAATTTTATTATCACAGTACAGAGGTATTTTGTTAAATTCAAAGCCATAGTCAGATAATTGTGATCTCATCCATAGGATTTGAGCATAACAAGATGACATGGCTATGTATTCAGCCTCTATAGAGGAAATAGAAGTACTCATTTGCTTCTTTGAAGACCAGCTCACAAGCTTATCGCCCAAAAACTGAGCACCTCCAGACGTACGTCGACGAGTATCTTGACATCCTGCATGATCAGCATCTGCATAGGCTGTTAGTGACATACCGGTGTCCTTCGGTACCAAAGTCCCATATTGATGGTTCCTTGGAGATACCGAAAGACCCGCTTAACCGCTTCAAGGTGCCTTTTAGTAGGCTTAGTCTCGGTATCTAGCACACATGCAAACAAATGAACAAGATGTCGGTCTACTAGGCGTGAGGTACATCGGGGATCCAATCATACTACGATATTTTGTTTGGTCTACCATGATCCCTGAGTGGTCCTCATCTAGTTTAGTTCGTTCAATCAAGGGAGTGTCAACAGGGTCACTTGAATCAAATCTAAATTTCTTTAAAATCTCATTTGCATATTTAGATTGATTTATAAAAATGCCTCCGGGACTTTGTGAAATTTGTAATCCCAAGAAAAATGACATTTGTCCCATCATTGACATTTGAAATTTAGAACCCATTTCGTTTGAAAAACGGTCACACTCATTGGGGTCAGTCGAGGCAAAGATGATATCATCAACATAAATTTGAACGTGTATTAAATGTTTGCCTGACTTCCTGGTGAACAATGTTGGATCAATTGCTCTTTTGCTGAATCCGGTAGATAGAAGAAACTTTGATAGCGTATCATACCATGCCCTTGGAGCTTGCTTTAAACCGTAAAGAGCCTTTTTCAAACGATAAACGTGAGTAGGATGCTCTAGATTCACAAAGCCTTCGTGTTGGCGACGTAGACGACTTCTTTAAGATCTCCGTTCAAAAATCTCGTCTTTGCATCCATCTGATAGACTACCATGTTCTTACTAGCAGCATTAGCCAAGAAGATTCTGATTGCCTCGATACGAGCAACAAGAGCAAAAGATTCTTCAAAGTCAATACCCTCCTCTTGACGGTATCCTTTAGCAACCAATCGAGCCTTGTTCTTTAACACATCACCATGCTCATCAAGTTTCACTTTGAAGATCCATTTTAGAGAAATGATCATAGCACAATCTGGAGCAGGTACTAATTCCCATACATCAAGTCGATCAAACTCATGAATTTCTTCTTGCATGGCATTGAACCATCTATCTTCATTCATGGCGGTTTTAACATCTTTTGGTTTGATCTTAGAGAGTACGGAGTTGAAGAAGCACCATAAGGCATCTGTTGCAAGTTGTTTCCGTGTTGATACAGGACGAGAGGATTTCCAATGATGTTGTCTAATGGATGATCGTGAGTCCATTTTCTGAGGTGTTCAAGTGGTAGTTGTTGAGGACTGAAGTAGCGAGTCGATGTCTCACGAAAAAGATGGTTCTGATGATGATTCAGGAGCAAATATGTTTTCAAATGGAGCATCTTCAGGAGTAGCAAAAGGATTAACTTCATCATTGATGCTAGAAACAGTTCCATGATGTACATTTGAAGATTGATGATTTATTGATGAGACGGAGTGATCAGCAGCTTCTTGACTTAATGATATTGAGACTGAAGGATTGACTTCATTCACATGAATATGAGCAGCCTCTATTGTAGGAATCGACAGTTCATTAGCACTTGGCTCATAATGTTCATCAAACATAGGATCAAACAATTTCTTTAAATCACCTTCAGAAGGAGGTACATATGGAGTTGCTGGAGAGGTGTTTGGTACAAGGGATGAACCTATGGGACTGTTTTGAAGTGCGGGTCCTGAACTGGATTGTCCAGGAGCCATTTGACCGGTCAGCTCATCAAACGTAACGTGAATTGTTTCCATGATATCTCGGGTTCTCTTATTGTAGATTCAGTAGCCTTTTCTGTTCGGTGCATATCCAACAAATACTCCAATATCAGCTTTAGCTTTCAATTTTCCCAAATCTTGACCATCGTTAGTTGGATAACATAAAGCACCAAACACACGAAGGTATGATAGATCAGGTTTTCTATTGTGGACAAGTTCATAAGGAGTCTTTCCATGAGACGTATGAATTAGAGATCGATTTTGAGTGTAACAAGCAGTGGCAATAGCTTCAGCCCATAGAAACATTGGAACCTTTGAGTAAATCAGCATAGTCCTTGCAGCTTCTACAAGAGTTCGATTTCGTCTTTCGACTACACCGTTCTGTTGAGGAGTTCAAGGAACACTTCTTTGAGGACTGATTCCAACATTTTCATAAAATTCATTGAGTTCTTTATTAACAAACTCAGTTCCATTGTCAGTACGGACGATTCAAACCGTTTTGTTGAGTCTGATCTGAAGTTGTTTAATGAGTTTAATGATGACATCGGGAGTTTCGTCCTTTGTCCTCAAAAACTTAACCCAAGTGAATCGGGAGTAGTCATCGACCACTACTAACACATATCTCTTCCCATTAATAGATTGCACTCTCATTGGGCCGCACAGATCCATATGAAGGGTATGAAGAACTTCCATTATAGAGTTTGTGGGTTTTGGTTTGTGGGCATATTTAGTGCTTTTTCCCAATTGGCAAGCTGAGCAAAGATGATCTTTTTCATATTTTAATCTGGGTAAGCCTCTAACAAGATCCTTTCTGGAAAGGTTGTTTATGGTGCCGAAGTTCAAGTGATTGAGACGACGATGCCATAACCAGGACTTTGTTTTAGAAGCCTTTGACAGCAAGCAGATTGGAGAAAACTTCATCATGTCATCGATAGAGATAGTGTATAGATTCGAACCTCGAGTACCTCTTAATAATTCCACACCATCAAGTTCTCTAACGAAGCAAGTATGTTTTCTAAAAGCCACTTCTAGATCAGAATCACAGAATTGACCAACAGAGAACAAATTATGACCAAGACCTTCCACATAATATACCCTGGAAATTACACTTTTACCAACCACATAATCTCCATAACCCATAATAGCTCCAAAATGGTCATTCCCGAATCTAACTGTCCTGATGAATTTACTCACGAAGTTCATGAGCCGCGACCGGTCTCCAGCCATATGCTTGGAACACTGAGTCCGGTACCACGAACGATTTGAACGATCTGCAGTTGAACAGCGATAAGAATGGATAACTGGATAATTGGGATCCCCATGCAAGAATGGGTTCCATTTGGTTAGTAACAGTGATTGGAACACCCACATCAGAAATAGAAACATCCATATCAGAAATTGGAGCAATGGAATCATTATAAATAGATGCAGTACTAGTGTCCTTATTTGCCCTATTCAAAGTATGTCCACTTCTTAAGGGAATAGTTCTACCAGTAGGCATCCATTTTCTAGTGGGCATTGTCTGTTTAACCTTATGGCCAACAGGTATCCATTGATAACCTATTTTACTAAATGTTCTTCCTGTGGGCTTCCACTGTTTTCTAACTTTCTTTCACCTTTGCCTTTTTGTCTTCTTAGCAAGATATTTTGCATTAACAATATTAACCGGGGATTTGACAGCATTAGACAAAGCATTCACATCACATTCATGATTAGTAGAATTCAAGCGGACATCATTACAAGGTTTACAAATAGTATCGAATTGAATTAATTACGATGCGCCTATGGCTAATACTAGAATCAACACGATTCGTTTTATTCGGCTCAAACTTAAAGTTCCTAGGTTGGTCTTCTACTCTCTTCCAATGCACATTCTTAGCTTGCGCGGTCCTATCATTCCTTGTATTGTCTTGAGACTTTGACATGCTCGCTTTAATGTCACTGATTACTCCTGTAGAGGGAATGGGAACATTAGTTGGTTTTGCTACTTTTTGCATTTTCTATTTAGATGTGCTGGGATGTGAGCTATTTGAAGGTGCACTGATGTTAACCTTTTTAACACTAGATCTGTTGGGATCTGAACTACTTGAAGGTATACTACAGTTCACATTCATAACATTTGGCATCGAATGGATCTCATATTTGGCACTAGGCATAGAACACAGAATCAAAGGATTAACTCTCTCACCTAAGGACTTAGGGCATATTATGATTAATCATTCTAGAATTTCTTGAGATCGTTTGGCATATAAGCATGCATGCCCAATTGCATTATCAAGTGGTTTCTCTAACTTATCCACTTCAACAATCTCACGGAGACATTCTAGACAATCCTTAAGGGATGAGAAATATGTTTGAATAGCAAGTTTATTGTTCCTAAAATGAGGAGGAACATATTTCACAGACAAAGCATATTTATTACAAACAGGTACCTTTGATCCATCATTTTATCCATTGGTCATTGGCATTTTCCCTTTTACCTGGCTCTTCAGATTCTCAATTTCTTTTTGCAATGAAGCTATTTGTTCGTTATTTTTGTTACGAGTGACCTTTATTGATTCAAATAACTCATTGAAATGACGTTTAACCTTTTCATTTTCTTCTAGAAAACTCTCATTTTCCTTTTGTAATGCATTTACTAAGTTTTGAAGATGAAACGTTTGAGAATTCTGAGAATCTAGAGGAGGAGGCATTTGGGAACCAGTCACATTGTTCTTTTCACCCTTTAATTGAGAGATTTGGGCTTTCAGATTTCTGATCGTGTTACAATGAGCTTGAATCTGTTCGTCACGTTTGTTTATTTGAAAATCGCATCAAACTCTGGAGCATCCGAAGATGTCTTGATATTTGAAGTTTTGACATTTTCTTTAAGATGTTGATATTTTAGTTGTAAATTAAAATGCTCAACCTCTAGTTTAGAAAAATGTTTAACCAAATTGTCGTGATCATCCAGTTCAATTTTCTCATTTAGTTTAGAATTAGTCTTTTCAAGCTCAATGACACGATCATGGGAGACTTTCAGAGCAACAGATAATTCATGAAATTGATAAGCATTAATGGAACAATTTGTAGCAGTGAAAAACACATCTTGAGCAATACATTCAGAAATCAGATTCTCATTCAGTGTATGCAAGTTCTTCCTCTCAATCTCATTATATTTTAATTCTCGCTCATAGTTACTAACTTCAACGATCATTGCATCAAATTCCTTTTCCATTTCTATAATGTCTAAATTCATTCCCTTTTTAAGACTCTCAAAATGATCTTTTAGTTGTTTAAACAAAGGCATGACTTCAGTTAAATAACATTCTTTCGTTTGCTCGAAACCCCTTTCCCCTTCAGTTATACCAGTGGGTGTGATCCTTTTCTTACAAGTTTTCTCAAAATCAACAAATAGTTGAAAAATAACATATTGACTGATTAAGGTCTTGCTTTTAGTGGCAATAGTCCTAGGAATTAAATGCATGGGTGTATTGGGAGGATACACAGTCGCTGAAGGCATTCTCCTAAAGGGGGGGTTTGTTACAACAAGGTTCTCTGCCTTTTGTTTATCTAAATCCTTTTTCCAGAACACTTGTTCGGGTGTCAACAACGTTTGAGGCTTAAACTTGTTCAAGGAAATCCAATTCTCCTTCTTGTAATCATGGGGTGTAATAGTTATTTTCTTCTCTTTACATTTAGGATCATCTAGTTTCTTGCTCATCTTTTCCCTAGTGACTTCATCTGATTTCTTATCTTCCTCAGTACTCAGCGCGTAACTAGGTTTCTGTCTAGGCTTAAGGATTTCATTGCCATCATAAAGTACCTTATGAGCATTTCTAGCCTTTTTAATGACCTCTGGATTTGGTTCCTCAACAAGGGGAATGCTATGCTTATCGCTTAAGACTCTATGCTTAGTGATCATGTGAGCAGTCTGAATGGTGTTCCCTTGTACGTACAACTTGTTTTCAAGCTTGTTTTTCAAAGTTTTCAGATTAGAAAAATCTTTCAAAAGTTTTGATTCCTTAGCATTAAATTCTTGCTTAAGCATTTTCACATTTTCTTGAAGTTCTTGTTTTTGCTTAGCAGTTTTAGAAAGCTTTTCTTGTAAGGAATTTAACTCTTGTTTTCATACTTCTTCTCTAAACTTACTTTTTCTCATGATTGTACGCATTTGGTCATCCATTTCCTGCTCACGGGTGGTCAACTCAAATTTAGCACGTTGTTCATAAATAGCAACACGTTCTTTATAAGCATTCAGTTCAAAGACAATAGAATCATCAGGGGCACATGCAGTGAATTCATCTAAAACATAGTCATTATTGACTACAGAAGATGCATTACTTGGTACAGTCTCACTTTCACTTTGCTTCACATATTGATCATATGTGACAATCTTGTTATTTTCCACATCATCAATATCTGATTCATAAGTCTCAAGAGATTGTACTTCGTTATGCATCTTTCGCTCATCAACATTATCATATAGTTTTAATACCTCTGAGATTATCTTGTCTTTGGATGGACCAGTTTGTTGTGGAGGAGAGACCTTTGGAGACACCATAGGAGAGATGCTAGCCATGAAGATTGTTTGAGCAGTAGGTTCATCAGAATCAAATGCATCACAGTCGGCTACTTGAAAGGCATTCTGATGATTATGACCTATTTCCTGAATCGGCTGTTCATCAACATCAGCATCATAAGTCTTGGCATTCCCTTTAGCAAGAAACAGTAACTCCTCTTCATCCAAAGCTGCTCCATTGTCCTGAGCTTGCACTAGCAACATCTTATCCCTGAAGTACTCAGCATTCTGTGGACGTTTTGGAGATGTGAAATTCCTTGCAATGTGTCCCTCACCACCACAGTTGTAGCATTTGATATGATTTGTTTGTCCTTGATTTCCAATTCTTCCTTGATTCTGATTTCCACCATAGCCTCCACCTACTCCACCCCTTCTCTGATCATACTGCCTTTGCTGAACAGGTTGCACCATAACCTTACCATCTCTGACAGTGGCTTGATTGTGTGGATTGGATGCTGTTCTGAGGTTGTTATTGGTGTGTGGGAGAGAGTTCATGTTTTGACTGATCATGAGGGCTAGTTGACTAATGAAGTTTCCCACGGATGCATCAGCATCAGCTTGTTTGAACATAGGATCAGGAATGAGTTTGTGATTACCATTACCCAAGGGTACAGCTTGAGAAGCTTTGGTGGTGATCCCAATGTTCGTGTAAAAAGTAGTTGAATCATTTGATGAACTTGTTTCTCCCTGATTGGTTTTAAACTGTTCCAGAATATTTTTTTCCAACATAGCATGTCTTTCATTCTGGAGAAGGAAGGCATACAGTTGCTCATAGTTTGTATTCTTCAATCCTTTAGTGAGCTTCACAGAAGTGACAAACTTATGCCATTCGGGATTCATGTTGTTCACAAATTTTGAGTTCAGCTGAATGTTAGGCATAGTCATTTTGATGTTCCTCATATCATTCACAAGCTTATGGAATCTCACATAGTACTCATAGACACTCTCATCAGGTTTCATCTTGAAATGCTCAAATTCATCATATAGTTGTGATTCTCTATCTTCAATAGTCAATTCAGAACCTGAGAGAAGCATCTTGACATTATCCCATACAGCCTTTGCTTCAGTGTTGTGATTGATAAGCTTGTAGATGTCTTTTGGAAGACCTTGCAGTATGATGTTAGACGCCCTGATATCTGCATCGAATCTCTTCTTCTCCTTATCATCGAGCTCATCATACGTCTTAGGTCTGTCCATTCCATAAACCAGTGTTCCATCTTCAGCTGTATCAATTATGTCTTTAGTAGTCTCAACCCGATAAGGTCCTTCATCAATGGATTTGAGAATGTTGACCCCATTCTCCTTTCCAAGACAGTACAATCTGATTCGTTGAGCCCAAGAATCGTAGTCAGTTATGTCAAGCATGGGTGGACGAGTATCTGAACCAGCTGCTTGAACATCCTCGGCAACAGTGGAGATGATTGTAGGAACGTTGGTAGACATGTTAACTGATTAAACGGGATTTTATAACTCTATGATTAAACCGGAAAATAGATTCTTTCACGGGATTTTACTAAATCAAGAGAAAACGGTATTACAGATAGAATCAACCAAGTCGCTATGTAACCTTGAACCAAGTCGCTAAGCACCAAGTAGCTAAAATACCAAGTTGCTAAGACACAGACAAGTCGCTAAATAGCAACTCGCTAAGAACCAAGTCGCTAGCAGAA
Organism: Chrysanthemum makinoi; assembly: GCA_910596185.1. Classification (NCBI taxonomy): domain Eukaryota; kingdom Viridiplantae; phylum Streptophyta; class Magnoliopsida; order Asterales; family Asteraceae; genus Chrysanthemum; species Chrysanthemum makinoi. The sequence continues at coordinate 224,463,153 of OU343221.1, read as the reverse complement.
TTTTGACAGCAAGTCGTTAGGCTTCAAGTCGCTAGATTGTCAAGTCGCTAAAGAGCAACTCGCTAAGCACCAAATCGCTAGCACCAAGTCGCTACGAAACTTAAAGAACAAGTTGCTATCAAAATTGAAAGCAAGTCGCTACCGTCACCAAGTCGCTACCCGTAGTGGAGAATCCACTAAGTGTACTATTTGTCGGCTTGTCTCAATAGACAAGTCGCTAAGCACCAAGTCGCTACCAAAACACACTACAACTCGCTACAATTTTACAAACCAAGTCGCTACCAAGAAATGAAGTCCGTAGCTCAAGTCGCTAGCTAGAGAAAACTTTAAAACACACTTTTCAATCCAAAAACATCCCAACCACGATGATTCAAGCCTTCTAAATCAAAACCTAAACACTTGTGATGATTCTAAACACAAAAATACAATCAAAATCCAAACTTTAACACTAGAAATCAACCAAATGATGCAAAAACCACTAAACCTTTTCAAACTCTAAAACCACCTAAAAGTCACTAGAAATCCAAAGATATGTAAGAGATGATCAAACCATGGCTCTTGATACCATTTGTAACATATTGGATTTCACAAACACACTAAACCATAAGATCAAATAGGCGTAATATATGTTTTAGAGAGAGAAAGTTAGAGGTTTGGGAACTTTAGTGAGAGAAAGAATAATCTTATTATGAGCTCCAACTCTCTACCTTGGGAGGTAGAGAGTATTTATAGTCATTACATAAATCGCCACCTATCGGGCTGTGGATCAGGTATAAAGTGGGTAAAGACCCGTCTGTCCTCCACGGTGTTACTTAAACTAAATACTACTTAACTTATAGTAATCTACGACTACGAGCTTTCTAACGATTACATATACTTGAGGTGGCCGACTCTTTAATACATGGATTTACTAAATCCTAACATAAAAGAACATTAAGATCTCAAGGCCAAAACCAAAGTAGTCTATTTTGTTTTATCTCAACCATAGAACCTAAAAATACACAAGAAGCCATAAAAGATGAAAGTTGGGTAATGGCTATGCAAGAAGAGTTTAATCAATTTCTTTCTAAAAATGTTTGGACACTTGTCCCTCCACCTAATAACCAAACCATAATCGGAACTAAATTGGTATATAAAAACAAGTTAGATGCAAACGGTTTAGTGTCTAGAAATAATGCTAGACTTGTTGCCCAAGGGTATAATCAACGAGAAGGCATAGACTTTGTTGAGACCTAATGAGAATACTTCTTGCTTATGCTTGTGGTCATGATCCTAAGCTCTTTCAAATGGATGTCAAGAGTGATTCTCTAAATGGTTTTATTAATGAAGAAGTCTATGCAACTCAACCTCCGGGCATTATCGATTTCGAAAAACCTAAACACGTGTACAAACTAAAGAAAGATCTTTACGGTCTTAAGCAAGACCCAAAGGCTTGGTATGATAGACTCACATCAATTTAAAAAAAAAACCAAAAAAAATCCTATACCATGGGGTTAGTTGATAATACACTTTTCACTAAGAAAAAGGAATAGCATATAATTATTGTTCAAATATACGTGGACGATATTATATTCGGATCAACTTGTCAAGACATGTGTGATGATTTCTCAAAAATAATCATGATGAGTTGAAATGAGTATGATGGGAGAACTAAGTTTCTTTCTTGGTCTATAAATCAAACAACTAGAAGATAGTATCTATATTAGCCTGATCTTTTATATATCAAATTCCAGTGTTTATGGCCTCATTTGTATTAATATGGTACTTAATTCGTTCATATTCATTCATATTTGCATTTCAAGATAAATGAGGCGTTGGAGCGGAAAAGATGTGAAAAAAGGCCAAATATATGTTCTGAAGAAGGATTTACGTAAGCCTTTGGATTCTATGTGAAGATTACGCCGTAACTAGCTAATATGGTTACGCCGTAAATATGAGCTTTGAAGGATACGGCGTAACCAACTCTTATGGTTACGTCGCAATTATTTTTGTGAAGGTTACCGCGTAACATGGAAATTTAGTTACGCCGTAGAGATAATTTCGGAATGGATAATCATGTGTGGACGGAGGGTTACGGCGTAACTCGGATAATTAGTTACGCAGTAATTTATTACTTGGGCGCAAAGTTTCGAGGTCCAGGGATTAAAAATGGCAAGTTAATTCGAAGTTTATTAAGTACAAGGACTTGTTATAAAAGTAACAAGAGCGATGAGGGACTAAAAGCGTCAACGACAGTATTAAAGTTTCAATATATTAGCTTGACATGAAAAAGTACGAAGTTGAGAATTACTACTTGTCGTTACGGCGTAACTTAGTTACGGCGTAACTTAGTTACGACGTAACTATTTAGTTTAGTTACGACGTAACTATTCGAGATCCAGATTTCTTTAAGCAGTCTTTAGTTACGGTGTAATTTGCACTTAAGGTTACGCCGTAACTATGTCGCGGCCTATAAATACAGCCCTAAATCTGAATTTTTAAGCATCTCTCTTCACCCCTCTCCTAGGGGTCGATTAGGGCACCACTCTAGGGCATTTTTCGGCAGTCCGAAGCCAGTTTCGAAGGAAGAATTCACTCACAATTATCATCATTATTAGCTCTACATCAAGTAATTTGTATCAAACATTATGTTCAATTCAATTCATGATTTATTCATTTTTGTTGGCATGATTTGCTATATGTTTAGCTAAGCACCCTGGTGTTGGCCTAGTTATGATTCCTTAATTGTTTTGTTTGCATTTACTTTACTTCCGTACAATTATTTCTAAGTGTATGCATGCATAGTTTATTGGTAGCCACCCTTGGTTCGGTAGTTTTGAATGGCGGTAGAGGCCAATTTCTTAGGAGATATGACCAACTGACCCTAGGTGAGCGGACTGAGATGGGAGGGTAAGATATGACCAACTGATGACCCTTTCTACTTGTGCGTGTTAGGAATTAGAAATTCCCGGTATTAAAGAGTCGGTCACCTCAAGTATATGTAATCGTTAGAAAGCTCGTAGTCATAGTAATATTTAGTTAAGTAGTATTTAGTTAAGTAACACCGTGGAGGACGGACGGGTCTTTACCCACTGTATGCCCGATCCACGACCGTTGTGTGGCGATTTATGTAAGACTATAAATACTCTCTACCTCCCAAGGTAGAGAGTTGGAGCTCATAATAATATCTTTCACTTTCTCTCACTAAGTTCCCTAAACCTCTAACTTTCTCTCTCTAGAATTCCATCTATATGCTACTTTGTGTTATGGTTTGATGTGTATGTGAAAAGTTATATCTTACAATTGGTATCAAGAGCCAAGGTTAGATCATATCTTGCACATCTTTGGATTTATAGTGGTTTTAGGTGGTTTTTGAGTTTGAAAAAGTTTAGTGGTTTTGGCATCATTTGGTTGATTTCTCTGTTAAATTTCGGATTTTGTTAGTACTTTTATGTTTAGAATCATCACAAGCGTGTAGGTTATCGGTTGGTGCTTAAATCATCTTGGTTGGGTTGTTTTGGATTAAAAAGTGATGTTTATGTGGGTTTTTCATGCTAGCGACTTACTTCACGGATTAGTTTCTTCGTAGCGACTTGCTTTACAAATTTGTAGCGAGTTACAGTTCTAAACCTAGCGACTTAGATCTAGCGATTTACAGTACAAGTAGTGGACTCTCCACTACGGGTAGCGACTTGGTGATAGCGACTTGGTCGGTAGCGAGTTGCTCTTTAGCGACTTGTATCTTTAGCGACTTGAGTAGCTAATTGCTGCCAAAATTTTGCTAGCGACTTGAGGCTTAGCGAGTTACTACCTAGCGACTTGCATTTGTCTAGCGACTTGGGACTCTAGCGACTTAGTGGTGTAGCGAATTAAGCGTTAGCGACTTAGTGCATTATCTTCTAGCGACTTAGTGCATTATCTTCTAGCGATTTAGTGCTTTATCTTCTAGCGACTTGAGTGATTGTTTACGGTTTTTTCTTGATTTAGTAAAATCCCGTGAAAGAATCTATTTTCCGGTTTAATCATAGAGTTATAAAATCCCGTATAAACTGTAAACATGTCTACCAACGTTCCTACGTTCATCTCCACTGTTGCCGAGGATGTTCAAGTGGCTCGATACTCGTCCACCCATGCTTGACAGAACTGACTACGATTCTTGGGCTCAACGAATCAGATTGTACTGCCTTGGGAAGGAAAATGGTGTCAACATTCTCAAATCCATTGATGAAGGACCATATCGAGTTGAGACGACTAGAGACATACTTGATACTAATGAAGATGGTACTTCTGTTTACGGAATGGACAGACCTAAAATGTATGATGAGCTTGAGGATAAGGAGAAAAAGAGATTCGATGCAGATATCCGGGCTTCAAACATTGTTCTTCAAGGTCTTCCTAAAGACATCTACAAGCTGATCAATCATAACACCGATGCAAAGGCAGTATGGGATAATGTCAAGATGCTTCTCTCAGTTCTAATTAACTATGGAAGACAGAGAATCCCAACTCTATGACGAATTTGAACACTTCAAGATGAAACCAGATGAGAGTGTCTATGAGTACTATGTGAGATTTCATAAGTTAGTGAATGACATGAGGAACATCAGAATGACTATGCCTAACATTCAACTGAACTCAAAATTTGTGAACAACATGAATCCCGAATGGCACAAGTTTGTCACCACTGTGAAGCTCACTAAAGGATTGAAGAATACAAACTATGAGCAACTCTATGCCTTCCTCCTTCCGAATGAGAGACATGCTATGTTTGAAAAATTGATTCTCAATCAGTTCAAAACCAACTGTGGAGAGACAAGCTCGTCTAATGACTCACCTGCCTTCTACTCAAACATCGGAATCACAACCAAAGCATCACAAGTCATACCCTTGGGTAATGGTAATCACAAACTCATTCCCGATCCTATGTTCAAACAAGCCGATGTGATGCCACACGTGGTAACTTCATTAATCAACTAGCTCTTCTGATTAGTCAAAACATGAATTCTCTCCCACATACCAACAACAACCTCGAAAGACATCTAACCCACACAATCAAGCCACCGTAAAGATGGAAGGATCGTGGTGCAACCAGATTCAGGAAAGAAGTATGATCAGGGAAGAGGTGGAGCTGGTAGAGGTTATGTTGGTAACCCGAATCGAGGAAGGAATGGTAACCAAGGTCAAGCTAAGCCAATCAAATGTTATAACTGTGGTGGTGAGGGACACATTGCAAGGAACTGCACATCTCCAAAGCGTCCACAGAATGCCGATTACCAGAGATAAGATGCCTTGTACAAGCTCGGGACAATGGTGTCGCTTTGGATGAAGAGGAATTGTTGTTTCTAGCTGAGGGCAATGCCAAGACCTATGATGCGATGTGGATGAGCGACCTATTCGGAGATAGGTCACAATCATCAGAATGCCTTTCAAGTCGCTGATTGTGATGCATACGACACTGATGTGGATGATGGACCTACGGCACACACAATTTTTATGGCTAGCATTTCTCCAATGGTGTCTCCCAAGGTCTCTTCTTCACCACTAGCTGGCCCATCCCAAGACAAACTCATCTCAGAGGTATTAAAACTATATGATAATGCTGATGTGCAAAAGATGCATGACAAAGTACATTCAACTGAAACTTTTGAATCAAATGTTGAAAATATGGGTAATATCGATATTATCCCATATGATCAATACGTGAAACAAAGTGAAAGTGAAGGTATACTAAGTGATGCATCTTCTCCGCATCAACAATGACTATGTTTTTGATGAATACACTGCATGTGCCCCTGATGATTCTGTAATTTCCGAACTAAATGCCTATAAAGAACGTGTTGCTATTTATGAACAACGTGCTAAATTTGAGTTGACCACTCGTGAGCAGGAAATGGATGACCAAGTGCGCACAATCATTAGAAAAAGTAATTTTAGAGAAGAAGTATTGAAACAAGAATTAAATTCCTTGCAAGAAAAACTTTCTAAAACAGCTAAGCAAAAACAAGAACTTCAAGAAAATGTGAAAATGCTTAAGCAAGAATTTAATGCAAAGGAATCAAAACTCTTGAGAGATTTTTCTAATCTGAAAACTTTGAAAACAAACTTGAAAACAAGTTGTACATACAAGGAAACACCATTCAGAATGCTCACATGGTCACTAAACATAGAGTCCTAAGCGATAAGCATAGTGTTCCCATTTTAGATAAACCCAACCCACGAGTACGAAAAGATAGCAAAATGCTCAAAGTGTGATCTATGATGGCAATGAGATTCTTAAACCTAGACAGAAACCTAGTTGCGTTGAGTGCACTGAGGAAGATAAGAAATCGGATGAAGTCACTAGGGAAAGGATGAACAAAAAATTAGATGATCCTAAATGCAAAGAAAAAAAATAATTATCACTCCCCATGACTACAAAAGGAAAACTGGATTTCCTTGAACATGTTTAAGCCTCAGACATTGTTGACTCCTGAACAAGTTTTCTGGAAAAAAGATTTAGATAAGCGTAAAGTCGATAATATTGTTGAAACAAACCCTCCCCTATGGAAAATGCCTAGAGCGACTGTGTATCCTCCTAATACACCAATGCATCTTGTTCCTAGAAAAATTGCCACTAAAAGCAAGACCTTAATTAGCCAATATGTTATATTTCAACTATTTGTTGATTTTGAGAAAACTTGCTAGAAAAGGATCACACCATTGGTATAACTTGGGAAGGAGAAAGGGGTTTTGAGCAAATGAAAGAATGTTATTTAACTGAGGTCATGCCTTTCTTTAAACTTCTAAAAGATCACTTTGAGAGTCTTAAAAGGGGATAGAAACTGATATCAAGGGAATGGAAAAGGAATTTGATGCAATGGTAGTTGAAGTTAGTGATTATGAGCGTGCACTAAAATATAATGAGATTGAGAGGAAGAACTTGCATACATTAAATGAGACTCTTATTACTGAATGTGTTGCTCAAGATATCTTTTTCATCGCTTCAAATTGCTCTATTAATGCTTCCAAATTTCATGAACTATCTGTGGCCCTGAAAGTCTCCCATGATCGTGTCATTGAGCTTGAAAAAACTAATTCTAAACTAAACGAGAAAATTGAACTGGATGATCACGACAATTTGGTTAAACATTTTTCTAAACTGGAAGTTGAGCATTTTAATTTACAACTAAAATATCAACATCTTAAAGAAAATGTTAAAACTTCAAATATCAAGACATCCTCAGATGCTCCAGAGTTTGATGACGTTTTTCAAATTAACAAACGTGATGAACAGATTCAAGCTCAGTGCAACACGATGAGAAAGTTGAAAGCCCAAATCTCTCAATTAAAGGGTCAAACGAACAATATGACAGGCTCCCAAATGCCTCCTCCTTTAGATTCTCGGAATTCTCAAACTTTTCATCTTCAAAACTTAGTTGATGCCTTACAAAAGGAAAACGAGAGTTTTCTAGAAGAAAATGAAAAAGTTAAACGACATTTTAAAGAGTTATATGATTCAATAAAAGTCACCCGTGACCAAAACAACGAAAAAATAACGTCTCTACAGAAGGAAATTGAGAATCGAAAGTCGTGAAATGGGAAACCGCCACTTGTTTTCAATAAGAATGTTGTCTCAAAGTCACCCTTAGATGCAAATACACTTTATGATTAAATATATTCCTCCTCATCTTAGGAATAATGAACATGCTTTTCATGAATAATGTGCTCACCTTAAGGATAGTCTAGAATGTCTCCGTGAGATTGTCGAAGAGGATTTCATTAACAAACCTCTTGATAGTGAAATTAGGTTTGCTTGCCTCCAGGCCAAACGATCTCAAGAGTTGCTAGAATGTGTAATTGCCACATGTCCCAAATCCTTAACCTTAGGTGCAAAAGGCAAAGCTGTGATGCCTTGTTCTATGCCTAGTGCCAAGCAGGAAATCCGTTCTATGCCCAGCCTTAAGAAAGGAAACACTAATGTGCCTTCAAGTAGTTCAGATTCCTGATATGTTAGTGCTAAGAAAGTGAACTTTAGTGTGCCTGCAAAAAGCTCAAATCACAGTCTTAAAGTATACACTAATGTGCCTTCTAGTACTTCCGATCCTTGCACATCAAGTTCAGGAATGCAAAAATTAGATCAACCAACTAATGTTCCCATTCCCTCTACAGGAGTAATCAGTGACTTTAAAGCGAGCAAGTCAAAGTCTCAAGACAATACAAGGAATGATAGGACCTTGCAAGCTAAGAATGTGCATTGGAAAAGAGTAGAAGACCAATCTAGGAACTTTAAGCTTGAGTTGAATAAAACGAATCGTGTTGATTCTAGTATTAGCCTTATGTACTGTAATTAATTCAATTCGATACTATTTGCAAACCTTGTAATGATGTCTGCTTGAATTCATTTGCTAATCATGAATGTGGTGTGAATGCTTTGTCTAATGCTGTCAAATGCCCGGTTAAAATTGTTAATGCTAATAATCGTGCAAATAAGGCAAAAGGCAAAAACGAAAGATTGTTAGAAAGCAGTGGAAACCCACAGGAAGAACTTTTATAAAGATAGGTTATTATTGGATACCTTTTGGCCATAAGAATAATCAGTTTTGTTCTCAAACTGCTAAGATTATGCCCACTAGAAAATGGATGCCTACCGGTAGAACTATTCCCTTAAGAAGTAAACATACTTTGAATAGGTCAAATACGCACACCCAAGATTGCATCTATTCCCAATGATTCCATTGCTTCTACTTCGATATGGATGTTTCGTTTACGATGTGGGTGTTCCACCATCAGTTACTAACCAAGTGGAACCCATTCTTGCATAGGGATCCCAATTATGCAATTATCCATTCTTGTCGTGTTCAAGCTGCAGATCATTCAAATCGTTCGTGGTACCTGGACTCAGTTTGTTCCAAGCATATGACTGGAGACCGTCGCGCTCATGAACCGTGAGCAAATTCATCGGGACTGTTAGATTCGGTAATGATCATTTCTGTGCAATTAAGGGTTATGGTGATTATGTTGTTGGTGATAGTGTTATCTCTAGAGTATTCTATGTGGAAGGTCTTGGGTCATAACTGTTCTCTGTTGGTCAATTCGTGATTCTCGATCTAGAAGTAGCCTTGAGAAAACATACTTGCTTTGTTAGAGATCTTAATGGTAAGGAACTGTTAAAAGGAACTCGTGGTTCAAATCTTTACACCATCTCCATAGAAGATATGATGAAGTCTTCTCCAATTTGCTTGTTGTCAAAGGCTTCTAAAACAAAGTCATGGTTATGGCATCGACGTCTCAATCACTTGAACTTCGGCACCATCAATGATCTCTCCCGAAAGGACTTAGTTGTAGGTTTACCTCGACTAAAGTATGAAAAGGATCATCTTTGTTCAGGATGTCAATTGGGAAAAAGCAAGAAGTATGCCCATAAACCCAAACCTACTAACTCTGTCATCGAAGTTCTTCATACAATTCATATGGATTTATGTGGACCAATGAGAGTGCAGAATATCTTTGGGAAGAAATATGTGTTAGTTGTAGTTGATGATTACTCTAGATTCACATGGGTCAAGTTCTTAAGGACAAAGGATGAAACTCCTGATATCATCATCAAACTTCATCAAACATTGCGGCAGGTTCGACTTAACAAAACCGTCAGAATTATCCGGACAGACAATGGAACCGAGTTTGTTAACAAACAACTTAGTGAATTCTATGAAAGCATTGGAATCAGCCATCAAAGAAGTGTTCCACGAACTCCTCAAAAGAACGGTGTAGTTGAAAGACGAAATCGAACTCTTGTAGAAGCAGCTCGAACAATGCTGATTTACTCAAAAGTTCCAATGTTTCTCTGGGCTGAAGCTATTGCCACCGCATGTTACACACAAAATCGTTCCTCGATTCACACTTGTTCATGGAAAGACACCATATGAACTTGTCCACAACAGAAAACCTAATCTCTCTTTCCTTCGTGTGTTTGGTGCATTGTGTTATCCAACTAATGAGGGTCAAGACTTAGGGAAACTTAGGGCTAAAGCCGACATTGGAGTATTTGTAGGATATGCACCAAACAAAAAGGGATACCGAATCTATAACAAAAGAACCCGAAATATCATGGAAACCATTCAAGTTACGTTTGATGAGTGACCCGGTCAAATGGCTCCTGGACACCGGTCTCAGGACCCGACTTCAAAACAGTCCCATTGGTTCATCTCTTGTTCCAAACTCTTCTCAAGAAACTCCATATGTATCTCCATCTGAAGATGATTTAAAGAAATTGTTTGATCCTATGTTTGATGAACTGTATGATTCAATTACTAATGAGTTGTTGATCCCTACAACGTAGAGATGCTCATATTCACGTGAATGAAGTCAATCCTTGGCCTCAATATCTTTAAGTCAAGAAGCACCTCTGCGATCACCCTTGATCTCATCAACAAATCATCATTCTTCAAATGTACATCATGGAAATGTTTCCGGCATCAATGATGAAGTTAATCCCTTTGCTAATCCTGAAGATGCTCCATTTAAAAACATATTTGCTCTCCTGATCATCATCGAACCATCTTCTGAGACATCGACTCCGCTACCTCGCCTCAACAACCGCCACATGAAACCTTAGAAAATGGACTCACGATCATCCATTAGACAACATCATTGGAAATCCCTCTCGTCCGTATCTCAACCCAGGAAACAACTTGCAACCGATGCCTTATGGTGCTTCTTCAACTCCGTACTATCTAAGATCGAACCAAAAGATGTTAAAACCGCCATGAATGAAGACAGCGGTTCAATGCCATGCAAGATGAAATTCATGAGTTTGATCGACTTGATGTATGGGAGTTAGTACTGCCCGTGTACGTGCTATGATTATTGCTCTTAAATGGATCTTCAAAGTGAAACTTGATGAGCATGGTGATGTGTTGAAAAACAAGGCTCGATTAGTTGCTAAAGGATATCGTCAAGAGGAGGGTATAGACTTTGAAGAATCTTTTGCTCCGGTTGCTCGAATCGAGGCAATCGAATCTTTTGGCTAATGCCGCTAGTAAGAACATGGTAGTCTATCGATGGATGTGAAGCGGCATTTCAATGGAGATCTTAAAGAAGTCGCCTCACGTCGGCCAACTGAAGGATTTGTGAATCAAGAGCATCCTACTCACGTTTATCGTGTGAAGAAGGCTCTTTATGGTTTAAAGCAAGCTCCAAGGGCATGGTATGATACTCTGTCAAAGTTTCCTCTATCAACCGGATTCAAAGAAAGGCAGCTTGATCCTACCATTATTCACCGTGAAGTCGCAAACATTTAACTCATGTTCAAATTTATGTTGATGATATTATTTTTGCCTCGACCGACCCAATGGAATGTGATCATTTTTCAAATGAAATGAGTTCAAATTTTCAAATGTCAATGATGGGACAAATGTCATTTTTCTTGGGATTACAAATTTCACAAAGTTCCGGAGGCATTTTCATAAATCAATCTAAATATGCAACAGAGATTTTAAAGAAATTTGGATTTGATTCAAGTGAACCTGTTGACACCCCCATGATTGATCGAACCAAACTAGATGAGGACCACTCAGGGATCATGATTGACCAAACGAAATATCTTAGTATGATTGGATCACGATGTACCTCACACGCCTAGTAGACCGTACATCTTGTTCGTTTGCATGTGTGCTAGATACCAGGCTAAGCCTACTAAAAAGCACCTTGAAGCGGTTAAGCGGGTCTTTCGGTATCTCCAAGGAACCATCAATATGGGACTATGGTACCGAAAGACACCGGTATGTCACTAACGCTACTATGCATGATCTTGATCATGCAGTTGTCAAGATACACGTCGGTACATCCGAGGTGCTCGCTTTTGGGTGATAAGCTTGTGAGCTGGTCTTCAAAGAAGCAAATGAGTACTATTTCCTCTACAGAGGCTGAATACATAGCCATGTCATCTTGTTGTGCTCAAATCTTATGGATGAGATCTCAATTATCCGACTATGGCTTTGAATTCAACAAAATCCCTCTGTCGTGATAATAAAGTGCTATTGCTCTCTCATGCAACAACGTTCAACACTCAAGAGCAAAGCATATCGACATTCGACATCATTTCATTAAGGAACAAGTGGAAAGAGGTGTGGTGGAACTATATTTTGTGAGGTCGAATATCGTTAGCGACATCTTCACCAAAGCTCTTCCAAGAGAACCTTTTGAGTTTATTCTTCCACGTCTTGGCTTGAAAAGCCTTCAACCAGAAACACTCAAACGTCTTCGGGAGGAAGACGAGGAGTAAAGGTCTATCTTCATCTATCTCTTGTATATATCTATTCAAAAATCAAAATACAAAATTATAAAACTTTCAAAAACCCATAAAAAATAAAAAAAAAAAAAAAATAGAAAATCTTCAAAAAATATTGTCAATTTGTCATGTTTTTTTTCTCGATTCGATAATATCTACGGTCTCTTGTCTGTCATTCAAAGAATGACACGGACTTTAGATGTTGTTAAATTTAAAAAAAAAAATCAAAAAATATTTTTGGGAGAAAGAGAAAAATGGTTTATTGTCATTTCGTGCAATAACCCGGTTTTAAAAGAAAGAACAGAGCCATGTTTTACCATGTTTTCAAATTCCATGCTCTGATTCTATAAACATTTATCTTCTGAAAACTAAATGCTTTGAAAAATAACTCAGTCTCTATTTTTGATAATCATCTGGACTTATTTGTCAAAATATCTATCTCTCAATCAACAACCTATGTCATTGATTGAGGGGAGAATGATTTCAATTAAATTAAAAAGTTATTTGGCATTAAATTGTTTTCAAAAGATGTACATGCATGTTTTATCAATGGAGTTTAAAGTCTTAAAATCCGATCATTATCAGCTAAAACGCTTTCATAATCAAGTCACAATTCTCCTTAAAAGCTTTCAAAATCAATTTAAATCTATAAGAGATCACAAATCTCAAATGATTTGATAATTGTGATTGGGGGAGAATGTGTGATTTAAATTGATTTAAACTGATAATTCGGTAAATGGTTTTATAAGGATGTACAAGCTCTCCTTCCCCGTAGTGACAAGCGATTTCAAATTTTCCATGCACATGTTGAGGGGAGCATCTATCTTAAACCACAATGATTTGAAACGTGATCACTTATCTCAATGTGCGGGTTCCCTCTAGTATGTGCAAAACTCTTTTCAAATCTCGAGGCACATATTGAGGGGAGCAAAATCATGAAAACCTCATCCTTCCCCAAAATGCTTTATCTACTTGATTCGATTAGGGAAGTGATGTTGATATTTTTAGAAAATGGTAATCAAAGAAGTTAATTCTTTCTCTTGCCTCCGTGTGGAAAACTATTTCAAATACTTGAGTCACATGTTGAGGGGGAATTCTTCTTCTAAAAATATCAAAAACAATTCAGGTACAAAATGCTTTGATAATATATCATAAGTATCCTGATTGATTTTCAAATGGTTTTCAATTGGTTCCTATGGCAGATGAACAATACCAAAAGACCGACCAACTTTACATTATGTATGGTGATATAAGGATGATAAGGTTAGGTATTTTGTTCCCATGATCCGGGAGGGATCTACCCAGGGACTATCCACTAGTTAGTGTAGAGTTCTTAGGTATGATGATAAAAGGAGAAAATGAGATATGGGAAGAGTGCGGACTGAGCCGAGCTAGTAATCGAATAAACCCAACAAGGTTCTAGCTATGAAGTCTCTAAGCTGACAAGGGGTTGAAGAATGAAAAAGAATTGAATGAGAAAAGGGTGAAAACAAATAGCCCTCCAATTATTCAACCTTAGGCGTAAACCGGTTCAATTCATATGCTATGATGGTAACATCGGTATTGAAGACAAGACGCGTCATGGACCCAAAGGACGACGCACTTCAACTTCCCAAACCACTCAAGTTCCTCTTAAAAGGACTTGTTTCATTCTCACGGGAACCGACATTATCTATCGACTTTCTCTTAGAGATTGTTGATATTGAAGAAGGAGACCCTCTCCCTAGTCTCCGAAATAGGATCCAAATATGCACAAATTGAGTCTAGAGCCACGAGATCATCAATAAATCTCATTAGGACACTTTCAATGAAGACTCTCTGCTTCACACAATGTGGAAAGAGAGATTATATCTTGAGTCCTACGCATTTTCCTTGTGGTATTGCGTAACATCCGAGTGATATGCAAACATACTCACAATGAAGATGGAAAGCCTTCTAGAGCCAACATCTAACAAGCTCTTGGTAGGTGGCATGTGAGATCTATTATATAGATCAACCATGTGACAAGCGAACAAACAATGGGCGATTCAATCTTTTGAATCAATCCCGGTTCAGGTTATGGATTGACGGATACCTTTGAAAAACCGGTCTTTGTGCTTTAAAACTCTTTTCATTAGCACGTCGACCGGTACTAATTTTTCAAATCAAAAGGTGTTTTATGATTGATAATTGATTTTCATTAAAACCTTCGTTATATTGCAAAAACAATTTCTATTGAGCAATACACGATTGTTTTTCTAATCTCTTTTCATCAATCGCTGGACGAAAATTACACGGTTCACTCACCTCCGGTTGTCTTCTTTGAGACGTTCGGTTTGAGAACCTAGAGCAAATGCGAAACCTGTCAAGGAAATTCTTCGAATTATACCTCGATCACAGCGGTACTATCGATCAACGGGAACCGTGGGCCGTGTACCTCAATTCATCGAAAGTGATCAAAGACACTTTATTGCGCTTTATTGCTAACTGTCTTATGCAGGTACACCCGACTTTGCTGATCGAGAATGAAGCGTCAATCCATAGCCGCATGCTCACCTAACACATTCATCTCAAAAGAAATCATGATTAGTGCATCAATGACTCTGATATTTCACTCCATGCTTTCACTGGCCGCCAATATCATGAATCAACTAAAGCTTCCGCTACTCGATGAGAAGATATCATGATCGAATGTGAGCATGTCGTCCGAATGTCACAACATCACATAATACCAACACCACAATGGATGTATCAGAGATTTTCTATTAGCCGATGATCTCAAAAGCTGGCTCAACATTATTATCACGTGGATCAAGAAAGACCTCCACTTGGATTAACCAAACATGCAATGAGTGGAATCAATGACTACGAGCTTTTGAGCAAAGTACTACATCAAGAATGCAAGATCAATTGTTAATGTAATATCCGATTGTATTCAATGTCATTTTAGTATATGTTTGAGGTGACCTCCCTTAGGGGAGATTGTTAGGAATTAGAAATTCCAGGTATTAAAGAGTCGGTCACCTCAAGTATATGTAATCGTTAGAAAGCTCGGAGTCATAGTAATATTTAGTTAAGTAGTATTTAGTTAAGTAACACCGTGGAGGACGGACGGGTCTTTACCCATTCTTGATGCCCGATCCATGACCCGTTGTGTGGCGATTTATGTAAGACTATAAATACTCTCTACCTCCCAAGGTAGAGAGTTGGAGCTCATAATAATATCTTTCACTTTCTCTCACTAAGTTCCCTAAACCTCTAACTTTCTCTCTCTAGAATTCCATCTATATGCTACTTTGTGTTATGGTTTGATGTGTATGTGAGAAGTTATATCTTACATGCTAAGTCTTGATTTGACCGGTGACACCATATGTCGTTTGGATGAACTTAAGAAATTAGGGGTGAGTGTCTAGGTTAAGTTCCTAGCGACCTGCAGGCTCACTCGTATTATAAATCTAGAATGTGTATTGCTTAATGACTTCGGCAGGGGACGGATTCGGTAGGATTTATGATGCGGTTTGATTTCTCCTGTGGTGGCATCTTTCTTGATAGGTTAGGCGATTGACCAAATGTTTTTCCCCGACTTTGACCCTACAAGTAATTGAAAGTAAGTAGGCGTGATATAACTAGCTGGAGGAATAACTAGGTTAGCACCACTCTCCTTCATTGATCATTTCTCTTGCCTTTATCTGCTTTCTTTTATCTCCTTGTTTTATTAGTTAGTTTTATTATTATAATCTTAAAAGCAATTAAAATCGTGCATTAGACTTAAGTTACTTCCAATCCACGTAGCTCCTGGGACGACCTCGTTTTACCGAATACTACACTACACTCGACCGGGTACACTGCCCGTTAGTGCACTAGGGTAGACCATAGGTATAATGAGACATTATAAATAATAAGACACGGTCGATTAAAACTGCATCAAGTTTTGCCTTGCATTTGTGGAAGCTATTTAGGATTTTAATTTTAGTTTTTCTTTTATTTTCTTTTATTTTTTTGTTTTAGTTTTGTTTTCTCTTCTTTTATGTTTTGTTTGTTTTTTGATATTTCAGGATATGGAAGATTAGGATTTTGACATACTCACTATGGAAGAATATATTGCGTTGACTTCGAGATAACCAAAGATGTCGAGGCGTGGTATGCCCCAGATGAATGAATGATGACATCGACTTTGTGATGTTGCCGCCAGTTCATGAGGAACTTAGACAAAAGCTTTTCGCGGAAACTAATAATGAAGATGCCCACGCATGTGCGTAATGAAGAGTATTGGAGATCGTGAGATCCTTTCACACTCAAGAGTCACTCAAGATGCATTAATGCTTAGAGTGTTCCCAATTACACTTGGTGCGGAAGATGGATGAAGATGCTTCTGCCTTTGGGTCAATCAATACATGGAATCTTTTGGAGAAAGAATTTATTAGAAGATATTATCCTCCTTCAAATATTGCCAAGAAGATGGAAGAAATAAGGAGTTTCAGAACGAGAATATGGATGAAATGCTAAATGAAGCTTGGGAAAGATATAATGACCTTCTTTACTGGATGCCCTGACGCATGATATCGCAACCATCAGATGGTCCTTATTTTTCTACAAAGGTTTAAACAACTTCGTCTGGAAATGCTCGACTCTCAGGACCTATTCAATGCCACTGCATGAAGCCCTTAGATCAATTGAAATGATGGCGACCATTCACTTAATTGGTATGATGGAGCAACCACTTGGGCCATAAATAGCAACAGCTTGGATGACATTGGCGACATCACCAAGCAGCTGGATAGACTTGGATGTGATATGAATATGGTTAAGTGTTGTTCCCCATTCACTAACGTTTAAAACAGTTTAAATACATAAAACAAGTTAATAGTGAACTATGACTGAAATTAACATAAGAAAACACACTAAGTAATTTTCAACATAATATTATTATTAGAAATAAATCAACAAATAATACGTTACCCAAGTACTTGCGGAATAGTACTTGGGATTGAAATGACAAAGTTGGTGACTCCTCTCTAAGCTCAGGCTAAGTCTGAGCACAACTCTTAAAGCTCAGCGAGCTATCTCGGGAACTAAGTTGTATTTGGAGGGTGAAAAGATAAACTGCGTGTGTGTGTTTTACAATTCACAAGCTTAACCTTTTCACTCCATCTCTTATGCTATTTATACATGTATGAGTTTAACTCTTTCCTAAGTGACAAATCGACATCATCTGAAGACAAAATCTGATGTATTTTGTCTCGCTAAAAACTTATTATTCTAAGTAAAGACAAGGTGCTTTCCATAACTCATGACACGAGCTTGTAAGTTAGCCATTCAGGGAAAGTTGACTTATGTTGATAAGGACTTCTTTATTCGATTCAAACTTCTCCGACTTGTCCGCTCTTTCTTAGGTCTATTTATCCGGTCTTCTTCTTCGGTTTGTCTTGGTGTAAGTAGTTGGAGGAGAGGAGTCTTAGGATTGAGTGAGTTATTGTCATCACTCAATGAATCCATCATTCTTCTTGACTCATCTTCACCCTTTAAGTTCGCGCTGCGGAGTGGAGAGACTTCTTCCTGCACGTCTTGAGTGTCGAAGATGACTCTGAGAGAGCTATGCCTTTCATTGACACGATTAGTGTTTAACGGACTAAACACTTGGGCTATTTTCTATTCAAATCCTAGATTAAGGGGTTTGGGTATTTTACTGAACCCAACGGTCTTGGATATACAAATAGCCTAAGTGGTTGATCAATGTAGGTGAGCAAATGGCTTCTTCCTATCTTGAATGTACTAATGAATACAATAGGGAACACTGAGTAAATGAATAAAACATACATCGTTTATTGATCGATTACATGTTCTATCACTAGTACAAAAGATAAAACAAAATGATGTCAATCCGGATGGATTCCCAATGCTTCAAGCTTGACCTTTTTGGTGATGAGTGTTTTCTTCTCAGGATGGTCTCTTATCTTGGCATTTAGGTCTTGGCGAACGATATTTGCTGGGATGGATCAGAGGCCCTTTGGAATATAGTGATCATTGCGGCTACACCGCTGATCAATATCACTCCATCTTTGAAATGCTGGGTTTCCATAGACATCAATGTGAAATAGCCCTCTTTCAGGCTCTTCAATCACTAGGCAGTTCTACAAATTTAACCCTTGGTGCAGCTCCTATTACACTCCAATCCGGGCACTTTAACTCGGTTGGAACTCAACTCTCTTCCTTTTGCGGTGGATGTTTGTGGTTGAGATCCTTGTGGTGCGTCAGGCAGGGTTTAATTCCCGGTTAGGCGATGCATCCTCACTTTCATATCTTTTGCTTTGAGCATCTTCATTAGCTCCTTGACCACCTTTTGCTTCTTTCCAATGATCGGACCAAGTTCATCAAGTTCAGTGATCCTGAAGTCACTGAATTTTAAGGGATCATGAACCTCAAAGTGTCTTTTGTCATCCCCTATGTAAACATTCATAGCCAATGGTTTGGTGTTGGGAATAATCTTGACATCATTGATTTTTCAGAGCCTTCACGCTCATTGTCCGCTTGTATTCCTCAATTCGCTTTCCCGAGAGCATCTTTCTTTTCTTCATATGCGCTTTCTCATTGCGACCATTTGAGCGTCTGAGCATCCTTGAACTTTTGTCGTTCTTTGGGAGCTTGCTTGCATCTAATCCCATATTCTCAGCTTCTTCAGCGACTACCTTTGCCAGTGCTTCTCTGTTCTTTTTCTCTTCAAGTTTGTGATGAAAAACTTTTGTAAATGTTTACAAGAAGGGTTTTTCCAAAAGAGGTTTTGAAGATTTGAGAACACACAAATATTTCTGGATTTGAGAAAGAATTTTGAATGAGTTTAGTTGCAGAAAATAATTTGTGTGTTTTTTTGTGTGTTGGAAGAGGGTATTTATAGAGTGATAAGAGGGGTGTTTTGTGCACAAATGGGAATATTAAGAGTTGGTTTTGAAAGGCGTTTGAATTTCCACATTTAATGCTACCACTCCATTACCCGTGAAAATCCCGTTTTTCAAGGGAACAGCTTAAATTGCGTAAAAGTGCACTTTTGCAGATAAAATATCAATTTGATATTTTGTGAGAGCATTAAATGCCAAGTGGGATGACAGTAAGACAAAGAGACATATATTCCTATATTAAATTGGCATAGTTACCAACCTAGGACATTTAAGTAACTGATATTTGGATCATTTAGTTACTCATTTAATGCTCTTTGTCAAATGTCGGGAACCACGAATGAGTCTTACTTATTCCAGTGAGAGGTTGGTTTTGGATGTTCGGGAGAATGGACCATTTGAGAGAACTCACTTGAGATTGGTTTTCGGATACTTGACTTTCAATGTCAAGCATTCCTAATTCGACTTTCAGTCTCACTGAAGGTAGGTTCATCCAAGGTTTGGTGAAGATATCGGCCAGTTGATATTAGAGGATGAAATGAAGTTCTATGTCTCCTTTCATTATGTGATCCCGATGAAGTGATATCGATATCAATGTGTTTGGTTCTTTGGTGAAGGACGGGGTTGTTGAGATTGCAATAGCATGGTGTTATCACGGAAGATGGGCACCATTTTGTAATGGATGTTATAGTCACTGAGTTGACTCTTCATCCATAACACATTGGCACAACATCCTGCTGCGGCTACATATTCAACTTGGTGAGGACATAGCCACCGATTGTTGCTTTTAGCACTCCAACAAACCGGTTTTCCTCAAGAAACTGGCGGGACCTGAGTGCTTTTCGTCCATGTTACTGGCAAAGATAATCGAGAATCGAGTAACTCTTGAGATCAAACCACGAGCATTTTGGATAATAGAGTCCAAGGCTTGGGGTTCCCTTCAATTTGAGTATTCTTTTAGGCTACGATGAGGTGAGATTCTTTGGGATTGGGTGATATCTTGCAATTAGACATCTTGAAAATTGTATGTCCGGTCTAGTAGCGGTTAGATACATCGGTGAGCCAACAATCCCTCGGAAATGGGTTTGATTGACGATTTTCCGGTGAGATCGGGTCCAAGGTTGTTAGGAAGGACCATTGGTGTCTTCACTGAGGCACGATCGATATCTCATATTTCTTCAAAGATTTACGGTGTATTCTCTTGGTGATGGATATTGCTTTATCGGTTTGATTTGTAGTCGAAAGTATGTAAGTTCCCTATCATGCTCATTTCAAACTTCTTTGTCATTAGTTTTTCAAATGTTGCAAAAGTTTGTAGTTTGTTGAGCCAAAGATGATATCATCAACATACACTTGGACTAGTATCACATCCTGTTGGGTTCTATAGACAAATAGTGTGTTGTCTATCTTTCTCTCGACAAACTTGTTTTGTATCGTGAAGGAAATTTGAAGAGTCTCATACCATGCCACAGGAGCTTGTTTAAGTCCATAGAGGGCTTTGTCGTTTATAGTCGTGAGAATTCACTACTCTCAAAGCTGGAGGTTCTGAACATACACATCTTCCTTGAGATCACCATTTAAGAATGAACTTTTAACATCCATTTGGTAGACCACAAGTTCATGTATGTTGCATATGCAAGGAAGATCGATGGCTTCCATTCTTGCAGAGCAAATGTCTCATCATAGTCAATGCCTTCTTGTTGTTTGTAACCTGGCTACCGGTCGGCTTTGTTTTTAATGGCGGTGCCATTTTCATCAATTTTGTTTCTGAAAACCCACTTCATTCCTATGACTACTACATCCCGAGGACATTTGATCAAGGTCATGACCTTGTTTTTGTCAAACATTGCGTTCTTCTTGCATAGCTGAACCCAGCTTGGGTGTTTTAGAGCTTGATGACACTTTTGGGTTCTATTTCGATAGATAATCGATATATAGACATTCATGTTTGAAGGCTGCAGTTAGATTAGCGACCATGCTTCGGTGAGCATGCCCTCGGTGGGTTCACCGGTGATGTTTCAAGCTCAATATCACGAGATCTTGTCCACTTACTTTGTGGTCTAGGATCCGGTTTGATGAGGTCACTTTGGAAGTTCAGGAGTGAGTTTGGTTACAGAACAACGATTCATTTTGAGCATTTGTTATGATGTGTTGGTTGGGTTTCATGAATCACAGGATCTGAATAGTTGGTTTAGTGTTACCTATCCTCTGGGACCGATAGATTATCAATGAATTATTATTGGTTGGGGTAGGTTGTGAGGTTAGACATAATATGAGATGTGATCGCTTGATATGAGGAATTGAATTGTGGTGAACTCATCGGAGGATATCTTGATGAGTCATCAATTCCTATTTCCTCCATCGAGGTGTTAGTGAACCGATGCTTTGAACTTTCATCAAAGGTGACATGAAAGGTTTCCTCAACTTGTTGTCTCCTTGTGTTAAAACCACAGAAGGCTTTGGAGATCAGTGAGTATCCTAGGAAGTATCCATCATCAGCTTTAGCATCAAACTTACCTAGGTGATCCTTATGGTTATGAATAAACACAGGACACCCAAACACATGAAAGTAGGCGATGTCGGGAAGTCTACCTTTGAAGATCTCATATGGAGTTTTGTTATGTCTTTTGACGATGATTGACCTATTTTGAGTGTAACAGCGGTTTTGCACTGCTTCACCAGAAATGTTTTGAGAGGGCTGAGCCATTTAACATGGTTCTTGCAGCCTCAATGAGAGTTCTGTTTTCCTTTCGGCCCCATTTTGTTCAGGGGTATAAGGAGATGAGAAATTTTGAGAAATTCCTTTTTCATCACAGAAACTCTTAAGCTATTGATTTCTGAACTCAAGTACCATTGTCGGATTCGATTTGTTTGGACGATAATGTCATTCTGATTTTCAATCTTTCGATGAATGACATTATTGTATCAGCCTGACTCTTTTGGAGAGAAAGTATACCCAAGTGTATCTTGAGAATTCATCAACAATAATAAGTGTATACTTCTCATCTTTGGATTGATCGGGGTGGCCGGTCCAAAGAGATCCATATCGGGAGGTGAAGGCAGCTTTTGATGGAGAAATTTTGTTTGGTTTTGAAAGATGCTCCGTGGTGTTTACCTTTTCACAGGGAGCATGGTTTGTCTTTGCCAAAACCGGTGATGGTAAGCCAAGGACCTTGTTTTGTTTTGCCAAGTTGTTGAGATTTTTGAAGTTCAAGTGTGAGAGTCTCTTGTGCCACAGCCAATTGATAGTTTGGTGGCTTTAGCAAAGAGACAAGTTCCATCTTGGGAGAGTGTTGACATGTCTAACACATAAACATCATATCTCCTAGGAGCTATCAACACAACTTCCTTATTGGCATTGAAAATGGTACCTTGTTTATCATTGAATTGTACAATGTATTTAACATCACATAGTTGACCCGATCGATGAGATTGTATTTGAGACCATTGACATAGGCTATTCTATAGAAAACTATTCCATTACAGTTTACTGAACCATAACCTTCAGTGGGACATGATGAGTTATCACCAAATACTACCTTGGGCCCTGGTTCCTTTACATACTTGTGCAGATATTCCTTCACACCAGTCATGCTTCTTGAGCATCCATTGTCTAGATGCCAAATAGGCTCCCTGGCATGTCTCTTCTTCATTGTGATGTTGACCTATTCTCCATTTCTGGCATGATTCTTTCCAACAGCAAGCTTGTCCTCTTCTGAGAGGGCCATCAGTGCACTGACATGCACCATTTCATCATCGGATGAGATGGCTCTTCATCGGTCGAAGGTTTCGAACGAGACCCTTGTTTTACCTGCATAGATTGAACATTTTCTTTGTTTCGGGACTGGCCTCAAGCAATGCAAGCTTAGCTTTTGCTTTCTTATACTTAGCTTCATAATCAATGGTTTTGTTAAGATCAGATTTGTTTTGAACATTTTGATGAGACTGATAGATTTTTGGTTGAAATTTGCTAAAGCTGAAGATGATTAGATCACGATGGTTTGTAAGAGGGTTTAGAAGTTGTTTTTGAAAAACAGTCTTTTGCAAAATGGCCTCTTTTATGACACTTATAGCATTCTGTGTCTTCAGTTGCTTTAGCAGTTGAAAAACCTTTGTTTCTTTTTATAAACCTTCGAGTTAGCAAGGAGTGCCCTTTCACGAAATTCGGCATTAGGTCATTTAGGTACTCCTCACTTGATCTCTCATCAGGCTCATCATCCGAGTTTTCTTGGAAATCTTGAACCACATTGTTAGAAAAGAAAGCAGTTGATATTAGTGATGAGGTGGTGGTGGGGACTTCTTGACTTCCGAGACTTCTTTAAGTCTAGGTATCGTCTGTTGATGAGGTTTTCCTCATAGACAAATTTCCCATAAATTTCCGGAAGCTCAAGATTTTGGATATGATTAGCATTCCTAAGTCCCTGAGAGAAATTCAACCACTTCTCATGGAGACTGTTGACAAAACCAACATTGATTTCATGTTTGGACAACTTAACACCATCATTTGAAAGTTCATTTAAAAGAGTTTTGTATCTGGTGTAAGCTTGAGAGAGAGTTTCGAGTCCTTAGCCACGAAGGTGTTATACTCAAGTTTCAGGTCCATTATCCTGTTTTCCTTGGTGTCAGAAGGTCCTTCATGACTATGAACTAGGTCATCCCAGGTTTGCTTAACGTACTACAGCTTATAATGACTCCATAATATCGTCAGGAAGACAAGATATTATGATACTTTTGAGTCTTTGGTCCTAGTTGACCACTCTTCTTTCATCCTGGGTCCATTGAGCTTCAGGTTTGGGCAACCCTTCCGCAGTCTTTGGGATAAATGGACCTTCATTTATACACTTGATATAATAAGGTTCCATCCCAATCAAATAGCAAGGCATTCGCTTTTTCCATTTGTTGAATTTGCCAAATTCAAGTCTAGGGAACATTTGAATAAGCTCCACCCTTTTATCGACTAGTTGGGGTACATCAATTTCAGCCATTTAGGATCCTAATTTAAAAACTTTTAGAGCGGCCTAAAAGCGAGTTTTATAATTAGCCTTGCTCTGATACCACTTGTTGTTCCCCGTTCACTAACGTTTAAAACAGTTTAAATACATAAAACAAGTTAATAGTGAACTATGGTGAAATTAACATAAGAAAACACACTAAGTAATTTTCAACATAATATTCTTATTAGAAATAAATCAACAAAGAATACGTTACCCAAGTACTTGCGGAATAGTACTTGGGATTGAAATAACAAAGTTGGGTGACTCCTCTCTAAGCTCAGGCTAAGTCTGAGCACAACTCTTAGAGCTCAATGAGCTATCTCAGGAACTAAGTTGTATTTGGAGGAGTGAAAAGATGGCTTACGTGTGTGTGTTTTTACAATTCACAAGCTTAACCTTTTCACTCCATCTCTTATGCTATTTATACATGTATGAGTTTTAACTCTTTCCTAAGTTACAAATCTGACATCATCTGAGAAGACAAAATACTTGATGTATTTTGTCTCTGTTTAAAGACTATTCTAAGTAAAAGACAAAGCGCTTTCCATAACTCAGTAATGACACCGAGCTTGTAAGTTAGCCATTCAGGGAAAGTTGACTTATGTTGATAAGGACTTCTTTATCTGATTCAAACTTCTCCCGCCTTGTCCCGCTCTTTCTTCAGTCTTCTTCTTCAGTTTGTCTTGGTGTAAGTAGTTGGAGAGGAGTCTTAGGGATTGATGAGTTATTGTCATCACTCACTGAATCCATCATCTTCTTCTTAACTCAGTCTTCACCCTTTAAGTTCCGCCTTATTGAGTGGAGAGACTTCTTACGCCTCGTCTTGAGTGTCGAAGATGACTCAGAGAGGCTATGCACTCAGTGAACTGATTAGTGTTTAACGGACTAAACACTTGGGCTATTTTCTATTCAAATCCTAGATTAAGGGGTTTGGGTATTTATTGAACCCAACATTAAGGAAGACATTCATGCTATACAAGAGCATTCTCTCCAAGACGAACGCAAAGAATATGAGCAGGTCAGGTATGTGGAATCATTGGAGGAAGCCGTCAAAAATTCTCGGATAATTTAAAAGGGATGCATGACTCGAATGACGAATGGATTAGGAAATTCAAGGAGGGCGCGGACTTAAATTTAAAAAAACTTGAAGCTAAGAGGAAAAGCTTGGAGGCTAAGCTTAAAGAGTTAAACCAAAAGGTCCTGGAAAGTAAAAAGAATGAAGTTGGAACTATCAAAGAAACAGTGGGAAAAATGAAAGAAGTCAACAAGGAGCCGGTTCCTCGTGATTTACCTTATATTAGACCCTATGTACCACCTATCCCATTTCCAGGACGTTTGAAGACTGTGAGAAAAGAATAAACAAGCGACGATCAATTGAAGAATATGGAAGCAAAGAACTTACAGAGTGATGAAGCAACGCCACAAGCTAATGAGGAATCAACCACAACACAAAACGGTATTACTTCTAACTCTTCTTTTATTCCTAACAATCTTGCTTGTTTTTCTATTCAGGATGCTAAAATCATGGATGAAATTGTGCAACCCATCACATCACCCGATAATGGTTATGACGCTTCGGCTACTGAACCAATTCTAGTTGATCTTGCAAAGGAATTAGAAGACAAAATCTTGGGCACCTCAGTGATTAACAAGGAGACATATGAGCCAATTAATTAGCCACATCACGATGTGCACAAATCATCAATGACATCAACTAAAACGGGTAAAGTATGGAGGGAAACGTCATCTCCTTTTAGGTATGATCATAATTTATCATTTCCCCATCCCATAGCAAATTCACACCCTCATGGTGTTTATTGCTATTTTCACCCACACTTAATTTCAAGTGAGGGGATGAACACCCGTTTACGTAGTAAATAAGGGTGGAGTCAAGCTCGTGACTCGAACAAAAACAAGCGCTTCGTGGGAGGCACCCCATGCCTATCTTTTCTTTCTATTTTATTAGTATAGTTGGGTTTTGTATTTTTAACCATTTTTGCAGGAATCGGAGAAGATTGCAACCTTGATAACTTAAACGGGGACCTGACTTGTCCATCAGTTATGGCGTAACTCATCCCAATGATTACCGTAACACTATCACAAGTAGAGATTCTCTCAAGAGCATTACCAATTACGGTAATCCCATTCGTGGTTCCGTAGCTATTCTCTGTAGCAAATTGCGGGTTTGCCACAATTACTGGCGTAACTCTTTTATTGGGGTTCGCGTAATTCTCTATTTATTCAAATTCTTTCTATAATAACACAATAACCTTGTATTAGTTTTAAATGAACTTTGTGGGTGTGTTCCCTGTAAACCCTCACGAGACTACACTCGTCCGCTTGGGACACCAAGTGGTTTAAAAGGCTTGTTGCATACGCTAAATGCAACCGTGATTCCTACGAAAGTGATTTGGGTTTTTCATTTTTTTTATACTTGTTGTTTTTCTAGTATGATGCGTTTGGTTGTCTTCAGTGAATCAGGTTACTAAAGTTTGCTCATAAATCTCAAAGCGGGACACGTTTTTTCGTATGTCTTTGATCATGCCGAGCAAATCCAGGGGAGTTTTCTGTTCCAATTCTAACCCTTCTTATCTTTCATTTATATGCCTAAGTATGACCCAAGTGGGGGGAAGGGATTAGACATAGACACCCGCTTGATTTTTACTTGCCTTTATTTTTCTAGTTTTTGATGAAAAGTGTTTCATAAATTATTTTGACATGTTTTTCAATACTTAACTGGATTAATCTAGACTGAGCACACCTACCCTATATTTCCATTGTGTGAGGATAAGCCTTTTTGTTTTCCCCTTATACACAATACCATAAAAATGAGTGTGGGTGGGCTGTAGTAGACTTTAGAACTTGGCCTTGTATATCTTTTCGAAACCATTATCATGAGCATTACACTGAGGTAACTTGGTGTGATCGGTGCAGCTAGGATATAAGGCAATTTTAGGATTAAACCTAAATAGCCCATCATATATGTTTTGTGTATATTGGCTTTTCACATCGATTAGTCAATCCCCCTGTTAAACCCTTTGTGTTGGACTCACCATTAGTGCAAGATACCCCTAGACACACCCTTCAGAGCCTTTCTTTTCATTTTTTCACCCAATATATATTGTTTTGTTACACCTATCGCCTAGCCTACCCTGTAGTTTCCTTATGTCCATGGTCCGGGCACTGTTGGTTAATTCTGGTTCCACTAGTGAAAGTCGCGGTTTTTGAATAAAGGGTTTTGGAAGAAAATCGGGTTTAGATGATAGTTGATCTCAAGTGGGGGGATACAATTTACGTTCCCATCGTTTTAAAAAAATTTATATAGCACATTCTTTTTTCATTGATGATGAAGGACGAGTTAATGCATCTTATTTTCCTAGATTATGGAGTTGATGAGGCACCACATTACATTTCTTATGTATTGCATCTATAGAATCTAGTGGTGGAGATTAGTATATTTGCCAAGCCTATGATAGAATACTCGTCATGATTGAGCAGTTGAGTGATCACCCAGAAATAAACACGTGAATTTTGAGAGAGAGAGAGAGAGAGAGAGAGAGAGAGTGATTTCAATTCCTTTTTCGTGAGGTGCTCGGTTTGGAATTTTCTAGCATAGGTGATTTTTAAACTCATAACTTCCAATTAATCCTGGGAGATATCTTTTTAAGAATTATTTAAAGGGTCTACTTAAGGACAAGTAGGATTCAAGTGGGGGGATATTTGATAACATCAAATTAGGCTGATCTTTTATATATCAAATTCCCGTGTTTATGGCCTCATTTGTATTAATATGGTACTTAATTCGTTCATATTCATTCATATTTGCATTTCGAGGATAAATGAGGCGTTGGAAAAGATGTGAAAAAGGCCAAATATATGTTCAGAAGAAGGATTTACGTGAGCCTTTGGATTCTATGTGAAGATTACGCCGTAACTAGCTAATATGGTTACGCCGTAAATATGATCTTTGAAGGATCTGGCGTAATCAACTCTTATGGTTACGTCGTAATTATTTTTGTGAAGGTTACGGCGTAACATGGAAATTTAGTTACGCGTGGCGATAATTTCGAATGGATAATCATGTGTGGACGGAGGGTTACGGCGTAACTCGGATAATTAGTTACGTCGTAATTTATTACTTGGCTAACGTTTGAGGTCCGTGGATTAAAACGGCAAGTTAATTCGAAGTTTATTAAGTACAAGGACTTGTTATAAAACTAACAAGAGTGATGGGGGACTAAAAGCATCAACAAGAGTATTAAAGTTTCAATATATTAGCTTGACATGAAAAAGTACGAAGTTGAGAATTACTACTTGTAGTTACCGCGTAACTTAGTTACGACGTAACTATTTATTTTAGTTATGACGTAACTATTCGAGATCCAGATTTCTTCTGCAGTATTTAGTTACGGCGTAATTTGCACTTAAGGTTACACCGTAACTATGTCGCGGCCTATAAATACAGCCCTAAATCTGCATTTTTAAGCATCTCTCTTCACCCCTCTCCTAGTGGTCGAATAGGGCACCACTCCGGGGCATTTTTCAGCAGTCCGAAGCCAGTTTTGAAGGAAGAATTCACTCACAATTTTCATCATTATTAGCTCTACATCAAGTAATTTGTATCAAACATTATGTTCAATTCAATTCATGATTTATTCATTTTTGTTGGTATGATTTACTATATGTTTGGCTAAGCACCCTGGTGCTGGCCTAGTTATGATTCTTATTTGTTTTGTTTGCGTTTACTTTAAAAAAGTACAATTATTTCTAAGTGTATGCATGCATAGTTTATTGGTAGTCACCCTTGGTTCGGTAGTTTTGAATGGCGGTAGAGGCCAATTGCCTAGGAGATATGACCAACTGACCCTAGGTGAGTAGACTGAGACGTGAAGGGTAAGATATGACCAACTGACGACCATTTCTACTTGTGCGATTTGACCAACTGATCACTTATCGTTTGGATGAACTTAAGAATTAGGGGGTGAGTGTCTAAGTTCCTAACGGTCGGGCACTCACTATTATAAATCTAGCATGTAGCGGTACCTAATGACTCGGCTTAGGGGACCAGGAACAACAGGACTTATGACGGTGCGCCTGATTTCTCCTGTGGTGGCATCTTTGCAGATAGGTTAGGGCGAATTGACCAAATGTTGTCCTCTCGACTTTGACCCCACTTGAAGTAATTGAAAGTAAGTAGACGTAGACATAACTAGCTAGGAGGATTAACTAGGTTAACACCACTCTCCTTCATTGATCATTTCTCTTGCCTTTATCTGCTTTCTTTTATCTCCTTGTTTTATTAGTTAGTTTTATTATTATAATCTTAAAAGCAATTAAAATCGTGACATAGACTTAAGTTACTTCCGATCCACGTAGCTCTTGGGACGACCTCGGTTTTACTGAATACTACACTACACACGACCGGGTACACTGCCCGTTAGTGCACTAGGGTAGACCATAGGTATAACGAGACATTATAAATATTAAGACCTGGTCAGTAAAACCTGCATCAATATCTTTTTAAGCAATCCAAATACAAAAGGAACTGTTAAAGAAATTTGGCTTAGAAGAGTCAAAACCTATAAGAACACCAATGTCATCCGATACTAAACTTACAAAAGATGAAGACGGTGAATCCGTTGATAACACCAAATACTGTGGCACGATTGGTAGTTGTTACAATTCTCAATTTTCGGTCATTTTGCAAACTTTAAAAAAAATTACTATTCATCTCGGGAATTTACTATTCATCGGTTACTATTCATCATTTTACTATTCATCATTTTTTAAGTCGATTTGATATTTTGAAAGGTTATTTCAAAAGTTTACTATTCATAAAACACTATTCATTCTCGGAGAAAAATTCATATTCATGATTCACTATGCATCATTTTTCGTAAACTAGGTTTGCGAGTATCAAATTCGCGTACCGTAAGGGTTTAGCTGCGTATTCATGAAACATAATTCAGGACATTTCATATAGACTAGATTTAGTCTACATATCATCAGTAACATCATCATCATATTAGTTCATGCATGGGTTTGCATATTTCGTTAACGTATATTTTCCTATTAAATAAACGCTATCGCACGATTATTTATTTTGAATAATTAATCCGACACTTCCAAAAATTATCCTAATATCATTTTATACTCATTTTAAGACTATAAAAATTATATTATTAGTTTACCCGATGTTTTGAAATTATTTTGTATATATATTGTTATATATATTTACAACGGTTTTCGTAAATTCAACACGATAATTATTTATTCACTCAATTCTTGCGAGAAATGTATTTTCATAATTTTTACGACTTTGATATATTTTAATTTTTTCCGTTAAAATCTATTTCTAGCTAACGCTACGCTAAATACCTAATTATATTTACTTAATATACATTATACTTTAACTTAAAATGCATTTAACTTCAAAAACTCATCAACCCTCCCCAATATTACCCATTGGCCGACCCCCCTTAGTCACCATGGTAAAAAAAATATATCTTACTTATAGATGTAGACATATACATATTAGACTAGATACTTTCATTATACTAGATATTATCCTAAACAAAAACATAGTTACACTTATGCAAGGTGAAAACTAACCAAAACTCTCCCATCTCTTCTCCATTATTCGGCCAAGGCAAGAACCAAGAAGAAACTCAAAAGTTTTTCAAGATCAAGTGCTTATATTAACCCTAGTATACTTCTATATAAGATTTTGAAATAAAAATCAATACGTAATTAGTACCTAGTTACTTAAACCTCATCATAATACTAGTAAGTTTTTCATGATCTTTACTAATCTTTCATAATCTTACTTGAGTTATTTTTATCATTCTAGTAAGAAAACATGCAAGTATTATATGATTCATACCACTTTTATTTGTTTTTATTACTTATTATAAGTTTTAATCATCATATAATTAATCCCTTGAAACATATCATTGTTGATGAAGTTTAGGAACCCATGACACCCTAATAAGGTGTATGGTAGGTTTAGAATAGATTTGGTGTTGATTTGAAGTGATTGAAACAAGAGTTACGCAAGAAAAACCATTTTCGACAACACTAGATTGGGGTCTGATCGTTTTTACAAAATCTGGAAATTTCGACAGGTCATGGATTATTTTGGGCTAGATATTCAGAAAATATACTTTAAAATGAAACCGTGGTCGCTTGAACGGGTTAAAACGGAATTATAACGAAGAAGTTACGTTATTTTCAAACTTAACGACGAAAACTAATTTTCTGAAAATTTGCAAGCTGTCAAGAGTTATTTAAGGGGCAAAAACGAGTTTTAAACATAATCTTAATAAGTCGATTTGTCAAAAATATATTAGTATACTTTTACACGAAACTAAGGATATATAAAACGTAGAAAACGGACTTATAACGACTAAATTACACGCATTTTAAATATGGATATCGTAACTATTTTATACAAGTATAACACTTATACATTTTTACTAAACCAAAATGGTTATCACAATTGACCACGTTTGGAGCCATTTTTCATATCGATAGAATATTTTTGAGAAAACGATGTCTTCAAGTAAAAGTGAGTTCACCTAGCCTATTTTCCAAAATGTTTAACCGTTTGTCAAGTGAAGGTATAATGAATAATTTACTATCACTCCAAAATTGGTCATTTTCATGAATTGTCAAAGTGTATTATTTTGCGACGAAAAACTATAATTTCTTAATAAATCACTAAATGACTATTGTAGGATATCATTTCAACGTAAGTACTTATAAAGTAATTTATAACTTGACAAGACGTTATAAACTTATTTTTCGACGATAAACTTTATTTTCAAAAATGCACAAGTGGTATGGATATCATATGAGTTGCATGCATAACATTATTTCATGAGTTATATTAGAGCATATCATTCATATTAGGTTGTGGATAGAGATTACACCTTATTTCTGTGTATCCACTTTGTCATCTTAATTATTGCAACAGGTGAGTATTCACGATCCCCTTTTTACCGTTTTTACTATATTTTTGGGTGAAATGCATGAATCATACTCGAACTAAATTGATTACTACTTTTATGAACTCGTTTGACTTGAACTTTTGAACTTGAATCAAATCCTTGAACTTAATTACGAACTTATGACCTGTTTTGAACTTATTGAACCGTACGTACTATGACCTAAAGTCTCGCCTTATTGGTGGAGCGTGCAAATTCTCCCATGTTCGGAGTGTTCTTAATTGTATAATAATAGTTGTATGATGTACCGTTCGTACATTCGCATTGTTAGTCTCCTATTAGTAGGTAGTATGGATAGAGCTATTAGAGGTCGGCCAACCTCTCGTTCACTATGTTACGGGACGCATATTATTTATTCTAGGGGCTTTTCCTGGCATACATTATTATATACGTGGTGCTATATTGTGAACTATTATGACAACGTATACTTGACTACTAGACACACTATATTTTGTGCAATGGGTTGTGAACACACAGGTTACAAGTTTTGTATGGGCGGAACTTGGAACTGAGTGGATTTACAATGCCTTTGCTTTGTGGACTATTCTCGATGACCGAAACCTTTGACTCCCTCTCTTAAGAGTTTTCATATTATATAAGACGTGTGTACTCACCAACTATTTTCATAGTTGACCCGTTTTCTCTCATGCATTTCAGGTGATCGTTTGTAAGCTTGTCCTCAAGGTCTTTGCATAATGAAGTTTTCACATGTCACTACTAATCATTATGTATTAAAACACAATCTTTTGGGATCAAACTTTATTTTATATTTGCCGATGTCGGCTAAACTAGTATTGTAATAATGTATTATTTCCTTTAAATCTTAAACGTTGGTATGTTCTATTATCTTTTGCTTATGTTCCTTTCCAGTTACACCTCGTGTTTCCGCCTTCGGCGAGGGTGTGACAGTAGTCTTCTCTATCTTACGGCTAGTCGGTCGGATATCATGTTTAGTGTTTTTCTATGTGCTAGGTTTCAAGAAGACCCTAAAACTTCATATCTAGAAGTCTTCAAAAGAATATTTAGATATATTAAGGGTACGACTCGATTGGGATTATGGTATCCTAAGGGAACGGGGGTAGAAACTATTGTATATGCGAATTCTGACCATGCAGGTGATTATGTTGACCGAAAGAGTACAAGTGGTACATGTACTTTTATGGGATGTTGTTTAACATCTTGGTTCTCGAAGAAACAACTGGCATTGGCCATATAAACAACCGAAGCCGAATATTTCTCCGTTGACAAAGCATGCCAACAAGCACTATGGATGAAACAAGCATTAGTTGACTACGACATTCATCTAAGTGACATAGCCATTTTATGCGACAACAAAGGTGCTATTGACTTAAGCAAGAATCCGGTGTTACACTCTCATACCAAGCATATAGAGATCCGTCATCAAAGGGGAACATTTCTATTGAGAAGGTATCATCCGAAGACAACATAGCCGACGTCCTCACCAAACCGTTGAAGCTGAACAATTCAACTTGCTTCGTCTTGGTCTTGGTCTCATGCAACAATCGTCGTAATATGTTTCTCATTCTACAAGGTATGTAAACATTAGCCTTACCTTCTTTTCTGAGTCTAGGATCTCTATTTCACACACAACTCACAAACAATATGGGGATTTTCAAAACTAAAGATAAACTTTCTTTTTATACAAGAATTTTTTTGCAAAATGATTTCTAAAAGGATACTTATCCCTATACCATTTTCCTAAAGCTATTCTCACGTCTAGGATAAACCTTTTCATTCTTAGTACAAGATAAAAACCATTTTCATTGCATCTCATTTCTTTTGAATTCTAAAGGGAATACATAACTAATATGTATTTTCGGGTACATTCATCAAGCAAAAATGAATTAAGGGGCATTCAGGTTATCTCACATAATTACATATATATGCTTTTTCACTTCTTTGTTTATTTTTCCTTCTTTTCTTAGGAGTCGAGATAACCGCAACTTCAAATGGTTTGCATATAGGCACACACTAGGCACCATTGTTTCCAAAAGGAAAATTTTGAGCTGCCTAAGTTCACCAGTACCACGGATCCCAGCTTTTACGCTGGACGGATCCCTAAAGGATCGAATCCGTGGGAACCGTAAGACAGAAGAAAAAATTATCTTCTATTTTCTCACTTTGGCTATAAACCTTTATATTTTCATCATTTTAGCTCTTTCACTAATGAGTATGTTACTTAATGCTTGTGTTCTCATGATCACATGCCTTAAATTCATATTCAATCATTAGATTTTATTCCACATTTTAGTTTTAGCATTCATTACAATGCATTATTTTCTCTATAGATAAGATTCCAAAATGCTTGCATATCCATCACTCTCAACCTCACAAACAATCATCATCATGTCATCCAAAAGCTCTTCCAACATTGATGAACCACCCAGTGAAAACAATCCTTTTTAAGAAATTCAAAACTTCATCCTACCACCTTCCGTAGTGCCACCACCCAAATCTTGAAGAACCACACAGATTGGCATCCGACCTTGTTGTTTAGCTAAACCGTTATCAAACAATCCATCACCAACTACTCATTCACCACCAAATGATTCCACTGTAGCGCCTCCATCATCTCCCACAAGCTCATCACCACCCTCACCTACCGAGTCTCTACCTAAAATCACCCTATCGGAACTCCTTAAGACTCCGAAACCAAACCCACTACCCGTGTCTAGTCCACCACCCACAGCATTTCAACCATCCAAAACTACCCAACTAACTTCCAACTTAAACCCAAAAGAATTAGTCTTTTAACACCACCAACATCTCCTAACACACTTTACAAAATCTTGTAACTTCACCACATTTAGCTCCCATTATTTTACAAGAACATCTAGGTTCTTATATTCCACCACTAACCAACATCATGGATTTTGATCCATATTTTCCAACATGTCCACCACATATTCCGCCTTCCACAAATCATACTTACTAGAAAACCATCCACCAACAATATCCTCACCATTTACATTACGAACATTGTCAATCCACTAGGGAACTTTCAATGGAAATAAGGGACGAGATGCGATTCATACTCAACCACATCCTTGATCGCATCAACATAATCACTCACCAAAAATCCCATAACTAACCATATGCAAGCTTGGAAGGAATGATATTACTAGTTTATCTATTTTTGTTCTTTGAGTCATTTTCAAGAACAAACCTTGTTCTTAGAAGGCTTTGTTTACGTACCTTGGCTCTCCATCTTGTTTCTCGTCCAATAAAAGATTATATTACATGTTACTACTAACATTTTCTTCGTAGGTATTATATTTTCTCACTTGACGCCCAATTCTAGGGGGAGCAATCGTCAAGGGGGAGCTAGTGCTTTATGGATCATACTTATTTTTATTCCACAATTTATTTCTTCGTTAAGTTTACTTTTTGTTTCGACAAAAAGGGGGAGAAGAAGTAAAACTTACATATGCTTCAAAACATACATCTAATCTTAAGTTTTACTCATCATAACATTATACTTTCATCAACAAAAAGGGAGAGATTGTTAATAAAAATAAACCGTAAAAACGTTTATTCATATTTAGCGATCTCTTTGTGTTTTGTTGATAACAAATATAAAGTTATCAAAAGTATAATTATAAGGATATATGTTATTTTTGTAAAGTATATACATTTTGTCATTTACATAAAATGTTATAATAATTCATTTTAGTAATAGTTTAATAGGATGGATATTATCCAAGACCCATGACCCATATCCATGAAGCTAATCCATAACCTATGACCCAATACCCATGACCCAATGTCTAGATACATTGTACCTTCTTGGGTACCCAAGGCTCACACCCATGACCGATGACCCATGATCCATGACCCATGACCCGGTTTGCAACCCAAAACTCGGACTGGTACAGCCCAGATTGCCGGATCCCTTGGATTGCACTGGACGGATCCCCCAAGTGAGGGATCCGTAGGAACCGGGCTACAGTAGAGATTTTTGATTATAAATAATGAGCTATTAATTCATTGTTACTCACCCCTCTTCTTATAAACTCTCTCATATATTACTTCTCTCTTCTAATCTCAGATCTCTTAATCTATCCAGTAGTTCTTCTTTTTTTTTTGTGATTCTCATATAGGTCCTTCTCAAAGGCGAGATCACGAGATACTACAAGTCATCCAAGCAAGGTTTCCTTGATTGATTTGTTCCTCCGCAAGATTTTTGTAGCAAGATCTTGTATTTTATATTTCACATAGTTGTTGTGTTATAGTTGTGTTGGTTTGGTCCGCCGTGTTAAGGACTCGGTATTTACCTTTGTACCGGATAAAGTGTAAGCGACGTTGTGAGGCTTCTCTGCCGTGTTGAAGGAGCTTGTTAACATAGTGTTTGAACTCTCGAGTGGGGAACTCGGGGAGCGGAGTAGGGGAAGGAAGGTGTCCTTGTAGCCGAACCACTATAAATCACTTGTGTCACTACTCTCTATCCTTTACTTTACTTGCTTTCATTATTTACTTTACTTATTGTTTTATACTTTCTATCCATCCATACGAATTCACATAAGATCGAATCTAAAGTTTTTGAAACTAAACTTAAAATCGGCAAAGCTATTCAACCCCCCCTTCTAGTTTTCCACAGAATTATCCTTCTTTTATATCCCATATATGTGCATTTAAGTTGAGTAATTTGAGTATGTATTGCACAAAAGAAATTGAAATGAGAGATACTTGATTTCTAACCAAAACCAAATATAAATGGGAGGATTTATAATGAAAGTTTGGCAAGATGCTAATTTTGTTGTTGAATTATAGTATGACTCCATACAATAACAAAACATTTCTCTCATTATCATTGAAAATTTTAAATTAATTCATCGCATATTCACAATGAATTACTTACTATGGAATGTTATGCTCGCATTTTATTTTGGTCAAGCTATTAATCATGCAAACTTGAGGTCGCGATTTTGATTACCATTCAGACCATGCATCGATTTTAAAACTCTAAATGGTTCATACAATCGATGTGTATGCCTACATATATCCATTTGTTTTCTTTCCAAAAAATTGAGGGATGAGTCCCCAATCTAGTTGATAGATAAATAATCAACTTATTTTGAGAGACAATATATTAGATTGAAGAATCTAATCATTTTATTATTTTCGCCTCATTTAATGACTTGTGATGGTGTAACCGGTCATGCCAAATATAATATTATAATCATGGTCCATAAACTTATGTTATGGCTAGTGATTATCTTTCATCATATAGGTAATATTTGTCGAGGAAGATACAAAAGAATATAATGCATTCTTTGTATTAAACTTCGTTCCTCATGACAATTTTATATTTTCTTTTTTAGGAGCGTTCATCTAGATTTCAAAATGTGTTAGTATAGATTTTTACATCTATGAAGATAGTGTGTAATTTATTTGACACATTTGTATTTTGAATATATCACATTTTCATGTGCTCCGTTCTTATCTTACCACAGCTCGTGGTTTGTTATTTTTCATATTACTTTGACCATATCACTAACCATGATATTTAGACATTTATATAGTCACATTCACTTGTGGGAATGGAGATCTTATGTTGGTCATTCTATCACATTCACTTGAGGGAATGAAATATCTATGTTGATCATTATATTATCACATTCTCAAGAGGGAATGGAGATCTTTATGTTGATCATCTCATCACATTTACTTAAGGGAATGGAGATCTATACGTTGATCATTATATTATCACATTCATATTAAAGAATGGACTAATAGTTGAACGAGATTTATATTTCCCATTAGGAACTCATTGTTTCGTTCAACAACATAAACATATATTAGTTCATGAAACTTTATAAATTCACATCTCGATAATGCTGCTATAGAAGCATATTTGAAGCATAAACAATTGAGGATATTTTCTCATACATGTATTCACTAGTAACCTTTAAGTTGCATTTTTTTAGATTTCTGAATAATTCAAAATTGTACTTGCTGACAACTTTAAAATCTTGCAACATAAGGTCATTCAAATATAGTGAACTTTCTGGAAGGGTTCCTAGCTTTTATGTGGCAATCTATCTTTTAGATTTTGTCATAATTTAACGAATCCTTCACTGTTAAGTATTCCTTTTAGAGGTCTTCACGAGAAGAAGACGTGGGAGTACCACTGTTGTGACGCACTCTCGTAAAGAGGCCTTATGTAAAATCGTTTAAATTTGACATTTTAACTACGTAAAATGACCAAATGTATAATTTAGCAAATATTGCATATATCACATTGTTAAAAAAAATGTGAAAGATCAATTTGTGACGTAAAATAACTAAATAGTAGCTAGGTAATTAATAATTAGTAATTGAACTGGAAAAAGATGCAATTAAAATAAACATAACATACTAATAATAATAAAATTTATTTGATTCTCTTGAGGAGATCATAATAAACTTGAGGTTTATTTTTTTTTCTAACATAACACGAGGTTATGTAATTGATTTTTTAATTTCATAAAGATTAATGATTTTATTCCTAAAGATCTAGGGTCGAACCTTGTAGGGAATTATATTTTGTAAAACAGAATTAAGTATGTTTAAGTCTATTTAGTGTTAATTCGGGTAGCTTTAGTAGTTAAGTCTGGTAGACCAGAATTAAGTCTGTTAGTAGTTATGTCTGCCAGTACTAATGGAGTTAAGTGTGGCAGAACTTATAGTCGATAGTTAAGTCTCTTTATGATAAAAACAGAATAGTTTGTTATAGTTATATTAGGAATTGATATGTATGCGTAGATATATCTTAGGAAGAGATATCTTTACCCTTCTACAAGTTTTGTAGTCAATTAGGGTTTTCCTTAGTGTATAAAAGGACCCCTAAGGTATTAGGTTAATATATGAGTTGAAAGTATTAGCCTTTGAGCAAATTAATAGAAATTACAAAGTTAGTTTATTCTTGTGTTCTTCATACTTTGTGTGTTAAGATTCCGCATTAACACATTAAGCTTTTGCAAAGAGTTCTTCATATAGTAATTTGGATTTATTCAAGTTTACTATTAGTCATTCAAGGGTACTTGGATCCATAAACTCTTGGACCTACAAGTGGTATCAGAGCCTGTTGAAGGACTCTGAATTGAAGAAACAAAACTCACCAACAATACTCATCTCATCTCACTCAAAAATCCTAAAGAATGTCTCATCATGATGATTTCTCAAATCATCTTAGTGATGAAGAGGCTTCTGACCATGAAACTGAAGCATCAGAAGCAGGATCTAAGAAACAACAACAAATTCCTGCAACAACAACTATCTCCAACCTCAAACTTCCTATTCTGAAAAAGGAAGAGTACGACATCTGGGTCATGGAGATGGAACATTATCTGGAATATGTAGATAATGAGATCTGGAAAGTGATCTAGAATGGAAATTCAAAGAAGAGAATTTCCAAAGGTAAAGATGGCATAGTCAGGATTCTTCCACCAGTCTCTGCTGCAGAGATACTTGCTATAGAGAAAGAAAGAAAGGCAAAAACTCTCTTATTGATGGCCATACCAAAGGAACATCTCAGAAGGTTTCCACAGTATGGATGATGCTAAGGAGATATGGGAGGCTATTAGAACCAGGTTTGGAGGAAACGCTAACTCTAAGAAAATGCAAAAAGTTGTTTATAAACAACAGTTTGAAGCGTTTACCATAAGCAGTTCTGAAGGCTTGGAGAAAGGCTATGACAGATTCCAACAACTCCTATCACAGTTAGAAGCACATGGATCTGAAGTGTCTAATGAAGATGCAAATATGAAGTTTCTCAGATCATTGCCCAATGAATGGTCAAATCTATCAATGATCATGAAAACTAAAGAAGATATTGACACTCTGTCAATAGATGACTTGTATAATAATCTTATGGTTTATGAACAAGACATCAAGGGAAATTCAAAGGCTTCTTCAAGTGACAACAATGTTGCTTTTGTCTCTCAAGGCAAGAATACTAAAACAAAAGTTAAGTCTGGTAGTGGTTTTAGTTCTGGTAGCTATACAGTTTCTTCCGGTGTAAAGCAAAAGGATGGGGCTGCTGGTTTTGCTGATAAGATCATCTACTCATTGTTTTCTAATCAATATGTAAACATTCTAAATGAAGACTTGGATCAAATTGAAGATGAGGAAATGAAGGAAATGGATATAAAGTGGCAGTGTGCCATGATTGCCTTAAGGATGAAGAAATTCTTCAAGAAGACTGGTAGGCAAGTCCGTTTTGATGGAAAGAGACCAGTAGGGTTTGACAAGTCAAAGATTAAGTGTTATAGGTGTCAAGAAAGAGCTCACTTTGCTAAGGAATGTACTGTAAAGGAGGCCAATGAAGAAAAGAAGAGGGATTCCTTCTATCCTAGGCATGCTGAGAAGGAAGATAAAAGTCAGATGGGATTGCTGAATTTGGAAGCTGGTGTGATTAACTGGGGAGAGCATACTGATGAGGGGACAGAAGTCAATCATGCTCTCATGGCCATAAGCTCTAGCAGTGAGGTAACTTTATGCTAAAAATTTTGCACTTATTCATACAATAAAGTGCAATCTCTTTGTGATGAACAGATGGGTCAATTAGGTGATCAAGAAGTTAAATTACTTGCTTATGAAAATGATGTTAAAACATTAGAAAAACAAGTAAATACTCTTCAAAAACAGAATGCATCTCTTAATGAAAAGCTTACTTTCCAAGGTAATGAAATATTTGAAAAAGATGAGAAGCTTAGAAAATGTAGAAGAATTGGAATGAAGGCAGTTAAAGATAAAGAAGAGTTGCAAAAGATAGTTGACTCATGGCAAAACAGTGGTAAAAATCTGTGGAGATTAATTAATTCAGGCATAAGCT
Organism: Chrysanthemum makinoi; assembly: GCA_910596185.1. Taxonomy (NCBI): domain Eukaryota; kingdom Viridiplantae; phylum Streptophyta; class Magnoliopsida; order Asterales; family Asteraceae; genus Chrysanthemum; species Chrysanthemum makinoi. Next base: position 224,422,201 of record OU343221.1, on the reverse strand, counting down.
CAACAAGTAAAATTGGCTTAGGGTTTGAGATAAAATAAAATAAAGAGGTTTTAGGATATGAAGAAGAGATGAAAGAAAATGTTTTTGTTAATTCAAAAAGTGATTTTCAAAAACTAATAATTACAAAGGTGTTCCTCATCCTCTTAATGGTGATTATACTCCTAAACCAGAGAAAGAATATTATGAATCTTTATTTGATTATAGCAAATGGAAAAACCCTGAGACACTTGCTTCTCAAGACTACTCTATTGAATTTTCTAACTGTTAATCTAATGGCAGTAAAGGATCTTCTGAAAAGAAGTCTGAGACCAATGTGTCAGAAGACAAAACCAGTGAGTATTCTTCCTGTCAATCTAATGACAGTAATGGATCCATTGGGAATGTCTCTGAATGTTCTTTTGGGCTAAAATCAGAACTCATAAAGATTACTAAGCCAATTTCAATAGGTACACCTTATGGCCCAAATCACAACAAATTGAGCCTGTCATTTTTGTGTCTAAACCAGAAATAGTCAAACCTAGTTGTGTCCAAACTCCTAGGCAATAGACTAAACATGAGACACCTAAGATTGACAGAAATGACTAGAATGGGTTAATGCAGAGAGAGTTTGGGGATGGATACTTTGTCACTAAAAAGAGTTGTTTTGTATGTGGAAGCCTAAGTCACTTAATTAGAGACTGTGACTATCATGAGAAAAGAATGGCTAAGGAGGCTGAGTTAAGAAAGAAAACGGTTGTACACACTGAAAATATTTCTGTTAAACCAGTGTGGAATAATGTGAACATGATTAACCATGCTAATAAGTTTGCTACAAGACCAGTACCTATTAATATTGGTAGTACTTCTGTTAATTCTGTTAGACCAAGGGTGGGTACTGGTGTACAAATTAGTTCTGGTAGGCAAAACATTAATATTGGTAATATGTTTAGAGTTAATACTGGTCATGTTAAGTCTGGCCAAGCTAAACTTAATTCTGGGTATATAAATGTTAAATCAAATCTACCAGACCTTCACCCAGTCCCAAGTTTAGAAAACCAAAGGTGAACCAGTTTAATCAAAGACTTCATTATGGTTCTCACTCACCTATAAGAAGACCCATGACTCTAAATGCAGCTCAAATGTTTCAATCTTATGCTGCAAGGGGTAATTGGGGGACTGTTGTTAAGCCCTTGGCAGGTTATACTTGGAGACATACCAAACCAAACTTCAAGTATAATGGTGGACCAGTTTCTTTTAATACTGAAAAATATAAAGTTCCACAAGGCAGAACCAAGCCTCTATAGGCCTGGGTCCCCAAGAGAAACTAAATCTTTTTTTCTGCGCAGGAACATCCTTATATGAACATGGGAGATAGAGGAATCTTTGACAGTGGATGTTCTGGGCATATGACTGGTAACAAGGACTACTTGGAAGAATTTGAAGATATCAAAGGTGGTTCGGTTACCATTGGAGGCAGCATAGACTAACCTATGCATATATGATTTTTCATGGAAATATTATGAACATCTTTTTGTTGGTGTGATTTGGTGGTTTTGTGAACATTTTTTGATTTCTGTGTTTGCTACAATACCTTGGGTGTGCTTGAACAATTTCTTTTGGTTTCATTATGAATTAATTTTCGTGGTTTTTGAGTTAATTCTACTTTTCAGACCTACATATTGTATTTCTCTTGGTTTTAGACTAATTTTTCATAGAAATGTAGGAAGCTATACTGATGGAAGTGCTAATTTTCTGAGTTAAAACTTGTGATGTCACACTTAAATCTGTTTGACTAATTTAAGTCTGGTAGTGCAAAAATATTACCGTTAGTGCTGGTAGAGGGAAAATCTGTTTTTACTATAAAAATAGTACCGTTACCTACTCTTAGGCAGTAAGAAGTATATATATGGATACTTTTTAATAAAATCTATATTTATCCATTATCTACTTTCTTTAAAATCTTTAAAAGTTCAAATCTTTTCTTTCGATAAACTCTGTTCACCAGCATTAACCCTAGCTTACGCCGCACTACCAGAACTTAAAATTCACCACTCTCACAGCTCAATTAAAGTTTAATGACAAGCACAACCAAGTAGGCTTCCTCAAAAAGCCAAATGAAAGCACATGTTTTGAGCAGATTGTGGATTTCTTGAAGGGATCTCATATTCGGTATGCTCTTAATAATCCAATCATTTATATTTCAGTCGTCAAGCAGTTTTGGCAGTCAGCTACTGTTATCACTCTTTCTTATGGAACTATAGCTTTAAAGGCAACTATTGATACTTTGGATTATACAATTACTGAGGAATCAGTTAGAAGTTATCTTCAATTGGCTGATGCCTCAGGAATAACAATGCTACCAAATGATGAACTTTTTCATGGACTTCAAAACATTGGATACCTTACTGATGGGACTTTTACTTTTTGGAAAAGTCACTTTACTCCTCAATGGCGTTTCCTTGTGCATCATCTCTTGCATTGCTTGAGCTCTAAAAATGTTGGATGAGATCAATTTGGAAGCACTATTGCTTCTGCATTGGTCTGTCTATCCACTGGTAGACTCTTCAACTTTTCAAAAATGATTTTTGATGCCATGGTTACAAATGCAAATAAAGATAAAATGTTTTTAATGTATCCTAGATTCTTGCAAATGATTCTAAATGTTGAAACAACAAACAAACTACAATACATTGCTGTAGCTTTTACCAAAAAGATTTTTGCAAACATGAAAAGAAGTTTTGAAGGGGTTAACAGGCCTTTGTTGCCTGCTATGTTAGCTGGTGTTACTAACCCTGTAGGTACATCTGCTGCTGCTGCATCTGAGGCACAAAAGCAATTGCAAGAACTTGTACAGAGGACATCCGCACCACCATCACCCCAAAGGACATCTACACCACCATCACCACAAAGAACACCTACTCCACCTCCACCTTCTCCACCAGTATATGAGGAAGAATTAGGGGTGTTCAAAAAATCCAAGAAACCAATGAACCGAGCCGAACCGCTCAATCCGAAACCGAATAAACCGAAACTGAAAAAAACCAAAATAGAAAAAACCCGTTTATCACGGTTCGGTTTCGGTTTTTATTTTTTGATATCCGCGGTTAACCGAACCGAACCGTGCTTAATACATGAAGGTTTTTTTTAACTAAATTTTCAAATAATTGTACAAGTATTAATTATATTATAGCACTAATTTTATTGTATAAGGCATTTTTTGCTTATAATATTAACATTTTTAAACATTTATGTGTGAAAGTTGATAAATGTTATCGTAATCTCTAAACATCGAATAACTATTGTTTTGTTAGTTGATTATGTATGGATGTTTAAATGCAATAATTCTAACGGAATAACTTTTATATGACTATTACCTATCAAATGTCATTTAATTTTACTAAATGACATTTTACGTTCTAGAACATGTTAATATTTATACGGTTAAATTTGATTAAATGTCTAAAATGGTTAACCGTGACCCGAACCGCGGGTAATCGCTCATTTAGGGTACCCGCTTGTCCGGTTACCCGCCTAGTACGGTTCGGTTTCGGATAGTAAAATTAATTACCCGCCCCACGATGGATAGTTTAAAGCTTCCAACTAACCGAACCGAACTGCCCCGCGAACACCCCTAGGAAGAATCCCCTGAAATTTCTCACTCAAAACCTCCAAAACCCACTGCATCTGATTCAGCTAATCTATCTCAAGAGGAGCTCATCAGTCTAGTTCCCCAACTTCTGACTAGGATAGATAAATTGAAAAAGGATCTACAGAGTTCAACAAAGGCACAAGTTGATACTGTGATCAGACTAGTTAAGAAAGTCAAGAAGTTGGAAGCAAAATTCAAGGCTAAGGGTATAGAGATTTCTGACTCTGGGGGAAGAAAATTCTCCCAAACAGGGGAGGAATATGGAGGAGGAGGGTGGATCATATTTCAGAACACCAAAGAAATCTTCTGAGGAGACTATTAGTCCTCAAGGTCGTGAAGCAGCTGAAATCTTAGCCAAGAGTTTAAGCCAGAAGAAGAGGAAATTAGAAAAGGAGGTTACAAGTTTTGAGGTTAAGTCTAGTGATTCTGAAGTTAAGTCTGGCAGTGCTCCTGAAGTTAAGTCTTCCAGTGCATCTGTTAAGTCTAGTGAAGAATACTCTCAAAGGGAAGGAAAGGGAGTAATGGAAGAGTCTTATTAGCCTAAGAGGACTAAGAAGCAAATCAGAGAAGATGAAGCAAGTATGGTAGAAATCGCCAGGATTAAAGCTGAGGAGGAAGCTGTTGCAGCCAAGCTTGCAAGGCAACAGATGGATGATGAGTTCTTAGCCAGATATTTGCAGCAACCTCCAGAATTAACTAAGGGGCAAAGAAAAAGACATGCTGAGATTTTGGAAAATATTACACTGATGAAGACTGGGATACCATCAGAGCTAAGCTTGAGATAAACAGGGACATTCTACCAGACATTGGAGCTGAAGATTTCGCAAGAAAGATGGTAGACATGATTAATGCAAAGAAAAAGCAGCTAAAAGAACAATGGCAAAGAGAAAGGAGAAATAGGCCTCTGGCTAAGGGAGAAAAAAAGATTATATGATCAACTTTATCAAGAGTCAAGGTCATCCTAGCTGGAAGATTACTCAACCAAAGAAGTTGACATCTGATGAGCTTAAAACAGAGTTTGAGAAGGTGATGGATCAGGTTAAAAAGTTTGTTCCTATGGATTCTGAACTGAAGGCTTCTAAGGTCAAAAGAAAGGGGTTTAACCTTCAACCTGAAGAAGCCAAAAAGCAGAAAGTTGAAGAAGTAGCTGAAGCATAAAAGGTTGATGATAAGCCTAGTATTGTAAAGAAGGAGGAAGATGCTGAAGTTAAAAATCCTATCATCAAGTGGACCAAGAAGAAGTCTCGTGGAAAGAAACCTTCCAAGAAAGATAAGCCTGAATTAAAGAAGGAAGTAGAGGCTTATATGGAGGACAAGGTTGAAGAGCCTCCATCTGAAGAGTTCACAAAGGGTACTATCCCTGAAGGTCTAGTGGCTGCAAAGATAGCAAATATCAAGATCATCAAGACTGGAAGCAAGGCATCTTATCAGGTGGTGAGGGAAGACTATATTAGTACTGTATATGTTAACTTTCTTGGTTTGCTATGTGATATGTCTAGGGATGATTTGAAGTCTTTGTATACATTAATGGTGGAAAAGCATGGTAGTCAAGCGCCTGAGGAGGATACTGAAAGAGTGCTCCGAGGAGATCTAAATACAATGTTTGAGCCACCTGATGCAGATAATGGATTGTGGAAGCAGGCTAATGAGAAGCAAGTACTTAGATGGAGATACTTTCACACCTGTCAGGTTCACTGCTTGGAATTGGACAATTTAATTCTCTATATGCTAACTGAAGTAGATTACCCACTTTCAAGTAAAACTTGCAAGGACATGCTTGATAAGAAGCTTTTTGGTGAAATAAAAGATAATGCATGTTTTCAGCTTTTAAAACAAATTGAATCAAAAGCTCAACAAAGAATAAATTTTAAAATGTGTTTGGAAGAATTTTCTTAAGCTATTGAGTATAGTGTTTGTAAGTTGAAATATGTAATAAATGGATTTTGAAGGGTTTCACTTGGTGAAAGTATTTTGTACTCTCACAACAAATGGTTATCAGTTCTCCATGTCTAACTCACACAAGAACTGACTAATCCATGAGCAAACGGCTCTGGTAAAGATATCTCAAATCCGTTTATGGCTGACAATTTGCCAAAAATTGTATGGTGCTCAACTCACCATATCTGTGTGGATGAAGAGTTGGCTAGCCCACAAGATCATGGCTTATGGTAAAGGCAGTGGAAAACCATGACTAGTCCAAAAGGGTACAACTTTTGGTAAAGACTAATCAAATCTGTTGATAGCTGCTGGTTTGCTAAAAATCAGATGGTTATCAATGTACCATGGTCTTATACACCAAAACATTGGCTACTCCAATAGTAATGGCTAATTGGTAAAGAGACATCAAATCCATTAAAATTTTCTATGATTCACCTCTCACAAGAGTTTACACACCTGGAAGTGATGAGAATAGTTTGAAACTTTTATGTTTTAATGTACAAATAGTCACAGTTGCTGAAAAGACCATGGAAAGCTTATGAATTGCCGATACAATGCTACACAAGACTAATAGGGAGGAAATCTCAAAAGATGCAGCTCAAGGATAATTCCAAGATCCTCAAGAAAGACAAAAGAACTTGAAGTTCACAAGTGAAGATCAATTTAGGGGAGGATTGTAGGGAATTATATTTTGAAAAACAAATTTAAGTATGTTTAAGTTTGTTTAGTGTTAATTCGGGTAGCTTTAGTAGTTAAGTCTGGTAGACCAGAATTAAGTCTGTTAGTAGTTAAGTCTGCCAGTACTAATGGAGTTAAGTGTGGCAGAACTTATAGTCGATAATTAAGTCTGTTTATGATAAAAACAGAATAGTTTGTTATAGTTATATTAGGAATTGATATGTATGCGTAGAGATATCTTAGGAAGAGATATCTTTACCCTTCTACAAGTTTTGTAGTCAATTAGGGTTTTCCTTAGTGTATAAAAGGACCCCTAAGGTATTAGGTTAATATATGAGTTGAAAGTATTAGCCTTTGAGCAAATTAATAGAAATTACAAAGTTAGTTTATTCTTGTGTTCTTCATACTTTGTGTGTTAAGATTCCGTATTAACACATTAAGCTTTTGCAAAGAGTTCTTCATATAGTTATTTGGATTTATTCAAGTTTACTATTAGTCATTCAAGGCTACTTGGATCCATAAACTCCTGGACCTACAAACCTCACATTGTTTGAGTGGAATTTGAGTGGTATACGGCTTATGTGCTAGTCATATAACTCCTTTCCATGAGGCGCTTTATTAAGACTAAAGTTTTACTCGTAAGTGCCATAAAAAAATTTAAATTTGGTTCTAAAATTACCCTAACAAATATTTCTCATAGTTTATTACACAATTTACTAAGGACAAGGCAAAAATCAAGTGAGAGAATAGTTTCTAAGTTCCCGTTTTATTCTTCCTCCCTACACTTAAACTGAACATTGTCCCCAATGTTCCCCGAAAGTATCAAAGTTATGATAGAGAAAGGTAAAATAAAAGAGAGAAACTAATACTCCCCTGATTAGCTCTGTAGGACATGTGTAGAATTGCGGTTAAATCCTCCTCCAAGAAGAATGAGCAAGTAAATATTGTTGCTTCCATCATGTACTTCATCTTCTTGTCTCAAATAAAAATAAAAAACAAACAAGCAAACAATTAAACATGGGTTGCTTCCCAAGAAATGTTTTTCTTTATTTATGAGTCTTGTAGCTAGACTCGAAGCCATACTACTACATGACTTCATTATCACCATGTTCTCCTTCATGATGATTTTTATGGGGAATTTCCATAGCATAGTTATGTCCGATTATGAATCTCTCTAGGAAACCATTATGCCCCCATTTGGTTCTATATTCCGGTCCTAGTTTCTCGCATTCCTTATAGAATCTGAATATCTTACTCATCACATAATATAGTCCTTTCCTTTTATCCTCATCATTCCTAAAGCAAACCGATAGCTTAATTTCTTTCTCATCATCGGCTAGTGACGAGAATTGCTCAATCTTGAATGGCATTTGGTAGGAAATCTCATCTATCTCGCCCTTGAATCTAACTATCCTCAATGATGGGTCATAAGTCATTCCAGAGCTTTCTATGAATGGCTTTCCTAGAACTACATGGGACAAGCTAGGATCTATAGCCGTACTAGTATCCTCCACAATCAATAAATCCGTTAGGTATGTGAAGCTTCCCACATAAACGGGCAATCCCTTAATTCTACAAAGGAATTTACATCTTATTCTAGGATCATCGGGATCTTTCATACTTAGGATAGGTTTTTTCATCACCTAATTATAGTATGTGATAGTCATGATGTTTATTGGGGACCTGCGGTCGATGTAGGTATTTGCCACGAAAAGGTATCCTATGCAACATGGAATGTTGAGATTCCTAGGATTTACAATGGTGATGTGTAGGGGTCTCATAGCATAAAAGGGACGAAGTTCGCGTACTAGATGTGGGTGGTATGAAAGTTCCTCTTCCGTAGGAAACTTGTTGAAGTATTCGTCACTTACTTCGTCTACTTCTTTTGTTTCGCCCTTAGGAGTTTTACTATCCTCAAGCACCGTCTCATGGCTCTCTTCATCATTATTCCTATTTGGTCTCACTAGGGTGACGGCATTGACAAAGTGAACGTGTTTTGATGAAGATGGGTCCCTATTCTCATTCCTTTTTTGCGAGTGAGCGAAGAATTTGCTCGGGTCCTTAATCTTTACAATAGGAGCTTTCTCGAGAGAGTAAGTCGAGATGACATTAACCATCTCAGTTTTCGTCTTATCAACATGATTGTTAATGGATTTTAAGAGGTTATCAATCTTCCTACCCATCTCAGCTTATTGTTAATTAAAATGATCTAAAAGCTTGTCTATTTGGGCTTCTTGGGACGTTGCGAAACTTTAGTTATATGCAAATAAATTGTATTGCTTTAACCTTCCAACAAATAATGTATAAATCTTACCTTTCCTTCCAGAACTGCAAGGCATGAATTTGTGGTACCTAAGTCAATCCCGATAACTTCATTCCCAAGAGGTCTAGACCTGCATAACATAAAAAGATTATAATAACGACCAGTTCATGTCTATGTCTCTCAATAGTGATTCAAGAAAAGCTGACATTCTGAAATTTGTTCAAGAATATACCAAATGGTGTGTTTGGGATTACTTATTAAAATTGTTTATCTATTTGTAGCTTTCGATGCACATATAAGAAGTTGTTGGGACTTGGGTATGTAGCAATAGCTATAAGCAGATAAAAGCCTTAGAAAAGCAATTCTAATGACCTTTAAAAAGCTAACTATTTTATGATAAAACAAATGGTTCATAAAATCTTTGTTTCAAGTATGTGTGTATACATGCACTTCTCTACATATGCAGCCTAGCATAATTAACTAATCATTTAAAATAATAATAATAATAATAATAATAATAACAATAATAATAATAATAATAATAATAAAATAGCAGCTGACTAAAGAACATGCACTATGCATTTTTGTAGTAAGCACCTAACCACATTGTACAACAACTATAAAGATACTAACCACATTTTAAAATAATTTGTCATTACATTGGAAGCCAATACTTGTTAGACGCAACATGAAGTAAGAGTAACACAACAAATACAATGACTTGGAAACAATAGGCAAACATCACAGGGTCACCAAATATCATAAAGCATCCATTTAAAACATTATGAATACCTAGCCGTAAAAACATGTAAAATTTTAGCAATCCAAACATCTGATGCATTCATAACAACAAACTGGAATAAACATGACACACCTTTGGCTGCAACCATAGCTAAGGTCATGTCGCCCCGCCAAGATACCAACCATCGTACTATGTTTCGACGAAAAATATTGCACGGCGAAGTCCAAGTAAGATGGAAACCAAATGCCGAGGCTGGCTGCACCCATAGTTAAGGTCAGGTTGCCCCACCAACTTACTGGCCTCGGTAGTCATTTTATGATGCTAGAATTTGCTAGATGGTTTGCAATTCTGGTGTACACCTCAAAATGCCCATGAAAGTGAGCCGAGACAGAAGATAGCCTAATTACGAACTGATCCGAGATCAAAGCAAAACCTGATCACAAATCAATACCCCGAGGTTAGTTTTCGAAAAAATAGTCTTGTCACGTATATAAGCCAAAAAACGTGAACTTATGAAACATAAGCCCAAAACCAAATAAGTCTTATATAAACTGAAACAAACACCCTTTATGAATGTCGAAGCCGAAGCTGAAACAAATATTCCCTAGCAATCCGAAACCTTTTTTTTCTTCATATTCTAATAGCAAAACCACGACAAAATTCAAACATAAAAAAAGAAGTGGACGAAAAACTCATAGCAAACAAATTTAAGTAAAGAACTATAACAAACCATATACATACCTTCTTAATCATATGTAATTGAGGCCCAAAGAAAAAGCAGTTAATGAAAGAAAAAAAATATGTTTAGAAAAATTATGGTTAGCACTTACCTCACAATTTTAACACCAGATCTTGTGTTATGCACTTTTCATAGCCAAGAGTTGAAGCAATGAAGCAAATTTTTTCAGGTAGACGAAAACGATTAAGGGAAAGGGAGGATGAACAGTTTTCCCATCACCACAATCCTGCTATTAACAATGTGCCACATTACCCACTAACTTACTGTTGGGCTTTATGTTGCATAACCCAATAAAAATTAACCAATATGAGGCTTGATTAGGAGATAATTTAATAATTAAGAACTTACTAATGACACCATTAAATTTTGGGTATTGTTATATACGATTCACCTACTGAACTATCAATATGCACATTCACCACACTCCATTGAAGATCGTAAGAACATGATCACCTTCCTTCATGTCATCTACACCTTTTCTGACACTCTGAATGACCCTACATATAATGATCTAATTTGATGCATATAACTATGGACTAATTTTGAACAAAAAACAGACACTGAGATTCATTCTCCATTGGATTCTAACAACGCAGACCCTTTGCCCACCCACCACCAGTGTGAGCAAGCACCTTGAAGGGAATTTCCATCGCGAAGGATTTAATCCAGCCACATGTTCCCCTTATAAGTTTCTAACTTATTTGTTTGCATATGTACAACAAGTAAGCTTCAAACAATACATTTATGCTATTGTATTTGGATATATTTATGTAAATAAACAACCTCAATTGGAGTAACTACAATAAAAAAAAACATAACGTATAAAAATAATTATACATATCTTCACACCGACTCCTTGCATCTCCGAAATCAACATCCCAAGTTGCCTAATATGTAGATCCTCATATTTTTTTTATGTTTAATTAAACTCATAACCCTGAAAAATAAAGTAAACCAAAAACTACCTAGAACCTTAACAAACTGAATCATAATTTGCTGTTTTTTGAATTAACCAATAAAGTGTATGAGAAAATAAAGAAACCCACTTGAATTAGCCCATAAGCCAAAATAGATAAATAAACTTATCGAAACAGCCCCTAAAACCGTAACAAATTTTTGCTCATGCATCTTCTTATCACAAATTTGCACTTTTTTGAACCGATAAATAAAATTTATAAAAGACTAAAGAACACCCAATCGAAATAATCACTTACTTTTAATGATTGAGCTATTTTGATATCCACTAAAGCCATTATTGCATCTATGAAAGTTGAACTGTAAAGGATACAAAACTTTGAGTTTTACAAAGTTTGGATTAATAAGATTAGAATTATGAGGTAAATAGAAAAAGGGCATAACCTGAAAGTGATGATCGAAGGTTTAGTGTGTTTTGATGAAAAATCTGTATCTTGATATGATTTTCAACAATGTACCATTCATGAAACTTCTTATTCACAGTTGGTCATAACATTGTACAAATTAGGTGGACACTTGGTATATTGTTGGCTATACCATACAAAGAGAACCTGTATATTTGTGTTCCCAACATTAAGCTACAAAGATTAACTCGTTTTAGGAGGTGATTAGGGAGCAAAGGCCGATAAAATGTTAACAACATTGTACCACAACCGATGTTTAACCTCGTCATTCTAAACCCACTCTGTAACCACCAATCAACAAAAAGATTAAGATATTAATGGGCATTTTATGTTTCACTAATGACCCAGCCCAATTTTAGGTTTTACTACATTCTTATAAGAGTTAATTGCATTTTTGGTTCCTGTGGTATGGCCAAATTACAGATTTGGTCCCTAAAACTTTGAAATTGCACCAGAGGTCCCCATTTTCAAGTTTTCGTTGCATGTTTAGTCCCTGATCAACATAAAATGTCTAAAATGCCCTTGTCTTCTTCTTTCCTATTTTCTTTTCAGTCCATCCTTTTAGTTTCTTACATAAATGGTCCTTGTGTCTTGCCATTTTTACAAATTTAGTCTAATTTTATTTATTTATTTATTTAACTATTAATATTAGTATTATATTTTTTTATAAGTTTTCGCTTATTTTTATACGTCCGTTTTTATTACATTTTTGTCCGTTTTCGTCCTTATTTATACGTTTTCGTCAATTTTTTATCGTTTTCGTCCGTTTTATACCTTTTTTCGCCGTTTATATACGTTTTGTCGTTTTTTTATACGTTTTCTTCCGTTTTTATACGTTTTTCTTACGTTTTCTTCCGTTTTTCTTACGTTTTCATACGTGTTTATCCGTTTTTATACGTTTTCGTCAGTTTATATACGTTTTCGTCAGTTTATATACGTTTTCTTCCGTTTTTATACGTTTTTCTTACGTTTTCTTCCGTTTTTCTTACGTTATCATACATTTTTATTTGTTTTAATACGTTTTAGTTCGTTCTTATCTGTTTTCATCCATTTTTATACGTTTTCAACTGTTTATATACGTTTTTGTCCATTTTTACATGTTTTCATCCTTTTTTTACGTTTTCATCTGTTTTTTTACGTTTTCGTCTGTTTTTATATGTTTTCATCATTTTTTTACGTTTTCATCCGTTTTCGTCACGTTTTTACGTTTTGTAAGTTTTTTACGTTTTTGTCATTTTTATATGTTTTGTCTGTTTTTTTCATTTTTTCGATTTTTTTACATTTTCATCCGTTTTTATCGTTTTAGTCCGTTTTATACATTTTCGTCCATTTTTTAAGTTTTCATTTTTTTTACGTTTTTAAGTCCATTTTTCTTACGTTTTTATCCTTCTTTATCTGTTTCATCCGTTTTTTTATCTAATGGCTAATAATATAAGTTAACCAATTTTTCTAAAAAGTTTCAAAACATTTCCAAAAATTTTTGAAAATTTTTTTTGAAAAAAAAATTTCAAATAATTTTTTTTTTGAAAATTTTTTGTTGAAATTTTTTTCGAAAAAAATTTTCAAAAAAGTTTTGTCGAAAAAATTTAAAAAAAAAAATTCGAAAAAAAAATATATATTTTGAAAAAAAAAATTCAAAATTTTTTTTTGAAATTATTTTCGAAAAAAAATTTCAAAAAAGTTTTGTCGAAAAAAAATTTTTTTCGAAAAAAAAAATATTCAAAAATTATTCCGAATAAATTTTTCAAAATTTTTTTTTAAAAAATTTTTGAAAATTTTCGAATTTTTTTTAAAAATTTTTTGAAAATTACACTGTTGTTCCATTTATGTAATATTAATAGTTAAATAAATAATAAAAAAAAATCGGACTAAATCTATAGAACATGGCAAGACACAAGAACCATTTATGTAAGAAACTAAAAGGATGGACTGAAAAGAAAATAGGAAAGAAGAAGACAAGGGCATTTTAGACATTTTATGTTGATCAGGGACTAAACATGCAAAAACTTGAAAATGAGGACCTCAGTGCACTTTCAAAGTTTTAGGGACCAAATCTGCAATTTGGCCATACCACAAGGACCAAAAATGCAATTAACTCTTCTTATAATAACAATGATGTTATGTCATTTTAATTCACATGCTTAATCAAAGTACTACTACCTTCGTCTCAAAATTTAAGTTCATTTGGACTTTTTAAATCCAACTTTGATCTCAAATATTTTTATTCGTATAATATAATACTTGATACAAATATATGAATAGATTATGCTTTAAATATATTTTTCATTGGTATAATTTTCATCAAATATTATATAATACAAACAAAAAAATTTAAGGTTAAAGTTTAATTCAAAAAGTTAAAACGGACTTAAATTTTGAGAGCGAAAAAGTATTAGTATAATTCTTGAAACTGAAGATAAGACAAAAGAAAAATAACAACAATAGTCAACCTTATAATATACAAATCTCTGGGCATCATTAACAATTAGTTAATGGTATTAATATTCTTTGTTATACCTCTCAATCTTTTATGCGTGATGAATAATACGTCAAACGATTCTCAGTTCCTTACTTCAAGAAAGAACTCATGCCAAGTAAGTATATTTTACATGTGAAATATTGGCCACACGTTTGATTATAAATCTATCTATACTATCTAATAAAACACACTTTTTAATAAGTGTGCCATTAATTTTTTTCTATATATAACTTTTAACTGCATGCTGACACGTGGCGAACAAAGTGCCTAGAATTGCAATGCTATCGAAAAAAGATGATAAAACAATTTGAATAATCCTTTCGATCCTATTTCTTCTACCAGATTATCTTCCAATTTTCACCATACCCAAAACACAAAATCAAATAATCATCAATTTCACATCTCCTTTCTCCCAAAAAATCTGCACAAAAGGTACCTCCATTTTTTAAGGCTTCCGGTTTAAGTTTGTTTGTTCGATTTTTTAGGTTTCGATTGTAATGACTTTTTTTGGTTCGATAGTGATGAAGCAATTTTTAGGCTCTTTAATCATTTTTTTTCTTTTCGATTGTAATTTTCTTTTTGACAAGAAGCAATTTTGGGTTTGATTGTGACAAAGCAATTTTTGGTTCAATTGTGACAAACCAATTGTTAGGTTGTTTAATTGCATAAGATAATTTCTTTCGATTTCAAAAGTGTTTTTGTTAACTTTTACTAATATTTTTCAAAATTAATCCCCCATTGGCCATGGAGGTTCACCTGCACCGACTCCGGGCTATCTAAAAGGGTAGTCGCCTGGGGATTAGTCGGCTCGCAATGTCGAGTCGGAAACCCGGGTAAAAAAAAATTACATTCTTCATAATTGCTAGAAATAATTTAGGAAGACTATTATGAGTTTTTTTTTTGGTTGCACGATGCTAATTGGTTGTCACAAGAAAAAATTTGTCAATGATTTATACGCAGTATATGGAAACTAAGCTAATTATGTCATGTTTGAAATACTTTTAAAAAATATTGGAATTTAAGGCATTCACACAGCATAACCCAATGCACTTTTAAGTTTGATGAAACCCAACATGGTAGGTTGTTAGGAAAAGGTAAGCTAGATCAAGTATGATGGTCGTTGTTAATTTGTTATGATTTAGAAGTACATATTATGCTTACATGTCAACAATTAAAAGAACAAATATACTACCAAAAACCTTTGCAAATATGTTTGGTTTTTGTTTGTTGAGTGGCTCAGGCCTCAGATGCGAAGTTCGAAACTTCAGGTACATTATGATGGGAATACAAAAAGCTCAAGTGGTTCATTTGGCTTGGTCATTTGCTCAAGTCGGTTCTCATAAAGAGATCCGGAAGGCACGTATTTAACTATCTCAAGTCAATTGTTTGCAGCTGCAATTTTGGAATTGATCCTTTTTGCTGTTAAGGTGGTCTCTTTACTCATCAATCATACAAATAACCTTGCTTAAATTTGATTAATTTATTTGCTTAGCCTTCTTTAGTTGTAACTTTGTTTTTCTTTATAAAGTTTCTAAAATAAATAAGAGTTGGTGTCAAGTCTAGAATAAAAGTTGGTATAAAGTTTTTCAGGTTGATCGGTTTTATTCTTAATATTAATGTTTGTGTTGTTTTAATTGATCCGTTGATCGTTTGTATGAAGTTGGTTTATAGAATCTTTACATGTTTGACGCGTCAGAGTAAATAAAGCAATGGCTCAAAGACACATGAAACTCGATTCTATAGTAGCTTTTATAGAAGAAACACGCAAATTAGTCAAATTTTAGGACTGTAAACCAGGAGCAGCTTCTAGAGGGTTTTAAAACCATGTATCCCAGTCCCTTATACTCTTTTGAACTCTTCTGGAGACCCTTTTAATCTGCCTTACATTTCGGATAATAGGATGTATTCTTTTCGAGTTAGTAAAATCTCATTTCAGTGGTTGCGTAAGTAGTACCTCGCATCCTATTCTATTTCTAAATATTTAATATGTCTTAATTTAGAATAATCTAAAATACCAACGGACATGCATACCATGTTCTATCTTTAAGCCAAATTGGACAGTTCTTTAACCCAAATATGAGATAGTGAAAAATGTGAATCCTGCCAACCTATGTATAGTCATTAGTTACTCATAAGTTGTGTTTGTATGTATAACTCAGATCTTCAAGTTCTTGATCATCAGGTTGTACAAGCTAAGGGCATTCATATCTTGGAGGGTCATGCTTCAAGAAGCTATCTAGATAGGCAAGTTCATGCCCACTTCTCAGTTGGTACATATATTTTATATTTTAATCTAAAATTGTTTTATGTTCATGTCATTGTGCAGTATTGGGTTGGTGGATAGGCGTGTGAGTTGTTTGATGTGGGATATCCTTATGTGCAAATGAGGTAACTTTAGTTGGTGTATGAATCTTAAATCTTCATAATGTTATCGACATTAACTCATTTACATATAAATATTTAAATGGTTGGATTGAGGTTACATTAGTAAAAAATGAAAACTTATTAAACAATATATTGAAACGGGTCAAAGTAATTGAGCAGGTCTATTGTTGCAACGCTACTAAAGTTGCTTGAATTATTTTCCGACGCTTAAACCATCTATTAATATTTATAAAGTAATATAGTATTATAATTGAAGAATGCAAGTTTTATTATATTAGGCGTACTAACTAATGTAGAGAGAATTAAACACGTTTTAGCGAAATGCTTTGGGTCAACCCAACCCGCACCTAAAACTACCCATTTTTACCCACTAACCGACCAGCCCCTTTTCACACATACAATATGTTATATGAATTTAAGATCAAACTAGGTTGTTTTTACATGAAAATGGAAGATTTCAGGTAAAAAAAAGGGTCCATCCATATTACAAATTAAACATAAAGCTAAGGTTAGGTACTTGATTGATATTGAAACTAATTATGCTGTGTGTTCTCTGAATTTATGCAGCTTTGTTCCCTCAAAGAAAAGGCTTTGATTTTAACAAACATGTGATGTATTTTACCACTAGATAAACTAAGGGTGAGGATGATCAGCCACGAGCTCATGATTCAAAGAGAGGCGGAGGAAGACAATTAAACTGCATCTTCAAAGGATGGATGATATTGTGTCTGATCATCATCTCCTAAAGGTTTATAGTTACGCGTAATGCAATCTTCTTTAGTCTCCAATCATAATCAATTTTTACTGAAATTCAGTGAAAGTTTTCCTAAGTCGTTTGTATTCTCACAATCTAAAATGTTCTTTTATCCATGTTATGCCTTAGGTCAAGTAATTGGCAGAAATTGCTTTAGAGGATGCAAAATGTGTGTTCTGGAGTTGTTGCTGTTTCGTAAGTGTCGATTTTATAATTTGGCATAAAGTTTTTCTAATATACGAGTTCTTTATTTATCCCTTCATCCATCCAGTTGTGTTGTTGGACATGTTTCTGAAACTGGTGTAATGTTTTTAAGGAATAATTAGGGTTGAGAAAACTTTAGTAAAGTAGACAATGTAAGTGAAATATCATCTTTTTGTACCTAAGATATATATTATTTATCGAGCATGTGTGTTTTGCATAATGAGGGTTTAAATGTTGAAGCTTTTGCATCAGAATTTCCTTCCCTTTCTTGAAATGTATAAACCATTGAATACTTGATCAATATGACCCATAATTTATAATCTATACTGATCCTAACCTCAAAGGAAGCACAAAAAATCTGGAAGTAATTACTTTTCATTTGTTTACCAAGAAATTCCTTGGTTAAGGCCCATTACAAGCATGCAAGTTGTTATAACGGGGTACTTACTCTTAAGGTGTATGATGGCAGCGATTAAATTTTAGAATGTAAGTTCTTGAAGCGGTGATTGCATATGTAATGCTTAAACACAAATCTATATTTTTGATACCTATAGGGCTTTGCCAATTTTTTACTTGGAAGATGTCTTTTAACCAAGTGGTAAAGGGTCAAGTCCATGATCGGACAAAGGTGTAAGTGTAGGCTGTGTGTGAATTCACAATTAAAAGCAAATAGACACAAATATCAATTTTCTATAACAAATCTACAGAGCATGCAGGTGCTACATGTAGTTCAAAGTTGACTACCAATTATCATAGATGGAGAAATTAAGCAAGGAATGAGTATGTTAAAGGTTTTAGCTCTTGGTGCATAAGTTGTCATGGTAATGCACGAGCAGAATCATATTGATGAATTTTCACATATATTGCCCATTCTCTATTGCCTTTCAAGATAGTTATTACTCATTCTCTCTTGGAATGTAATTGATGTTGCAGATTGAACACCCATTTTTCTACAGGTTTGAAGCAAAAAGGGGGTATGGTGCAAGAAGAGTGATTTAAATGTTGAAGGATGAACTCGAGGTTACAATGGCTCTCTTTGATTGTCCCACTCGATCACATTACCAGGAATT